>JAECXW010000407.1:0-662703 GCA_018153365.1 Drosophila fuyamai | reverse complement strand
CAGACAGACAGACAGACAGACAGACGGACAGACAGACGGACATGCTTATATCAACTCAGGAGGTAATCCAGATCAAGAATATATATACTTTATAGGGTCGGAGATGTCTCCTTCACTGCGTTGCGTTTTGACCAAGATTATAATTCCCTCTGCAAGGGTATAAAAATTCAAAGCTGTAAATTTAATTATTCCTCGGACAGATCATCTGACTGGGACACAAAAATCAGATCTTAACCAACTTATTCAGAAATATCCGAAGCTATTTGTCGAACCCAACGAAAAATTGACATGCACAACAAACGTGACAGCTAAGATACGCACAAACACTGAAACACCAGTCTACTCGAAATTTTATCAATATCCAATGGCACTCAAAGGCAAAATTGACCGACAAATAAAAGAACTTTTAGAAACCAATATAATACGACCCTCTAGATGGCCTTACAATTCACCAGTGTGCATTGTACCAAAAAAAACAAGAGAGAACGCTATAGTCGAGTGCCACGCCCCCTCTGACGCCCACAAGCCACAAGCTGTGGCCACAGTTTTGATGCTATTATGAAAATTTTAATTGCTATGTATTTGTTTCGTCAATACCTATCGATTGGCCTAATAAAAGTTTGCCACGCCCACTCTAACGGCCAAAAACCCATTAAACGCTTAAGCCTGGCTAGCGCCTACATTTCCGCCTTTCATGGCCATTGTATTGTATTGCGCCATCTAACGGATGACTTTGGAACAGCTGGCCAAGGTGCTCAACATAGTCAACGTAAATTCTCGATAAGGATTTATATTAAAGGAAATTGCGATGGTTTTCATTTGTCAATACCGAACTATATCCCAGGAACTATGAAAATCAAAATCAAGTTAGCCAAATTGGAGGTCTGAGTCAAACAATTAGTCAAAACATAAACATAAACACAGCTGTTGGTGCAGGACAAAAGCTGCCTGCACTAAAGCAGCGCTGGTGCTGATGCTCGTGCTGTAAAGCTGCCAGCTCTAAGAGATCGCCGAATTCAAATTGATAATTTGAACTGAGTAACGGGTATCTAATAGTCGAGGCACTCGACTATAGCGTTCTCACTTGTTTCAATAATGAAGCCATTCAGGCCTATAATAAATTAAAAAGCACCCTAATCTCAAATGTAATATTACTATATCCAAATTTTAACGAGGAATTTTTGTTGACAACAGACGCCTCCGATCACGCATTTGGAACAGAACTTTCACAAAAGGACAGACCTATAGCTTTCACTATCTCAAACCGAAGAAAACTACGAAACGGCAAAGAAAGAAATGTTAGTCATTTCATGGGCAGTAAAAACACTTAGAGGATATCTCTACGGTGGAACCAAGGTTAAAATCTATACTGACCACGAACCACTTACACACGATTGTAATTGGAAGGGAGGGATAGCGATCAAGAGATGGAAATCATATCTTGACGAATTTAACAAAGAATTACGTTATAAACCCGAAAAGGAAAACATAGTGGCCGATGCTTTATTTAGGATCCTTATAAGCAACCAAATTAACTCATGACAAGCAACATAACCCAGCCCGCAGAGCTCTGGTCATAACCTCATCTCCAGCGTCGAAGTACCAATAAATGTCTTTAAGAATTAGATATTCATTTACAAAGAAAACCCCCCTGACTACAAATTTACTATTCCGGACCCAACCTTTCATATGCACGTTATAACTCGAATTGAATTTCAGAATATTGTTCTTATTGAAATATTAAAAACACATTTAAATCCGTCAATCCTAAATAGAATTTTTACATCAGAAGAGATAATGGGAGAAAGACAGAGAATTTATCCGGAACATTTCGGATCCATCAAAATAATGTAGAAGATTTGACAGAAGAAACTAAGCAGGAAGAATTAATATTAGAAACACATAGCAGAGCACATAGAAATGCAGAAGAAAACAAAAACCAACTTGCAGAAAAATATTATTTCTCCAAATAAAACAAAAAATAACAACATTAGTCAAACAATGCAGGGTATGTAAAGAAGGCAAATATGACAGACATCCCCCAATCCAGAAATTAAAAAAACTCCACTTCCTGAATACCCGGGATACATAATCCACATTGACATCTTTTTAACAGAAAATAAATTAGTATTGACCGCAATAGATAAATTTTCGAAACAAGCACAGGCAAAAATTATAAAATCCAAATCTACCGAAGACATTAAAAAACAGTTACACGAAATAATATTCTACTAAGACCATTAGAAAGTTTTTTTGGCACAAATATTAATACCGACCCAGAACAATATGAAAAAAACAGGCAGGATAACATAGAAAAACTTAAACAAAAACAAATTATAGATTTAGAAAACCACAACAGAGAAAGGAAACCTATAAAATCATATCTAACAGGACAAGAAATATTTGTAAAACAAAACACCAGACTAGGCTCTAAAATATCCCCACGTTTTAAAAAAGAAATTGTCAAAGAAAATAGGAATACAACTATTTTAACAGAAGCAGGAAGAGTAGTTCACAAAAGTAATATTAAAGGTAACTAAGTCCGAAACTCCTTGGGAAATTTGTGCCCACGTCAGTCCGAAACCAAAAACTTAAAATATAAATAAAATAATAAATAAGATTACCCGTAACATTTACAGTTGTTGTCCGCTTGGGGTTTTTAGTCCGTTCGTAAGTGATCGGCCAATAACCCTACCATAGCGTTGTTTAATGAGACATTTTTATAATTACACAATGTTGTTTTTAATAACGCTGATACCAATGTCGCGACCACCGACATAGCAAATTGTACTAATGCACATACCATAACAATACATATGAGTATAGGAAAATTACAGATATAAACAATAAAATTAATTCACGTCATAAATTTAAAATAGATTGAAACGGAACTATTCCAAATAGGAGAACACAAAATAAACAGATGAAAAAATAGTCTACATTACCACACTCTGACACACGGAATAATTCAATCACTTTCTGCTCTATACACACTTACCTAACCAACAAAAAGCCGTCAAGCTAGGTCAATAAATATGATTGGCTCAGCTTGGAAATATATCGCAGGTAACCCAGATCAAAAAGTTCTGATAGAAATTAACCTCAATAATTTAATTAAAAATAACAACGACCAAATTATTAACAAATCAGCTTCAAGACAGAATAAATAATTTAACAACCACTTCCAATATGCTAGCAAATTCAATTGAAAAAGACAGATTTTTTAATAATGACATAACGTCGAGCTTGAAAACGCAAGTTAGACTTATGAAAGAAGAAATAGGAAATATTAAATTTAAAATACAATGGGCTTAAATTTACGTAATAAAAACTCGTGCATTAAACGAACCTGAACTTACCTGAACTTATAAAATATCTCAGAAAAATAACATTACCTCGTTTTTAATTAAGGAAAAGCTGGAATGTGTTGATGTGTCTGTACATAATAAAACAACAATAAATTTACTTAATACAAATACCTGAACTCAAACCAAATAATTACGAAAATCTTCTTTTAAAACCTGTCATCCGAAACCAATTAATAATACATTTAGAAGCTAATGAACTTTTTGTATCAAACAATGTAATGCTGGGCCTACCCCATGATTGTAAAACTTCAAGCTATGTCAAATTATAAATTTTGAAAAAATTTGTAATTTAAGTAATTCAAAATGTATTTCAAAATTAGTTCAGCGAAAGGAATCACTGTGTGATTATAGTAACTCGGACCACATTAAACCAATAGAGGAAATAGACGATGACATATTACTCTTAAATGTCTTCAACGGCAGCCTAAATTTAAATAATATTTCACATCAACTCAGAGGAACTTTCATGATTAAATTTTTAAACGAAACTATAAGTATAAATGGAGAAAAATTTAAAAACAAAGAAAAATAATAATAATGAAACCCGAAATCCCACGAATTCAAATTACCCCATTGCAAGCACAACGCACATAAATTTTGTCATTGGAAGCATTGGAAGCATTGGAAGCTCTACATATAAAAAATAGAAAGCACTTACGAGGTCAGTCCGATAACCGCCCGATGGTGTCGCAAGAGAAATTTACTATCGTGTAGTTTTATTTTGACTGCGTGAGGATTTGAACGTGTCCGCGGATTTTAGAAAACTGGAGAAAGAGCAATATCGGTCTGTGATTCGTTTCTTGTTTTCGGAAGGGAAATCGCGCACCGAAATCAAAGAGCACTTGGATTCTGTGTACGGTGACTCTTCTCCTTCGATGGCGACCGTCAAACATTAGTTTAACGAGATTCAACGTGATCGCACGTCGGTTTTCGATGAGCCACGAAAACGGCTACCACGGAGGATAACGTGACAAACATCCATCCACGATCTCAAATTGGCAGACCGCCGATTGAAGATACGCGAGATAGCTGAGACAGTAGGCATGTCAAAAGAACGCGTGGGTCATCATTTTTGGACTTGGAAACTAATTGTGTGTCAAAAGAACTTCTATGATTGAACAGGATGTTTATTTAAAACGCATTTATGTATAAATAGCAATGAAGCTTGACGTACAACCTTTTTATATATCTTAAAAACAAATATCGGCATATTTAATTCATAGTTTCGTTTTACAAATTTAAATTAAGTCTAAAAACATAACTTTTAAAACAAAACACTGTTTGATTAAATTTAAAAATATTTCAATAAAGTTTAATAATAAAGTTGAATATACTATGATTGTTAAACAAAAACAAAGCGAACTATATATAAATTGAATATATTTAAAGGATATGTTCGGAGCAGCCCGCCAGCGACTAGTCTAGTGCGCATAGGTGTATGGCTGAACCTGTAGCGCTCTTGCGCTCTCCTCTTTATATCTGCCTTATCTCGCTAAGCTGTCGCGCTACGTATTCAGCGACTACATTGTAAAACCCAAATTAAAATATGAAGCCAGGCTTTCGGCTGCAGCAGTACAGATTCGACTGGCAAAATAAACACGACACGTTCATAAACTTATAATATTAAAAGCGTTATTATTACATAACCTAAGGGTGGCATTTTTGTTGTCTTCCCCCAAACATTTTGGTGACCCCGACGTGATCTCTGTGTATTATTGCCGTCTGCAACTCGGTTTTATTATTGTTTAATATCGTTTAAACAATATATTTTGGTTTCGCTGTCGTTTGCGGGCATTTGGTCACAAAGACACGGACTTACATACAAGTGCACACAGCTGGCCGTTTAAGTTTTACATTTCGCGCTGTGAAAAGCCGGCAGGCTGTTGATCTTTTTGTACATTTCGCGCTGTGAAAAAATCAAAACAGTGTTGTGCAGCAAATTATAAACAAAAGGAGAATAACATTTAACTATTCTAAAAGTGCATAGCGCAGTGCATACATATACATAATTTCAAGTCCGCTGTTATAAGGCGGAACAACAACAACAAAGTTCCGTTGCGTTTTCGACGACGCTTGGTGTCGCGCATTTTTCGCGGCAAAGGTTAAAAGGTTATTCACCCCTCTTAACCGGTTCGGACATTTTTCTTTTATTTTTTTTGTGTGCGACTAAGAAATGGCTGCTCCAGAAAACGCGGTTCGGCCTCAAAATGACGCGCCAAATGAAATAGAATTTCTTCGCGCCAAAGTGCAATCAATTCTGCGGCAAACAAATGCGATGAAATTGTATTTAACAACTGAGTCTATAGATCAGTTGGATGAAGCTGATCTTCTCGCGCGATTGGACTGGGTCAATTCCTTAAATTCGTCGTTTGACTCCGCACAGACATCGCTGGAACGGCTGGATTTAAAGGAAACTTCGAGTGATAGGCGATGGGAATTTTCGGAAGCTTTTATGGATGTGAAGGCGAGCTTAATAGAGGCTTAGCGGCCCAGCGCAAATTGCAATTGTTGGGTAGCACAGCTGCCAACTCCACATCTATAGACATCAACCACCATTCTGATCTTTCTTTTCGGACACGGAAGCCTCGATTACCGAACCTGGAGATTGCTCGTTTTCATGGATCTTATGCTGAGTGGCCGGACTTTCTCGCAACGTTCACCGCGGTCATTGGAAATGATGACGAGCTAAGCGACATTGAAAAGCTGCAATATTTACGGTCTAGTCTAGGCGGCGTGGCTCTGGAGACCATACGCTCGCTCGAACCTTCAAATGACAATTATAAAAAGGCTTTGAATCTGCTCATAAATCGATTTGATAATAAAGTTTTACCTTTTCAGGCACACGTTCAGGCAATATTTGGTTTAAAGGGTGTCGATAAGGGATCTGCTAAGGGTCTTCGTGAGCTCAGCGATTCTATGAACGCACATCTTCGGGCAATCCATACGCTGGCCACTATGTCCTGTCGAGCAAATTTTGGATGGATTACTGATTCATATCGTCGTTCACAAGCTGGATCAACGGACTCGGGAAAAATGGGAAGAGGATTTGCCAATCGCTGAGTTATCTTCATGGACTGCTATGGAGTCGTTTTTGGAGGGGAGATGCAGGATGATGGAAAATTTGGATCAAGCTTTGGTAACGCAAACACCAGGCCATCAGGTGGGAAAAAATGTGCATAAATATAACCCAAGTGCACTCATTGCGTCTTCTACTAACTTAAATCATCCAATATGCCTATTTTGCGATGCGAGAGATCATTATTTGCCAAAGTGCTCTCGATTTTTAAATTTGAGCCCGCATCTTCGATTTAGAGAAGCCAAGAAAATGCACCTTTGTCTAAACTGTTTACGCAAAGGGCATAGTTTGCAGCAATGTAAATCAACTCATTGCAAATATTGTCGCATGAAGCACCACTCACTATTGCATATGACCCCTGACTCATCCGCACCACCTCCATCATCAGACCCACTCTCGAGCTCTCAGCCATCACCATCTACTTCATCAGCACTGGTGTCATGCTCACAACTTGATCGTCAGGTATCGCACCCTCCACCAAATGCTTCAAATACTGTGCCAATAAATTACGTGTTGCTGCCTACTGCTATTGTCTATGTAAAAAATAGGGTTGGTTCATTTATGTCCTGTCGAGCAATCTTAGATTCCGCTTCTCAATTGAACTTTATAACTACGCGCCTAGCTAGCCAGTTAAATTTGAAATATAGGCATTCGCATACACTCATTTCTGGGATCGGCGAGTCCTCTATGAACTCTGATAAATCATTTGATGCAGGGATGCAGGCTATCGTGCGTCATTCACAGCTGTTGTGACTCACAGTATCACTGATTATCAGCCGAATTTTAACATAAATACATCAGGATGGAGGATTCCACTAAACATTTCGCTCGCTGACCCTTATTTCAACCAATCAAAACGAATTGACCTGTTAATTGGCGATGGTCTGTTTTCGAAATAATTTCTATTGGGCAAATACATTTGGATAGCATGTTACCAGAACACCAAACTTGGTTGGATCATTTCTGGTGGGATGTCGACTACGCCAAATCATAAGTCTGTCTTAGCCGCCATTGTCAAGGATACTACGGATCATTCTGAGGATGACGCACTTGCTGCCATAGTAAAGCGATTTTGGGAAATTGAGGATTGTAATCCATCAAAGTCAGCACCGTTGCCTGAGGACTTGCAATGTGAACAACTGTTCAAGGAAAACTGCTCTAGACTTGGGAATGGTCAATACTCTGTTCGTCTCTTATCCACTTCGGGATTCGAAAGTTTAGGTGATTCCTATTGCCTAGCTCGTCGTCGTGTGCGTGTGTGTGTCCCACCCGGATGACTTTTTGCAGTGTATTATTTGGCGAGAGAAGTCCACGGATGAGTTGAATGTTTACAAATTGAACACGGTGACTTATGGTACCAAGCCAGCTGCCTTTTTGGCTATAAGAGCCATGCATCAGCTCTCTTATGATGAGGAGGATTCGTTTCCAATTGGAGCAAAAATTTTTCGTAGGGACTTCTACGTGGATGATTTAATCTCTGAAGGCGAGTCAATTGAAGAGGTTAGGGAAATTCGTCGTCAGGTGAAGGATCTATTGTCGCGAGGCCATTTTCCAATCCGCAAATGGTGTTCTAATGATGGACGCGCACTCGAAGGAGAGGCTGACTGCGATAGGGAGAAGCTAATTCAATTTCACGACGGATCAGCTGTTACCAAGGCGCTGGGATTAGCCTGGGATCCTTCTTCTGACCAACTTCTGTTCAACTTTTCTCAATTATCTGTAAACCATCGAGTCACCAAGCGTATTGCACTTTCAACAATAGCCAAATTCTATGATCCGCTCGGTTTAATAACACCGATTGTCACAAAGGCCAAGATTTTTTTGCAATCCCTATGGAATGCTAACGTGGATTGGGATGACACATTACCAGAGCCTATTCTTTCGTCATGGGGAGTTGACCTCTCAGTTATCGATCGTCCAAAACTTGAAATTTTCACGATTCGTAATGCAACCTCAGTCTTCCATCCAGTTGCATGGATTCTACGATGCTAGCATAGCGGCTTATGGAGCGTGTTTATACTTGCGGTCGGAGGCCAATGGAGAAGCAAAGGTCCATTTGCTCTGCGCCAAGTCGAGAGTGGCCCCTTTAAGGGCTTTGACAATTCCAAGATTGGAGTTGTCGGCAGCGCTTTTATTGGCGGAGCTTATCGTAAGCGTCAAGGAAACCATCGATTTCGAATGCGACTTTCATTGCTGGTCCGACTCGTCTATCTAGCAAGCTGATTTCGCTGAGACCAATAATCGGCTCCGATGGATTACTTCGCGTTGGTGGAAGACTTCAGAATGCAAATCTGGACTACGATACTCAGCATCCGATATTGTTACTCAAGGATCATCCAGTTACAAAGGCAATCATCGTATATTTTCATATAAAATACTTGCACGCAGGATAGCAAGCGTTTCTTGCCACATTAAGGCAAAGGTATTGGCCAATTGGAGGACGAAAGTTCGTGGCTACCGTCATCAACAAATGTGTCAAATGTTTTCGGATGAAGCCTGTCACTTGGGAGCACGTTATGGGCAGCCTGCCAGCCAATCGAGTTCAGCCTAACCCAGCATTTCATACCACGGGAGTGGATTATTGTGGACCATTTTGTCATAAGGCAGAGGTTCGCAACAAGGCGCCTCACAAGTGCTACATCGCCGTCTTTGTCTGCTTCTCTACGAAGGCCACGCATTTGGAAGTCGTCCAGGATCTCACAACGGATTCTTTCATCGCAGCGTTAAGAAGATTCACCAGCCTGAGAGGAACTCCGCGCACTATTTGGAGTGACAATGCGACGAATTTTGTAGGCGCTAAGAGCGAGCTAACCGAGCTGAAGAATCTATTTCTGAGCGAACCCCACACGGCTGCGATAGCTTCCTCCTGCTTAGCTGATGGGATTGATTGGAAGTTCATACCTCCGCGTGCCCCACGTTTCGGTGGTTTATGGGAGGCGGCTGTTAAATCGGCCAAATTTCACTTTTATAGAGTCGTCGGTGCTTCCATCTTGGGCCTCGATAAATTGAGAACTCTCGCATATGAGATTTCTGCCATCCATAACTCCCGTCCACTCTGTCCAATTTCAGAAAACGCTGAAAGTCTTGACGTGTTAACGCCGGCCCATTTCCTGAAAGGCTCCAGCTACACAAGGTTTCCTGAGCCTGATGTCACGCATCTCCGAGAAGGCCGGCTCAGCAGATGGCAAAGGGTGACACAGATGCAGCAGCAATTCTGGAAGCGGTGGAGGAGAGAGTATTTATCCTTGCTCCAAGAAAGGAGTAGGTGGCGCGTCGAAACATCCAACATCAAGGTCGGAAGCATCGTGTTGCTGAAGGAGGACAACCTTCCACCCTAGAAATGGCAGCTGGGGTGCATCCAAGGAGTCGTTCCAGGCGAGGACGGTGTCGTCATAGTAGCTATGGTCCGTACAGCTACGGGTCTAGTCAAGAGAGCCGTCGCCAAGTTAGCCGTTCTGCCCATCGATCCCCATTTAGTTGGAGCCCTACTTCCTCCAACGGGGGGAGTATGTTCGGAGCAGCCCGCCAGCGACTAGTCTAGTGCGCATAGGTGTATGGCTGAACCTGTAGCGCTCTTGCGCTCTCCTCTTTATATCTGCCTTATCTCGCTAAGCTGTCGCGCTACGTATTCAGCGACTACATTGTAAAACCCAAATTAAAATATGAAGCCAGGCTTTCGGCTGCAGCAGTGCAGATTCGACTGGCAAAATAAACACGACACGTACATAAACTTATAATATTAAAAGCGTTATTATTACATAACCTAAGGGTGGCATTTTTGTTGTCTTCCCCCAAACAGCACAAACATCACAAACGGCAGATCCACGTAATTGAACAGGAGATGGGCACCCTCAGACAGGGAAGCCTTACACTCCTGCAATTTTACGATGAGGTTGAGAAAAAACTCACCTTACTCACAAATAAAGCCACGATGTCGTACGAGACATCGGCGGCAAGAATTCTGTGTAATAAATTCCGGGACGATGCGCTCCGGGTATTTCGGGCCTTAGACGCAGCCTATCTGATGTCCTCTTCTCGGCAAAGCCGAGGGACATGCCGACTGCATTGGCATTAGCGCAAGAAGTGGAATCAAACCACGAAAGGTACACGTTCGCAACATCGTTTGCAAAGAGTCTAGAGGATAGGGACCGTAAGACGAGTCCAAAGGAGCAAAAGCGCCAGCAGGATAGAAATTTTTCCCAGACAGACCCCCAGTTTGGTATTAATAAAAATCCCCATTATACCAAACAAGTTAAAGCGCAGGTACATTCTGACCCGCACAATAACAAATGGCAGAGTAGACCGGAGCCGATGGAAGTCGACCCCTCTGCAAAGGTTGGCATTCCTGCCCAAGCTCCACCCTATCAGAATAGGAGACCGGCAACGTCTGAGCGCACAGGCGCTCCTAGAAAACAGCAAAGGGTAAACCACGTCACCCAAAGCTCAGATCAGGAAGGGAAATCTTACGCCAACACTGCGTCCAGCGCAGTAGCAGAGATCAACGATCATGCTATTTGTGAATACGATTCAGACGTAGTCCATTTTTTAGAGGAAAATCCCTGCTGCCCGTCATCAGACGAAGAGTAGCGGGGATAAATATGAAACTGCTTGTTGACACGGGCGCCTCGAAAAATTTCATCCGACCGTTCGAAGGATTGAAATGCGTCCCGGTAGAAAGCCCCTTCGAAATTCACTCAATTCACGGCAACACCACAATCAAGAAGAAATGCTTCGTGTCACTTTTTGATTTGAAGGCCACCTTCTTCATCTTACCCGACTTATCTTCCTTTGATGCAATTGTAGGCCTCGACCTTCTTAAACAGGCGGGAGCATCACTTTGCCTGGCCTCCGGCCACATCAAATGGGGCAACAAAGAGGAGAAAATTGATTTCCACTCGTGCCCTGATGTCAATTTCACCGAAGTGGATTGCTCAGATGCGCCACCTTTGGTCAGAAAGAAATTTTTAACAATGCTCTGCGACAGGAAAAAAGCCTTTGCGGACCCCAACGAGGCTTTACCTTACAACACATCGGTGGTAGCCACCATCAGAACTGTTGATGAGGAGCCCATTTATGCCAAGCTCTACCCATACCCAATGGGCGCAGCCGATTTCGTTAATGGCGAGATTCAAGAGCTGCTAAAAAATGGCATAATCCAGAAGTCGAGATCCCCCTACAATAACCCGATATGGGTTGTAGACAAAAAGGGCACCGACGAAACGGGCGGCCGTAAAATGCGACTCGTATTGGACTTTCGCAAATTGAACGAAAGGACAATACCTGATCGTTATCCAATGCCAAATATCTCTATGATACTAGGGAATTTAGGCAGAGCGAAATACTTCACAACGCTCGATTTAAAATCTGGCTACCACCAAATAACGCTGGCAGAACGCGACCGTGAAAAGACTTCCTTTTCCGTAAATGGAGGAAAGTACGAGTTTCGCAGAATGCCATTTGGACTAAAAAATGCTGCCAGCATTTTCCAAAGAACGATAGACGACATACTGCGAGAGCAAATAGGCAAATTTTGCTATGTTTATGTCGATGACGTTATCGTCTTCTCAGAAGACGAAAACGCCCACATCCAGCACGTAGATTGGGTTCTCAAAAGCCTCTACGATGCTAATATGAGGGTATCAACTGAGAAATCTAAATTCTTCAAAAAAAGCGTTAGCTTCTTGGGTTTTATAGTCACCAGCAACGGGGCTACCACTGACCCAGAAAAAACCAAGGCTATTCAGGGAATTCCCTGAACCCAAAAATGTGTTCGAAGTTAGATCATTCCTTGGCCTGGCCAGCTACTATAGATGCTTCATTAAAGATTTTGCGTCCATAGCTCGGCCCATTTCAAACATCCTGAAAGGGGAATTCGGTAGTGTCAGCAGACACAGATCGAAAAATATCCAGGTGCAGTTCAGCGAGCCGCAACGGCTAGCTTTTCACAAGCTGCGTAACATTCTAGCTTCCGAGGAGGTCATCCTCAGGTATCCCAATTATAAGAAAGCATTTGATCTAACGACAGATGCCTTAGCTTACGGCATTGGCGCAGTCCTATCCCAAGAGGGACGGCCCATTACCATGATCTCGAGAACCCTAAAGGATCGAGAGATCAATTATGCCACCAATGAAAGGGAGCTGCTAGCAATAGTTTGGGCATTGGCCAAATTACGTCACTATCTATATGC
Organism: Drosophila fuyamai; assembly: GCA_018153365.1. Classification (NCBI taxonomy): domain Eukaryota; kingdom Metazoa; phylum Arthropoda; class Insecta; order Diptera; family Drosophilidae; genus Drosophila; species Drosophila fuyamai. The sequence continues at coordinate 650,071 of JAECXW010000407.1, read as the reverse complement.
AGTGAAAGATATTAACATCTTTACTGACCATCAACCACTGACCACAAAGATCAAACGGTGGAAAGCTCGCATCGACGAGTCCGGCGCCAAAATTTTTTACAAGCCAGGCAAGAAAAACCGAGTTGGCACAAATTTTACTAGCTTTAAGCAAAGCTGATAAAATATTTTTTTAAGGTTAAGTTAATATTCGTTGGTGGTGGGCAACCTTGTCATGAACAAAAATATAGCTCCGAATTCATTCCACAGGTCCAAAATCATCCCAATCCTCTTCTCCTTATCCATGGCGTCGGCGCACATCACCGACTACTCACAAGCCAAGTACATCCCCATTATTGACGGTCGAATACTAGTGTGGGAGGAATTCGCGTTCGTTAGACATTCAGCGAACCTTTCAGAATACAGGCGCGTAGTAAAAGAAACAGAAAGTATGAGCGATATGTTCCCCCAGTCACACATGAAAAAACTTTTGGATGTGGACACAGCTCACCTTCGCGACCTGCTCGACTCGTTAGGCGTGCACCACAGGGTAGCCAGGAGTTTAGACTTTTTAGGATCGATGTTAAAAGTCGTAGCAGGAACTCCGGATGCCGGGGATTTAGAAAAAATTAAATTCACAGAAACACAATTAATAATTTCGATCAATAGACAAATAGAAATAAATACCAGAATACAAAGTCAAATTAATGAATTAACGTCAACTGTAAATCAAATCCTGAAAGTGGCAAAGAGTTCACAAGTGGACACTGGCCATCTATATGAAACATTGCTCTCCAGAAACAGAATGCTAACAATGGAACTCCAAAATTTAATGCTTGCTAAAGTAAACATAGTCAGCCCAAATATATTAGATCACGCAGACCTAGAAAGTATTTGGATGGAGGAGCCCACCGACACTCCTATAAAAGATATTTTGTCCGTAGCGTCCGTGAAAATTCTCCAGTCTGATAACATATTGCACTTCATTATTAAATTCCCAAAAATTAAGTAAGCATGTAAAAAGATCACAATGTTCCCGGTAACTCATAATAATGTGATGCTAAGGTTAGTGGATAATATAATAGCAGAATGCAATAGGGAAGTGTATGCGATCCAGAATTGCTCCACAACGCCAGGAGTAATTTTCTGCCGACTATCATCGAAGACCACATGCGCCCGAGAACTCCATGCAGGTGGAGTTGCGCACTGCGAAACCCAACCAAGCGATTTACATCCGATCACTTATGTCGATGAGGGAATTATAATCATCAATGATCAATCAGCGCAGGTACGAGTAGACAACGGAACAAGCGTCTGGATACACGGGACGCATCTCGTCACCTTTAGTGAGCGCGTCACAGTAAACGAAACCCTGGTTTTGAACCAAAACTCCGCCCAGAAGAGGACTACGGGGGTGGCAAGCTCACCCTCACTGAACGTCACCATCAGTCAAAATATTCTGAGCCTCCCCTACCTTCACCGCTTGAGTGAACGTAACCTGGAATACATTCAGAAGTTCGGAAGTAAAATCAACACCAACCAGACACACATGGTAGCGATTATTACAGGAGTAATATGTTGTGCATTGATTTGTGTCGGCCTAACCTACGTGCGACTCACCGGTGCCAGAAGATCTGCGGTCCAACTAAGAAGGGTGATCGCTGAAATAGGGTCGGCCGAGGGCGGCCTCAATCTTGAGGGGGGAGTAGTTAACTAAGTAGCTAACCGGACGGAGGCGATGACCGAATGTCCGAAGCCCAGCTGCGGTCAAAACCGCTGACGCGGCTTTTGGCCGGATGCTCGTGCATAGCCGGCAAACACAGCATATTGGCGTGGCCGCTATGAGTTTCATTTTTTGTCAACTTTAATTTTAGTTCGCTTCATGCTCTGTACGAATAAAGAACACAAGTTCTATAGTATTGAAAAACTCCGGCAACCGCCGTTAAATATCTCTTATTATTTTGCACTGACTGAGTCTCTAGGCAATCAGGCGAAGGGGGCAGTTACCTCCCAAAATAAGTCAACCTAATCAGCAATTGTGAAGGCACAGCCATCCGGCTCTGACTGCAGCAAGGGATCCCCGATCTCCACATACGAGAACCAAGTCAAGGCCCCCTCCTCCCCCGTACTACCGAGCGGGCTTCAGCAGGTGCGACCAGCGGTACACAAATTCCTCCCGCGTTTACGGGAGGTAATTACAAGCAGCAGCTTCCAGCGGCCTACCCTCACGTGTGAGTGCGAACGCATCCCCCGCACCCAAGGGAGGCAACCACTAGCTGCTGGCTGCCAATCGACTATAACGGGCGCTCCCAAAAGCGACCGCTTCCCCCGCGCCAACAAGCGGGCATCTCTAAGAAGACCACCCTAGACAGTGCGGCCGCCGAGGACCACCTCAGGCCGCGCCCATCAACCAGATTAATTCATCTCTAAGAAGACCACCATAGATAGTGCGGCCGCCGAGGACCACCTCAGGCCGCGCCCATCAACCAGATTAATTCATCTCTAAGAAGACCACCCTAGACAGTGCGACCATCGAGGACCACCTCAGGCCGCGCACACAACTATATTAATTTGTACGTAAGGAAACATACACGTACCTTCATTCGCGGTACACCCTTCATTTATACAGCGACATTCACCATACATCACCGAGTTCCCACAAACACACATATCCATACGCCCATACATACACACATATAACCCTAATGCATGCTTATTAATGTAAGTACACATCTACTTATCCATTTCAACATATGCACATAAGGGAAAAAATCGTAACATAACGTAAGTCAACGTAAGCACGATAACCCACATACGTTCTTTCGCGGTACACCCTACAAACATTTCGAAGTCGACATTTACAATACAGTCCACATAATTTATAATTTCCAAATATAAGAAGTACTATATACACACATATAATCCTAATGCATGCTGATTAAGATACATATATTAATATATGTATAATTATATATTATACATATTCCCAAAAATAACTCGATTCCACTGAACCCATTACCACGACACGCCTTTCCAGAATTTGCATGATATTTATTTCAGCAGCGCTAATTCGCACACACCGTCGGCTCACATCCATTAAATAAAAATAAATAAATACAAAATAAAATTTTTTGTGCAAGCCGTGACGGTGGGCAATATATATTTTTTCAAATTCCTACAGCTCATTTTCGCAGCACAGTATCCAACTGCAAATATCTTGTAGAATATTATTTCCAAATCATTGTTATTTTCCTCGAAAACTTTGAAATTTGGACTAATGTTCCGTTTCCACATATTCCAAAAATAGACCGGAGCCGCAACGCTAATAGCAAACACAAGCGGACCGCTTGCAATCTATACCAAGGATACTTACCACTGCGATATATTAATTTTTTTTGTTTTTTAAACAAAATTAAATTAATTCTATACGATTTTTGTCGCGTCGCTCCACCATACATTGACATTGTTGACATTCCGCTATAAGGATTTTCGAAATTTTGGGGCCGCACCGGTATCTTCGGGAAGTTGTCGATTTCGTCGTCCTTTTTTTTTCGAATCCAACCCGGTGATCCGCAACAGCGTGACCACATTCCAGGACAGACTTTTCCGGGCGGGTCTAATTTTTAAAAAACCAGATAGGTTTGCCCAGTTGATCTGATTTCTGGAATGCCAGGAGACATAACGAAGTTAACAGTTCCGTCTGCAAATAAAACGCGATCGCTATCCGCATCATCTCGCACGCGCACCTCAAGCCCACTAGCCCGAAAATCAATAACGAAGCCAAAGAGCGAAACTTCATTAGCCACCCAAGAAGGCGACAAGAATTTTTCTATTCCTACGAGCAATCAGAAACAATTGTCTCTGAGTCCGCTCACGCCTAAAGTTAGGTCACAAATCCAGACCAAGTCCATAAAGTCGCTACCAACTCGTTCTCAGGCAAAATTGAGCAACGGAATTGCAATTGCGAAATTGCAATTGAGCCATTTCAGAGCGACGATTGAAATTCCAGGAGCGTCACCTCCGTCTGTCCACACCTGCAAAATCCGTAAGGAGCAAGTCCGCTCGCTATGGGACAAAGCCGAAAAAGAATTCGAAGCGTGTTTAGACACGATCTCCAGTATTACGACTGAAGGGGCGGAGGAGATTTTGGCAACTCTGCACCGCAAATACGAATACTGCTATTTGGTGTACGAAGAGCTGGCGGTTCAGCTCAGCGAGCTAATTGACCGAGCCAGTTCACAGCAACCGATGTCGAGCACCGACAATCAGTCCGCGTACATTCCGTCCGGGTGCCGGTTGCCTCCATGTGATACCGAGGTATTCGAGGGAGACTATCTCAAATGGCCAACGTTCAGAGACCTTTTCGCCGCCGTCTACGTCAACAACACACGGTTGACGCCGGTCGAGAAGTTATTCCATCTCAACGCGAAGACGAGCGGAGGATATGAAGCAGAGTCTTGGTGGTCCGTCAACTTCCAAAAATCCCCAGGTTACGAAAATGCTTCACTCCTTTGAAGCCAAAGTGAGTGTCAAACCAAAGAGCTGTGATTTGTGCTCTAAAGAGAGTCACCCAGTGCGGTTGTGCCCTCGCTTTATTCAGATGGCAATCGAGGCGCGGGAAAATTACATAAAAAAGAAGCAGTTATGTTTGAATTGCTTCGCGAGAGGCCATCAGCTCCGGGATTGTTCCAGTACTCGTGTGCCGAGGGAGACATTACACGCTTTTGCATCGAGGCACCCCTTTTTCTAACAATCCAAGTCCCTCTGGGAATGCGAGACCTAGAGCCTATCCTCCGGCGGGAGGCTCGGACATTCCAGATGAACATTCCAATGTAGAAGTCTGTTTTGCCTCAGGCTCAAAGGCAGTTCTTTTGGGCACGGCAATGATTGATATCTGCCACCTCGGTACCCACTTCCGAGCACGCGCTCTGATTGACTCGGGATCGGAGGCGACGTTTATTACGGAGCGTCTTTTCAAGTTGGTCAATCTGCCGTTCCGCCCCATTCAATCTCAAGTGTCTGGTTTAAATCAGACAGTTTCTGCCCAGTCAACACGGCTTTGCCATTTCTCCATTCGGTCTCCTACTAAGCCGGGCCTGCAGTTAGACACCGCAGCGTATGTTCTGCCAGAATTAGCAGGCAGATTACCCTCACATTCCATTCCACAAGATGTCCTGAGAGATTGGCCAAACCTTCAATGGGCAGATCCCACATTTCTCCAGAGTTCCTAGATAGACGTTCTTATCGGAGCTGATATCCTTCCATCCGTGCTGCTGAGCGGCACAAAGACCAACATCTGCGGATCTCTTTTTGGGCAAGAGACCATCTTCGGGTGGGTGCTCACTGGTCCAGTCTCCATGTCCACAAGCAACCGAGTCTCAGCCTTTACGACTCAAGTTACGAAGCCAACTGAGGCGTCCTTAGATAAACTTCTTACGAAGTTTTGGGAGGTGGAAAATCTACCATCAAAAATGGTAAAAGAGTCCGATTCCGTCTGTGAAAGTAATTTTCTACTAACCACAACGAGAGACGCGAGCGGGAAGTACGTAGTGACGTTACCGTTCTGCGACCCTGATCATGGAGGATCTGAGTTGGGATACTCAAGGTCGATAGCACTCGCTCAGTTTCTGAGAAACGAGAATCGTTTACGAAGAGACACTCCATTAAATGAGCAGTACAACTCCGTGATCCAAGAATATTTGGATTTAGGCCATATGAGAGAGGTTTCGCCCACTCACAACTCTCCAAACTACTACCTCCCACATCATGCGGTAATAAAACCGGAAAGCACCACCACGAAACTGCGGGTGGTATTCAACGCTTCCAGCCCTTCAGCAAATGGGACTAGCTTGAACGATGTGCTTCATGCCGGTCCAGTCCTCCAATCTGACTTAACGATCCAGATTTTAAAGTGGCGCTATTTCAAGTATGTCTTTAGTGCGGACATCACTAAAATGTATAGGCAGATCTGGGTCGATCCAAAGCACACGCCCTTTCAAAGGATTCAATTCCGAAACAAGGAAGGTGTCATTCGAGATTACGAGCTGAAAACCGTAACATTCGGTGTCAATTGCGCGCCCTATCTCGCCATCCGAGTGCTGCAACAGCTGTCTGATGACGTAGATCAGCAGTTTCCGAAAGCCAGTCACATAATCCGCAACTTCATGTATGTTGATGACGTTTTAGCAGGATCAAATTCTTAACAAGAAGCTCAACTTACCATCCAGGAGTTAGTAACCGCTTTGAATTCTGCCGGTTTTCCGCTTAGAAAGTGGACTTCCAACCACAAGGGGGTTTTAAAGGACATTCCAAATGAGCATCTTCTCCATGCACAGCCAAAACTCTCGGCGTTCGCTGGGGAGCAACCACCGACGAGTTCTACTTCGTGCCCCCAGAAATGTCCGTCAAATCCTCCTATACAAAAAGAGAAGTTCTCTCCCAGATCGCAAAGCTATTCGATCCTGCTGGATGGCTTGCCCCGTTCATCGTCCGGGCCAAAATTTTTATGCAGGAGATCTGGCTGCAAGAGTTAGGCTGGGATGACAACCTTCCCGCCGAAATGAGCCATAGATGGCACATGTTCCTGCAAAGTTATTCCGATCTCGATCAAATCCGTATTCCGAGATGGGTCGGTTACCAGCCCCAGGTGAAAATCGAGCTTCACGGTTTCTGTGACGCTTCCCAAAAGGCCTATGGGACTGCGCTGTATGTCAGGGCTGAAGTCGGTCAGCAGATATTGACTAATCTGCTTACGGCAAAGACCCGGGTGGCCCCTGTGAAAACCATATCCCTCCCCCGACTCGAGCTATGTGGTGCCCTATTGCTGGCAGATATGGCATCCACCATCCTTCCAAATATGTTGTCAGACAGATCTGAGATTTTCTGCTGGACAGATTCCACCATTGTCCTGCAAGAGTTGGGCGATAGCACCCTCTGGTGGCATGGGCCCCAATGGTTACAACTGCCCAAACTTCAATGGCCAGAAACTTCGGATCCACACCCAGTCACTGAGTTAGAGCAGCGCACGGTGAAGGTTCACTTCGTAAAGCTCCCCGCTGATGATTTCCTTGAACGTTTCTCCAGACTAGACAAGATCGATGGCAACATCTCAAGGCCCAGCATCAACAATTTAGTTCACGATGGAAAGAAAAGTATCTAAAGGAACTCCACATGCGCAACAAGTGACTAAGGCCATCCAGAAATCTGCAAGTCGACGATATGGTAGTCGTTAAGGACGATAACTTGCCATCAAATGACTGGCGGCTCCGCAGAATCGTAGCTGCTATCCCAGGAGCTGATACTAGAGTACGCGTCGTAGATATTCTTACTTCTCGTGGAACTATCCGACGACCGGTCCACAAAGTAGTTCTCCTTCCTATGGAGGCTAAGGCAACCTCCAAATCTCCACAATAATGCCTTCTGTTCCCGCTGCCCACCCCGTAAACATCACTAAAGCGACTCCTTTTCTGATTTGTTTGTTGTTTTGCTTCCTCTTCCAAGTAAAGGTTCAGAATGGCTCCTCGTCCTCGCCCACGCACTTCCCAGACCCTTGTCAGCACATGTTCTCGAGGTATAAAATCCTACCGCTGCCGAGTCTGCCAGGGTATACATCCGCTACGGAATTGCAACCGATTCCTGAGGCTCAGTTCAGAGAAGCGTCTCCGAGCAGTACTGGTGAACAAGTACTGCCGCAATTGTTTGGCTCATCAGCACTCCGGAGGGAAATGTCGCAGTGGCGACGTTTGCAAAAAATGTGGACAGGAGCATCACACCTTGCTCCACATGCACGAGATGCCCGCGATAACTCGCCGATCGCCTTTCCAGCAACGTCGACAGTCGCCTTCCCCGCAACGCCACCAGTCGCCGGCCCCGCAACGTCGCCATTCTCCGTCCCCGATTCCTCAGCAGTCACCACAGCAGCAGGCATCGGAATCGCAGTATCGATCGTCTGCCCCACCGTCTATTGTGGCCCCATCCGTGACCTCGCTCCTGCAGCACAGGAGTATACATATTCTGCCGACGGCCATTGTGATCATCGACACAGGGGCCAACAGCTATGAGACGGGCGCGCTCATCGACCCGTGTACCCCCGTGAGCAGTATCGATAGCTCGCTGGCAGAAGCTTTTCGGCTGCCGACCACACAAGTTGGAGACGAACGAGTGTGCTCAACGATCATCCGGTCGAGGTCGGGCGATTTTAACATGGATATGGTCCTGAAGATCGACAACAGCCTGCGAATCCGAACACCGATTCGTGCGCCGAGCGATGAGGTTCGGGCTAAATTCGATACCATCCGACTAGCCGATGACCAGTTCCATCGTCCAGCCACCATCTCCCTGGTGTTGGGATCCGACGTGTACCCGAAAGTGATCCAACCCGGGTTTCTAAACCTTCAAGATGGGCTGCCCGTCGCTCAGAACACGGCGTTTGGATGGATCGTGTCGGGAGCCTGCCGTCAGTCCTGATGTCCTGCTTCAAGGAACTCTCCCGCAGGGGGGGAGAATGTTCGCGCCAAGCGGCGCTTCCAGTTTCGGGTGAACCGGAACCCTGGAGTCCTAACAGTCGAGAGAACAGTTTTTTTCAGATCGTCGCATCTCGTTCTCTCGCACTGTTAAGTGTCTCCACTCCACTCTCCAAGCGGCCTCTTGAAACATCTACCCCGTAGCATTAAGTTAGTTCTAATGTCTTCTTTTGGATCTTCTTCGTATTAAGCCTGTTTATTCGCCTGGGCCCGATGGTATTCCTGGGTGCGTGCTTAGGTATTGCGCTAAGGCCCTGTGCAAACCTCTTCACAAGTTGTTTACCTTATCTATAGAAACCTCCCAATTCCCAAATATTTGGAAGGAATCATTTGTTATTCCTCTTTTCAAAAAAGGTAACAAGTTAGAAGCCAGTAACTACAGAGGTATTTCTAAGTTGTCAGCTATTCCTAAGCTTTTTGAAAAAATCATTACTTCTCATTTGCAGCACCTTTGTAGATCAATCATTTCTCCGTGTCAACACGGATTTATTAAATGTAGATCGACAATCACAAACCTTCTAGAGCTCACTACATTTGTGATAAAAGACTTCAAAAGTAGTTTTCAAACAGACGTCATTTACACTGACTTTTGTAAAGCATTTGACTATGTAAATCACTTACTTCTTGTTAAAAAACCTGACCTGTTAGGTTTTCCAGTTGATCTGCTTAAATGGATCTCAAGTTATCTGAATGGCAGGTCACAAAGGGTCCTTTTTAAAAATTCAATTTCTGAAACTCTCCGTGTTACCTCCGGGGTCCCACAAAGGAGCCATCTGGGTCCGTTACTTTTTACATTATTTATTAACTATCTTCCATCAATTATAAGTCATTCTCGTGTACTTATGTACGCAGAGGATGTTAAATTGTGCTTCCAGTATAAGGACATTTCCTGCCATTTAGACTTGCAATCCGATTTCAATAATTTTCAAACCCAATGCCGAGATAATTTACTAAACTTAAGCGCATCCAAGTGCAAGCTGATGACTTTTTATCGGGTCAATCCGATATACGTGACTTACACATTAAGTGGCAGCTCTTTGGATAGAATAACTCTTGTAAAGGATCTTGGCGTTCTCTTGGACCCTAAACTAAAATTTACAAACCACATTTCGTCCATGGTTAATAAAGCCAGAGGAGTGCTTGGATTTATTAAAAGGTGGTCAAAAGAATTCGATGATCCTTATTTAACTATAACTTTGTTTATTTCGTTTGTCCGTCCGATTCTGGAGTATGGGTCTCACGTCTGGAGTCCGCAATACGGAATACATATTGGTCGTATTGAAGCAGTACAAAAAACTTTCTTCTTTTTGCTTTACGGCGCCTAAACTGGGATGCAAATCTTAACTTACCTTCTTATTGTAGTAGACTTCTTTTGATTAATTTACCATCCCTAGCCAACCGTAGAACGATGCTTGGTACTATCTTTATTTATAACCTTATACATGGTGATATTGACTGCCCCGACTTGTTAAGTCGGCTAAACTTTTCTGTGCCAAGTAGATTAACTAGAAATTATATTCCCCTAATTTTAAATCATTGTAGATCTAACTATGCCTTGCATGAGCCTTTCAGAGTATTATGTTCTGACTATAATAGACTTTTTCCTGTAATATCAAATGTTGACTCTCTGCCGCTCCTAAAACGATTAATAATTGCTTCATTGGCTCAAGATTGATCTAACTATTACTTTTTTCCCCGGACCTTTACCTCTCTTTTCCTATCTCGCGTCTATCTTCTCGCGAATCGTGCCGTACAATACACGGCTGCGTCTCTCGGTCGATTGGGCGGGTAAGTGGGCCGTGGTACTCCGCGCGTTCAAAAAAAAAAAATAAAACAAGTAAAATATATTTTTTAATTTCAACACGGTGAATAAAATTGATATACAAACATGACATTTTTTTCTAACACCTCCAAAACATTCAAAATTCAACTCTTTTGGACAGAGCTTGGTTCATATTCTTAGAAAATATGTTACAAACGGAAGAAAAAAAGATTGTAGAACAAGATGTCAACTCTGATGGCGATCATCAAGGGACACCAGTCTCTAACTACCCTAATTCGGCAAAAGTGGCATACAAAAATTTAATAGTGTAGTTAAAAATACGAATAAACGAATTCCAATTATTTTTTCTCAGTTAAAACAAACCACTAAAAAACACTTGAATCGGCCTCCCAAACCATTAATGCATAGGGCTGGATCAGCAATTTAAAGCTTACAAGGCTTGTGAAGCCTTTATTTAAGCCTTCGATCGGGCTGAATAAAGGAGCTTAGAATCAAATACTTTGTACTGGAAACTTGTATAACATTTAGGTTTGAAAATTTAAAACACTTTACACATGTAAAGGGCGAACTACCAATTTCATCAGCCCCGTTTGTGGTAAAAGGTGGTTTAATATGATATTTTTATGTCCTTGCTGAGGGTATTATAATTTTGGTAAAAACTGTGCAAAGCATTAAAGGAGACATCTCCGACCCTATAAAGTATATTTATTCTTTTAATTATATCGAATTAAAACTTTGCACACACCCTTCGTTCCTTTGCACGCAGTATATAAGTCGAAACGGCCGGGATGGGCCGACTATATCCTCATTTATTTATTTTTTTTCAATGGGTTTGACAAAGAGCTCGCGAAATTAGTTTGAACACTAGAAGGAATTGGATCAGGGCCAGCTGAATAGAATGGGTTTATCAAAATTATCTTATCACCTTTAAGATATTAAGAAATTAAGAAATTGTATGAAATCTTGGCTTGATGGAGCTGATAAGCTGTCTCGGCGTTGCTAGAGATAGTTTTCGCCGAGCTTATGATCTCTACGCTGGACTCATAGTTTAATAGTCATAAGGTGTGAGGGGAGTCTCCTTAGTAAGTAGGACAGCTTGCAGGACTATGTAGGACTGATTGCAGCAAAGCCTCAAATGTTGCTAAGATCGCTAAAAAAGATTCGGTATGTGAACAATCCGTAGTGGAATGTATGTAACCAGGGACTTCTAAGAATTCCAAGGCTTCATTAATTTCGCTACTCCGTCTGATTCTGGAGTAAGGGTAATGGTCTGATCGGAACCAATTGCTTACTGAATTGGGTTCATATTAAGACTTTAAAAAAATTAATTGCCGTGGAAAAATGGCGGTAAGAGTTTAAAGCCTGGTTGCAAATACGTGTCGAATCACAGTAAATCCATTTAAAAGTTAAAAAAAAAATTTTAAGACACTTTTCAAAATGAATGTGATTCTCCCCTTTCTTAACATATATTAAATGGCGGCTTTAAAGATCTTGGCTCACGACTTTCTGAAAAATTCGCTTTTGGGGCAGAGGGCTATCATTTTTTAGCCTGTTTGTAATCTTTCACACTCCTCTCAAAAGTTATTCAACAACAAGAAACGAAGGAAACTTCGGCAAGCCGTTCCAACTTATATACTGCGTGCAAAGGAAAGAAGGGTGTGTGCAAAGTTTCAAGTTGATATCTATAAAACTGAGAGACTAGTTCGCAGACAGACGTGTACATATAGACCGGATAGAGTCTGTGCAAAAGAACTCTTTATTATTTGATCTATGGGGCCTTAACTGGAATGCAAGCCTTATTTTACAATCCTACTCTAGTAGACTTCTCCTAATTAATCTAACATCCTTAGTAAACCGTAGAACAATGCTTGGCAGAACTTTTATCTATAAACTTATTCAAGGGGATGTGGAGAGTCCCGAGTTACTGGGTCGCATAAACTTCCCCGTGCCTAATAGAATTACCATGAACTATATTCCTTTTACTTTAATTATTTGTAGATCTAACTATGATTGGGTAATAGGGCTCGGCGCGTAACAAGCACTGCTTGTTGTCGTAAGGGCCACTTGTTTGCGCTGATCATAGTACATCAACGTCCGAAAAATAAAAAATCACCTTTCCGGCCGATGGGACAGTCTTCACCTTCATCCGAGGTTCGCCGGGTGAAGTCCACTGTTTCGACTGTTCCTTGGTCTCTGGTGTTTATCAGTGGATCCATGCTTCGTCGACAGTCATGAAACGCCGCAGAAACTTCTTCGGATTGCGCTTAAACAGCGTCAAACACTGCTCTGAAGTGGTCTCACGGTTGCGTTTGTTATCCGGAGTGAGCAAACCTGCACCCATCGCGCCGACATCTTTCTCATGCCCAAAATTTCTGGCAGGATATGACCCACGCGGTCTTATCCTCTGTAGCAGCCGTTTTCGGGGCACCTGGGCGTGGCTCATCAAAAACCGACGTGCGACCACGTTGAAACTTGTTAAACCAATTTTTGACAGTCGCCATCGAAGGAGAAGAGTCAACGTACACAGCATCCAAGCGCTCTTTTATTTCGCTGATTTCCCTTTCAAAAACAAGAATCGAATCATAGACCGATATTGCTCTTTCTCCATTTTTCTAAAATCCGCGGTCACGTCCGATTCCATACGCAGTCAAAACAAAACTACCAGTCCGATTCGGCTGAAATTTCGACAGTACGAGAATGTATTACACGATAGTAAATTTCTCTTGCGATAGTGACGCTATCGGGCGGTGAGGCTAAGTACTTATCGAACTGCCCTCGTATTTACCAGACAAATCACTAAAATTTTCACACTTTAATAGAAGCTTTACCGACAGAACACCACCTATGTTTAAAGCAATGGCAACTCACAATTGCAAAAAAAAAGCTTCTAACATTGAGGAGTTTCTGACTCTGTGGCTCCATCCCCGTAGATAGCTGATAAGTCTAATGTGCCGTGCAAGTTACATAACACATTATTTAGGCGCTCTAGCCAAATTTATAAACAACTTTGGGTCGAGAGCCTATTTCAAATTAACTCTGAAAGACCCGAGATAAATCCGTCAGCTATTTCTGTCCACTACGCCTCCAAATTAATGCCACCCAGATTCACGCAGTCTGCATTAAACGGATACTGTAAACTTCCAAGCCGATATTGTAAGCATCGGAGCCCCAAAGCGAGCCCTGAGTCCGCTAACATAAACAATAGATTCCCAAAGCGATCCCTTAAGTCCGCTAATGTAAACACCAATTTCCGGTCGAATTTAAATATCAAATTTAATTGGCAAATTGCCTCATCCTATTTTCCGACTCTCTTGATCAATTTTTGAGATAAATCTCTTAAGCCGAGTGTTAGAGCTCTTTGCGTTCTTTTATATTTGTTGAATAGTGTAAGACGGGAGCGGGAGCGCAATAAAGATTTAATCGCTCTCGCGAATTCGCCCCATCTCTCGCCCCCTTCGTTAAGTTAGGCTTAAGCGTTTTATATTGAAATTAAAGTTAGTGTGAAATCGAACCCGATCAGCGTCACTCCTTTTCGTCATTAAATCGTTCGCAAATAAATCGTTGCTCTCCAATCCCCAGTCGCGTATTTTGTTAATACAAGATAGTATTAAAATTTTCACCGAGGTTTGATTATTAATCATTGAACTCAAGGAAATCAGTCAGTTTTTGAGATCCGAATCGAGCGCCAGAAAAATCAAGTGAACGTATAAGAGCAGTGAATCAAATAAGTTCGACCCATTCAAAATTGTAAAAGTAAATAAAAAATGAATTTGTTTAACAAATTCACTAGTGAGAAAGTTAATTGGCGCCCAACATGGGGCCATGCGATTAAAAACTTTTATTTATTTTCTTTTTTTTCGCGCGGAGTCACACGGCCCACTTACCCGCCCGAGGGGCGCAGCCGTGTATCGTACGGCACGATTCGCGATAAGATAGACGCGAGATAGGTAAAGAGAGGTAAAGGTCCGGGGAAAATAGTAATACTTAGATCAATCTTGAGCCAATGAAGCAATTATTAATCGTTTTAGGAGCGGCAGAGAGTCAAAATTTTATATTACAGGAAAAAGTCTATTATAGTCAGAACATAATACTCTGAAAGGCTCATGCAAGGCATAGTTAGATCTACAATGATTTAAAATTAGGGGAATATAATTTCTAGTTAATCTACTTGGCACAGAAAAGTTTAGCCGACTTAACAAGTCGGGGCAGTCAATATCACCATGTTTAAGGTTATAAATAAAGATAGTACCAAGCATCGTTCTACGGTTGGCTAGGGATGGTAAATTAATCAAAAGAAGTCTACTAGAATAAGAAGGTAAGATAAGATTTGCATCCCAGTTTAGGCGCCGTAAAGCAAAAAGAAGGAAGTTTTTTTATACAGATTCAATACGACCAATATGTATTCCGTATTGTGGACTCCAGACGGGAGACCCATACTCCAAAATCTGACGGACTAGCGAAATATACAAAGTTTTTGTCAAATAAGGATCATCGAATTCTGTTGACCACCTTTTAATAAATCCAAGCACTCCTCTGGCTTTATTAACCATGGACGAAATGTGATTAGAAAATTTTAGTTTAGGGTCCAAGAGAACGCCAAGATCGTTTACAAGAGTTAATTTATCCAAAGAGCTGCCACTTAACGTGTAAGTCGCGTATATCGGATTGGCCCGATAAAAAGTCATCAGCTTGCCCTTGGAACCGTTTAAATTTAGTAAATTATCTCGGCACCAGTTTTGAAAATTATCTAGATCGGATTGCAAGTCTAAATGGCAGGAAATGTCCTTATATTGCAGGCACAACTTAACATCATCTGCGTACATAAGTACGCGAGAATGACTTATAATTGATGGAAGATCGTTAATGTAAAAAGTAACGGACCCAGATGGCTCCCTTGTGGGACACCGGAGGTAACACGGAGAATTTCAGAAATTGAATTTTTAAAAAGAACCCTTTGTGACCTGCCATTCAGATAACTTGAAATCCATTTAAGCAGATCAACTGGAAAACCTAACAGGTCAAGTTTTTGAATAAGAAGAAAGTGATTTACAGAGTCAAATGCTTTAAAAAAGTCAGTGTAAATGACGTCTGTTTGAAAACTACTATTGAAGCCTTTTATCACAAATGAAGTGAGCTCTAGAAGGTTTGTGATTGTGGATCTACGTTTAATAAATCCGTGTTGATGATGACAATCCAAATGATTGATCTGCAAAGGTGCTGCAAATGAGGAGTAATAATTTTTTCAAATAGCTTAGGAATAGCTGACAACTTAGAAATACCTCTGTAGTTACTGGCTTCTAACTTGTTATCTTTTTTGAAAAGAGGAATAACAAATGATTCCTTCCAAATATTTGGGAATTGGGAGGTTTCTAGAGATAAGGTAAACAACTTGTGAAGAGGTTTGCACAGGGCCTTAGCGCAATACCTAAGCACGCACCCAGGAATACCATCGGGCCCAGGCGAACAGGCTTAATACGAAGAAGATCCAAAAGAAGAGAGCTTTCTGTTAAAGTGGGATAGAATATGAGGTTTGACTTGGACATGGTGTAAGAATAAGGCTGTGATAAATAATCTGAAGTAGAGTGAGTCGTTTGAAAAAATTGGGCAAATAAATCGGCTATTGCCTGATCTGTGGTTGCCGTCACGTTTTCAAACGACAGCGAGGAAGGAAAAGAATTATATTTACGCTTGGTGTTAACAAAATTATAAAACTGTTTCGGGTCCTGAGAGAACTGGACCTTACAACGGTTGAAGTAACTATTATAATACTGAGCATTAAGCACATCTAAGGTACATCTTGACCGATCACTTAAATATCTAGTAAAAACAGATGAGAACCGGTATTTTTATATTTCCTAAAAAGTCTGGACTTTACATTTCTTAAGTGTGTCAACTCTTTGCTAAACCAAGGTGATTTATTGGAAGTTGACGGATAGTATAACGGAACACAGGAATTAAAAAATGATTTTATTGCAGTGTAAAAAACATTAACTGCATCGGACATTTTATTGCATAAGTAAAGATCAGACCAATTAACGCCAGAAACAAAATTATTTAGCCTCAGAAAGTCTGCCTTGCGAAAACAATGTATTCGTTTGGATTTTTCTGATTTTTCTTCTATAACTCTACCCGTATCAAATGAAAGTTCGATTGTTGGGTGATATGGATCTGCAGGTTGCGTGAAGGGTGCTACTCTGGACAGAAACACACCTTCAGGATTTGATACAAAACACAAATCAAGTGGGCGACCTAATGAATTTCGTATATGGTTTAATTGAGATAGAGATATGTCAAGCAGGTCGTCAATAAAATCATGCTGTGCTATAGGTAGTAAGATATTCGATCCATCCTCAGTGGACCAAGTAACTCCAGGTATATTAAAATCACCTAGAACTACCAACTGATCCCTATCGGAAAGCTTATTTGCAACAGACTTAATAAAGGAAAGGTGATTTAAATATTCAGGAAGTTCAGACAACGGCGGAATATATGAGCAAGTTATGTATATAGAGCTGCCAGGAAGCGATAACTTTACACAAATAAATTCAATGGTATTGAATTCATCAAAAAATAAATCCTCAGACGGGAGGTTTGAATCAACTCCAATTAAGACTCCACCTCCCCGACTAGAGGGACGGTCATACCTATATTTTATGTACTTACCTGGAAAAACTTCGGAGCTAAAGATCTCCGGCTTCAACCAGGTTTCTGTAAACACAATAATATGAGATGCAAAGGAAAGACTGTCGGAATACAATTTAGTAAGTTTGCTACGCAAACCTCTTGCATTCTGATAGGAAAGAAGGAGGTTAGAAGTTCGTTTTTTGAAATTGGTACACTGGTTTGGCCTCGACTAGGAAGTTTTACTCCCACGGGCCCCTTCTTCTTTATCTTAGCCTCGAACTCTTTTACAACCATATTATCCGGCCAAAAGTCGCCTGAGCATATAAAGCTCGTTAGGGACAGTTATCTTGAAAGATGAAATGTCTCTAGCATAAGAAAACTTAAACTTTTCCACCTTTACACTATTACAATCGGCTTTAGTTTTGTCTTGTATATAAGACAATACATCAGAAGATGTTTGGTCAGGGGAAAGCCGAGAAACGAAAATTTGTTTCTTTAGTGGAACCACTGAAAGGGATTTTGGTGGAGCAGACATTGCTTTTGCAAAACCAACTTAAGCCGGTTTTCCGGACTCATAGTCCCTTGTGGTGGTGATGCTACATTCTGAGAGATAGGTGGATCCACTAATTGTGAAACCAACAAATTGTGAAACCGACAAATCGGAATTCTTAGAAGTCCCTGGTTGCATGCATTCTGTAACGGATTGTTCGGATACCGAATCTTTTTTAGCTGCTGATCTTAAAACCATTTGAGGGTTTGCTGAAATCAGCTGCTGATCCGCCGGAATGCTCTGTTGTTCTTTTGATTTCGGTTGCGGGGTGTTCCCCTTTTGCTCCTTACCACCAGCGACCTCTTTGCGCTTAGGGGGGACTCTTCTAATAGCTTACGACTATTAATCTGCGAGTCCAGCGCAGAGAGGAGATCATCAGCTCGGCGAAAACTATCTCTAGCAACTCCGAAACAGTTAATCAGCCCCATCAAGCCGCCTTTAGTTTGGCGCATGAACGATTTCATCTCGTTCGCAACCTCGACACAAGCGTCACAACAAAACTGCAAATTGGGCCCCTTTGAAAGGTCATCACTTGTCCAGCCAGTAAAACCAGCGCACTTGGTGTGCACCATATTTTCACAAAGTCAGCAAGTCATATTCGACTGATCAGCCCTGATTACGAGGCTGCATTTTTTTTGCAGAAGCAGACTAAAGAGAAGAAGAGCGGGAGCGTAAATAAGTTAAAGTGCAGGCACAAAAGAGAAACGGCTGGGATATAAGAAAAGAAAACACAGATAAGAATAACGAAAACTAAAACAATTTGTTAGTATTAATACAAAGTGCACTCGCGAAGCGAACGGAGTTTAAATTTATGTTTGAATAACCGGAAAGAAAATTAAAATTGTTTTGATAAAACCCACCGATGGGAATAAACGAAAACAAAATACAAAATTCGAGCGGGAGCGTAAATAAGTTAAAGTGCATGCACAAAAGAGAAACGGCTGGGATATAAGAAAAGAAAACACAGATAAGAATAACGAAAACTAAAACAATTTGTTAGTATTAATACAAAGTGCACTCGCGAAGCGAACGGAGTTTAAATTTATGTTTGAATAACCGGAAAGAAAATTAAAATTGTTTTGATAAAACCCACCGATGGGAATAAACGAAAACAAAATACAAAATTCGAAGCGCAGAAAAAACACGACCGTTCACTTTGAAAGTCAAAGACGAATTCTAAAACAAGGCTTTAAAATAAAAGCAAAAACGTTTTAAACGGCCAAAAAACCCGATAAAACCGACGAAAATATGAAACTTGTGCGAAAAAATAAGGTGGAAATTAATAAATGCAATAATCCCCTTAAACTCGATACAACCGGCCAAAATAAAAAAGTTTGTGTTGATCAAAAAAACATAAGGGATAAAATAATTCATAAAATACTCTGCTTTAATCTCAAATTAAAAAATAGTTATCCTAACTGCTCAGACAATATAAAAATTAAAAAAGTGACAAAAAAAATCATCAAGAAAACAATTTAATTCAAAAAATATTTTCAAAACTCAACAAAAAAATTCATCAAAAGCCATCGACAAAAACAAAAAAACAAAAATTTTCAACGAAAACAGGATGAAAGAAAAACCCTCGCCAAAAATAAACATTTAAAAAGAAGGTCCACCGCAAGTTAAACAAGAAAGGAAAGCTAACTTTGGGCGGAGCCGAAGTTGATATATCCTTGCAGAATATTTTGTAAATTATATTCTCAAAAATTATTCATATGATGCATTCTTAAACAGACGGACATGCTTATATCAACTCAGGACGCGGTCCTAATAAAGAATATTGTGAGGAGTTAAATAACTCTTCACAAATAAAAGAGAGTTTTGAGAATAAAGCTGGAGAGAGTTTGGAGAGAACGAGGAGAGAGAGAGAGTTTGGAGAGAACGAGGAGAGAGAGAGAGAGTTTGGAGAGAACGAGGAGAGAGAGAGTTTGGAGAGAAGGAATAACGGTAGAAGACGGCGCAGATGGAAAATGAGAAGCTAAGAATTAACGGGATACGCCGGCATATATAAGCAGGCCGAGCGCAGGAAGCTAGATCGGTCGATCGCAAGGAGTCAATCCGTCAATATCAGTAAACAAGGAGCAGATCAGTCAACAACACAAGTCAAGTCTACATTAGGAGCAAGCAGAGCCGCGCACAGTCAACAAGGAGCAAGATCGCTACATCAAGACGTTCGGGACTTGGAGTTGAAGTCTCCGAGCTGGGAAACAGGTAGCTGAGGTCCTTCAGGCATCATGCAGTCCAGGCGCCTTCTTCCAATTCTTGTCGCGATTTGAGCTTGGCGAATTGCTCGGCGAGTCCGGCAGAATTGAACAAAAAGAGTTGTGATGGTCAGCTTTGTATGTGTACGACTTAAGTCATATACATACGTAGTTTTGAGAGTCACTTTGTTTGTCTTATCTTATCTCTAAAACAAAAGCTCAAAAGATAAAGCCACGCTTGTGTAAAAGAACTTTGGTTAGCTGATTTATCTTAGTCAGCAATACTATCTGTTTTTTTTGAAGTAAGCTTATCCTAAGCCCACGCGGTTCATGGAAAATTTTTAAGCATGTGCATTTAGTTGGTCAGAGTCTCTCAAATAAATCAGATCGTTCTTGGAGTGAATAAAATCGTACACTTAATACACGTGATAATTTTTGCACATGCCAAATAAATATAAAAAGGCAATTTTATTCAAAGTGCGTTACAAAAATATTAAGTGCATAATAGGAAACCGATCAAGAGACGTAGGAAGAACCTAACTTGGCAAAACATATATATGTGCAGGTAAAATTTATCACGAAAAATATCAATACATGTGACTGAAATAAAACATAAAGTTTCACGATTTGTGGTTGGATTTAAATCCACCAATTATTGAAACTGCACCTTCTGAAGAAGCACCACAAAATAATTTAGCTGCTAAGCTGGCCAAGCGACGTTCAACCTGGGCAACTAAAAACTCACAGCAGCGCAGCATAAAGACAATAATTTGGATGAGAATTAAAACTATATACTGGACTATATACTACCACAGATATTTTATTTATAATTAATAATTTTTATATTTATATAACCTAACCTAACCATTAAAGTTACAGCCACTCAGCTACAGGCCTGCATGCACACGTGGATTTAAAAAAGGTAACAAGTAAAAAAAAAAAAAATAAAAAAAAATAAATAAAATTTAATAAGATTATTATGCAAATATATATATAAGAAATTCAACAAAAATAAAAATAAAATAGTAGTCAAGTAAAACAAAAAAAATCAATTAATTTCTATAGTTTTATAGTCTTGTTCAATTGAAAATTATATAATCAAATTAATTATTTAAACATTATTTACCCTTCGATAAGTTAAGAATACATATATTAGGATAAGCCTTCTTTCAAGAAATTAAAAATGAAGTATTTGTTAATAATTAGAAAAGAGATAAGATATTGAAATGAACGTTATTATTTTTATATAGATATGTATTGCTATTAAGAACAAGAATTATATTTGAATGTTAACATGGAATTGAAACTGAACTAATTTAATATAATGGGGTACTAAAAGAAAAAGAAACACACATCAAATCACTTAAGGGTTAACACATCAAATTCAATGCATTGCAAAGTGTTAACAAGGTTGGGCGGGTAATATAGAGCACTTACACCAAGCTCATAAAAAAAAAAATAAAACAATACGCCTAAACATAACTAAAATTGTACATCTGGCTAGGTTAGCACATTCTCTTGTAATTTCGTTAGCTAGTTTTGATAAAAGATCCCCCCCCAATCCGACGAAGTCCTGGCCGAAAACGTCCCAGTGCTAACCGCTCTTAAATCAAAAATCTAGTTAAAAGACAACTCCTGTTGCCACGAGAAACATTACAAAAGTGGCGCCCAACGTGGGGCAAAGAACAAACAAAGGCATTAAAAATTAATAAAGAAAATGTTTGAATTTAACACCAACATCCGTTAAGCCTTATTCGTTCAAAGCTATGTCTAAGCAATTAAAATCATTGTTGGAGAAACCTCTGGAATACAGCTGATGTAGTGGTACAATACTGTACATAGCCGTCCGAAGTATGCGAAAACAATTGTTTTATGAGCTAAAATAAGAATTTTGTGATAGGAATGTAACATTGCCTGTGGATCTCTTTAAGGTTATTATGCTAGTCATTAACTTTACTGCCCGGAACAATTTTCCTTTTGCATTGACGTACCGTCCTTATTAAAGACAAAATATTTAAATAATTGTGGGAAAAGTTTAAGTTTTGCGTACATAAAAAAAAAATTATGTGTTTTGTTTTTTTTATTAGTACTCCTGAAAGAAAGAAACTTTTGAGAATTCGTCATTGTGAGTGAAATAAATTGGAGAAAAATGTCAGTGAGACACAGTTTAGATCGGCCAAGTATGCCAAACAATGAAAGTAGTTGTGAAATATGTTCTCAGCCAATGACGCAATTATATATGAGATTAATTACTAGATGTATGCATACTTTTCACAGATTGTGTATATTGAATTGGCTTGATAGTTCTCGTTTATGCCCGGTTTGTAACCATAACGTAACAAGAAATCGTCTTATGGAAGTCGTTCCAAGAGAAGGTTTAGAGCAAAACAGGGAAACCGATTCCAACGGAAGATTGTTATTATCGAGCGGACAAAAGAAGAAAAAGAAAAGAGTACCCGAGTCACAGGTAACAGCCGCTAATAACGAACAAGTTACACCTAGAGACGAAAATATAGAAAATTCTTATAATTCTGAGGATAATAGGCATTTGAATTCAGTAGAGCAAAGAATAGTAAATCAGATAGAACGTCGAGTTAATTCACAACTTGACCAAATGAATTTAACTATTGAAGGGCTTTCACGTCAAATAGTAAATCAGATAGAACGTCGAGTTAATTCACAACTTGACCAAATGAATTTAACTATTGAAGGGCTTTCTCGTCAAATTTCTAGAATGACAACAGATCAGATCAATCGAAGATCAATTGAAACTGCAGCTAATATTGAACCAGAGTGGGGTAGAAGTTTAACTCCTGTAGGATTAAATGGAGAAGCTCCTCCTTTCGTTCCAAGTATTTCTCAAGGCCAAAATAATCAAGAAAGAATGAGCAGAAGTAATAGCATCAGTCCAGATATTGGAAAAATAGTAAATGTTATAAGTGGTTGGAAATTACAGTATAATGGTTCTAAAAATGGTATGCCTGTTGGAAAATTTATTTATATGGTGACTGCCTTGACAAATGATTGTTTTGACGGTAAATTTGAAATTTTGTGCGATCATATCCACATACTTTTTAGTGGGAGAGCGAGTGAATGGTTCTGGAGGTATAGGCGTACGGTTGACAAAGTAGTATGGAAAAGTCTCTGCAGCTCTCTTAGTTCTTATTTTCACGATCCATTGTCAGATGACGACGTAAGAGAATTAATAAGGGATAGAAAGCAACAACCCAATGAGAGTTTTGATGAATTCCATAATGCAATTATGTTGTTGGTAGATCGGTTACAATATCCAATAAGCGAAAGTCAGTTAGTTTCAGTACTTAAACATAACCTAAGACCTTTTCTGCGAAAAGAGCTTTTCTATTTGGAAATAAATTCTTTAGGTAACTTACGAAATCTTGTAACACGAAGAGAAGCTTTTAGTGAGGAATTTAACAATAATTATAATACAAAGATTAATCGAGAAGTAAATGAAATATGTATAGACGATCGAAGTATGAACGATTATTTAATGGAAAATGAAATTTGTGAGTTAAAAGGAGATAAAGCTGATGATATGAAAATACTGTGTTGGAATTGTAGAAAATATGGACATAAATTCATAGATTGTCAATTTGAAAGAAAAATATTTTGTATGGGATGTGGCACAGAAAATGTGAAACGACCAAATTGCGAGTTATGTCAGAAAAACAGAAGGTCGAATGGATATGACAACACCAACTATCGTTCCAAACCAAAAAACTGAATAATTTGGATGACTTAACTCATCCATCGCCAAAGTATATTAAAAATATAAATATAGGACAGAATGACGTTAAAGGAAAATTATATCCTATAATACCATATCATGTTCGATTAAGAAATTATATTAGAGTCCGTAACAAAATCTTTAACCAGAGTAAAGAAATTGGAATTGATGTTAGGAACAGACCTAAGCGAAACTCTTTAAGATTGCGTAATTTTATTAAAAAAAATTAAAGATAAATCGCAAAGATTGACGGTTAGTTTAGATGCAATACTTATCAAAGACAAAGATGTTAGACCATTTGTTGAAGTGAGAATTTTTGGTAAAATTATGGGATGAGAAAATCAGCAACATTTCAGCAGCATTACGCTCTGCTTATCATTCAGTAATCGGATGCTCACCATACTTTGCACTTTTTGGAAACAATATGGTTTCGCATGCGAAAGATTATGACCTGTTAAGAAAATTAGAAAGTCTTAAAATAGGTGAAAGAATTTTATATTCAGACAAGATACAAATTATACGGGAAACCATAATGGCAAATATCAGCAAGGCATATATATCTAATAAAAGGGTATATGATCTTCGTACCAGGTTTGTGACATATGAACTAGGAGAACAAGTTTATAGGCGAAATTTTGCTCTGAGTAATAAATTAAAAAAAATTCAATGCAAAGCTTGCTCCAAAGTTTTTAAAAGCAAAAATTGTTCGCAAACACGGTAACCATTGTTACGAATTAGAAGAGAATGGTAAAGTAATTGGAAAATTTCACGCAAAAGATCTTAAAGATTTTAAAATAAAAAAATAAATAAAATTTAATAAGATTATTATGCAAATATATATATAAGAAATTCAACAAAAATAAAAAAAAATAGTATTCAAGTAAAACAAAAAAAAAATAATCAATTACTATAGTTTTATAGTCTTGTTCAATTGAAAATTATATAATCAAATTAATTATTTAAACATTATTTACCCTTCGATAAGTTAAGAATACATATATTAGGATAAGCCTTCTTTCAAGAAATTAAAAATGAAGTATTTGTTAATAATTAGAAAAGAGATAAGATATTGAAATGAACGTTATTATTTTTATATAGATATTTATTGTTATTAAGAACAAGAATTATATTTGAATGTTAACATGGAATTGAAACAGAACTAATTTAATATAATGGGGTACTAAAAGAAAAACAAACACACATCAAATCACTTAAGGGTTAGCACATCAAATTCAATGCATTGCAAAGTGTTAACAAGGTTCGGGCGGGTAATATAGAGCCCTTATACTAAGCTCATAAAAAAAAAATAAAACAATACGCCTAAACATAACAAAAATTGTAACATCTGGCTAGGTTAGCACATTCTCTTGTAATTTCGTTCTCTAGTTTTGATAAAAGATCCCCCCCAATCCGACGAAGTCCTAGCCGAAAACGTCCCAGTGCTAACCGCTATTAAATCAAAAATCTAGTTAAAAGGCAACTCCTGTTGCCACGAGAAACATTACAGAGTCCTTCGAGAAAGAACCGTGTGCTCGGAAGGGAAGTTATCTAGAAGCCTCGACGAACTTCGGCGTACGCCTGAACCGTCAGGCGAAATTTGTCCAGGCCCTGATGCGACTAGCCAAGAAGGACGCGCGTCCGAACCACGGGTGTCTCAAGAGGCGTATGCGTCGAGAGCACAGTAGTTCACCGCTAGAGTCTTAGAAAGGCAGCTGACCGAATCCCGAGAGCCAATGACCCGCTGCACCTAGTTCTACAAGAACACGCAGACAGCAGAGCCAGGATATCGCGCCGTGACCAAGGACATCGAGGACACGAAAACAACGTGCGGTCATCGCAGGCCCCGCAGCAAGCAAGCGATACTCCAACGTAGTCAGTTAACTGCTAAGAGGCGAGGGCGGAAGCGTTCGGAAGCGTGAACCTAGCGGCCTGCCACAGGGACTGCATTGGCGGCCTTCAGGAGTATGCCTGAACCGTCAGGTCGAAACTGTGTAGGCGTCATCGAAAAAGTAAAGTCACGATTAGTGGCTGACCATGTGCTGACATGGCCAGATTTCGAGATAAGATTCATCTTGCTGACGGACGCCAGTGATTATGGTTTATGTGCGATCCTGACACAAGAAACAGAGGACGGTGAAAAGGTAATATCTTACTCAGCCGGACCCTAAACGGCGCGGAGAAAAATTACTCTACAGCAGAAAAGGAATGCTTGGCAATCGTGTAGGCCATCAGAAAGCTGAGACCTTATTTAGAAAGCTACCATTTTAAAGTAATAACAGACCACATGGCTTTAAAGTGGTTAAACAGCATAGAAATCGCTTCTGGAAGGGTAGCAAGATGGGCCCTGCAGCTGCAACAGTACGACTTAGAGATAGCATACAGGAAGGGACAGCTAAATGTGGTGTCAGACGCCCTATCTCGACAACCATTGCCGGAGACTTTTAGGGGCATGAAAGACACATCGGCAAAACCGACCAACAGCTGCAGCTGGATCAGGACTATGTGCGAGAAAATAAAAGCCCAACCACAAAAATATCCAGATTACGTAATGGACGGCGAGTCACTCTATAGACAAATTCCTCACAAAGCGGGCAATGAAGACATCGTGGCTTGGAAACTGTGCGTTCCGCAAGGTCTAAGATAAGCCGTACTACAAGAAAACCATGACTCCCCATCCGCTGGTCATAATTGGGAGTAGAAGAACAACAGCACGGCTGGCAGCCCGGTACTACTGGACAGGAATGCACAGAGACGCCAAGACCCATGTACGCAAGTGTGAAGTGTGCATGAAATACAAGCCCAATCAGGTTCAGGCTGCAGGAAAAATGCTCACTCAAATACCAGCATAAATCGTGTCACTCCGAACAGCAACAGCGGAGACCCTACAAAAGGCGTTTAGAGAACGCATAATATTAAGGTTCGGGGCTCCGAAGATAATGATAACAGACAACGGAGTACAGTTCACCAGTCGATCCATTAAAAGATTTCTTAACGAAATCGGAATAAATCAACAATTCACGGCACCCTATACACCACAAGAAAATCCAACAGAACAGAACAGAATTGAGCAAGAACGGTATAACCGTACCGTAAAGACGATGATAGCTCAATTCGCAGTCCTAATGGACGAGGTCCCGCCGGCCTTGCCCGGAATGGGTCCCTCCCACTCCGCGCTACATAAGAGGATGGAAGAATGCCACCCAAGTGGACACCAGTCCGCCTGCCTACCTCACCTCTGGGAGGAGGTGGAGCACTTGCGGGTGAGTCCACCACCCCCCTCGCCCGAAAGCGCCCAGGATAAGGAAGAAGAGGCGGATGAGCCCCGAGAGTCACCCTCGGAAGGCCAGCAGGAGCGGCAGAAGAACAAGGACGGGCCCCAAGAACGGTATTTCCGAACGGAGATACCCATGGCCCACGTGAGCCATGCCCTGCACTCCTTTACGGTGCAAGGGGTCCTTTGGAGGCAGCACGCCGTGACGTGGTTCTGGCCAGAAGAACCGTCCGGAGCACCGGCCGAGGCCCAGGGAGAGGTGCCTACCCCAGGGTACAACACGCGAGACCCCGCCTACGTGGGATGCACACGCACGGGAGACCTCTGACACCGCCGACCACGGCCAAGACATCGAATGAGGACGACACTGGAGAAGGGCCCGTGGGTGTTGCCCGATCCGGTACCATAAAGGGAGGCCCAGGCTCGCCAGACAGGAGTCCGCGCCGGTGGAAATCGCCAGGCCTCCGTTCCTGCGAAAGGCGTCTGTGCCCGACGAGCGGCGATGGGCAGAGGTCCATCGACAGGACTGACCGAAGGGAATCCAGACGGCGCCAGCGATTTCAGCCGCACGACGGAGAGGCGGAAAGCAGTGCATCTTGGCGCAGCAGTGAAGTTGGGCCCGTCGGGAATGAAGGTTTTTCGTCAATAAAACGAAAAGCTCAAAGCGAGAGAAAAGGAATTAGAAATGTGAAAGCGGAGAAAGAAAGAGAAAACTTACCGGAGAAAATTTCCTGTCACGCTGCACGTATAAAGTGATGGGGGCGCTTCGATTAATAAGAGGTCGATTGGCACTGGACGATGGTGTCGATCGATGGGCACAGAATATTGGAACTGTCGGCACGGGAAGGGTCACACTACAAAACATCGCCACCACCAGATGGCAACGCTGCGCTAATTCTAATCATCGAAATCGGCTGGAAAACCGATCGGGAAAGCGGTAGTGTGACCAGACAACGGAGGTAAGGAGATGCTTAGAACGCGAAGCATCAGGGGGAAACATCTTGGGCGGGACACGCCGGCATATATAAGCAGGCCGAGCGCAGGAAGCTAGATCGGTCGATCGCAAGGAGTCAATCCGTCAATATCAGTAAACAAGCAGCAGATCAGTCAACAACACAAGTCAAGTCTACATCAGGAGCAAGCAGTGCCGCGCCCAATCAACAAGGAGCAAGATCGCTACATCAAGACGTTCGGGACTTGGAGTTGAAGTCTCCAAGCTGAGAAACAGGTCCTTAAGGCATCACGCGGCTAAGTCAAGGCGCTTTCTTCCAATTCTTGTCGCGATTTGAGCTTGGCGTATTGCTCGGCAAGTCCGGCAGAATTGAACAAAAAGAGTCTCTCGACAAAGAACCGTGGGCTCGGAAGGGAAGTCATCTAGAACCAGCTGCCGTGCGAAAACAATTGCCATGACGAACTCCGGCGTACCCCTGAACCGTCAGGCGAAATTTGTACAGGCCCTGGTGCGACTAGCCAAGAAGGACGCGCGTCCGAAACACGTCGAAAAAAAATATATAATAATAGATAAATTTGGTGGGACGAACAACACACTATCTTCTGTGCTAGACGCACGATACTCGTAGCGAGCAGACCATAAAAATCAGTTCGTTACAATATATATACTGTATATGAGATGTCTCCCATTGGCCAAAATTATAATACCCTTTTAAGGACGACCCCAAGCAGGATCAACAACTAAGAGAAAGACGATCCCAACAAGATCAGCAAACAACAATAAAACAAGAGAGAACGCTATAGTCGGATGCCCCGACTATCAGATACCCGTTACTCAGGTAAAGGGAGTGCGAGGGAGATGGAGATAGAAACTTTGATCACGCATAACTTTTTAACGAATGGTCCGATTTGAAAAATTTCTTCTACATTTCGATAGGTATTGATAAACACAATAAAACTGCATTTTTACTTTTCCGAAATATTTAAATTTTTAAAATCGTATATAAGCGATTGTGGGCGTTAAAGGGGGCGTGGCACCTTTTTGAAACAAACTTGCGCTGCGTAGGAACTCCTAGAATCTGCATGCAAAATGCCAATCTTCTAGCTTTTATAGTTTCCGAGATCTCAGCGTTCATACGGACAGACAGACGGACAGACGGACAGACGGACAGACGGACAGACGGACATGGCTATATCGACTCGGCTAGTGACCCTGATCAAGAATATATATACTTTATAGGGTCGGAAACGCTTCCTTCTACCTGTTACATACTTTTGCACGAATACAATATACCCTTTTACTCTACGAGTAACGGGTATAACAAAGAGGACGATTCGTGAGCGAAAATGCCTTTTTTTAATATATAGGAAATTTGTATAAAAAAGGAAATAAAAAACAAAGTGGAAGACTTCATTTCTGATTTCGAAAAAGTATTCAACCAGCCAGGCTGGATAAATAAAAGACTCCACATAAATTCGCCTGTTGAACATACGAACCATCAGGCGGTAACAAATAATGCAATGCTAAATGTAGGAGATTTAATAAAACAAATTGTTAATTTTGAATTAAATCCATTAAAGGAGGAGATCGTAAACTTAAGATCGCGGCATTCTCAGATAGGAAGATTTTCAGATAGAGATTGTAGATCCAAATATTAAGTGCGGCACAGATCCTCAAATCTGTTAAGGAATATAAAGGTGAAGAAGATAAATAATGTAAGCTGGAGAGAATCAGTTGAAATATCCATTGGACAGTATGCCAGAGGGAGTGAAAGGTTTTATTCTGCCTTATCTACATTAAGAAATAAAATAACAGGAATGGCAAACGATGCCTTAACCCATAATGGTACGGTGTTAAATTTCGATGCCATAATGGCCAGACTTGACTTTGTCTTTAGCGACAAACGTCCAATTCATATTATCGAACAGTAATTAAGTGTTTTGAGCCAGGGAAAATTATTAGTGAAAATTATCTAGGTTAATAGAAAATTAATCCAACTAATTAATAAAACTATTATGGCATATGGTGGAAACAAACCAATAACAGCCGAAATGAATGAAAACAAGAAAGGAAAGCTAACTTCGGGCGGAGCCGAGGTAGATATACCCTTGCAGAATATTCTGTAAATATTATTCTTCAAAAATATTCATATAATGCATTCTAAATACTCATAAAAATCCCAACTTCCTAACTTTAAAAACACCAAAGTTATGGCATTTCCTATTGCTCAGTTATATGGCAGCTATAGGATATAGTCGGCCGATCCCGGCCGTTCCGACTTATATACTGCGTGCAAAGGAAAGATCAAGAATATATATACTTTTTAGGGAGGAGGTGTCTCCTTCACTGCGTTGCACACTTTTGACCAAAATTATAATACCCTCTGAAGAAGAAGATACGCAGTACGGACGTGCAAAAAGTGGCTCCTGAATTCTTTTCAAAATACAACACTCCTGGTCCGCCGAAGCCCTGCTGGACGTACCTAAACACTGTCACTTGGAAGGGGCTACATCGGCACCGTGAAATCTCTGGCCAAACACCCCCGGATCTGGCTAAAATCACTTGGTATCGCCCATCCCAAACCGACCTGGAAACGCGGCTTTTCAGTCAAACGGACCATTTTTGTTGGTGGAAACCGACGTTAAAGGAGGAAAACCAACTTAAAAAA
This sequence comes from Drosophila fuyamai, assembly GCA_018153365.1. Classification (NCBI taxonomy): domain Eukaryota; kingdom Metazoa; phylum Arthropoda; class Insecta; order Diptera; family Drosophilidae; genus Drosophila; species Drosophila fuyamai. Next base: position 619,776 of record JAECXW010000407.1, on the reverse strand, counting down.
AAACACTCCGAAGACCGACAATGATTAGGCGCAAACAAAACTATTGACGGAACACAATAGCTGAGAAGCAATCACAGTGAGTCGGATCCAAACCTCCTGCTTATCGAACACCCACCAGAATAATAGCTTAGTCTAATCTACGGTTCCAGCCTTAGCCAATAGGTGGCGTTTAGAAAAGTTCAGACAAAATATAAAAGCATCGTTTCAGGCATACTGTTAAATCTCTGCACAAAACGAAATAAAAATGTTAGGACTCACCAGGACCCCTACTAAGCCTCAGGGTACCGGTCAGGCCGGGGCATTCAATGTGACACCTGCTAGCGTCTCAAAACAGAGTCGATCAGATACTCCCCCGCAAAATAATCGCACACCAACAAACACAGGCAACCTAGTAGATCTTAAAGATCTGAAATCCATGCTGGAGGGTATGTTCGACTCAAAGCTTAAAGAACTAGCTACAAAATCGGACGTTAATTCGATTGCCACAAAAATGGATACCATTCAGCAAAATGTAGAATGTCTCTCAACAAAGGTCGACTCGCTAACAGAGGAAAACAAAATACTGCATGCGGAGATTAACAAAATCAAAAGCGACAACGAAAACAAACAAGCAAGACTTCTACAACTGGAAGACGCAATTAAACGAAAAAACATAATCATCTGCGGTCTTAAATCCGAAAAAATCCATTTAATGCTGTATCTGACCTAATAAAGAGGGAATTGTTGATAAAGGACCGTATGGAGATAGACTCGGTAAAGAAGCTACACGACGCCGACTGAAAAATGACTGTTCTGGTTGAACTAAACACAGTAAGCGCAGTACAGACCATCCTTAAGCACATCAAAAACCTGAAAGGAACACGAGCCTCAATCGAACAGGATCTGAACATCGAAAGGAGACTTAAAAAACGCGTGATGCCTAGGCCTCCGCCGGGACATTCTGGAAAGCCACAAAAACTTTAAGGTCACTGTAAGAAACGATCGCATGGTTAAGGAAGGTAAATCCATTTAGCGTCGCTTGTGAACAGTTGTGTTTACCTTTGTGCTCTGAGTTTTTGTATTTTTTCAGTGATTTTGTGCGAGTGTTTTGTGTTAATTTATTTACAAAGCTTAACTTAATACATATCTGTGTTAGAAATTTTAAATAGATCTCCCAGTAAACGGGTATGTGTTTATAATTGTTTTTAACATTTCTATTAGATTTGTTTAATATCGTAGCTTTGTTAGTGTAATTTACGCTCTCTATACTTGCTAGAACTCTTTTACTCCCTCTCAATCTCTCCCGCTCTATTTTATAACTGTAATCTACTCTCTATGAACTTCTGGTAGACTTGTTCGTTTATTTCTCTCTCTCTCTCTCTCTCTCTCTCTCTCTCTTGCATGCTTTACATTGCATTTGTTTATTGATTAAAGTTGTTGTGTTGCACAAGCCACGCTCAGTCGATATAAGATTTATTCTCTCGTGCTCTCTTTATTCGACTTAATTTCGTGATCTCGCGCTCTTACTTTTTTCGTGTTTTGTGGTTTTTGACAATTTGATTTGATCCCAGCGCCAAATTTACTTTGAGGTATTTTTCTTATTCTTATTTATCAACTAAAGACCCTTTTATTTTTTGCTGGCTCTGCGATTCGATGATGCACGTTAAATGTGCAGGATTTACTGGCAGAGTCAAAGATTTTATTGATCTTAATTCTGGTCTCATGTGGTCATGTGGGTCCTGCAAGGAAATGGTTGTTGAGATGAGTGGCTTTATGAGGCAGACTCGAGACAGCTTATTGAATATCTCAGGAGCTTTTAAACAACTCAATGAGGGGTTCAATTCCGTCTGTGCCCAGTTTAATAATAAAAAATTATTAACCGAGTCGCCTAAACGTAAAAAAGCCAGTTTAACCGCCGTTAATATGATTGTGGAATCCACCCCAAATCCGAACTTGGTAGCAGCAGTTTCTGTTGACACAGGGGTAAATGAACCAACTGTGCCTATGGATACAGCTAGTTCGGGTGGTACCTCTGTTTCCAGAATAAAAGCTTTAGTACTGGCTAAGTCAAAGAATTCGTTGCCGACCGTACCTACAGGTACAGTAGACACCGTTCCTGGTCCTCAGCCCAGTGTGGTTCAGACTGCTGGTGGGGGCCGTAAGAAACTTTCAGTTGTTCCACAAAGGAAGCAATTATTTGTTTCTAGATTCACCCCAGATACCACATCTGAGGATGTTTTGGAAATTATACGTGAAAAATTCCCATCCGAGGATATTGCAGTTGAACAATTTCGATTTTCTTACGCTCGTAGGATATCGTCTTTTAAAATATTTGCTCCGCCTGATGTGTTTAATGTGTTACTTTCTGAAAGTTTTTGGCTTAATGATGATTTAGTAATTAAAGAATTTGTTCCAAATAAACCGAGAACAAATAACAGGCCTTCCACTGTGCCAAAAAAACTAAATAGTTTATTCTTGGCTTATCAAAATGTTAGGGGACTAAATATGAAGCTACACAAGCTTTATGCCGACTCCTCTGCATTCACCGAAGATATTTTGGCTTTTACGGAAACTTGGCTAAAACCTGAGATATCTGACTCTGAAGTTCTGTCAAATAACTTTAATACTTATAGGACCGATCGCTCCTCACGTAGGGGGGGCGGTGTACTAATTGCTGTTACCTCTAGCCTAACATCCGAAAGAATTCTCACTCATATCCGAAACGAAATCGAATTTGTAAGTGTGAAAGTTTCTTTGCAATCTTTATCTATTTTTGTTACATGTTCCTATATTCCACCTGGCTCTGATCTAGTAATTTATGAGCACCATCTGTCCGCAATAAAATCCGTTCTATCCCTGCTTTCTAACAGAGACCTTTTGATTGTTTTGGGTGACTTTAATCTACCTGATATTTCTTGGTCTCGTCCCACTGACTCACTTGTCGCTATACCTTTATCCGCCCATGATTTTGTAGATGGCCTATTAGAATTATCGTTACAGCAAGTAAGCTTTATACGAAATTCTTTAAATAGACAATTAGATCTTGTGTTTGTTTCAGACCCGTCCGAGGTCACGGTATGTAGAATTGACGCTCTTGTTGTACCTGAAGACCGATATCATCCAACAATGGAATTGACAATTTGCCTCCCCTGCTCTGATACCCTCTCTCCTTTAGTGCCCCCAACTAAAATGAGATGTTTTCGTAAATGTAACTATAATAAACTTAACGATATGATTTGTCATTATAATTGGACAGACTTGTACAATTGTACAGACATTGAAAGTGCCACTGAACTATTCTATATAGCGTTAAATACTTTTTTTAATGAATGCGTTCCTGATAGGTTTCCTTTAAACGTAAACAGGCCTCCTTGGTTTACCAATGCGCTTCAAAGACTTAAAAACCTTAAATCAAATACTTATAAAAAGTATAAAAAATCGGGTAAGCCATCAGATTATTCGAAATATGTAGTGGCTCGATCGGATTTTAATGTTCTCAACAGTCATTGCTATTCTATGTATCTAAATCGATGTAAATCTGAATTTTCAAATGATCCGAAACGGTTTTTCAGCTTTGTTAATGCCAAGCGTAAGTCATCGGCATTGCCTTCATCGGTACGTCTAAACTCAATGGAGGCATCGACGGATTCTGACATTGCTGATTTATTTGCTGAGTTTTTCCAAACCACTTATAGTTCGACAGCTTGGTCAAATTCTAACTACCCTAATCCCTTAAATAGGGCAAATTGTATTTTTTCCCCTTTAATTACTGAAAACTCTCTCTTAATGGATGGACTTCCTGGATGTGTGCTCAAGTTTTGTGCGTCAACCATTTGTAAACCGATTCTTAAACTTTTTAATTTGTCTATTTCATCATCAGTTTTTCCTACTATCTGGAAGGACTCTTTCATTATTCCACTTCATAAAAAGGGTGCGAAGGCTGATGCCAAGAATTATAGAGGTATTTCCAAATTGTCGGCAATTCCTAAAGCATTTGAACGTATTATCACTTCTCATTTGCAACATTTATGTTCCTCGCTTATATCACCGTGTCAGCATGGTTTTGTTAAGCGAAGATCGACCACCTCCAACCTTCTTGAATTGTCATCTATTGTAATAAATGGATTTCAGAAAAAAATGCAGACTGACGTTATATATACAGATTTTAGTAAGGCCTTTGACTCCGTCAACCACTCTCTTCTCTTATTCAAATTAGATCTGCTTGGGTTTCCTGGTAATCTATTAACTTGGATTTCGAGTTACTTGAATGGTAGGACTCAGAGGGTTATAATCAAGAATTCTGTTTCAAAATTGATCTACGTGACATCTGGAGTCCCTCAGGGAAGTCATCTGGGCCCTTTGCTGTTTACTTTGTTTATCAACGATCTTCCCTCTATCATAACACATTCTCGTGTTCTAATGTATGCTGATGATGTTAAGCTTTGTTTATCATATAATGATATAGCGTCGGGATTTAACTTACAGTCAGATATTGATTGTTTTCATGAATGGTGTGAGTACAACCTTTTAAAGTTGAACTACCTTAAATGCAACGTCATGACTTTTTATAGGGGTACTCCTACGTTTATTAGTTATTTTCTTGAAAATACGTCACTCGACCGTATATATTCAGTTATCGATTTAGGTGTTCTTCTTGACCCTAAACTTAAATTTGACTGCCACATAATGTCCACTGTTAATAAAGCCATGAGTGTTCTTGGCTTTATAAAGCGTTGGTCAAAAGAATTTGATGACCCTTATACGACCAAATTATTATTTACCTCCCTTTTCCGTCCTATTTTGGAATATTGTTCGTCGGTTTGGAGTCCGCAATATCAAGTACACATTGACCGTATTGAGTCGGTACAAAAAAAATTTCTTCTTTTTGCCCTTCGTAGTTTGAACTGGGATCAAAACGTAAGGCTACCTTCCTACCAGAGTAGATTACTGTTGCTTAATTTACCTACACTTGTAAATCGTAGAAAAATGCTTGGTACTATTTTTATGCATAATCTTATAAAAGGTGATATTGATTCTGCAGAACTTGTAAACCGCCTAACTTTCAATGTTCCTGTTAGACTAACACGAAATTATATCCCTCTAAATTTGCCACGATGTTCATCAAATTTTTGTCTACACGAGCCCTTCCGCGTTCTATGTAATACTTATAACAACCTTTATCATCTAATTTGCATTTCCACTTCTATCCCGTTATTAAAAACTAATATTTTAACTCATTTGCGTTTCTCTTAATTGTGCCTTTTATTTTCACTTGTGTCTTGTCTCTATTTAATTTATGTATTTTCCTCGCGAACTCGCATTTTTTGCCCAAATTGATAATAGGTCCCGCGCGTAACAAGCACGTGCTTGGTGTCGTTGGGCCACTTGTTTGTACTGCTCGTAGTGCATCAACGTCCATCAGAATAAAAATGGTTCTACTGGAATAAAGACGGCAAGCTCATGTGTGGAGTTGAGTTAGCACAAAATATCCTGGAGAACAAATATGGTACGTCATTTAAAATAGGCCTAGACTACGAAGTAATATTGAGCAAACTAAACTCAAAAAACTAAATGTCCCTAGTGTAGTACCGTCCCTTAATGTTAAAATTGTATCGTACAATATAGCTGGCTTAGCAAATAAGACATTATTTAAACATTTCTTTAATTTTGTTACACAATTCGACATTTTTCTACTATTTGAAACTTTTCTGACCAACGACGAAACGAGTTTTGCAAATTACTTCCCTGATCATTTGCTGCATTGGATACCAGCAGTGAGAGTAGCAGCCCGTGGACGGGCTAGCGAAGGAAGTGTGTACGGAATCCGAAAGCAGCTGGTGAACGAAGGACACATTACCTTTACGAGCAAGGAAAACGCACAAGTCATCGAAATAAACACGAAAGACGAAAAAAATTCATATACTCCCAGTATACATTAACTGCAATAACTGGCAAGCAGATTTTGAAAAGGTGTACGATTTCGGACTGACAGCAGGTTGCAATAACCTAATGATTATTGGGGATATAAATGCTCGCATCGGAAAATATAGACCTCAGGACCAGTAGCACGATTCGTAAATCTAAGGACGAAATATTAGACAACAAAGGCGCAAAAATTGTTGAGATGTGCGAATCACTAGGACTGACGGTAATGAACGGCAGGGCAATCGGAGACCTTGAAGGAGAATATACCTTTTTAAGGGGCGCAGCAAGGTCGACTATTGACTACTGTCTCATACAAGGAAAGTGGCACGATGTGGTGAAAGATTTGGTGGTAGGTGCTCAACCCCTTTCTGACCATATGCCCATCGAAGTCCTTTTAGAAGTCATTCTACATGAACAAGTCGTCAGTACCCAACCAAAACTCAACCAAAGGTTAAAGTGGAAGGACAACCACCGCCTAAGTTACACAGATGCATTAGTATCAGGAGTCCAACAAATAGGAGATCTGAGCGGGTCTACACTGCTAGCCAAACTGCTCAACTTAATCGTAGATGCCTCCAAACCCATGCAGCAGTCACTAAACTGTAGCAGAAAGCAACCGTGGTTCGACGTACAATGTGAAAGGGCCAGGAAACATTCTTTTGATTGCCTTAAACAGCTAAGGCGAAACGAAATATTGCGCCACATCTACAAAACTGCAATAACAAATTATAAACGGCTATGCAAAGAGAAAGAAAAATAGTTCTGGATAAATATGGAATGCCAACTACAAGAAGTTCGTGACAGCAAACAGTTCTGGGAAATCGTTAATAAACTAAACGGGAACAAACAGAAAAAACCCATAAAAGTAAGTTCAACAGATTCGGCAAACTATTTTAGTAGCCTACTCTCCCAAATTCAAAATGAAACAGAAATCAGCTATGCTAAGCCTCTGCTTTCCTCAGATCATATGGACTCCCCTTTCAGCCTTGCAGAAATAGAAAGCGCTGTCCTAACACTAAAACTAAACAAAGCTCCTGGTGAAGACAGAATAACTGCAGAATTTTTCAAAAACGCGACGCTTTGTTTTATACAGCGACTTACCGATGCCTACAATAAATTTTACAACTATGGAATTTTCCCAGATTGCTTAAAAAAAAGTCTGATCAGCCGAGGCATATCTGCTCAAAACACAGTCGCTAAGATTTTTGCAGGAGCACTGTTAAAACGTATGACGCCATGGGTAAACCGAGAAAACATTCTTAGTGAATTTCAGACAGGCTTTCGAAAGGGTTTCTCTACAGTTGACAGTGTTTTCGTGCTGACATCAATCGCCCAAACCTTTCTGCAACAAAAAAGAAGCTGTACATTTTCTTTGTAGATTTTAAAGCCGCCTTTGATACAGTGAACCGAAATAGCCTAATGTATAAACTTAGTCAACTCGGACTTTCAACAAAAGCCATACTAGCACTGTCCAGTATCTATGAGGATAACAAAGCAAGTGTATGGGACGGATCAGAGCTTTCGAAATGGTTCGATACCAACAGTGGAGTTAAACATGGCTGTATCTTCGTGGACGATGTTGTTGATTTTTTACCCATGGAACCCATGTTAAGACCCTTATGTATGCCGATGACATGTGTCTACTGGCTGACAGCCCTGAAACGTTAAGGGACATGATTGATAGCATATCCGAGTACTGTAAAGTATGGAACCTCACCATAAATACAAGCAAATCAAAGATTATGGTAGTTAAAGGTACAGGTGGCCGTCACGCTAGGAACGAAAAATGGCAACTGAACGGAATCCAGCTGGAACGTATAAAATCGTTCAAATATCTCGGTGTAACGCTTACCACAAATATGAGTTTTTATACCCACATAAAAGATAAGCTCAAAGATGCAAAAATAGCTATAAACGCCACTTGGAAAAACTTTTCAGGCAGAAAAAACGTTAAAATGAGTGCCAAGTACAGCCTTTTCCAGGCAACAGTGAAAACAATTATGTGCTACTTGGCAGAGGTGTGGGGAAATCAAAGATATGAAGATGCGGAACGAGTACTAACTTTTTTTGTAAAAAAGATATTTCGACTGCCACAAAATACTCCCGACTATGCAATTTTTATTGAAACAGGACTGCCTAGTATATTTTCCTACACACTTCAGCAGCACTTTAATTACATCGATAAGGTTATGCATATGCCAAATAGTAGACTACCGAATCTCTCTGTGAAAGAAACGAACTTTCAAGGAAGGTTTGGGCGGATATTGCAACCAAATGCTGTTGCCCCCTTGATCTCGACGTTATAAAACATATCTTCCAAGCTAGAACCGAGGCTTTACCTCTAAATGGCAGGCCATACAGCAGCAACCCATCGCTGGAATGCAGCCTCTGCAACATGCGAGAAATCGAGGATGTTCAACACTTCATTGCAGTCTGCCCTATTCTGAGAGAGATTCGTTTTACTTGTTTTACGAAAACCACCTTTTGCGAATCGGATCTCCACAGTCTTATAAATGGGGAAAACTGGAAGAATCTGGCATTCTTCATTACAAAAGCCAGTTATTATCGAAAAAAAATTATTTTAAATTTAAATATGTACAGCCAGCTATAAATAAGCAACAAAGAAAAACAAAACACAAACAATAAACAACCTACTACTACTACTACTACTAATACCCTCTGCAAGGGTATAAAAACATAGGAAGACAGTTCTTAGAGTTTTCATTACCGACCGTAATGGACAAACTTCAGATACTATTTTCTGAATGAATCCACCTGGTCATAGTTCAGGAATTAGAAAGCAACAACATAACATGAGTGCTCAATTCGCAAATAGTTTCTCAACTACTCAGAGAAAACATAGTGAGCCAAACTCTGGTGGTAATGGTTTGGCACATTTCAACCACAAACCAAGACAACAAAACAATAATTATAATAACCAGCGGAACAATTATAATTTAAGGTTCAACCAGGACAACAGCCAAAACAAAAATACTTATGATCATTATAAAAACAATTCTTAAAACAAGAGAGAACGCTATAGTCGAGTGCCTTGACTATTAGATACCCGTTACTCAGCTAAACAACTAAATATAAATATGCCTTCTTGTATGTTTTTCGCCGCTCGAATTAGCTCCCGATTTTTATGTTAAAATCGGTACCCAGGGAACACCTCCAATTTGGCTAACTTGATTTGATTTTCATAATTCTTGGGATATAGTTCGGTATTGACAAATGAAAGCCATCGCAATTTCCTTTAATAAAAATCCTTATCGAGAATTAACGTTGACTCTGTTGAGCACCTTGGCCAGCTGTTCCAAAATCATCCGTTAGATGGCGCTATTGTATACGCCATGAAAGGCGGAAATGTAGGCGCTGGCCAGGCTAAAGCGTTTAATGGTTTTTTGGGCGTTAGAGTGGGCGTGGCAAACTTTTATTTGGCCAATCGATAGGTATTGACGAAACAAATACATATAAAAAAAATTTTCATAATAGCATCAAAACTGTGGCCACAGCTTGTGGCTTGTGGGCGTCAGAGGGGGCGTGGCACCATTTTGAAACAAACTTGCGCTGCGTAGGAACTCCTAAAATCTACATGCAAAATGCCAATCTTCTAGCTTTTATAGTTTCCGAGATCTCAGCGTTCATACGGACAGACAGACAGACAGACAGACGGACAGACAGACGGACAGACGGACAGACGGACATGGCTAGATCGACTCGGCTAGTGATCCTGAACAAGAATATATATACTTTATAGGGTCGGAAACGCTTCCTTCTACCTGTTACATACTTTTGCACGAATACAATATACCCTTTTACTCTACGAGTAACGGGTATAATAAGAAGTTTTTATTTTAAATAAGAAAATGGTATTGAAGGAGTTATTATTTCAGAATATACTACTTATATATGGTGGTATATTATATTCATATATGGGGTATATTTGCTGATATTTCCTTTAAATTATTTTAAATTTTGAATCTTGATATCTTCTTCTCATTTAAAAAACAAGAGAGAACGCTATAGTCGGGTGCCCCGACTATCAGATACCCGTTACTCAGGTAAAGGGAGTGCGAGGGAGATGGAGATAGAAACTTTGATCACGCATAACTTTTTAACGAATGGTGCGATTTGAAAAATTTCTTCTACATTTCGATAGGTATTGATAAACACAATAAAACTGCATTTTTACTTTTCCGAAATATTTAAATTTTTAAAATCGTATATAAACGATTGTGGGCGTTAAAGGGGGCGTGGCACCTTTTTGAAACAAACTTGCGCTGCGTAGGAACTCCTAGAATCTGCATGCAAAATGCCAATCTTCTAGCTTTTATAGTTTCCGAGATCTCAGCGTTCATACGGACAGACAGACAGACGGACAGACGGACAGACGGAGAGACGGACAGACGGACAGACGGACATGGCTATATCGACTCGGCTAGTGACCCTGATCAAGAATATATATACTTTATAGGGTCGGAAACGCTTCCTTCTACCTGTTACATACTTTTGCACGAATACAATATACCCTTTTACTCTACGAGTAACGGGTATAAAAATGGTAAATTATATAATAACAAACAAAACCAGTGAAACACTTATGGACAGCCACAAAATAAGCCAGAACCAAAGACCAATATAATCTTATATTATAATGTTGGTCAAAAGTGTGCAACGCAGTGGAGACATCTAAGTGAAGGATTTCGCTGGCGAAATATACCCTTTATTTTAAAATTCTAACATTATTAAAAATACTTATTTTGTATTGCGTTGATATGATAATTATTCGAATGTAGAATATTTTTTAGTAATGACTAAATATATCTAAGTATATAAAAATACATAATTTATTTCATACATGACTTCACATTGGAATAATTTTCATTAGGGTATTCAGAGTGCGACGTGTAAACGATTTTTAGAGGCCTCAGAAATTTTGAGATTGAACAAGAGGAATATTTTTATATATTTAATTTTAATATTTATAATAATAATTAATATCAGCATATTAAATAAAATGTTTCATTTTATACATATATTTAAATTAAATATAAAAACATACCTTTTAATAAAAAACTGCTTGATAAACAAAAAAAATATTTTTATGCTGATTGATAATATTAGATATGATGTTATTCGTATTAACTTAAAATATTTTAAATCATTAAATCAAAGTTTAATATATTTGAATAAAAATTAAATATAATATTTCCATTTTAAAGTTAAAGCTTAAGAACGGTTAAGTTTAAAACAGCCATGGATAAAAAAAAGCGTTGTGCGTCTTCACAGAGAACGGTCGTGTTTTTGTTTTGCGCTCCGAATTTTCATTTTTCTTATTGAAACCACCGGGGTTTACTTAAATCTCTTTAACGTTTCTTTATCTTTAAGTGTTTTTTAACAACTTTCCGTTCGCTTCGCGAGTGCATCGTGATTAACTTGTGTTTAGAAACAATTTTTATCATAATTTAATTCGGTGCTGGTTTGTTGTTATTGTTTTCCATTGCGCCTCTTTTCAGTCTTTCTCTTCGTCGTTGAGCGCTGTTGGAACGGCACGCACTCCAACGATAATATCTCTCTGAGGTGTTTTATACCAGAGTTAATCGGTTAATAATCCCGCTCTCTCTATCTTTTCGTTTCTATTTCGTTTCGTGGTGCCTAACATCAAAGTTATTATTCGGTGTTTCGCTCCCGCTCTGTCGCTCTGATCGATCTCTCATTAAAAAGTTCTTGAGCGCTTTCGATTTTTTTGTCCGCTATAGTGCACAGTGGTCCGTGTGTCAGCCAAAAATAAGCTTTCTGTTCATTAAAAAATTGTAAGAAAGTTATCTCGGCTGGACAGCAAAGTATTCCCTGCCATACATGTGATAAAATTTATCACGCAAAGTGATAAATCGTGATGCCATCGATAAGAGGAGTGGCCTACGCTACTACTGCGATGAATGCATTGTATATGAGAACCAGGCAATAACTATTAGGCGGCTCACGAAAAGCAGTGTTACGGAATTAATCCGGAACTGCCGTAAAAATACGGACTTGCTCGTGGCGCTTGAATCGCAGCTCACTAGTCGCATGCTAGCTGAGCCCGATTCCCCAAAGCGCAAAAAAGTCGCGGTCGGTGGGCATTCTATGGCAGGTGCCGTGCAACCTACTGCCCGCGATTCGATTCCAGCTCAGCTGCCAATCTTAGGCGCCACTCAAATGGTACTAAGATCGGGGGCAAAAAGTGATTCGGTATCCGAAGTCGCCGGAATCGATGTGGCTCCGCTATGTACTTCCGCTCTGTCCGATCAAAATACAGTAGTGGCCCCAACACCTCATGTAGACTTAACGTCCGGATCACCGGCCGATACTGGTAGTACAGGTACAAATTCTGTAGTACCAAAAAGGGTTGCATGTGTTGTACCAAAAACGGTTACTTGTGTTCGGGTGCCCCAGCTAAAACATGTATTTGTTTCACGGCTCGCCCCAGACCTCTCATCACTGGATATTACGGCTTATATCCGTAACAAAGTCCAAGTTGATGATTTGAAGGTCGAACAATTTAAATTTTCTTATGCTAGGAAAGTATCATCATTTAAGATTGGTATTCCTTGTGCTCTTTTTGCATCTGTGTGTTCCACCAGTTTCTGGCCCGAGGGCATATTTGTAAAAGAGTACGAAGCTAAGAGAAAAAAGAATAGTTCAGGGGAAATGGAAAATACCAGTAAAGAACCATCCCCAGCCCCCTCCACATCCTCTTCTGTCCCAAAAAACTAGCCTCCTCTTTTCTTCTTTGCTATCAGAATACAAGAGGCTTACTTAGTAAGCTGACTAAATTGTATTCTGATAGTTTTTCTTTCCCATATAATATTATGGTATGTACAGAGACCTGGTTAAGGACGGATATTCTTAGCTCCGAAATTCTCCCGGGTAAGTACACTATTTATAGGCTTGATCGTCAGTCCAGACGGGGAGGTGGAGTCCTGATTGCTGTCGACTCCACCTTTTTTCGACTCCACCTTTTTTCCACCATTTCCCACTTATTTGGAAGGAGTCATTTGTCATTCCCCTTCATAAGAAAGGAAATAAATGCAATACAAGTAATTACAGAGGCATATCCAAATTATCCGCCATCCCAAAGCTTTTCGAAAATACTATTACACCCCATTTGCAACATCTTTGTAGATCGATTATATCTCCATGTCAACATGGATTTATAAGGCGAAGATCTACGACGACAAACCTCTTGGAGCTAACGTCTTTTGTAATAAATGGCTTTAGAAAGAACATGCAGACTGACGTAGTTTACACTGATTTTAGTAAAGCGTTTGATTCAGTAAATCACTCGCTTCTTGTATTAAAGCTAGACTTATTAGGGTTTCCATGTGATCTTCTAACATGGATCTCAAGTTATCTGAGTGGTAGGACTCAACGAGTCCTCTTTAAAAACTCGATCTCGGATTTGATCCGAGTTACTTCAGGGGTCCCACAAGGAAGCCACCTAGGCCCACTTCTTTTTACTTTATTTATAAACGAAAAAAATCTTTTGGATGTGAAAAATCTTTTGGATTTAAATAGCGCTAAGTGCAAAGTAATGACATTTTTTCGGGTGAATCCACAATTGCCAACGTATACGCTGGGTGGTTGCGCGTTGTCTAGAATTACGCACGTTGATGACCTTGGCGTCCTCCTTGACCCAAAGCTTAAGTTTTGTGACCATATTACTTCTATGGTAAATAAAGCCAGGGGAGTACTTGGATTTATTAAAAAGTGGTCAAAGGAATTCGATGATCCCTATGTTACAAAGACTCTGTTCATTTCACTAGTCCGTCCAATCCTTGAGTACTGTTCAGTAGTTTGGAGTCCTCAGTATGGTGTACATATAAACCGGATAGAGTCTGTGCAAAAGAACTTTTTATTATTTGCTCTACGGGGCCTTAACTGGAATGCAAGCCTTATTTTACCATCCTACTCTAGTAGACTTCTCCTAATTAATCTACCATCCTTAGTAAACCGTAGAACGATGCTTGGCACAACTTTTATTTATAAACTTATTCACGGGGATGTGGAGAGTCCCGAAGTACTGGTTCGCATAAGCTTCTCCGTGCCTAATAGAATTACCAGGAACTATGTTCCTCTTACATTAAATATTTGTAGATCTAACTTTGATATGCATGAACCGTTTAGAGTACTGTGTAACGACTATAATAGACTATACCACATTATTTCTACTACCGACTCTTTGCCGAGCTTAAAAGCATTAATTATACCCGTTACTCGTAGAGTAAAAGGGTATATTGTATTCGTGCAAAAGTATGTAACAGCTAGAAGGAAGCGTTTCCGACCCTATAAAGTATATATATTCTTGTTCAGGATCACTAGCCGAGTAGATCTAGCCATGTCCGTCTGTCCGTCTGTCTGTCCGTATGTCTGTCCGTATGAACGCTGAGATCTCGGAAACTATAAAAGCTAGAAGATTGGCATTTTGCATGCAGATTCTAGGAGTTCCTACGCAGCGCAAGTTTGTTTCAAAAAGGTGCCACGCCCCCTTTAACACCCACAATCGCTTATATACGATTTTAAAAATTTAAATATTTCGGAAAAGTAAAAATGCAGTTTTATTGTGTTTATCAATACCTATCGAAATGTAGAAGAAATTTTTCAAATCGGACCATTCGTTAAAAAGTTATGCGTGATCAAAGTTTCTATCTCCATCTCCCTCGCACTCCTTTTACCTGAGTAACGGGTATCTGATAGTCGGGGCACCCGACTATAGCGTTCTCTCTTGTTTTATCTTACTTAGCACAAAATTAGTATTAGTATTAATCTCGTACGTATTTCTAATCTTAGTCTGTCCGCTTCTACATCGTGCTTTTTAACTTCTAGCGATCTCGTTGTTACGCCTATAAGGCTCCGCGCGTAACAAGCACTGCTTGGTGTCGTAAGGGCCACTTGTTTGCGCTGATCTTAGTGCATCAACGTCCGAAAGAATATTTAATTAAATATCCTTTAAATATATTCGCCCGAAAGCGCCCAGGATAAGGAAGAAGAGGCGGATGATCCCCGAGTGTCACCCTCGGAAGGCCAGCAGGAGCGGCAGGAGAACAAGGACGGGCCCCAAGATACCCATGGCCCACGTGAGCCATGCCCTGCACTCCTTTACGGTGCAAGGGGTCCTTTGGAGGCAGCACGCCGTGACGTGGTTCTGGCCAGAAGAACCGTCCGGAGCACCGGCCGAGGCCCAGGGAGAGGTGCCTACCCCAGGGTACAACACGCGAGACCCCGCCTACGTGGGATGCACACGCACGGGAGACCTCTGACACCGCCGACCACGGCCAAGACATCGAATGAGGACGACACTGGAGAAGGGCCCGTGGGTGTTGCCCGATCCGGTACCATAAAGGGAGGCCCAGGCTCGCCAGACAGGAGTCCGCGCCGGTGGAAATCGCCAGGCCTCCGTTCCTGCGAAAGGCGTCTGTGCCCGACGAGCGGCGATGGGCAGAGGTCCATCGACAGGACTGACCGAAGGGAATCCAGACGGCGCCAGCGATTTCAGCCGCACGACGGAGAGGCGGAAAGCAGTGCATCTTGGCGCAGCAGTGAAGTTGGGCCCGTCGGGAATGAAGGTTTTTCGTCAATAAAACGAAAAGCTCAAAGCGAGAGAAAAGGAATTAGGAATGTGAAAGCGGAGAAAGAAAGAGAAAACTTACCGGAGAAAATTTCCTGTCACGCTGCACGTATAAAGTGATGGGGGGCGCTTCGATTAATAAGAGGTCGATTGGCACTGGACGATGGTGTCGATCGATGGGCACAGAATATTGGAACTGTCGGCACGGGAAGGGTCACACTACAAAACATCGCCACCACCAGATGGCAACGCTGCGCTAATTCTAATCATCGAAATCGGCTGGAAAACCGATCGGGAAAGCGGTAGTGTGACCAGACAACGGAGGTAAGGAGATGCTTAGAACGCGAAGCATCAGGGGGAAACATCTTGGGCGGGACACGCCGGCATATATAAGCAGGCCGAGCGCAGGAAGCTAGATCGGTCGATCGCAAGGAGTCAATCCGTCAATATCAGTAAACAAGCAGCAGATCAGTCAACAACACAAGTCAAGTCTACATCAGGAGCAAGCAGTGCCGCGCCCAATCAACAAGGAGCAAGATCGCTACATCAAGACGTTCGGGACTTGGAGTTGAAGTCTCCAAGCTGAGAAACAGGTCCTTAAGGCATCACGCGGCTAAGTCAAGGCGCTTTCTTCCAATTCTTGTCGCGATTTGAGCTTGGCGTATTGCTCGGCAAGTCCGGCAGAATTGAACAAAAAGAGTCTCTCGACAAAGAACCGTGGGCTCGGAAGGGAAGTCATCTAGCACCAGCTGCCGTGCGAAAACAATTGCCATGACGAACTCCGGCGTACCCCTGAACCGTCAGGCGAAATTTGTACAGGACCTGGTGCGACTAGCCAAGAAGGACGCGCGTCCGAAACACGTCGAAAAAAAAATATAATA
Source organism: Drosophila fuyamai (assembly GCA_018153365.1). Classification (NCBI taxonomy): domain Eukaryota; kingdom Metazoa; phylum Arthropoda; class Insecta; order Diptera; family Drosophilidae; genus Drosophila; species Drosophila fuyamai. The sequence continues at coordinate 603,381 of JAECXW010000407.1, read as the reverse complement.
ATATATAAATTTGGTGGGACGAACAACACACTATCTTCTGAGCTAGACGCACGATACTCGTAGCGAGCAGACCATAAAAATCAGTTCGTTACAATATATAAGTTAACACCTAAAATTATATAAAGACCCAGACATAAGTAAGAGTAAGCATTGATTGCACAACAAATGCCCCCAATAAGTTCACACGAGCTAAGCCACGCGCGCTGAGCTTGCACCTTTCGGTCAGCGATCGTGGGAATGCAGAATAGCCAATTTCCAAAGTTGATCGAATTTGTCCAAGTGCATACAACAATAACTGTAACTTGAATGCATTGGCCAATGACAATTAAAATTGGCCAACAGCGACAGCGAAGAATAGCAGCAACCAATAATAACAAAGAACGTTAGCAGAAGCAGCAACAGCGGCAGAGACGGCGGCAGCGATGGAACGACGCGTAGCCATAATGAATAATTGTTTAGCTTAATAAAAGTTAGTTCTTAATCCAACTCAATAAAGAAGTTTGATTTTTTTTAAATAAAATTATAATCAATCTTTTAACTGGCGCCCGAACAGGGCCCTGATTAAAAGCCGCGAAAGGATAACAAGTTCCGCGCCTCGTAAAGTTCGGGAAAGTAAAAAATTCCGACGTTTCGTTTGAACCTCCGCCTAATCCGTGAGAAGTGAAAAGAAAAATCCGAGACCCGGAAGTGCGAAAGTGCCGTTTAAAAAACGCCACAATATCGTCACTCCTGAAATAACAGGACTTGTGCCTAGTGGACTAATCAGGCCAAAATTATCGCCGTGATCCCTTTAGTATCCGTTCGGAGGGAACGTGAGTAAGCTACAGAGGAGGCCCCCTAGTAAACCCACACTCAGTAGAGATCGCTGCAGCGTGGGATAAACCGGAATCTGTCGATCCTGTCGTCACGAGAGCACGCCGAGATATGTTATTACTGTAAGAATAGTTTTAAGCAATCTATCAAAGGAAACAAATTTAAATTAAAAAAATATTAAAAATACTATACAAAAGAAATTAAGAAATTAAGCTTAAAGAAAAAATCCACAGACAAAAAGTCAAAAATTTACACAATAATCAAAGACCCACACTATATTTCTTTAATTAATAACCTTCCGAATTCTGAGTAATCAAAATTTAAAGTTAAGCTCAACCTCTTATTGCTCATATATCCCAAATGACTGAACAAGATTTAGCAGACAGACTCGCTAATCTCGCCACACCTTCGTCAGTTAGTAACGCACAATCAACCACGCGAATCATGACCGAGAGAGACATCGAGGAAAAAATTAAAACTGTCCTAGAGGCAAACCTAAGCAGCCTAGTTAATGAAATACTTAATCCCAATAAAGATTTTTCCAAGTATACAGACCAAACAATTAAAAGAGAATTAGCGCACAATCTTAGTGACTTAGACAAATTACCAGACATCGTACGGACACTTAGAGATTTTTTGGGAAACAAAAGCGAATATTCTTCATGGAAAAAAAGTGTAGTAAGGGTGTTAAAAATCTATGAAATGAGAATCGGCTCACCAAAATATTATGGAATTCTTTTAGCAATCCGAAACAAAATCATCGGACAAGCCGACGCAGTACTAGAATCCTATAATACCCCCTTAGATTGGACAGCTATCTCAAAATGTCTAACAGCGCATTTTGCTGACAAACGTGACCTAAAGACTCTCGAATATCAGCTTTATGCTCTTAATCAAGGTAGCGATAGTATAGTCGATTATTATCAAGCAGTGTACCAACAGCTATCACTAATCCTAAACCAAATTGGCAACTAACTTAGATGCCTCAAAAGAAACTGTGCAATCTCTGACATGTACAGGGAAAATGCCTTAGACACCTTTATCAGAGGCCTCAAAGGCAACTTATCACAACTACTGGCCATTAAAGAGCCACATGACTTAGGACACGCCCTACATCTGTGCAGTCTACTTGAGAATCAGAACACTAGGAATAGTCAAACACCGAAAATTTCATATTTAGGGAAAGCACCTTTACTACCTCCGAAACCCCAACAGCCATATAGGATGGCAGCCGTCAGACAAAACTTCCATCTTTAACTCTATCATAACCCGAACCAAATGCAATGGGTACTAGTAACTGGTGCAACCCCAATTACCCAGTCTAACCAATTTTAACCTTATAAACAGCCCTATACAAATCAGGCCGGTGCATTAGCATCCTACAGCACCCCAAAACCTCCCCCACGACCACAACCGAAACCGGTACCGATGGAGGTCAATCAGTCAGTTTGCTCGCGCCATATAAATTACATGAACAGGCCGGCAAATAACGATTATGCAGGGAAAAGACCTCTCAGTGCTTCCAACGTTACAAACACTAGCAAAATGCCACGGGTCCTAGGCAAAAGCCTAGGACCCATTATAGATGTGAAGAACGGTACATTAATTCTCGAAAATAAACGCAAAATTAAAATTCAACAAATTGGCAAGACAAGCAGTAAATACCATTGGACCGCAAATCAGCCATATGACCGAGTCTCAAAAATCAATTATAAATCTTCTCGTACAAAGTCACAAAACTCTCTTTGCAGATCCTGATACAAAGTTAGCATACACAACTAAAGTAGTAGGTGAGATCAGAACTTCGACCGATTCCCCAGTTTACGGAAAACATTACCCATACCCAATATCTTTAAAACAGGAAGTAGAAAAACAAATAAATAGATGGCATTATAAGACCTTCAAGATCGCCATATAATGCACCAGTATGGGTAGTTCCGAAAAAGTCCGGTCAGTCCGAAGAAAAAGTACAGATTAGTAATCGATTATAGGAAACTTAATTAAGTTACTATCTCAGATCGGTATCCGATCCCTGAGATAGGTAAGTATTTTTCGGTATTGGACCTCAAGAGTGGTTTTCACCAAATACCATTGAAAGACACGGACATAGAGAAAACAGCATTCGCTGTAAACGGCGGAAAATATGAATTTACGAGATCACGGTCAAAATCTCGAAATGGTATTTTTAACCCTACAAAACGCAAACATGAGAGTCCAAATAGATAAATGCCAATTCTTCAAAAACGAAGTAGATTTCTTGGGGTAAACAATATCAGAAAATGGAGTTAAAACAAATACAGAAAAAAACAAGAGAGAACGCTATAGTCGAGTGCCTTGACTATTAGATACCCGTTACTCAGCTAATATAAATATGCCTTCTTGTATGTTTTTCGCCGCTCGAATTAGCTCCCGATTTTTATGTTAAAATCGGTACCCAGGGAACACCTCCAATTTGGCTAACTAGATTTGATTTGCATAGTTCTTGGGATATAGTTCCTTAGAAATCCTTATCGAGAATTAACGTTGACTCTGTTGAGCACCTTGGCCAGAGTCATCCGTTAGATGGCGCTATTGTGCCATGAAAGGCGGAAATGTAGGCGCTAGCCAGGCTTAAGCGTTTAATGGGTTTTTGGGCGTTAGAGTGGGCGTGGCAAACTTTTATTTGGCCAATCGATAGGTATTGACGAAACAAATACATATCAAAAAAATTTCATAATAGCATCAAAACTGTGGCCACAGCTTGTGACTTGTGGGCGTCAGAGGGGGCGTGGCACCATTTTGAAACAAACTTGCGCTGCGTAGGAACTCCTAAAATCTACATGCAAAATGCCAATCTTCTAGCTTTTATAGTTTCCGAGATCTCAGCGTTCATACGGACAGACAGACAGACAGACGGACAGACAGACGGACAGACGGACAGACGGACATGGCTAGATCGACTCGGCTAGTGATCCTGAACAAGAATATATATACTTTATAGGGTCGGAAACGCTTCCTTCTACCTGTTACATACTTTTGCACGAATACAATATACCCTTTTACTCTACGAGTAACGGGTATAAAAAGCGATTACAAAATTTCCGGTCCCGAAAACATTAAAAGATCTTCGTTCTTTCCTGGGCATGACAGGTTATTATAGGCGGTTTATAAAGGATTATGCAAAAATAGCAAGCGCTTAACCATTCTCCTAAGAGGCGAAGAAGGCCGTATATCTAAGACCAAGTCAAGCAAAATTGCTATTAACCGGAGCAAAATTGCTATTACAGCATTCGAGAAACTTCAAAATACCTCGTTTCCACAGATCTAACCCTTTTATATCCAGATTTCGGAAAAGAATTCCCGTTGACTACCGATGCTTCAAGCTACGCAATAGGCGCAGTATTGGAACAAAATAATTGGCTAATAACGTTAATTTCACGCACCCTGTCAAAAACCGAAGAAAACTATGCAACCAACGAGAGAGAGATGCTTGCTATAGTTTGGGCTCTCCAGAGCTTAACCCATTACCTTTACGGGTATTCGAAGGTGGTAATATACACGGGTCACCAATCTTCAGTTTTTCAAATAGTGTAAATAATCATAACGCTAAACTAAAACGCTGGAGAGATCTCATCGGCGAGTATAACCACGAGATCAGGTATAAGCCCGGAGTAGCTAACGTAGTAGCGGATGCGCTATCCCGAGCCCCGCTGAAATAAATTCAATCAGCTCCTCATTATCAGTCCTTAGCGACGAAAGCTCATCACACAACCTCATATTTTCGGTAGAAGCTCCAATCAATGTATTTAAAAACCAGATATACTTACCGACAGCTGACACAGATTCCTATAGTTTTGAAATACCATTTCCAACATACCACAGACATAAAATTAAACAAAATTCTTACACGGAAGAAACACTTATAGAAATTCTAACTACCAGACTTGACACTAAGCTCATAAACGGAATCATTACATCCAAAGGAGTAATGGGAAAAATTCAAAACATTTACCCCATCTATTTCAACTCATACAAAATAAGGCTTACTCAAAACGAAATAGACGATGTAACTTCAGAGTCTCAACAAAACGAAATAATTTCCCTCGAACAGCCCATAGAGACGCAGAAGAAAATAAAATACAAATTTTAAAAAATTATTTTTTTCCACAAGCAATAAAAAAATCCAAGCAATAGTTCAAGCCTGTCAAACTTGTAAAGAATCAAAATACGATAGTTACCCCCAAGAGGAGAAATCCAACCAACCCCTATTCCTAATTACCCAGGAGAAATAGTTCACATTGATAATTATATAACAGAAAAACATAGAATCTTAACAGGGATTGACAAATAAAGAAATATATGCTCAATAAAAATTTTAGAGTCAAGGGCATCTGAAGATATTAAAAATCCGTTGAGGGAAATGCTGATCGCTTTCGATATGCCGAAATGGATAATAATGGACAACGAACGCTCATTAGGTTCAGCAGCAATCAAGTTCATGTTAGAAGATGAACTCAAAATATCAGTACACACGACTGCTCCGTATGCATCGACAAGTAACGGACAAATAGAGAGATTTCATTCAACCTTATCAGAAATCATGCGGTGCCTCAAAATAGACAACGGGAGCCTAACATTTGAGGACTTAATTTTTAAAGCAGTTCAAGAATATAATAAATCGATCCATTCTGTAACAAAAGAAAGCCCCATAAATATATTTTTTAGAAGCACAATCTCCAGTTCAGCAGAAGACATAGAAAAAAACGAGAATAAATTAAACAGAAAATCCAGAAGAAACAAACAGCCGACATCGAATATCACAATCGGGGCAAAATACAACCAAAACTTTTTAAACCTGGTGATGTAGTCCACGTAAAAATAGATAAAAGGTTAGGAACTAAACTTACACCTAGATACAAAGCTGAGAAGGTGGCAGGAAACAAAATAACCACTATTAAAACACAAACCGGAAAAATCATACATAAAAATAATATCAGAACATCATTTTTCAACATGACTGGGGACAACCGCAGTGCTCGACTATTCCAACTCACAAATCATCTCACTAGCGGCTCAGCAAGACGGAACATTTAAAATCATCAACATCTTTAACTTACACAGCTATGAAGAAACTCTGGCGAAGTTAGAAGATTCATTACATTCACTCACCTCATCTCATCCATTACACCCCTATCTCTCATACGAATTAAAGCAGATTCATACTGATTTACGCATTCTTCAAACACAAAAAAGACAAAAAAGGGCAATAGAAGCAATAGGTACTGCATGGAAACGGCTGGCGGGATCACCAGACCACCACGATTACGAGATCTTAGAAAATAAGATAAATGAGCAATTAGAAAACAACAATAAACAAGTAGTAATTAACAGATTAATTAACCAAAAAATTAACCAACTTACTAAAGCAACTAAGGCAATATTCAAAGTTACCCAGAGCTCGGAAGAAATCGTAAATCAGAAAGCAAATATTTTAAAGTATAAAATTCAATTAATAAAAGAAGAAATAACCAATATAAGCAATAACCAATTCCAATAATGGAAGATATCTTTAAAAAGGAAAACGAATTATTTTTTAACATAGAAGAATTATTGGAATTTGCTAAAGTTAAATTAGCCACAAATGGCAACGACCTTATCTATATTATTAGCCTCCCAACTATTAAAACAGATAATTGTAGAACTTAAAAAATTAAAGCAATAAAAAAAGCCCAAATAATCAATGATATAAAATACGAAAATTTGTTAGAGTGTAAGAGACAATTATTTGCAATTAAAAAACCTTGCGAATCCCATAATGATAAGAAAATTTGTAATTCAGAAAATTTGTTAGATTTAAGCAATGATACTTGCATAAACGCTCTTCTGAACCTTCAAAAACCTGAATGTAAGATGATCAACAATCAACACATCCCAGATTTCGAGGAAATACTGAATACTGAATACTACTGAACGACTTTTAAGGGGCAGTCTCGCTAGACGAAAAACTTTTACAACTGCAAGGCTCCTTCTTAATACAATACCGTAATTCAACAGTAACTATTGGCGAAACTACTTACAAATCAAAAGAAGTCAACTTAGTCGAACCAGAACCACCGTTTTTCCAACTAATGGGAGAAAAGACGAAGTTAGAGGAAGTTCTCTCACTACAAATGGTCAAGGAACTCAATATAAACAACACAAAAGCGCTGCAAAACTAAGAAGCAAAACAACTATAGAATCTTCCATTAGCTACGGATCGGCCATCATTCTACTTCTACTAATAATAGGATCGATCACGGAACTCCTACGGAACTCCTACGAAGACAAACCAACGGAAAGTACATCAGCTTCCGTGCCAGAAACGCAAGAAAAGCCCCCACATTCTGGACCTATTCTCTACGTCGTTGCGACCGAGGACAGTCGCGTTTAAGGAGGGAAGAGTTAGAGTTAACACCTAAATTATATGAAGACCCAGACATAAGTAAGAGTAAGCAACCAATAATAACAAAAAACGTTAGCAGAAGCAGCAACAGCGGCAGAGACGGCGGCAGCGATGAAACGACGCGTAGTCATAATGAATAATTATTTAGCTTAATTAAAGTTAGTTCTTAATCCAACTCAATAAAGAAAAGTTTGATTTTTTTTAATAAAATTATAATCAATCTTTTAACTTATACTATATGTATTGTGTGTATTTTCCCTAACTTATGCGAGCTAAGATTAGAGGTCAGAATTGTATCGAGATGTAAGTATCTGTCTAAGTATCTATCATACTTTGTTAAAGAGTCAGATCTTTTTTCTCGGCATTCAAATTAGTTTGTAGACAATGCGGAGCTCTCAGAACGATCATTTTTAAAATTGCGATTGTGAACAGCTGGCGATGCTGTGATGCATGACAGAATTTCAGGAACCCATCTGACATAACTATTCGTCGAATTTTACGACTGGGCGACCAATAATGCCTTCAATTAACTGTTCTGCCCTTGAATATTTTTGATTGTAAGACCATTAGATTTGGAACGTACTTATGAACTAACTGTTTGGCTTCGTTAGAATGTCTCGTATAATTGGATTAGTATAGAGCGAATTGAACGACTGTTAATTAACTGGGAAGAATTTTTTTCTTGCAGATTAGGGGTGAACTAGTATAAGCAAGGAGAATACAGAGTCCAATATTTGACCATTCGTTCTCACGTTGTTGTTGCTGCAGGCCATCTATGATTCGCTGTTGTTGGTGCAGAATGGTTCTATATACAACTGAAGTGGATCAATATTGGACGTCATGAAAAAGTAACAACTGGATTTTGGTCGGTTTTCAGCGTACATTTTTTTCTGTACAACAGATTAATTCTTTACTGGCTACACTACTAAGGCATAACTAATTAATAATAAACTAATAAAATAAAAATCCCTAGTAGCACTTGGGTCAATGCGCATGTTGATGGAAACTATTAAGCGCTCATTTATGTCGGAATTTTCTACGCACCGGTATGTGGAATCGCTCCAAAGGTCTTTGAGACCTTCCCGGCACAAACAGATTAATGCTTCTCAGTAACAAAGGACAATCGGTCATTTAGCGTATACAGATGAAGAAGACTTTATTTAGCTGAAAAGGAAGAAAAGGGCAAAATGATGATGTAGCTACTGATCGCGCTCTCAATGCGGAGATATAAATACAATGAAGAAAAAATTACCTAGGACACTTTTCTTACGGTTAGAAAAGAAATTTGTTTTTCACTCTGTACACCTAGTCGTTTAAATATGAGCTTAATCAAATTAGGATTAACGAGTGCAACCACTTTATGTTTAGTTTATGAAATGCTTTGGCAAAATCAATATAAATGGCATCCACTTGATGGTAATTCACAAACGAATTAATACAAACGTAATTGAAAGTAGTTACGATTGTGATCAGCTGATTTCCCAATAGAAATTCGCGCCAAAAAATTTAGTTGTTTTATGTTGTGTTATGTTAATTCAACTAAATTATGGAAAGTAATCTTCAAGGTATGCACTATTTAATGTATATTGTTATTTTATGTGTAGTTCTAGGGATTTAGTATTGTGTAATGTCCAATTTATGTGTTTTTTATATAGCAAATTAACATGAGTCCCTTGTGTTTCATGGAAGAAAACTAACTACCTGACGGACAGTTTATTAATATATGTCGTTCTTTATCGATTATTAACAACTTTTCCCCGTTCGTCCCATTTTTAGCAATTCCGCAATATTCAGCGACGTTCAAATTTCGCCATAGCGATCTCTTCGATATTTGGCTCAGGAATAATCACAAAATATCTTTTGTGTCATATTGTATTTCCAAAAAAATTAGCCTTTGCCAGGTCGAAGATGATAAAAAATTAGAAATCAATAAAAAAACAAGTAATATTGAATCATTTATAAAACCAAAATGAAAATATATGGTCGAATGATTTAAGTCAAAGCATACTAAATAGATGACATCTAAAATATCAATTACAATAATGAAAACTATAAGATACCACAAAAACCGGGACGCCGGCTTTGACAATATTTTTGAATTATATTAACAGCAATTTCATGTAACTATTATCACGAACCATACAACATATAGACTGGTCATTTTATACAACGAAAATGGACACAAAAATTCCAAATCGACAGGCCCCAGAGCTCTTAGCGGCAGGTCCGGACACTTCGTGTGCCTTCTGGTTTTTTGCGTTCTCCTTCTTATTCTCATTTTGGTGCTCGCGTACTTATTGCACGAGTTCGGTCGTTCAGTCGCAGAGACGCGCATTTTGAAGAAGGTTGGAAGAAAACTAACTACCTGACGGACAGTTTATTAATATATGTCGTTCTTTATCGATTATTAACAACTTTTCCTCGTTCGTCCCATTTTTAGCAATTCCGCAATATTCAGCGACGTTCAAATTTCGCCATAGCGATCTCTTCGATATTTGGCTCAGGAATAATCACAAAATATCTTTTGTGTCATATTGTATTTCCAAAAAAATTAGCCTTTGCCAGGTCGAAGATGATAAAAAATTAGAAATCAATAAAAAAACAAGTAATATTGAATCATTTATAAAACCAAAATGAAAATATATGGTCGAATGATTTAAGTCAAAGCATACTAAATAGATGACATCTAAAATATCAATTACAATAATGAAAACTATAAGATACCACAAAAACCGGGACGCCGGCTTTGACAATATTTTTGAATTATATTAACAGCAATTTCATGTAACTATTATCACGAACCATACAACATATAGACTGGTCATTTTATACAACGAAAATGGACACAAAAATTCCAAATCGACAGGCCCCAGAGCTCTTAGCGGCAGGTCCGGACACTTCGTGTGCCTTCTGGTTTTTTGCGTTCTCCTTCTTATTCTCATTTTGGTGCTCGCGTACTTATTGCACGAGTTCGGTCGTTCAGTCGCAGAGACGCGCATTTTGAAGAAGGTTGCCCTGCGCTTGAATTAATCTTTAATCCGTAGCACCAGGATGCTTATTTGCTCGCCAAGTCGCAGACTGATAGATGGTAGTAATCAGTCTGTTTTTTTTCTCACACCGATCACTCCACTAACATTTTCGTAAAAAATATTTTTACAAACAACACATGTACATAATATTGGCTTTGTTTGTAATTGAGTTAGCGAGCAAAGGACATCATTGGAAACTAACGGGAGAGTCTAATTAATTGAAGTTCGCTGTATTCTTCAGGGTTGTTTATCGCATTGTCATCCTGAAGAATATTTACGTTCCGCTCTATATTTATTAATGCCAAAGCTCCAAACTCTTCGTATAAAAATTGGAAGGCAGGTTCTTCCGCATCAGAAACATTATCTCCCCTATCCTCTTGCAAATCTCCCAGATCTCTTTTTAACTCCATATCAACAAACACATCATAATTCCTTTTCATTGTCTTAATGGCTTCATGGTTTAGTCGGAAAGTGTTTTTAATGCCGTTGGAAAGAAGTTCAGCTTTTTCATTTCATAATCGAAAGGTGAAGAGTTAATGCTAAAGCGCACCCACCTTAGAATCAGGGGATGCCTACATTTCTTAACGCAATCAGAACCATTCATCAGTGGATAACTTTGTTCAGCAACTTCATCTTCGTCATCTACCTCCACATCTCATTTGCTTCATCGTAGTCTTTCCTATGATTAGCGGCACATTGTGCATTCCGCTTGAAAAATCTGTACTAAGCTGCGAAATCTGCTAAACAAATCATTCCAACTGATCATGCCTTTGCACATATCGGCCAAGAATATTACGCTCGAAAATATCCACCGAGTTGTTTTGAAGTCGCTCTAATTCTTTATTTGAGCGAGTCCATCTAAATCGTTTTTCTGGATGGCAAGTGTTTAAAAAATGGTACCTTCACTTGCCAGCGACATAAGAGGCTTACCCTCCAAAAAAAAAGAATAAAATTTTGAAAAAGTGGCAAAAAATTTCATTTTAGCTCCATACACTTGACCCAGCGATGCTCCAATTTCTTTAGCCCGTCTGAAAAATACGTTTTCTCGAGGTCTGCCAAATGGGCCTCTGTGGCGGCGACGACCTCCTTAATCGACGCAAATTTCTGTCCAGCGAGTGACTTTTTCAGGTTTGAAAACCAAAAGAAGTCCTGACTTTTTGCGTATTGCAATTGAAACGGAATTTTGAATTTTTGGAACTACAGCGCAACAACGGTCGTAAAAACACATTTGAGACCTTTTTGAATATTCCTTTAAATATTTCTCTGCAAAAAATAGTTGGAAAGGAAAGTTCCTCTGCGTCTTCGTCAAGCGTTAAGCTTGTTGCCTGACGGCCTTCACCCGGTGCAAATGCAATGCGCTGAACTGCAGTATAATTATTTTCCAATTATGTTTCATGGCCGCCGGGATTTAAATTTTCTTCGAGCTGTGCAGTTTTTTGGAAGTGGTCTTGCTGGGGAAGAAGTTGCTTCGCGATCAGATTCTTCCGCAATAAAAGGAATTTCATTAATTCCTTGAAGTTCTGTAAGCCATGATTCGTTTAGTGAAATGTTGAGCTTTCTGTAGAGCTCGGTATTCACTATGTATCGTACAGCTTCAAGGATCCGAGCGGGTCGAATAGTTTCAGTCATGAAATTATGAGCGTACTCTAGTCTCCTTTTTAAATGGACTTGTATGACATGGGTAGAGTCAGCCACAATATCGGGAACTGAAATGGATCATTCACCACTGCCCTTCTTATCAAACATTGCCCTTCATAACCGAGGAAAATAATCCGCATAAAAGGTATTCTCCGTGAAATATAGGTGGGTGAGTCCATTTAAGCACTCAGCGATTTCTGGGAAGTCAAACCTTTTAGAAAGGCAGAGTGATGGATGTTTGCCAAAAGAGATAGCACGACGACAAGTGTCGCAAAAGTTATATTTGCCAATTGTGGCAAAAGTTATATTTGCCGGACGGAGTGGGAAATTTTCTTGACAAAACATCATCAAGACATCCTGAATACGCTCTACAGAACGGATTTCTGGGTTAGTCCTCTGAGACGCATGCTCCGCAGTGTTTCGCAACTGCTCTTTTCTTCGCTCCCCAGAGTCCTCCCGACGAATTGGATGCGCTTGTGCGACCCGAATCCGTTCAAGGTTGCGAACTTGAATTATTGCCGAGAACATTGGCGATATGTTGAGAGCTCTGAACTCTAATTTGGGACTCATTCCATTCAAAGCGAGCTCTACTGCGACTTAAAGCTGCTTGGCGGCATTGCTCCTGGGACAAGCGTGATACACGTGGCATTTTTTAATATTGCTGTATAAAAAAAAAGAAAATTATGGCATATAATATCACCTACATGGAATGCCGTCCACGGGTACAAAGGATTTAAATTTTACCAAGGATAAAAATTACTTTCTCATACTCTCTTTAAATTTTTGCACTATCTGATAGAGTAACGTCGTCACGTATTAAACTATTTCTGAATATATAGCCAAGTTAGGTAATATCCCAAATAAAAAATAATTATCCCTTGACCCTTTAAAGGTTCCCTAGTTTGACCCTTTAAAAAATGCAATTAAAATGCTTGTCTTTTTATGTACCTAGGCTGGATGTTGGGCAATTTAGGTGTTATGAATATTTTTTTCGTCCTAATTTGTCGTGCTATTTTTTCCGATTCGACCAATCAAAAAAGGTATTTCCTTATAATGTACAGATACAAAGCCACTCTATAAATTTCACTCATACCTGTGGTACCGGTTGTCCAATTCAGGTCCCTTATACGTGTTCATTGAACCAATTGACGGTTTGCCAAATTTTATTTTTGTTCACCAGGTCATAATGGGATAATACCGTGGATTTCTTAAAATAAAATGTCTTTGTTATCCAAAAAGTAACGGGTTGTACACATAAATATGTAAACTCAGTCGTAATTTTTATGACCGTTACTGCCCGTTACTGTCACTCCCTTGTATATCTATTATAAAAGAGGCTTAAAAGGGTACATATGTCAAATTCAAAAGAAGTATAAGTATGAAGAATGCATCATATGAATACTTTTGGAGAATATAATTTACAGAATATTCTGCAACGGTATATCAACTTCGGCTCCACCCGAAGTTAGCTTTCCTTTCTTGTTCTAGTTTAATTTGGTTAAATTTTTAACTTGAATGTAATGTAATATGTGTGGCCAGAGACGCCGTCAGTGCTTATCAGTAGAGACTGGCGAGGAGCCGCCGTCCCATTGCACTCAACGGCGATTATATTGTGGCCAAGTGCTACAATGTGTTTGTAATAATATTAATGCATTACACTTACTACAGTGCGCATTCGATAAGTGAACATACTAGAGTAATATATATATTTTTATTGAAATAAAAAATAAAATAATATCTTTTAATTGTTTACAAATTTTTTAGATTGTTTACATATTAATCGATTGTAAACGTGAAAAATATACATTACATTCATACATACACTAAAGAAATGTTTTTTCTTTTGATAAAAGCCTGTTGGAACAGATGATATTCTTGCAACAGCCTGCTAAAAAAAAGTAAAAAATTATCTTGCTTTTGTGGTAAGTGTGATGAATATGACCTGAAATTCTGTGTGTCTTTTTAAAATTTTTTACACTTGGTACTTTGCTGCCAGCATTTTGATCATTAGAAATCAAACTTCAATTCAAATTTAATCAAGGATAGAAAGGGACAATTTTTATTTTACATAGATTTCTTTTAATATTACTGATGCCATTCTACTCCTTTACCACAGCAATGAATAAATGTGGACGGCAGTGTGACGAGACTACCAATTTACACCCACAGAATTAAATCTGCTATAATGCATTTTGCATTTTTGTTTCAGTTTGGTTAATTCGCTGCAAAATCGATAGTTTTTACGATTTTGTATTTTGTTTCGTTTAATCCCATCGGTGGGTTATGTCAAAACATTCTTCATATAAGTTAACCGAGCGACGGCAATAACCGATCGTTCGACAGCTCTCTCCGGCCAAACTGCTGTCGCAGCGTCTGACCGGATTCCCATGCATAGCCGGCAAACACAGCATATTTAAGTTCAATTCCATTCTGATTTCAAAAAAGAGCATACATGCTTGAGAATAACTCCGGCCTCCGCCGTTAATTTACTTATCACTTTGAGCACTGACTGAGTCTCTAGGCTAGCAGTGAAAGGAGGACAGTTACCTTCCCAGCATAATCTTCATAACTCATCAGTTAACGAGGAGCTGAACACCGGCCAATCGGCCACTCATACGGAGGACCAGAAGTTGACATCCGCCCTTCTAATACGAGACAGCAGCGTGGGACCAGCAGCCGCCGTGCGTAATTCACAATCACTACGAGACAGCAGCGAGGGACCAGCAGCCGATCTACGAAACTTATTAATTGGCGCTCAAAGTAAAATACGGATTGCAGTAAATTTAGGGAATCATGTAAGTGAGCATTTTCATTCACACATGCCCTGTATCTGCACTCATTTTGTTAAAAAACTTAAAAACACTGCCAGAAAAAAGTCTGCAGTTTCATTATTAACATTTCATATTAATTTCGTAAATTTACTCTCATTAATTGATTGACATTTACAATTTTTTTTATAATAAATTAAAAAAAAAAAGAAAATGAAAATAAAATCTTATATAATAAATATATTTTGACTAAATATAGTATTAATGGTGGCATGGTGTCAATATTACTAAATATTATTGCGTATTGTTTACATACATTTTCTTTTTTTTGCAAATAGATAAACCAATATTTTAGTGCAGCCATAAATAAAGAAAAAATTATAAACTTTTAATATCCCGACCGAATATCTCGTATTCTCGACGTTAGCTTCGCAGTCTTGTTGGTTTTATTGTTTCCCCACTCATCGGCGAACCCGATACGGTCGCACATGCATTTGTGTGACAATTGTTGTTTTTCATTTTCTTGGTTTGACATAGCGGAGGCTCAGGACCCGCGCACCCCTCACCTTGTCACTGCCTGGTAAGGCAACAACTCAGTTTGAACAGCCCCCATCCATCGTGGTCAAAGCGGCGGCTCAGACCCGCGGCCCCCTCGACAGGCCAGCTGCCTGCACAAGCATACAGCTTGAGCATGCTGTAATTCTTCAGGGAGATTTTGTAGTCACAGACCCTCATGAATAATCCGTCTCAGCAGTATAGAAATAATAAACAATTCTCCAGCGACTATGATTCTGAGACCGAAGGCCCAGCCGGAACTTCTACACCGAAAAGTGTACGCGCTAATATTCCTTCAGTTGTAAACATGGCTTTTAATATGACAGCCTCCATACAGGCGACAGTTGCCCATGCCGTTCTAGAGGCAACCCGGGAAAGCCAGCGTAGGGAGCACAAGACGCATACGTCTCTTGGCGGCAAGCGGCAGTAGCCGCATATTATATTTTTAGGAATTATGTGGATAGCTCCCGCCATAATCAGGCGGTTATTATTATTAGGAGTAAAATAAGAAGCCCTGCCGATGCAGTGCTGTCTTCGTTCGGAACTGTATTGAATTTCGATGCGATCATAAATCGGCTCGATTTCACATACAGTGACAAACGCCAGATCCATGTCGAGCAGGAGATGGGCACCCTCAGACAGGGAAGCCTAACACTCTTGCAGTACTATGACGAGGTCGAGAAAAAACTGGCCTTGCTCACCAACAAAGTCACAATGTCGTACGAAGTGTCGGCGGCAAAAGTTTTATGCGACAAATTCCGAGATGATGCACTCCGTGTATTTACTTCGGGACTCAGGCGCAACCTCACAGATGTCCTCCTCTCGGCAAAGCCGAAGGACTTGCCAACCGCTCTGGCTCTAGCTCAAGAGGTGGAATCAAACCACGAGAGATACACGTTTGCATCGTCGTTTGCGAAGAGCCAGAAATATAGGGATAGGAAAACAAATCCAAGGGCGCAAGAACGCCAGCAAACGTCCCAACAGACAAACACGCAAGTAAGTGCTGGAAAAAATCCACACTTTACTAAACAGCACAAGGCACAGGTGCACCCTGCTCCACGCAGCGATGGGCACCGTTGAGACACTCCAGAACCCATGGAGGTGGGTCCATCACTGTCTAGGATGCTGAAACCATCACAGGTACCTGCATACCAGAATAGGAAGCCGGCGGCGTCCGATAAAACGCGCCCACAAAAAAGGCAAAGGGTAAATCACATTGCTCAGAGCGCTGACAAAACTGGTGATACGTACACCACAGCGGCCTCTAGCGCGGCACAAGAAATTGATGACGACGCCATCAGCGAGTACGACTCGGATGCCATCAATTTTTTATGGGAAAATCCCTGCTACCCGTCATCAGACGAAAAGTAGCGGGAATTGACATGAGACTTCTAGTCGATACGGGCGCGGCCAAAAATTTCATCCGACCATACGAAGGATTGAAAGGCGTCCGCCCGGTAGAATCTCCATTCAAGGTTCATTCGATCCATGGAGTCACAACTATCACGAAGAAATATTTCGTGTCAATTTTCAACTTGAAGGCCACGTTCTTCATTTTTCCTCCTTTGATGGAATCATCGGCCTTGACCTTTAAAAACAGGCAGGGGCGTCACTTTGTCTAGCCTCCCGGCCATCTCAAATGGGGCACGGAAGTAGAGAAAATTGATTTTCATACTTGCCCCGATGTAAATTTCACTGAGGTGGATTGCTCAGACGCACCACCTTTGGTCCGAAAAGCATTTTTGAAAATGCTCAGTGACAGAAAAAAAACCTTCGCAGACCCCAATGAGCCCCTGTCTTACAATTCGTCGGTGGTAGCCACCATCAGAACTATTGATGATAAGCCCATTTATGCCAAACTTTACCCATATCCAATGGGGGCAGCTGATTTTGTCAATGGCGAAATCCAAGATCTGTTAAAAAATGGCATCATCTTAAAGTCGAAATCCCCCTACAATAACCCAATATGGGTAGTAGATAAAAAGGGCATCGACGAAACTGGCAAGCGGAAAAAGCGTTTGGTATTGGATTTTCGCAAACTAAACGAGAAAACAAACCCGATCGATATCCCATGCTGAACATCTCGATGATATTAGGAAACTTAGGCAAGGCCAAGTATTTCACAACCCTGGACTTGAAGTCCGGTTATAATCAGAACACGCTGGCAGAATGCGACCGTGTAAAAACTTCCTTTTCCGTTAACAGAGAAAAGTGCTAGTTTCGCAGATTGCCATTTGGATAAAAAAATGCAGCCAGCATTTTCCAAAGAACAATTTACGTTATACTGCGAGAGCAGATCGGCAAATTTTGCTATGTCTATGTTGATGATGTTATCGTCTTCTCGGAGGACGAAAACTCCCACATACGGCACGTGGATTGGGTTCTCAAGAGCATACACAATGCAAATATGAGGGTATCAACAGAAAAATCACGATTTTTCAAGAAGAGCGTTAGCTTTTTACGGTGCATAGTCACCAATAACGGGGCTACCACAGACCCAGAAAAAATAAAAGCCATTCAGGAATTCCCAGAGCCTAAGATAATTTCAGATCATTTCTTGGCCTGGCCAGCTATTATAGATGCTTCATAAAAGATTTTGCGTCCATAGCTAGGCCCATTACTGATATTTTGAAAGGGGAACTTGGAAGTGTCAGTAGACACAGATCTAGGAACATCCAGGTGCAGTTCAGCGAGCCCCAACGGCTGGCTTTTCAAAAACTTCTTAACATTCTGGCTTCCGAGGATGTCATCCTCAGATACCCCGACTACCAAAAGGCATTTGATCTAACGACAGATGCCTCAACGTACGGCATTGGCGGAGTCCTATCCCAAGAAGGGAGACCAATAACAATTATCTCTAGAACCTTAAAGGACAGAGAAGTTAACCACACTACCAACGAAAGGGAGCTGTTAGGTATAGTTTGGGCTCTGGCCAAATTGCGCCACTATTTATATGCGGTCAAAGATATAAATATCTTTACTGACCACCAACGCAGTGTCGGAATCCAATCCGAATGCGAAAATCAAAAGGTGGAAAGCCCGCATCGACGAGTCCGGCGCTAGAATGCTTTACAAGCCCGGCAAAGATAATCTCGTAGCGGATACCCTCTCAAGAGAGCAACTTAACGTTGTGGAAGAGGAAGAAGTTTTTCTAGCGCGGCCACAATTCACAGTGAGCTGTCGCTAACCCATACAATCGAAACCACGGAAAAGCCATTGAATTGCTTTCAAAACCAGATAACTGTGGAGGATGCACGCTTTCCGTCTAAACGCAGCTTCGTACTCTTTGGAAACAAGAGACGGCATAACATTGACTTCACATGCAAGGAGTCATTGCTGGAGGAGCTCGCGGACACTATCGTTCCTAAAGGCGTCAACGTCATTCTATTCGATTTGCACACGCTAGCGATGATACAGGACAAATTGATTCGGCAATTCCTAGCCACCAAATTTCGGCATTGCAAAAAGCGAGTAACGGATATTTTTGCAGTCGCCGAAAGACGAGAAGTCCTCACTGTTGAGCACAACAGAGCTCACAGATCGGCCCAAGAAAATGTGAAGCAGGTACTGCTACATATAGACATTTTGTCTACAGACAGGAAATACTTCCTCACATGCGTTGACAAGTTTTCAAAATTTGTAATGGTCCAACCGATTCCCTTAGAACAATACAGGATCTCAAACCGGCACTAATACAACTCTTGAACGATTTTCCCAAAGCTAAAGTCATATATTGCGACAATGAACCGTCATCGAACTCGCACACTATTTTGACCATGCAGGAAAACCTCATCGGCGTTAGCATCTTGAATGCGCCGCCCCTCCACAGCGTCTCAAACGGACAAGTGGAACGTTTCCACAGCACTCTAGTGGAGCTTGTCAGATGCCTGAAAATCGACAAGGGCATCAGCGAGACTGTACAGTTAATTTTACTGGCCACGACAAAATACAACAAATCTATCCATTCGGTCATCGGTAAAAGGCCCGCCGACGTGGTAGTCACTCAGTCGAATGACTCAGAGTGCGATATAGAGGATAGAATAAGGCATGCCCAGAACAAGCTAAGAAGCAGGGAAAATGCCTCCCGGCAAAACATAATGTTCAATGTCAGCGACAAAGTCCTAGTAAAATCCAACAGGAGACTAGGCAACAAGCTTTCGCCGTTATGCGAAGGGAAAACGGTGGAAGCGGACATGGGGACCACAGTCCTCATTAAGGGGAGGGTGGTCCACAAAGACAACCTTAGGTAGGCCAAGCATAACCATGTTATCGCTCGCCTGATAATTTTTCATTTTTCATTACTTTTATCCCTAGCCCCTTGGCGTAAGTTCTTCATTACTTTAATTTTTAATCATACTGCTTTCTCTGTGCTTTGGTGGTGGGCTAACCCGTCTTTAACAAACAATACAGTATATCCGAATTACAGGTTTCCAACCATACCCCTGCTATTCTTTTTGACTGTAACTTCGGTGCACATAACAGACTACTAAAAAAGCCAAATACATTCCCATCATTGATGGTAGAATTTTGGTATGGGAAGAGTTCGCATTTGTAAGACACTCAGCAAATCTCTCGGAGTATAGGCGCGTAGTGGAAAAAGACAGACGGAATGACCAACATGTTCCCACAATCGCATATGCAAAAACTCTTGAGCGTTGATACCGCTCACTTGCGCGACCTGCTCGAGTCATTAAGCATCCACCATAGAGTAGCCAGGAGTTTAGACTTCCTAGGTACAGCCCTAAAGGTAGTGGCGGGAACGCCAGACGCCTAGGATTTAAAAAAAATTCAACGAATTTAAGCTCATTAATGCAAACAATAGGCAATTAAATATTAATACCAAAGTCCAAGACCAAATCAATAGAATATCCACTACTGTCAATCAACTTCTGAGGTCGGCTAAAGAATCCCAAGTTGATACGGGACACATATACAATATGTTACTAACTCGTAATAGGATGATGGCAATGGAGCTGCAGAATTTAATGCTTGCAGTCGCTCTTGCGAAAATGAATGTCGTTAGCCCTAGCATACTAGATCATGCAGACCTAGAAAGTGTGTGGAGGGAAGAGCCCACTGAGACCGCCATCAAAGATGTTTTGTCCGTAGCGTCCGTGAAAATTTTACAATCCATTAACATCTTACATTTTGTTATTAAATTTCCTAAAATTAAGTCAGCCTGCAACAAAATTACCGTTTTTCCTGTGTCGCATCATGCCCCCATTCTCAGGCTGGAAGATAATGTAATAGCGAAATGCAATGGAGAGATCCACACGGTAAAAAACTGCTCCATAACACCAGGGGCTACATTTTGTCAACTGGCGCTAAGAAGTTCGTGCGCCCAGGAGCTCCACGCTGGAGGCACTGCGAAATTCAGCAATGTCTCACCCAGGCCAGAAGAACTACGGCTCAGCTAAAAGAGATGACTGCCAGACTAGGGTCGGCCGAGGGCGGCCTCATTCCTGAGGAGAGAGTAGTTAACTAAGTTAACCGAGCGACGGCCAAACTGCTGTCACAGCGTCTGGCCGGATGCCCATGCATAGCCAGTTCAGTTCCATTCTAATTTCAATACAGAGCACACATGCTGAAGAATAACTCCGGCCACCGCCGTTAATTTACTTATCACTTTGAACACTGACTGAGTCTCTAGGCCAGCAGTGAAAGGAGGGCAGTTACCTTCCCAGCATAATCTTGGTAACTCATCAGTTAACGAGGAGCTGAACACCGGCCTACGTATGAGTGGACCATACGGAGGACCAGAAGTTGACATCCGCCCATCTTATACGAGACAGCAGCGCGGGACCAGCAACCGCCGTGCGTAATTCACAATCACTACGGGACAGCAGCGAGGGACCAGCAGCCGATCTACGAAACTTAATTTATACATTTAAATTCCCTTCGCTTCGCAAGTGAAGTATAAATCTTTGTGCACAAACTAATACCTAAAAATGTTGTTTTTTTTATAAACTTAGCTTTTATTTATTGAATCTTCTCTTAATTTTGAGACTAACAATAAGTTTACGAATCTTAACATTAAAATTTAACTAACAGTATAATAAGACTTCATTTTGGTTGCGCGTCCCTCAAGTCGGTCGCTGGGTGGGTAAGTCATTGCGACGAAGGCGTGCTTGGTTGATCAACCTTGTAAGTCCTCCAGGTGATTAGGGTGCAACGATAGCTTGGTAAAGTACTTTTCCCTCTTTTCTGCAATCACTTCTTTGACTGTTGGAATTTTTAAGTCGCGATGTAAGTTTTCGTTGGGGACGTACCACGGTGCCCGGTGATTGTTCTCAAGATCTTCGATTGAACTCGCTGGACGATGTCAATATTGCTATTGCTGGCATTCCCCCATAACTGAGAGCCGTACATCCATATAGGTTTTAGTACCGAGGTTTACAGCAGGACGTAGATGATGTTAGTCGTGTGATGTCTGCTGTGAATAGGACATATAATGTTGGCCCAAGCACGCTACCTTGAGGAACTCCAGCTCCAATAGTGAAATCGTCAGTTATAGCAGTGTTGCATCTCTAAAAGCTTGTGGATGTTGTAGGGGATCATTGTCTTAATCTTGTACATTAGATTTTCGAGCCAAACTCTGTGAAATGCTTGAGAGACATCTAAGAATATGGCAGTACAGTACTCTCGTTTTTTGAACGCGTTCCGAATTTCTGATGTGCATGTGTGATATTTGGGCGAAACTCAATTGGCTCATGTTGAAGCTGAGGCTCATATGGTAAAGTCGGCAAAGTGAACGCACTAGTGGCAGGATTTGGTTGAAAGACATTTTTAAGGTGGTTGGCAAACGTACTGGCTCTGTCTGCATCGCTGCGCGCCCAGCCGCCGGTGGGATTTCTAATAGGCATCTCAGTTGCTTTTAGTGAGCTTAGAGTTGGGTGAGCTTTCCATATTGAGTGTTTTGACGAGCGGTTCGATTTGTCGATTTGTCTTTTTTTTTTTTTTTGGGTGCATTGTGTACTTGTAGTTTGCGATGTTGAAACTCGAACTGCAGAGACGAGTAAAGACTCCAGTCTATTAACAAAGCTGTCTACGTTGGCTTTATCGTTGAGATGAGCACTTAGCTTAATGTGTACTCCTGTACTTTACCCAATTGATTTTCTGTGATGTCAATTTAAACGATTGTTCCAATCCTTCTGGATGTCGAAGTAGAACAAACAGGACAGGTGAGTGATCAGATGAAAGATCCCAAAGGCATTCGGCGTTTATCATATTTTTAGGGATGTTTTTTGGTAATTGCAAAGTCTATTAAATTGGATAGTTTCTTTGGGTCTGCCGGCCAGTATTCTGGTCTGCCATGGAAAACGTAGTCCACCTTGTTCTTGGCTTTTATAACTGCATTATAGAGCTGTTTACCTTTTGGAGTTACGATGTGTGATCCCCAGTGTGTGTGCTTGGCATTGTAGTCACCTGCTGTTATAAAGTGAGATGTAAAACTGCATAAACTCATCTTCAGCTATAGCGAAGCGAGGTGGGCAGTATTCGGCGGCTAGTGTATGTTGGTTGCCAGTATTTATTTGTATATTTATAGATGTGGCCTGTAGGTAGTTTTTGGCAAATTTGTTTTGGTGCTTAATACGGCTTCTGATTAGAATTCCAGTCCCACCATGTGCTTTACTATCTGGATGATTTGTGCTGCAGAATAAATAGCCTCGTAGTTGAAAATTGTATTTGTTTGTAAGGTGTGTTTCTGAAAGCAGCATTACGTCGATATGATTGTCGAGCAGGAATTGAGCGTTAGCGTTCCACGTAGATATCCTTAGGGAAGTCATTATTTGGATTGTTGTGAAACCAGCATTTGAATCGATAAATTTTGGTTTTGCATTAAATTTTGCATAGTTGGGTGCGGGCAGTAGTTCCTTTCTGGTGGATGCGGCTTTTCAGCTCCTTATAAACTGGTCAGCCTCTGTAGTTAGCAGTGTGATTGCCACCGCAGTTGCCGCACTTTTTCGAGTTGCAGTCTTCTTTGCTCGCTGGGCAGTGTGCGGAGTGACGAAGCTCTCCACAAACTACACCGGGCGCAGTTTACAGTATGACCTTGTATGGCCATATTCACACATTGTACCGGGCCATTGCGTTTGTGCGGTTCCTCAACTGTAATTCTGCAGAGCAAGAGAAACTGAAGATTGTATATAGGGAGCACTTCGTAATTCTTTAGGGGCTTATTTCGAGCTCAACCTTAAAGAGTGGCTGCGGCTTTCTATCCCTGTTAAGGATATTGAAGACTGTCTTAGCGATGAATCCCTTCTCTTGCAGCGCCTTTGTTATTTCAGACTCTTTGCCCATAAGTACGACTTGCAGGCCCTTGCTACTTTTCAGCTGATACGTGTACAAGTTTTTTTATTTTCGGTAAGACATTTCGATACTACTCTGTCATAATCTTCAGACTTTATTTGAACCTTTGCCTCTTGAATGTTGCCCTTTACTAAGGTATTATGTGGAAGTTTCCTTTCCAATAAGCTCGATGATTTTGTCGACAAGAATATTAGAACTTTTTTCTCGAATATAAACAGGCGGAGGTTTTCTCGTTCCTTTTCTCGTCTTCAGTAAATTTGACCGCCTCAACGTCATAGACGTCTGCCAAGATTTTAAATCGGTTTGAGTTCATGGGCACGGGTTACTTTGCGTTGAGAATTTAGAGGGCTCAGCTTCCTTTTGATTTGTATATAGCGATCCAATCCATACCAATCTTTGTCTACAGAGACGTCGATGGTAGCGAGGGGAGCAAGTACGCGCTCTCTCGCTCGCTACGTTTAAGAATTCGGTCAAGTTGGGGGAAACTGCCCACGCTTGAGCAGAGCTTGCATTTATTTCGGTTTCTTTAAAAGTGCTTTTCTTTGCACTGAGCGCCGTCTCTCGTCGTCTTGCTCACGTTGACGTTGTGTGCGACCAATCAATAAAAACATTCGCGATTTCATCGCAGAAGGCGTCTTATAGTCGCGATATAGTAGATTTATTAAACCAGTCACTGCAGTTTTATGATTTTATTGATTTCTTTTTCCCGGAGCACAATAAATATATGCGACGACTGTTAATTAATGAAATAATACCTAACAAGAGAGATAACCGTTACTCAGCTAAACAACTTAATATAAATAGCACCCGATTTTTATGTTAAAATCGGTACCCAGGGAACACCTCCAATTTGGCTAACTTGATTTGATTTGCAAAGTTCTTGGGATATAGTTCGGTATTGACAAATGAAAACCATCGCAATTTCCTTTAATAGAAATCCTTATCGAGAATTAACGTTGACTCTGTTCTTGGCACCTAGGCCAGCTGTTCCAAAATCATCCATTAGATGGCGCTTTTAGTACCACGGGCCATGAATGGCGGAAATGTAGGCGCTAGCCAGGCTTAAGCGTTTAATTGGTTTTTGGCCGTTAGAGTGGGCGTGGCAAACTTTTATTAGGCCAATCGATAGGTATTGACGAAACAAATACATATCAATTAAAATTTTCATAATAGCATCAAAACTGTGGCCACAGCTTGTGGCTTGTGGGCGTCAGAGGGGGCGTGGCACCATTTTGAAACAAACTTGCGCTGCGTAGGAAATCTGCATGCAAAATGCCAATCTTCTAGCTTTTATAGTTTTCGAGATCTCAGCGTTCATACGGACACACAGACAGACAGACAGACGGACAGACAGACGGACAGACAGACGGACAGACAGACGGACAGACAGACGGACAGACGGACAGACGGACGGACGGACAGACGGTCAGACGGACATGGCTATATACTTTATAGGGTCGGAAACGCTTCCTTCTACATGTTACATATTTTTGCACGAATACAATATACCCTTTTACTCTACTCTGTTCTGTGTTTTCTTCTTGGCTATACATTTTATGCGACAAATCATTCTGATGGTCATCGAAACTATATATATATGAATGGTCACTAGTTGACATATTCGCCAGACACGAAGAACGCAAAGAAGTAGCCAAAGCTATTAGACTGCCGAACGGCACAAACAGGACAGTTACAGAAGTTTGAATGATACCGATACAGCTCGGAAATTAGACAAAGACAACTACATTACTTATCCAAAGTGATCGCAGATCTGCTTCTGGGAGTGTACTACCTGGAGCAATGTTACGCCACAATTCAGTGCGGAAGGATCATACCTGGTAAAGTAAAGCGAACGCTTCGCAATGCCAATTTCAGAATCAACACGGAAAAATGACAGTTGTGACACTAAGGATCTCGTACGCCAGCCAGAAACTGATGAAGACTGAACAGAAAGGCTCGACCTTTCGGCTTGGCAATTAAGAGAAAACCATAGCGGTCCTTGTGCGGGACTCTGTAGAATCCGGAAAATAAAACATCGAGCAATGGCAAAGTACTACTGGCAAGACATCCATCATCGGGATACTTGGATACAACAGAAAACAAGCACCGTGAGAAACAATAAGCGTAGACTTTGTTGTATTATTACCAAGATCAAGCCCCGGAAACATTATATTACTAGTTTTCTGTGACCAGTTCTTAAAATGAGTGTAACTCGTTGCAATGAGAAAAAACGTCCTCGGAAATTGTGATAAAGGTCCTGAAAAAAAAAAATTTATGCGGTGCCGAGCACTAAAGATGCCTATCTCAGACAACGAAGTTTAATATACGAGCGGAAAGCTTAATGCCCAGCTGCAAAACGAAAAATGGCTCACCAGCTGACAGGGCCAACCTGGTTGAACCACCACTGTACAGGCTACTGGCCCGACAAATACTATAAGGCCCGGACGGCCACGCCACCATAAAATATACAATAAGATTCTGTTATAATGCTATACACACCCGAATTGAAAAAATCAAATTGCATTATTTAAAGGAGAATAATCAGATAGTTTTCTAATTTATTCAAACCGAAAAACTGAGGTGGCTAAAATTATTAAATTGCGAAAAAAACGAACGAAAACGAAATAAGGTGTCGACGGCTGAATTCAATTTCAACGAATGCTTATTCAATATTTCGACAAAGTACTTAGAGACTAGCTTAACGAAGGTTGGCGAGGACGGGGCGACTTCGCCGAGAGCGAGAGAGAACTTTATTGTGCTCCTGCCTTCGCCCTAAACTAACTTACACTAAACTTCAAGTTTTTTAACAATTTCATAAAAAATTCAAATTTGAGCCAACACCGGCCCCGTTGAAAACCCATTGAGCTTCAACATAACGGAAACGGCGCCAACTTGTGAATGGCCCGCCGGAAAAGGCCTCCTCCACTAGTACGGACGTCGACGACCCTGACCATGCCGTCCTCCCCTGCGTGCCTGGGGACTATTCTGCCGAGGAGCGATTGTTGAGGCGGCAGGTTGTCCTTGGCTACGAGGACGAGATCTCCCTCGCTGATGTTGGGCTGCTTCTGGTGCAGGCCCAGGACATATTCCCGGCACCATCGCCGCCAGAACATTTGCCTGACTGACGAGACAAGCCGCCATCGGCGCAAGCAGTTTAGACCCTCCTGGTCCGGGGTCCGGAGTGCTGGTGTGGCGAGTAGCGGCCCGCCTGTCAGTAGGTGCCCGGGAGTCAGCGCCTCTCCGTCGCTTGGGTCGTTGCTGATTGCTCTGATCGGCCGGGAGTTCATCATTGCCTCGATTCCCACGAGGACTGTCCCCAGCTCTTCTGCGCGTAGGAGCGCGCTGCCCACCGTCCGTAGGAGTAGGTTCTTGGCAGTTTTGACACCTGCCTCCTATAGTCCGACCACGTGCGGAGCCCGCGCTGGTGTGAACACAAATTCGCATCCGCTTTTTAATGCGAATTTCCGTATCGCGTCGGCTTCGTCCTCTATCCTCTCTGGAAGGGCCCGGAAGTGGCGACTCGCTCCGACGAAATTCGTCCCGTTGTCGCAATGGACGACTTGGGGACATCCTCGGCGTCCAGCGAACCTTTGAAAAGCCAATAAAAAGAAATCTGTGGTTCAATCTGAAACAACTTCTAGATGAACCGCTTTGGACGCAAAACAAACGAAGAGCGCAATGTAGGACTTATACGGAGGCCTACCACGAATTTTCAATGTCGTATAGACAGGGCCACAAAAATCAACGCCACATATAACAAATGGGCGGAGAGCACAGAGACGATCTGCGGGTAAATTTCCCATATTTTGTGTCAGTAGTCGAGGCTTACGCTTAAAGCAGCGTATGCATGATCGAACTATCTGCCTGCAGACCTCCTGAGCGTTTACGATCCAAATTCGCTGTCGAAGGAGACTCTCAAGGGCTCGTGGACCAACATGAAAATTGAAAGATGCCGAACATAGCTCTGCAAAATTAGGAGCGTTTTGTTAAAAACAATGGAAACTTGGCATCGTATGATATAGGAGCATTAGCTAGTCGCCCCCAACTCGCAACAAAGAAAAGTGACACCAAGTCCCTTGTCTTCATGGATGAATGGATTCAATCGCTGAAGACTTGGGCCAACTGTGGATCCTTTACGAACTTTTTCCCTTTCTTCATGATATTCGTACTTCTGTAATATATCGACAATTTTCAGAAAAGCTTCATTATATTCACTCGGGGACAAAGTTTTTTTAAATACCAAACTATTGTCTTTGCATTTTCTTATGAAGCGGAACATATAAACGAATACCCGAAGCAGTTTAAGGTGTGACGAAAATTCCTCGATGATATCTACCAAATCAAAATTTCTTACAGCAGCGGTCAGTCCGACCGCAGTCTTCCTCGATTCTTGTAGTAGGACTTCTTCATCTAGGTCAAAGTGTGCATTCTGGGGCCACTTTGCAACTTCCTCTTTTAAAAACGCAGGTCCAGTAAACTGTATAATGACTGTTTAATTTCGTCGACGTCACAACCTCTTGATACAATATCTGCTGGGTTCTGTTTCGTTGGAACATGCCGCCATGTAGCTTCACCTGACCACTCTGGAATCTCCGCAACTCTATTCGATACGAATGTGGATAATGAAGATGGATGAGACCGGATCCAATGAAGCGTAACTTCAGAATCCGACCAATAAACAATCCGTTCGATAGGTACCTTTAATAGGGGCTTGATTCTGTGGCAGAGATCTGTGAGAAGGTGAGCGGCACATAACTCAAGCCTTGGGAGTGTCTTAGTCTTGAGCGGCGTTACTTTAGACTTTGAAGTCAACAGCGATATTTTATAACCTTCTTCAGTTTTGCTACGAATGTAGACGCAAGCTCCATAAGCTCTTAAGGATGCGTCGGCAAAGGCATGTAATTGGACCGGTGACATCGGATCGGTGTGCACAAACCGGGGAATAGATATTTCCTCTAATTTAGACAATGTAATTTTTATCATATTCCAAGCTGTTTTCAAATGAATAGGAATCTACTCATCCCAATCTAACTTATTAAGCCAAAGTTCCTGCAATAGGATCTTTCCTCTAATTACAATAGGACTTAATAAGCCGAGGGGGTCAAACAGCTTCGATGTCACCGATAGTATGTTCCGTTTTGTCGCTCGGAGACCCATGACAGCAGTGTCAATTTGGAATTTGAAGGCATCTTCGTTAGGAAACCACGATATTCCTAACGCCTAAGTTGAGTCTGAGTCCGAGATGCGTATGGATTTAACTGTGCTCTCAGATGCGGTAATGTCAGGTGAGTTTGAAAACCACTTTGTCAATTCAAAACCTGCTGTTTGAAGAACTTGAGATACTTCAGACTTAATAGTCTTTAACTCCTCTACGCATGCAGCACCAGTCAACATATCATCGACATAAAAGTCGGATCCAATAACCTTAGCAGCTCTAAGGAAAGAAACTTTGGCAGACTCACTTAACCTTTTTAAACACCGAATAGCCAAAACGGGGCTGGTCCAGTACCATATGTTACGGTGTTGAGCTTGTATAATCTCAAGGACTCAGAGGGGTCTCTTCTCCACACTATAAGTTGAAACTGCCTATCTGCTTCATTCACCATCACTTTGCGATACATTTTCTTTACATCGGCGGTCAGGGCAAACCTATGCAGCCGGAAGCGCAGTAACGTTGAGTACAACTCATTTTGGATTGTCGGCCCAACCATCAAAATGTCATTTAGAGACTTCTGAGTTGACGATTTACAAGACGCATCGAAAACGACACGTAACTTGGTTGACGTACTTTGAGGTCTCAGAACACATTGATGTGGGATAACATAATGTGGAGCAGAAGGAGGTTTATCTGTAAAAGACATATGACCTAAGGAAAGGTACTCCTCCATAAATTCTAGGTACATTTCCTTCATCTCAGTGTCTCGAGACAGCCTTCTTTCAAGCGACAAAAACCGCCGTTTTGCAACTTCAAAAGAGTTGTCTAACTCATTTAGATCAGATTTAAAAGGGAGTCTTACTTCAAACCGACCTGATGGCGAAACCTGAATAGTCTTCCAGTATTGTTCTTCACATAACTTTTGCTCAGGTGACCGAATTTTCTTTAGAGATAGCCTTTCTTCCAGTGACCAAAACTTCTGTAGTATGCTGTCAATAGATACTAAAACCTCTTCAGTACAACTGAAACTTTTCACAACTTCTGTAGGGGAAGATACAACCCAGCCGAAGAGGGTTTTCTACAGAGTTTGAAAGTCAGGACCTTATCTAATTTGTCCAACAGCTAATAGTTAAAAAAATGATTCCGCTCCTATTCTTTGTGGCTTGTAGAAATAGGGGTCTGCAAGTGGTAGGTTCTTTAAAATTTTCCAGTCATTGATATTGACCAACTGGTCAGGATGATATCCTGATATTGCTTTCAAAATCCAAAAATCAAAAGAGAACTCACTACCATTTATACGCGACTTCACCATTGTGAGTACCTTTTTCTTAACTTGAGAATTGGACTCGCCAATACCAAGTAAGTTGATACACGACTCCTTTTTCCGGATCTGTAAGCGGTGAGCAAGGTCCTCTGTAATAAAATTAGTTTGGGACCCAGAGTCAAGAAGTGCTCGGGTCCAAATATATCCACCGTGTTTAGTTCTTACACTTACGATCGACGTGGCAAAATCACTCTGTCCCATGATGTCGCAAGGCTGATCTTGATTTAAAGAGGGAGAAAGAATCTCTTGGGGTGGTGACACGCTAAACTATTTTCGGGCACTGTATATTTATGCAGTAATACGTGATGCGAGCGGCCACAAACTCGACATTTATGAAATTTGCATTTCGAAACATTGTGACCGTTTCGCATATAATTGATGCATAAGAAAGCAGATTTTACAAAGTCGAACCTTTGCATTACCGAAAGACGACCAAACGGACCACAGTTCGCTAGGATATGGTCTCCTCCATTGCAATAGCTACAACTTTGCTGGGATTTACTGTTGGACGAAGAACAAGACAATGAGCTACGATTTTGTGGCTTGCTCGACATAACTTTATGGATTCGTCGATTCTTCAGCTATAAATGCTAGTATCGGCGGCTTTACATTTTTTCAAAATCTGACCAAAGCGGTAACCTTTCATAATCTAATTGTTCTTCCTATTTTTGTTTGGTCACTGGGTCTACTCTGTTCAAAACAAGATAGATCAACATTGCATTTGAAATCTTGGTGTCGTCTCCTATCGATAACAAAGAACCGTATATACGGTGTCAATAATATTTCTGAAAAACGTCGCTGACTGTTGCGTTATTTTCGAAAGGCTAAACAATGCTGAAATATTATTCAAAAAAATTAAACATTCGTTATCATACACTTTTTTCAGGCTGATCATAGCCTTTTCATAAATGCTCTCGTTGACTTGGTAGGCCTTAATAGTTCCCAAAGCTTAACCAGAAAGACAAGAAATTAAGTGATTGAATTTTTCAATAACGGGAATGCTGTCGTCTTGATGAACAAAAGATTTGAAAAGGCTAATGAATTCTTAAACTCCGAATATTTGCCGCTGAATTTCGGTAATGCCAAAATTCGGAAGTCGAGCTCGACTTGGGGTTACAGAAGTTGATCCAATTATTTTGGTTTCGCTTGCCGTCTTCAAGGCTGAGATGAGCGACATTATCTTTGCCTTGGTGATTATTGAAAGCTCTTCCAACTCTTCTCCGAACTCATCGCCATCATCTAAATCTTCGATCTGTTCTTGTATTTGAGTTGCCTTAATAATTGAAGCATTTAAAATCTCTAGCCGACAATTTAGTTCTACTTCTTGAATCGGCATCTGGCCGGCTTCTATTCGATCATTTAATCATCCCTGGTTTTTTGAGCTTGTTTTTAAGATCCGCAATAAGTTGAAGAGATTTTGGCTCATCTGGACTTATTTTTACTTTATATTTATATATAAGCCACGAAAATAAATAAATATGTATTTATGCTCGTGCATAGCCGGCAAGCACTACCCATTGGAGTGGCCGCTATGAGTCCCTTTTTATGTTAGCTTTAAGTTCAGTTCATTTTCATATCTCAATAAAGACAGAGCCATCGCTCTTTGATTTGAATTCCGGCTCAGCCGTTACACATTTTTTATTATTGGTTGTTGTGCCTTAAGGGCCAACGATAACGGAGGTAGTTCCTCCCTACATAAGTCCTAGCAAAGAAGGAAGACCGCTAGACAGACTTGTCCGGCACAACCCCGCTGCCGACTTATTGACTGCTGCGCGGGACTGATTAACTCCCTACATAACTCCCAACAAAGAAGGAAGATCGATAGGCTGACTTGCCCGGCACACCCCCTCCCGCTGCCGACACATTGACTGCTAAGCGGGACATTTACTAATTTATATATATATAAATAAAATGCACCTATATATACATATATAAATAAATTATTTATTCAAAGAATAATAAATTAATAAAATAAACAAATTTTAAAACAGGATATTTGTTCAATTAGAACAACAAAATGTTAAAAAAATTTTCGAAACAAAAAAACCAAGAGTGATTAATAATTTAATTTAATTAATAAATTTGTTCGAAAAAAATATTTTATTAATTATCCACAACGAAAACGACGAAAAAAATATTAAATTGAATATCGAGCCACGAAGTATCAAATTTAATAGTGGTTGCAAATGACGGCAAAATCAGTATACCGGTCCGAATAGCGACTATGATCGTCAACGCGCCAAACCAAAAGTCCAACAACAACTACAACGTTGCTAACGGCGGACAAGCGAAGGCGAAAAAAAAACGAAAGAATTCACCGCTGCAGTTGCTTGTATATGAGAGCTTATGTATTGGTTATATGTATATAGTGGCTGGGATGATTTTACCAACTATTAATTTTCGAGTTCAAATTAAATAAAAAACTAAATGGTTATAATACGTTGGGAATAATAAAGAACAAATAACGTGAAAACATAACAGAAGTGATTAACAAATTTTATAACAAAAATAACTGTAAATGGTTAATGCTTAGGGACTTGAGTCATCCTCTTGTCCAGAGATCGGCGGGATGTCTTCGCTTCAGTCTTCTTCTACACGCCAGGGAATCTGCTAGGTGGTTGGTGTGGACAGCGAGTCGATCGTTGTACCGACTCTGACAGAAGGAATGTGGAGGTCATTTCCAAGGGCGTGGTTCCTGATGTACCAGGGCGCATTTGCAATCTTGCGCAGCGCCCGGTTTTAGCCACATTAGAGTCTGAAGCCATGCCCATAATTGGATGCAGTAGGTCATTGAGTGCACCACTATTGATTTATAGAGCAACACTTTGTTGCCAAGGCTGAGCTTGCTCGTAGGCTTAAGCATCCAATTCAGCTTCCTGAGTTTAGTGCGACAGGTGGCTGCAATTTTTTGGATGTGCCCTTTCCAGGTGAGCCGCTTGTCCAGGATCAGACCCAATTACTGCGCCTGGGGTGATTGCGGGATGGTGATATGGTGGAGTTCAACTCTAGGAAGCACTTTTCCTCTAAGAGTAAAATTGCAATGCTGCGACTTTCTTCCATTGATAGCAATATTCCACCTGTTTGTCCACTTGCCGTACAGATCCAGGAAGTCCTGGGTGATCCTTGATGCCTCGACTCGGCTGGAGGAGTTCACAAGAAAGGCAGTGTCGTCAGCGTAGGTGGCCAGAAGTGTGCCTGGTCGTGTAGGACATGGCAGATCCCAAGTGTACAGAGTGTACATAATGGGACCCAGGACGCTTCCCTGTGGAACGCCAGCTCGAGAAGTTCTAATGTTTGACCTTTCCCCTCTTACCTCGACCATAAAACTTCGATCAAGCAAGTATGATTTTAGTAAGAGGAATTGGCCGGTCGGGAGCAGGGACTTCAACTTATGGAGTAATCCAGCGTGTCAAACGCGGTCAAAGGCTTCCTTGACGTCGAGGAAAATAGCAGAACTGTATTGCTTATTTACAAAAGCATTTAAAATGTGTTGAACGACTCTATGTGCTTGTTCTGGTGTCCCATGATGATGCCTAAAACCAAACTGGTGGTCGGGAATGGCGTCCTGCACGCTTCTTACGCCCATAATTCTACTAAGAAATATCCTCTCGAATATTTTAGAGAAAGTGGGCAGTAAGCTTATCGGTCGGTATGACTCGACAAGGTTCTCCGGTTTTCCTGGCTTTGGTATCATCGTTATCACAGCACACTTCCATTGGGATGGAAAATGGTGGATACGTAGCATTGAATTATAGAGGAGAACAAGGAACAGGATTCCCTTTTTAGGCAAAGCTTTGGCAATTCTGCTATCAATGCCATCGAAACCAGGCGCCTTACTGGGATGTAACTTTCTAATATGAAGGTAGACTTCTTCTGGGCTAACATGTTGGATCGGTAGTGCATCCGGGGAAGGAGCATTAAGAAAGGCCCGTGTTTCTTCAACATCCTCAGGATTCGCGAGGTCAAAAGGCTGAAAGCGTTTCTCTAGTTCGTACGCAAAAGCTAGAGAAATCTCTGAGTCAGATCTGCACCATGTGTCGTCAACTTTTTTTATGGGGATCTTTCGAAGAGGCTGTCGTTTCATATTCCGTGTACATTTCCAAAGGTTGAAGCCGTACTATTTGGTGGGATCCGCGTTGAGGAGCATTTCATCAAAATATTCGCGCTTAGTTTGGTACAGAAGTTTTTTAAGATCTTCTTCGGCACGACGATATGAAATTTGTCGACTGGATCTTGAGATCTCATATATCTGCGACGTAGGGATCTTTTTTAACCTTACCAGTTCCATTACCTCAGGTTTTAAAAGAGCCTGAGGTGGGTTGGAAGGGTTTGGGACTTGTCCACAGGTTGAGGACTCGGCAGCGATATGAATATTCCGGACAAACATCTCCACAGCGTCGTTGATGTCAACAGGCGAGCTTAACACCATATTGAGGTTAACAAGCCGGTTGACTGCTGCTTGAAAGCGAGGAAGGCTTGCATTTCGAGGAAGGATGCGAGGCCTGGAGGAAATTTTTTGCGCAGCGACTCTGAACTTGATGATCAATGGGATGTGATCAGAGCTAAGCTCAAGACTTTCTGTAATGGAAAGACACTCAGACCGTATCCCGCCGTATACAGCAAAGTCAATGGCTGTTGGTGTTCTTCGGCTATATGGATAATGGGTAGGCCCTCCGGTTGCAAGGATCTTTGAACAAGGTCTGCGAGAGCTCTTCCGCGGGTGGTTGAGTTTCGAGACCCCCACAAACCGTGATGAGCATTCCAGTCCCCTGCGATTATGAAATTTGATCCCAGATCGTCAAAGAGCTTTTCGAAGTCGTCAGCAGAACATTGAAAGTTTGGTGGACAATATATAGACTGAGAGACATTGAACATTTTGACTTTGTAGACTATAGAACTGGTAACATTGTAGACAGGATTTTATTATAATTGCAGATCCACCACGTTTTCTATCGGCAGGATGAGTTGTTTGATAAATATCGTACCCGTGCAATTTGTAGTATGACCTTGAGCAAAAGTGTGTTTCACTAACCAGCATAATATCAATATTGTGACTGTGCACAAAGAGCTCCAGCTCAAGGCCTTTGTTGGCAAGTCCGTCGGCGTTCCACACACCAATGTTAAGTCCGATTTGACTCATGGTTGTGTTACATTAACTGGGTGAGATCCAGCTAATGATTGAGCTGTTCCTGGAGTATTTTGGGGTAACAGTCTTGTGACAAGTCCCATCATCGACACCATCATTTGGAATAACTTGTCGATCTGAGCAACAAGGACCGACATTCTTTCGTTGGATTGCAGGAACATTTGCTCTTGACGCTGCCATTGCTGGTCGTTGATCAATTGCTGTGGGTTGCGTCGGTGTTGTTGACGGAGAGACTGCTGCTGGTGATCCGGCTGTTGTTGTTGTTGAGGAGCCAATTGTTGTTGTGATGGCTGTTGCTGCTGTCGAGGCGGTGCTTTTTGATGCTGACTCTGCATCCTGTTGTTGCTGCTCAGTGGAGGAAACTGTTGACTCTGTGGAAGAGTCATAGGAACTTGTTGGAGCTGGGGACTGCTAACTTGACCACGGACAGCATTGGCATAGGAGATTGGATTAGCAGAGTTTGACCGACCATTTTTGGGAGTTAGCTGTTTGGGAACGGTGCTGCGATGGGATGAGACATTTTTCCGTCGATTAGCAATCTGCTGGTATACGAAACAGCCTTTATAGCTAGCTGTATGGTTTCCGCCACAGTTAACGCATTTGACAGGGTGAATATCTTTTAAGCAGGCCTCCACACCGTGTTGCAGGCCACATCTGACGCAGTTAAAGAGTTTTTGGCAATGATTTTTTGTGTGTCCAAACGCTTGGCACCGGTGACATTGAACGACATCATCCTTTTTGTAGGCGAGTTCAACTTGAACCCTTTGCCGACAAAATGTCTTAATCTCATGGATGTCTTTGTTATTTGCCGCCGGTTCTAGTTCAACAAAAACCAGGTTGACGAACTTGGTTTTGTCAAATCGGCTTCTAGGTCTATTGACAAATCGAACCGCGTGTCCAGCCGAGATAATACTTTCCTTTATATTTTCATCCGGGATGGAATGATGGACACCACGGATGACTACACGATAGGATCTATCTTCTTTCAACTGCCAGGAATGGTATGGCACTTTTTTAAGGTTAAGGGATTTGGTTATAGCTCCGTATGCATCTGAATCTGCAGCTATAATGGAAACAGAGTTGTTGGGATGGCATTTGAGGGAGTATTTGGACGGGTCAACGATCTTGTCTGTGGATCTAATAAGCCCGTTCAGGTTCTCACAATGATCAACCACAATTGGGGGTGGTTTGTGGGAGGTATTTCCGGTATTGTTGCCAACTTTGGTGTGGACAACGTTGTTGCTGCTACGGTTGTTGGTAGAGCTGTTGCTGATGTTGCTGCTGA
The DNA here is from genome assembly GCA_018153365.1 of Drosophila fuyamai. Taxonomy (NCBI): domain Eukaryota; kingdom Metazoa; phylum Arthropoda; class Insecta; order Diptera; family Drosophilidae; genus Drosophila; species Drosophila fuyamai. The sequence continues at coordinate 566,937 of JAECXW010000407.1, read as the reverse complement.
CCTGTCTTAAGCCGTTGGAAGTACTGGCTTTTTCAGAATCATTGGGGCTGACCGTATGAGGAACTTGGACGTGTCCCATGTCTGTGTCCATGTCCGACAGTTCTGAGAATCGGTTGGCCGAAACATTCGTTTTTGGGGAATTGGAATTTCTCTGAATTTTAGTGATTGGTGATGCTGAATTCGATGATCTCGAGTCAAGACGGCGTTTGCTGTTAGCCGATCTTAGGGTCCACCAGTCCTCATCGTCGCCATTTATGGCTGCTAGTTCCGGTTCCGGCTCATTGTCTGACGATGGTGCAATGTTGTACGAGGGGGAAGTATATGGAAGTCCAGCTTGCCTTAGTAACTCTTTCGTTTTTTGTTGATTTCGTGCAACAATCTTACTGATGGTTAGGTCATCTTGGGCGACTGGGGGCGACAGTATTTGCAAAAATATAACACAATTAAATGTTGCACCTAACGTAGGTTCAAATAGGTTGTTTAATGTGTATGTGTATATGTATGTGTATATAATACATTTTAATATAATTTATATTTTGTTTATTATAAATAAATACATGCACAACTAGCTCTACTATATCGATACGTCTGTGACAAGAATTGAAAGCGAGACGCATTTTTTCAACACAAGGGAATTACAATTAAATTGTTTTTCTTATAAACTCAAGCTTTCAATTTTTGCACAAATACCTCGGGTTCTGCGTTAGGGTCTTTCAATCCAGCTGCCACTTTCCTCTTGCAAATCGAACAGTAGCAGGCATCCCTCTGGCAGCAGTTCTTCTGTGGCGAACAGGGTATTTCGCGACCGGCACGAGACTTTAAGCAAGAGCAGCTGTTTATTTTTCCTACCCACACCGACACGCCGCGGTCAACAATAAAAGCACTAAGCAATTTGAGTACTTTGACCTGTACTGGCACATGCACTTTATTATACCCTTGCAGAGGGTATTATAATTTTGGTCAAAATTATGAAAAGCAGTGAAGGAGACATCTCCGACCCTATAAAGTATATATATTCTTGATCAGGATCACCTCCTGAGTTGGTATAAGCATGTCTGTCTGTCCGTCTGTCTGTCTGTCTGTCTGTTTCTACGCGAACTAAGGTCTCAGTTTTAAAGATATCGAATTGAAACTTTGCACATACCCTTCTTTCCTTTGCACGCAGTATGTAAGTCGGAACGGCCGGGATCGGCCGACTATATTTTATAGCTGCCATATATCTGAACGATAGAAAATGCCATATTTTTTGTGTTTGTAAAGTTAGGAAGTTGAGATTTTCTATGGGTTTTATATTTGTCTAATTAATAAGACCTACCAAATTTCATAAGGATCGGCCGACTATATCCTATAGCCGCCATATAACTGATTGATCGGAAATGCCATAACTTTGGTGTTTTTAAAGTTAGGATTTGGGATTTTCAATCGGTTTTAGTGTTGGCCAATCAATCCGATACACCAAATGTCATAAGGATCGGCGGACTATATTTTATAGCTGCCATATAACTGAACGATTGGAATTGCCATAACTTTGGTGTATTTAAAGTTAAGAAGGTGGGATTTTTATGAGTCTTAAGAGTGCATCATATGAATTATTTTGGAGAATACTATTTACAGAATATTCTGCAAGGGTATATCAACCTCGGCTCCGCCCGACTAGTTACCAAAAAAAAATATTAATAATTTAACGTCCACCCGGGGGACCATAAAAAATCAGAGAGTTTTTTAATTTATTCAAACCGAAAAGCTGCCGTGTCTAAAATTATTAAATTGCGAAAAAAGCAAACGAAAACGAAAAAATGAGTCGACGACTGAATTCAATTTTAAAGAATGCCTATTATATATTTCGACAAAGTACTTAGAGCCTAGCTTAACAAAGGTTGGCGAAGACGGGGCGACTTCGCCGAGAGCGAAAGAGAACTTTATTGTGCTCCCACCTTCGACCTAAACTAACCTACACTAAACTTCAAGGTTTTTGAACCATTTCATAAAAGATCCAAACTTGAGCCAACAAAATGACTAATTACCCCAGGTAACGGTGTCGACTTTTTTCGATTTTTAAAGGTTAAAAGGTTAAGTTAAAAACTCCTATTTTTACCCAAAAATCTAAGTTATTTGTTGTTGAAAAATGATAAATTGTCAAAAAACTGAGAAATTTACTAAAGAAATGCTGTGCAAAATTTAAAAACGATTCGTCCAGTGGGTTTTGCAGGACTTCACCGACTTTGAAAATGGCAACTTTCAGGAGAGCGCTAAGCTAACTTTCAACGTTCAACTACCCATAACTCCGAAAGTTTTACTCGGATCAATCTATAATTTTAACACAATATTTAAAATTAAAAAAAAAAATTAATCGGACGGTAATATCATTTAGCAATCATAAGAACGAACGAAAATTGTATCGGATATTACACAGCTTCATTGTTTTAAAACTTATATGTATAAAACTCTAAATATATATTTTTTGAAGTATGTTTTTTTTCTTTAATAGCGGCAAAGGAATCTTATTTCGGCCAGTCGAAAATTTTCTTCCTTTTGTTTAGGTTTATTCATACAATCAAGAACGCATATGGACTTGTAAAAAAGAATTGGTGTTTGATACGACTTATGGTTACAAGGCATGTCTTTCTTCAAGACCAAGGATCGAACAAAAGAAGGTTTTTGTTTTGGACAGATTGGGTTAAAAGGGTCCTTCATAAAGCTATATGCTTGAAACTTTTCCAAAAATTGTCTTTTTATTGCAGGTAGTATATAAGTTGGAACGAGCCGGATCGGGCGATTATATAATGTTGCCCCCATAGAAACAATCCGAAAGAAAAATTCCAAAAAAATATAACTTTGATTTAATTATTGTTTTTTGTTTTTTGGGATTTGGTAATATTTACACGGTTTTAATTAACTTAAAATTGGACAACAATATCATATAGCTGCCATAGAAACGATGGCAAAATGCAGCGCAAAATGGACATATCACAATAGAAATGTAGTCGTTTTGTAATAACTGCAAGGATGTATAAACTTCGTCTTGCCGTGAGTTGCTTTCTTACTTGTTTAATAACATGATATAAGACACTTAATTGTTGTTTATTCTGCTGTTTGCGCTGATTACATTATCACTTGTAGGGTGCCAACAGCTCGCATACGCAAGTTATATGACACATTACTTAGGGGCTCTTACCCAATTTACAAACAACTTTGAACCGAGAGCCAAAGTTATATGACACATTACTTAGGGGCTTTTACCCGATTTATAAACAACTTTGAGCAGAGAGCCAATTTTCAATTAACTCTGACAAGACCCGTGGTCACCTATTTCTGTCAACACGCCTCTAAATTACTCTCACCCAGATCAATTTCACGCAGTCCGCATCAAACGGATGCTGTAAACATCCAAGCCGATACTGTAAGCATCGGAGCCCCCAAGCGAGCCCTTAGTCCGCTAATGCAAACAAAAGATTTCCAAAGTGATCCCTAAAGTCCGCTGATGTAAACACCAATTTCAAGCCAAATTTAGATTTAATTGGCAAATTGCATCATCCTATTTTCCGACTCTCTTGAGTCATTCTCTTTATCAATTTTTTGAGATAAATCTCTTAAGCCGAGGTTTGATTATTGATCAGTGAACTCAAGGAGTCCAGTCCGTTTTTGAGATCCGAACCAAGCACCAAAGAAAAAATCAAGTGAAAAGTAAAAGAGCAGTGAATAAAATAAGTTCGACCTATTGAAAAATTGTAATAGTGAATAAGCGATAATAAAAAATAAAAATCAATTTTTTTAAAACTAATTCACAAGTGAGAAAGTTAATTGGCGCCCAACGTGGGGCCGTGCGATTAAAAAATATTCTAACTCAAGGCCAAAAACCCGATACAACCGACGAAAATAATAAGCTTGTGTTGATCAAAAAAATAAGGTGAAAATTAATAAATGCAATAATCCCCTTAAAATCGATACAACCGGCCAAAAAATAAAAAATTTTGTGTTGATCAAAAAAACTAAGGTAGAAAATAGTTAATGAAATAATCTCCTTAAATCTCAAACTACAAAATAGTGATCGTAACAAGAAATTCACTGCTCAGACATTATAAAAATTAAAAAGTGACAAAAAATCATCATCGGAAAAACAATTTAATTTAATAAAAATATTTACAACAAAAATCATAAAAGCCATCAACAAAATAAACATTCAAAGAAAACAGGCTGAAGGGCAATCCCTCGCCAAAAATAATTATTAAAAAAGAAGTAAGACCCAAAGTCACCAAAAAAGAAGGACGAACCCAAGCAGGATCAACAAAAAAAGAGAAGGAAGACCCCAAAAGGATAAGCCAGCAACTATAAGAAAAATAAAGAGGACAATTCGTGAGCGATAAAACCTTTTTTTATTATTATATAAGAAATTAGTAAAAAAGGAAATAAAAAGAATCAAAGTGGAAGACTTAATTTCTGATTTCAATAAAGTTCTCAAAATGTCGGAACCCTCAACCAGCCAGACTGGAGTAAATAAAAGACTCCACATGAATACGCCTCAAGAAAATACGAACTATCCGGCGGTTACAAACAATACATTGTTAAATGTAGGAGATTTAATAAAACAATTTGTTAATTTTGAATTAAATCCATTAAAGGAGGAGATCGTAAATTTAAGATCGCAGCTTTCTCATAAAATAAAGACGATTGAAGGTTATCAGATAGAGATTGTAGATCCAAATATTAAGTGCGAAACATCATATGAGATCATCAAATCTGTTAGGGAATATAGAGGTGAAGAAGATAAATATGTAAGCTGGAGAGAATCAGCTGAAATAGCCATGGGTCAGTATGCCAGAGGAAGTGAAAGGTTTTATTCTGCCTTATCTATATTAAGAAATAAAATAACAGGAATGGCAAACGATGCATTAACCCATACTGGTACTGTGTTAAATTTCGATGCCATAATAGCCAGACTTGACTTTGTCTTTAGCGACAAACGTCCAATAGCTCAAAGAAGTTGGGTCGACTAAAATCGAATTTTCGAAAAATGAATAGCTTAATCGTTTGCCCATTTTTTGCCCATGTTTGCCCACCTTTTAATTTTTTGTGCCCACCTTTAGTTTCGAAAATATTTAATGTTTTCTTTAATGTTAATCGCAAAAGAATCGTTTGCCCACGTTTGCCCATCTTTTAGAATTTTGGAAAAAATAATTCTTTTGAAAATATTTGACTTTTAAGTTTTGATCATATTTACCTGCAAAAAAATTGTTTGCCCACCCCTTAAAAATCATTTTTTCGAAAAAATAAAAGATGCCCATGTTTGCCCATCTCGTAAAATTTAAGAATTAAAAAAAAAATCCTTTGCCCACCTCTTAAAAATAGTTAAATTTGACAAAAACGTTTGCCGACGGCTTAAAAATGTCATTTTTTAACAAAAAACGTTTGCCCACCCCTTAAAATCGTTACTTCGAAAAAATAAAAGATGCCCATGTTTGCCCATCTCGTGAAATTTAAGAATTTAAAAAAAAAATCGTTTGCCCACCTCTTAAAAATAGTTAAATTTGACAAAAACGTTTGCCGACGGCTTAAAAATGACATTTTTTAACAAAAAACGTTTGCCCACCCCTTAAAAAACGTTACTTCGAAAAAATAAAAGATGCCCATGTTTGCCCATCTTGTGAAATTTAAGAATTTAAAAAAAAAAATGGTTTGCCCACCTCTTAAAAATAGTTAATTTTGACAAAAACGTTTGCCGACGGCTTAAAAATGACATTTTTTAACAAAAAACGTTTGCCCACCCCTTAAAAATCGTTACTTCGAAAAAATAAAAGATGCCCATGTTTGCCCATCTCGTGAAATTTAAGAATTTAAAAAAAGAAATCGTTTGCCCACCTCTTTAAAATAGTTAAATTTGACAAAAACGTTTGCCGACGGCTTAAAAATGACATTTTTTAACAAAAAACGTTTGCCCACCCCTTAAAAATCGTTACTTCGAAAAAATAAAAAATGCCCATGTTTGCCCATCTCGTAAAATTTAAGAATTAAAAAAAAAAATCGTTTGCCCACTCTTAAAAATAGTTAATTTTGACAAAAACGTTTGCCGACGGCTTAAAAATGACATTTTTTAACAAAAAACGTTTGCCCCCACCCCTTAAAAATCGTTACTTCGAAAAAATAAAAAATGCCCATGTTTGCCCATCTCGTGAAATTTAAGAATTAAAAAAAAAAATCGTTTGCCCACCTCTTAAAAATAGTTAAATTTGACAAAAACGTTTGCCGACGGCTTAAAAATTACATTTTTTTAACAAAAAACGTTTGCCCACCCCTTAAAATCGTTACTTCGAAAAAATAAAAGATGCCCATGTTTGCCATCTCGTGAAATTTAAGAAATTTAAAAAAAAAAATCGTTAGCCCACCTCTTAAAAATAGTTAATTTTGACAAAAACGTTTGCCGACGGCTTAAAAATGACATTTTTTAACAAAAAACGTTTGCCAACCCCTTAAAAATCGTTACTTCGAAAAAATAAAAGATGCCCATGTTTGCCCATCTCGTGAAATTTAAGAATTTAAAAAATAAATCGTTTGCCCACCTCTTAAAAATAGTTAATTTTGACAAAAACGTTTGCACACAGCTTTAAAAAAATTTTTTCGAAAAAAAATATATAAGACTAGCAAGGTGCCCGCAGCTTTGCTTGCGGTGGATAATTTTGAATGTAGATATGTCTGTATATTTTGCGGATAGCTCCCCACATCTGTATATTCCTTATTCGCAATTATCTTAAAGCTGCAGTTCTTAATTAAAAGTAATAGAGTATTAACTATATAATTTAATGTAATTGAGGTTTTCTTTCTTTACACTTTCAGTTTGTAACTGAAACTAAAATGAATCCCCATTTCCACACCACCCGGAGGTAGGGGATAGGTATTGAAGGTGGTTTCCCCAAATAGGCCTAGTCCACAATTAAAACATTTTTAATATATTCTTATTTTAAAACCTCTCTGTAAACAACATTCTTTGTTTGACCATCATGAGACAGGATCATAAGGCTCTTTGCCGAGCTGACTCTTGAACAGGCCACATAAAATTGGCCGTGGGAGAAACACTCGTCCCTAAGGTCTAATCCAGCTACTTTCAAAGTCTGTCCTTGTGATTTATTTATTCTTATCGCAAAACAAACCTTTACAGGAAACTGTAGGCGTTTAAATTCAAAAGGTAAGTTTGATGACGTTAAGGGAATTCTTGGTATGAATACTCTCTCCCTTGGCGCAGCCAGTAAAAATAACGGCTTCAATAACAAATTTGTGAAGAGTTTTCACTTGCAATCTTGTTCCATTGCATAATTTTGGGGTTTTTAAGTTTCTTAATAACATAATTGGTGTTCCGACCTTAAGCGAAAGAATATGCAATGGGAGTCCAGATGGATTCTGCTTGTTAAGAAATTCTACAGGATAATGTACAGCATTTTCTGGATCAGTAACAGAGTCTATTGATTTGTATGTAACTTCCTCTCCATTAAATGATTTTATTAGCTGATCATTAATTGAAGCAGCTCTGTCATTTCATGAAGTTAAAATGGCTCGTTCTGATAACCAGTCCAATGACTTATGTAAGATTTCTGAAATATCAGGAAAAATTTTAGAATTAAGCTTTTCCAATGTGCTTACTACAGTACCCAAACTTGATGACAATTTTATTTTGCCCTCAAGCGTCGGATAATCTCCATTTCCTATTTTAAGTAGAGTTTGGGCAAAAACACCGGCAGTTTCATCACCTAGTAAATGTACGCGCATATTTTTTGTAAGAGCCATTTTGTGTATTTTACACCACAAAAAGTAAGATTTTATGCAATTTTTATCTCATCAGCCCTTGTTCCTCGGGGTACAACTGGGAGCGTTTGTCTAAAATCTCCAGCTAATAGAACGGTAATACCTCCCATTAATAAGTCATTGCCTTTTATGTCTTTTATCGATCGATCAAGAGCTTCAAATCCACCTTTATGAGCCATAGTACATTCATCCCAAACAATGAGTTTACAATGTTTAAGGGCGAATGCCATATTAGACCGTTTGGAAATGTTACAATAAGGTGTTTCTATATTTATTAAATCAAAAGGAAGCTTAAATGCTGAATGGGCTGTCCGTCCTCCGGTCAAAAGCGTGGCCGCAATTCCTGAAGATGCAACAGCTAATGCAATTTTTTTATCTTGTCTAATTTTTGCCAATAGCAAATTTAAAAGAAACGTTTTTCCAGTACCACCAGGTGCATGCAAAAAATACATTCCTCCGTTTCCAGCGTCAATGCTGTCTAAGATTGTTTTATAACAGTTTTTTTGTTCAAGAGTAAGGGAATTTTCCTCGTTTTTTACTTGAGCTTCATTGCATTCAAAATTTATTTATGTTTTCCAAAAACTCTTTATCTCTAATTGCCTTGGGTAAAACATAACTTGATAAGACATCTCCGCCTATTGACAATATGAGATCTTCAATACAAATTAAACATTTATTAAAAACTTTTTCTATAAGTTCTGGATCTATATCGTCATCTATTTTAGATTTTAGTCTATACAATATATCTTCTGAAAGACTTTCCTTGTACTTATTCCAAAGAAGCATAGCATCAGATAACTGACAATGAGTTAACATAATTGCAAAGAGGTCACGCAATTTATTTGGAGACTGGCATAATGCTGCTTCTTCCAATGTGCAGTCCCAGTGCTTATCATCTTCTAGTAAGCCTAAAGCTTTGCAAGCCAATTCGAATGTTTTATACAAAGCACCATTTACAGTTTTTAAAAAAGAGAATGATGTTGGATCCCGAACTTCGTGAAGTAAAAGTCTTAAATAATAAAATTCACTATTTTTTGGATGTATTGTATACACACGCCCTAAAGTATTATCCTTTTTAACACCAGAAAACTCTGGTACATCTAACCCCCTCTTTCTTCTTTGGAATTTTTTATTAGCCCAAATGTAATAGAATGGCACCTCAACATAAAGAAGCGTTTTTGCAAAGTGGTCAATTTTGCAAATATCGAAGAACGCTGTAAGCGTAGTTTTTGCCGGATTAGTTAGTTGATTAGCTAATTGATTGGGTTTATTTGAGTCAAAGTATATCCGCTGACCATTTTCCAAATGAACACTTAAATGAAAAATAGGGGGATATCTTTCATGTATTGGAAACGATAAAATCCTCCATACTGCCTCTGAGCTACTTAAATATCGACCACTTTGGTACACATGGACCTCATCTTTAAGACTCTCGACTGCAACTGTTGCTTGGTCACTGCCCTTGTTAACATATTTACAAATGTATTTAATAGACTTTACTGAGTTGCAATGTTCCACATTTATATGAGCTCCGAAGGTCCGCAAAAGCACGGAAACCCAACGATTATCTACAGTTATACCATTAATTTTAACAGTAAGCCCCCTATCCATTGGGCATCTTCGCCGATAATGGGGATAACCATCATTTTCTGTAATAGTTTCCTTAAGAAACTTTTTAGGAAATTTTTTTGTGCATTTACCTTCTTTCATACATGGCGAATTAATATTTAATACACCACATGGCCCATGTATCATGTTAGTCTTAACAATCTCATGCAGCAAAGGATCCTCTTGTAAATCAGGAATTTCTGCACAAATGTAAGAATCGATTTGATTAGGCATCATTTTAATCTTTAACCATACGTGGGGGAGACCACGTTTTTGCCATTCAATAGAATACATGAAGCACTGCACTTCCCCAAATAACCGGCCTTTAATCAACAACGCCATTAAAGCCTTAACCTTCAAATGAAAAACTCGTGATATGATGTCATGTCGATCTTGAGGCTTTTGGCCTGGAAATAACTCATTTGTTATATCCTCCCATTTTGGGTTACATGTAAATGTAATAAAACGATCAGGACGACCATAATGCCGAACATAAGTCATGGCATCTTGTGTCTTTTCATGCATTTATCGAGGTGAACCTGTAAAAGTAGATGGCAAAATAATCATTTGACCAAGTTGAGCCACATCCGCATCACCCCTACCAATAGCGTCTTGAAGATGAATATAACTTTCTGCTCTCAACTTTTTTTGATTTGCTCGAAAAAAATTAAGCCGCTCTGTTTCAATTTTTGCATACATATCAACCAAAAATTGATTAAACAGAGCTCTAAAATAATGCAAGTGATTGGCTTTACTTTCTCTAAGCATTATTCTATAGCTGTAAAAGTTCATGGCAGAGACAGTCTTTTTTAGATCAATATTTTTAATAGGGTCACGTTGAGGTATATTTACTGAATAACCGTCCTCTCCGTTGCAAAAAAGTAATGGATATTGTAGGCAGTCATAAGATCGATGAAGTTCACAGATTCGTTTAAGTTTATTATTATGACTCTCAATAACAATGTCTCGATTTTGAAATTGTTGGTTAACTAATACCAATGCTACTTCATTTGTTTGAGGTACATTATAACGACCTTTATGAGCCATTGGTGGCATTTTATCAGCGTTAATGACCATTTTGAAGTCTTTGCAATCTTTTGGAACTTTATTAAGAGCAGTTTTAAAATCTTTAACGTATGGATTGCATCTATGCAGCATAGACTGCAGTGATTTTATTAAGCCGTGTTTAACACCGGAATTATGCTGACACCTTAAATCCACCTCTCGATCATCCTCACCAACAAAATATATCTGTAGAAATTGAGCATTTGTTTGAGAAGTTGGTAACAGGCTACCTATCAAATGATAAAATTGGCCTTGTATTTTGAATGTTGGCATATATGCATCGCATACAACTTTTCCACTACCAAAAGATGTCATTTGAAAGCTATTATTATACTTTCTTGGATTGGCCTTGAAATGATGGTCAGGATGGTCCCCCATTAATAAACTTTTAAGAGGTTCAGGTAAAGCCTGAAACGGAGGTAGTTGAATTTTACCCTCTTTACAGCACATGCCTTTGGCCTCATCTTTCCATTTCAATGCACCACAATATTTACATTTGTTATTCATTATACCGATTTTAATTTCAGGATTTGACATATAATCTACTTCGTTATCGTATTTAAATGCAGAGTTTTCTGTTACCCATTTTGAACATGATTTCTTACTATTCCGACTTTGTTTAACAGCATCTGTTTGGTTAACTAAGTTAAATTTTTCTTTTCCCAACTTTAACTGCTTCGCTCTGGTCAAATTGGAAAATCGTTTTCGCCTTTTCCGGTTGTTTTATTCAGTACGTGGATTATATTCAGAGAATGATAATGAATAAGGCGAATTTTCTGAAGGTATGTAAACATCGAAATGACCATTAGACAAATCACCACTAAAACGAAGCCTTTTTAAAGTACTGCCTTCGTTTCCAATTTTTGCTATACAAATACCATTTTGAAAAACTTCAACAAAAATAGGATACAAATCACATGAAGCTTTCAACTCGGCCAATGAGCCAAACGTATAAGGTTGCCGCATTTCAGTTTCGTATGCAGCACAATTGTCATAAGGGGTACCCATGGAATTGCAAGTATATATACAAAAATTATTCCACCGGCGAACAACATATCCAACAATCGCCTGACGAATAATGTCAAAAAAGTCTCCATTTTCATGTAAAAGATACGAAATAGCCCTAAACAGGCAAGCTCCATCTCCTGTTATAGGCACTACTGAGTGGGGCACCAATGCACCATCTATGTTTAACAGCTCAATATTCATATTTGCATCCATATTGAGTAAAAGAAAGGAGCTTTAATTATTGAGAATTACAAAATTTGCCTTATTTCTGCCTCTAAAAGAATTCAGAAGGCTTTTAAATTTTTGGACAATACTTTTTAAATATTGCAAGTTATTGAATATCCAAATCGAATAATAATGCGATTAAAGTAATTCTATGATCTTATCATGCAACTCAGAAAATTTTTATAATATTTAAACACATCTGGAATATTCCAAATTTGCCGTATTTCTGTCTCTAAAAGAACACAGAAGGCTTTTAAATATTTGGGCAATATTTTGTAAATATTGCAAGTTATTCAATATCAAAATGAAATAATACGGAGATCAAACTAAACTACGATTTAATCATCAATCAGCAATTCAGCCCATTTTTATAATATTTAATCACATCTGTAATATTCCAAATTAGCCTTATTTCTGTCTCTAAAAGAATACAGAAGGCTTTTAAATATTTAGGCAATATTTTTTTAATATTGCAATTTATTAAATATCAAAATCGAATAATACAGAGATTAAATTAAACTACGATCTAGTCATGCAATCACCAATTCAGCCCATTGTTATAATATTTAATCACATCTGTAATATTCCAAATTAGCCCTATTTCTGTCTCTAAATATTGCAAGTTATTAAATATCAAAATCGAGTAATACAAAATCATACTAAACTACGATCTAATCAGCATTTTAGCCAATTTTTATAATATTTAAACACATCTGGAATATTTCAAATTTGCCGTATTTCTGTCTCTAAAAGAACACAGAAGGCTTTTAAATATTTAGACAATATTTTGTTAATATTGAAAGTTATTCAATATCAAAATCGAATAATACAGAGATTAAACTAAACTACGATCTAGTAATGCAATCAGCAATTCAGCAATTTTTTATAATAGTTAAACACATCTGGAATATTCCAAATTTGCCGTATTTCTGTCTCTAAAAGAACACAGAAGGCTTTTAAATATTTAGGCAATATTTTTTTAATATTGCAATTTATTAAATATCAAAATCGAGAAATACAGAGTTCATACTAAACTACGATCTAATCAGAAATTTAGCCAATTTTAAAATATTTAAACACATCTGGAAAATTCCAAATTTGCCGTATTTCTGTCTCTAAAAGAACACAGAAGGCTTTTAAATATTTGGGCAATATTTTGTAAATATTGCAAGTTATTCAATATCAAAATAAAATAATACGGAGATCAAACTAAACTACGATTTAATCATCAATCAGCAATTCAGCCCATTTTTATAATATTTAATCACATCTGTAATATTCCAAATTAGCCTTATTTCTGTCTCTAAAAGAATACAGAAGGCTTTTAAATATTTAGGCAATATTTTTTTAATATTGCAATTTATTAAATATCAAAATCGAGAAATACAGAGTTCATACTAAACTACGATCTAATCAGAAATTTAGCCAATTTTAAAATATTTAAACACATCTGGAAAATTCCAAATTTGCCGTATTTCTGTCTCTAAAAGAACACAGAAGGCAATATTATGTTAATATTGCAAGTTATTCAATATCAAAATCGAATAATACAGAGATTAAATTAAACTACGATCTAGTCATGCAATCAGCAATTCAGCCAATTTTTATAATATTTAATCACATCTGTAATATTCCAAATTAGCCTTATTTCTGTCTCTAAATATTGAAAGTTATTAAATATCAAAATCGAGTAATACGGAGATCAGCATTTTAGCCAATTTTTATAATATTTAAACACATCTGGAATATTCCAAATTTGCCGTATTTCTGTCTCTAAAAGAACACAGAAGGCTTTTAAATATTTAGGCAATATTTTGTTAATATTGCAAGTTATTCAATATCAAAATCGAATAACACAGAGATTAAACTAAACTACGATCTAGTCATGCAATCAGCAATTCAGCCAATTTTTATAATATTTAAACACATCTGGAATATTCCAAATTTGCCGTATTTCTGTCTCTAAAAGAACACAGAAGGCTTTTAAATATTAAGCAATATTTTGTTAATATTGCAAGTTGTTTAAAATCAAAATCGAATAATACAGAGATTAAACTAAACTACGATCTAGTCATGCAATCAGCAATTCAGCAATTTTTTATAATAGTTAAACACATCTGGAATATTCCAAATTTGCCGTATTTCTGTCTCTAAAAGAACACAGAAGGCTTTTAAATATTTAGGCAATATTTTGTTAATATTGCAAGTTATTCAATATTAAAATCGAATAATACATGATTAAACTAAACTACGATCTAGTAATGCAATCAGCAATTCAGCAAATTTTTATAATAGTTAAACACATCTGGAATATTCCAAATTTGCCGTATTTCTGTCTCTAAAAGAACACAGAAGGCTTTTAAATATTTAGGCAATATTTTGTTAATATTGCAAGTTGTTCAAAATCAAAATCGAATAATACAGAAATTAAATTAAACTACGATCTATTCATGCAATTTAGCAAATGTTTAGAAAATTTAATCTAGTATGGATAATTAACTGAGGATTTATCAAAGTTTGCATTATTTCTGGCTCCATACAGGAAGCTCTTATTAAGACAATATTTTTTAAATAGTGCAATTTATGCAATGTTTATATCGAATAATAAGATTAAAAAGTACAAAAATCACAACTGCACATAATTAAAAAATAACGAAACATTTATTGAAATGTAATCATTTATGACTTATGAATTAAGAATAGTAAAAAACGAAACTAACTGGCATAACTAACCAAATTTTTAAGTTAACATCAGAGATATCAACAAATTTACATTCAATAGAAAAAATTAAAATTCCGAGAAAGGCGAACTAAAATAATAATAAAATACACGGTTATGCAAAGAAATTTTCCTATTAATTGGCAAAGAGAGGATCATATATGTTGGAAAAAATAACCACGTGGTATAGTGGATTATCCCAGGCAAAGAATAACGCAGCGGCTTTGTAGTTAATAGTTTAATCGTTATAATAGAACTGAACTCGTGATTGTAAGAGTATACTCACTAAAGAACAATAGTAGGCAGCGAGAGGAAAAAACATATGTTTGAAGCTCGCTGTTCGATAACATATATTATTGTTACATATAAAGATATGGTTACCGAACAGATTATGTTACGCTTACTGTTAAATACAATTTCAACACTTTTGCTTAAGCTATACATTATCTGCTCTATCGGAATCAACTAGTCCAAGGGCTCTAACAAATTTACAATGCTTTTGCTTACATAAACCTTTTGTTAACAAATCTGCAACATTTTCTTCTGTAACTACATGTTTAAAATTGATTTCGTTGCTCTCAATTTTTTCTCTTACATAATGAAACTTTATGTCTATGTGTTTGGTACGCCTGTGATGGATCGGGTTTCTTGCAATATGATGTGAGCTGATGTTATCTCCGAAGATAGTAATTGGCTCAACGTTTGGCCAACCCATATCCCCCAGTAATCTTCTAAGGTATATTGCCTCTCTAGCTGCAGTTGAAAGGGCAATATATTCTGCTTCTGTGCTGCTTAAAGCAACGATGCTCTGCTTGGTTGAAGACCATGAAAACGCAGCGCCAGCCAGGAAGAAAGCATATCCAGAGTAAGACTTCCGGTCCAGTTGGTCGTTCGCCCAATCCTCGTCTGCAAATCCCATTACTGATCCTCCAGACTTCTTGTAGACAATACTCAAGTTTAATGTCCCGGCTAAATATCGCAACAAGTGTTTAGCTGCAGTCTCGTGTTCGATATGCGGATCAGTGTTACGTTGGGATAGCTTGCTCACGGCATGTACGATATCAGGTCGGCTCAGAACGGCTAAATACATGAGAGAACCGATTAATGATTGGTACTTAGTGATATTTACCTTAACGCAGTTCTTATCCTTGCAGCTGATATGGAATCCAGTGTCTAGCGGTGTTGCAGCCGGTCGGCATGCTGTCATGCCATACTGATCCAACAAGCAGTGAATGTATCTCTATTGACAAAGAGTTATACATCCCGTATCGCCATCTCTATGTATTTCTAGACCCAAAAAGTAGTTTAGCTTGCCTCCGTCTTGCATGCTGAAGACCGCAGAGATCTTGCCTTTGGCCAAGGCGATGTCCGTTTCTGCTTCTGTTGAATCCAATGCTCTGCAGGGCTTCATCTAATGTGCTGTTCCATGCACGTCCAGATTGTTTTAGCCCATATATTGCTTTTCGTAGCTTTAATACAAAGTTGGGGTTGCGATTGTCAACAAAGTTCGAAGGTTGTTTCATATACACATCTTCATTAAGCTCGGCATTTAAGTATGCGTTTGAGATATCAACCTGATGCATATACAGCTGCTTTTCTGCAGCTACAGCGAATAGCATTCGTATAGTCTCATATCGGATTACAGGAGAGTATGTTTCCCAGTAGTTTATACCAAACTGTTGGCCGCAACCTTTCGCTACTAGTCGAGACTTAAAACGTTCAATTTCGCCATTCTTGTTTCTTTTGATGCGAAACACCCATTTTGATCCGATGGCCCTCTGACCTTTGGGCAGATCTGTTAATGACCAAGTCCCGTTGGCCACGAGCGCATCCATTTCTGCTTGCATTGACGCCTTCCAGTGTTTGCTGTACTGGCCAGACAGTGCTTCGTCCGCTGTGTTCGGAGTCTCGGCGTCTTCAAGGCTGTTAAGATTGTTGAGCATTTGGAACTCCTTTTTCGGTCTGCCAGGATTGCCTGTCCTAATTATTTTCGGCCTTCCAGGCCCGACGGGCTGCGAGTTCATTTTGTAAGGATATCGGCATATTTTCGTCTTGGTTGAAGACTGCCTCGCCGTGTACTTCATCCTGCTCAACAGGATCACTTGCCGTTGTGTGATCACTTCGCCGTTGTGTGTAGAATCGCACCTTGCAGAGTGCTGCTGCTGGGCTTCCTCCTCTTTGTCCTCTGGAGTTGTGAATCCATCTTTGTTGGCAGCCCCTTGTTCTACTTCCGAATGACACTCAAGGCGAATAATATTTGAATCGAAGTTGGATATTTGAGGACTATAATTTTTCTTGGCAAACTCACCTTCAAAAAATTTGACATCTCGTCGCTCAATTATACTTCTGCTCCCTGGATCATACAGCCGGTAGGCTTTTGCTGAATGAGAATATCCAACGAAAATGTACTCTTTTCCTTTTGGTTTGAATTTTCCTCGTGACGTTTTGTCCAGGGCAAATGCTCGTGAGCCGAAAATCCTGAGATGCTTCACTGAAGGTAAACGCTTGTTCCACATCTCGAATGGTGTTTTTCCGTTTAATGATTTTGTTGGGCACCTATTCCTTAAATAGGCAGCTGTTTGGACGGCTTCAGCCCACAAAAATTCATCTAGATTTGCATGAATTAGCAAACTTTTTGCCATCTCTACGATGGTGCGGTTAGCCCGTTCAGCGACACCGTTTTGCTGGGGTGTATAGGGTACTGTCAATTGCCGTCTAATTCCGCAAGAGTTAAGAAATTCCGTGAATTCATTATTGACGTACTCCTTGCCATTATCGCTCCTCAGCTGTTTGATTTTCCTTCCTTTTTGACATTCCACGTAGTTCTTGAAGAGCTTAAACTTTTGCAGTACCTCGTTTTTTGCATGCATGAAGTAAACATGGATTTTTCTAGAATGATCATCTATGAATGTAACGAAGTAGCGGTTCCCGGCCAATGATTTTACATTCATGGGCCCGCAGACATCCGAGTGAATCAATTCCAACACGCTTGTTAAATTCATGTCTGATCTTTGTGGGTGTGGTAGCGCACATATCTTCGAAATGTTACATGTATGGCAGCTAATTTTTGTTGGCACATGTTGAATATTAATCCCGGTCACTAGATTCTGAGCTGCTATTTGTTTTAAACTCTGAAAGTTTAAGTGGCCGAACCGATCGTGCCATTTCGTTACTAGTGTATTTTCTTTTGCCATACAAACAATATTTCTGTGCGAACTCATTTCGAATAAATACAAATTATTCCGCTGCTTAGCTTGTAGCATAATGTTGCCTTTTTCATCTTTGATAACAGCTTTGTATTTATCGAATACTGTGAATTTACCGTAAGCAGCGGCTTGGCTTACTGACAAAAAATTCATGTGCAACGTTGGAACGAACAACACCTCCTCCAACTGAATGTTTACGTTTTCTGCGCAGAACATAACTGTGCCAAAACCCGAAGATTCTATATACTCTTCCGCCGCAAGCATTATCTGTGATTTCTTTTCTATAAATGTATTAAATAAGTTTTTATTGCAGCACATATGAGACGTCGCACCAGAATCAAGACACCATACAAATTCGTTTTGTTTACACACACTGATATGCATTAGGCAGTTCGATTGCAGTTTTTCGATAGACTCACTATCTCTGCAATCTCTGGCGCGATGTCCGATTTTTCTACACTTGTAACATTTTTCATTAAACTGAATTTTTTCGTACTTCTTTTCGTCTTTGCTAATTTTTCCGCGACTTTTGAAATCTGTACCCTTACTTTGTAAGTTTCGGTGTGCATATACCGCTTGATCAGTACGTTCTCTCCTATCTCTCTCTTCTTTTCTCGCTCCTTCTTCTAAAAGCTTTACCTTAACTGTGTCGAAGCAAGGTAACTTGTCCCGAGTTTCGATTGCTACGACGAAACTCTCCCAATTACTTGGTAAATTGGACAATATCATGATGACCTTCAAATCATCTTGGAGACGTATATCAAGTTCGGCCAACTTATCGGTAGTTTCCGTAAATGTGTTAATATAACTGTTGACACTTTCACCGTTATGCAGATTTAGACCCAAGAGTTTTTGATAGAGCTGTACCTTTTTGGCTGGACTGCCAGATGCATGAATCTCTCGAAGTTTCCTCCATGCCGCGAATGCACTTGAGCAGTGCTTAATATGCATCAACTGTGTCGGCTTCACGTTTAGGATCAGGGACGCCAGCGCCTTCTGGTCAATAATTTCCCAAGTGGCACACTCCGCCTTATCTAGTGGCTTGGTAATGCTTCCACTTGCTACACTCCACAAATCCTGGGTGACTAGTACGCTCCGCATCGATATCGACCATACGTCATAGTTGTCTTCTCCCAATTTTTCTATTTGAGCAGACACACTCATTTTGTTAACGAACCACACTTCACGATTTATTGGCGTTTAACAAAAATGTACAGTTTTTTGAGTTCTCGAGATGACTTTGTCGAATCTCTGTATTTAAACTATTATATATTGCCGGTTTTCTGGGCCCATAACCTTTTGTTGGAAAAAATAACCACGTGGTATAGTGGATTATCCCAGGCAAAGAATAACGCAGCGGCTTTGTAGTTAATAGTTTAATCGTTATAATAGAACTGAACTCGTGATTGTAAGAGTATACTCACTAAAGAACAATAGTAGGCAGCGAGAGGAAAAAAAACATATGTTTGAAGCTCGCTGTTCGATAACATACATTATTGTTACATATAAAGATATGGTTACCGAACAGATTATGTTACGCTTATGTTAAATACAATTTCAACAATATAAAAACACAACTCGCGGCAAATTTTCTTGATACGACTCTGACCAAATTGAAAGTTTCCCCGTTCACTTCTTCTTTTGCGCACTTGCTACACTCTTTCCTCTCTCTCTATCTACTGCGATCTCCCGCTCTTATGTTCCCTAACAGCGCGTGGCAAAACAGTGTAAATATAAACACCGCAAAAAACAATTTGAATGGTATATTTTTACTACACTATCAAAAACCGGCCAAATAGATTTTCGCCCAAAAAACCTATTTTGCGTATTCTGGCAGCAATAACTGTAAAGAGCACTTAAAATAAAACATTCCAAAACCATTTAAATTGTTATAATTTTTAGGTCCATAAATGCGCACTGGAAAAAATGTAACCCAAGATCTTTACCCTTGCTTTCGCTTTTTTGCTGAAATATAAAAGAAAATGCATATTAATGCATGTTAAAGATCTGACCCACACTGCTATGAATACATAAAACACGACAGCACTGAAAAAACAACAAAAAGTTTTTAGTTATTATTTTTTGCTGAAATAAGAAAGAAATAAAAAAGCAGACACAGTTTTAATTTTTAAATTTTTGGTTTTTATTTGGTGCCATAAAATGCCGATTCCAGTCGGCTAAGTCGGGCATACAATTCGTGATTATTCTGCCTAGCTTTAAACAAATGTTTTTTTAATTAAAAATTTCATTTTGAAGCTGCTGGGTCTGCCAGCTGGAACCTGAGTTCTTGGGCTTTTTTATTGGCCCTAAAAGCTTACATTTTTTTTTTGCTCCTGCGTCGAGAGGTTTTCCTGGACCTGGGGCTGGACCTGGGGCTGGACCTGGGGCTGGACCTGGGGATGCGGCTGCGCATAGCCCCACATCAAATTCGGCTGCGACTGCATCGGCTGCACCAACTGGAACTGCGGCTGCTGAAACTGATGCTGTTGGAGCTGCGGCTGTTGCTGCTGGAGCATTGGCTGTTGCTGTTGGAGCATGGGCTGCTGCTGTTGGAGCATGGGTTGTTGCTGCTGGACCATGGGCTGTTGCTGTTGGAGCCCTATTTGATAGCCCTGCTGCTGCGGCAAAAATTGCTACATTTCCTTGTGGGACATCTTTTCGTGTCGGGCTCAACTTAAGAACTGATCAAGAAATAAAATCAAAGCAAGACCGAAGCGCAGACGAATCAGAACGGAGAGAGAAGAGCGAAAAAATGTCTCTCATCTTAAACAAGGAGAGCGTAAATTGCGGGAAAACAGAAGGACCGCAATACGTTTTAGCTTTTGCCATACACACATACAAATATATGTATGTGTGCATTAGAAAACGGAGTCCTAAACGGCGCCAAACAATTTTGTATTTATTTTTTTTTTGTTTAACTAATTTTATGAATAGTCACTGATAGAATTGGTTATATTCCCCCCTGCCGCATGACTAATAAACCGACTAAATTAAAATAAGAAATATTAAGTTTAGGCAGGAAATTGTTAGTTATGCGTTATATTTTTTAATACCTTAAAATACTTACATTTGTACATATATGTATGTACTATTGTGCAAATACTCCTTTCCCTGCCACAACACCATTAAAAAATAAAACGCAACTTCCTCATTTGCATTAAATATGTACATACATATGTACACCCAAATGTACACACGTATATACATATGTATTTCCAAGTATTTGCTTGCTAATCTTTATTTTGCTAAATAAAATATTCCTCGTTTCTTGCCCCTAATATTTATGTATATTTACTTATCGGATTACAGACCGGATAAAAGAAAAGAAAAAAACAAGAGAGAACGCTATAGTCGGGTGCCCCGACTATCAGATACCCGTTACTCAGGTAAAAGGAGTGCGAGGGAGATGGAGATGGAAACTTTGATCACGCATAACTTTTAAACGAATGGTCCGATTTGAAAAATTTCTTCTACATTTCGATAGGTATTGATAAACACAATAAAACTGCATTTTTACTTTTCCGAAATATTTAAATTTATATTTAAATAAAATCGTATATAAGCGATTGTGGGCGTTAAAGGGGGCGTGGCACCTTTTTGAAACAAACTTGCGCTGCGTAGGAACTCCTAAAATCTGCATGCAAAATGCCAATCTTCTAGCTTTTATAGTTTCCGAGATCTCAGCGTTCATACGGACGGACAGACGGACAGACGGACAGACGGACAGACGGACATGGCTAGATCGACTCGGCTAGTGATCCTGAACAAGAATATATATACTTTATAGGGTCGGAAACGCTTCCTTCTACCTGTTACATACTTTTGCACGAATACAATATACCCTTTTACTCTACGAGTAACGGGTATAAAAAGCCATTTATATGCCCCGAAAAATTAGGTTGTCCAGGCTAACATCTGCCAAAGCTCACCTATTGATGACACCAGACTTTTGGAACACTGTAATTTTTGCAGATGAATCAAAATTTAACATTTTTGGATCGGACGGAAATGCTTATGTTTGGCGAAAAGCTAATACGGAGCAACAGAAGCAGAACTTAAAGGCCACAGTAAAGCACAGTGGAGGGCACGTGATGGTTTGGGCCTGTAGGTCCGCTGCTGGTCCGGGAAAACTGGACTTTTTTGAGTCTACAATGGACAAAATGAAATATCTCAATTTTCTCAAGGACAATTTGTTGCAAAGTGCGGAGGATCTGGGAATAAGGTCAAATTTTCGTTTTTATCATTACAATGATCCATAGCACAAGGAGGGTATTGTGCAGTCTTGGCTGAGCTACAACTGTCCCCATATGATGATTCTGCCGTCTCAATCTCCAGATCTAAACGTGCTCGAAAATTTGTGAGCAATTTTGGAGAATAATATTCGAAAATACTCCATTTCGAACAAAAACCAGCTGAACGATGCTCTTTTCAAAGAGAGGAGCATTATATCAGCCGATCTGACGAAAAAATTAGTGGATTCGATGCCAAAAAGGCTTCAAGCGGTAGTAGACACTAAAGGCTACCACACTAAATACTAAAAAAACAAAAAAAAATAAAAATACTTTCCAAATATTTTTATATTTTTGGTGCTGCATAAAATAAGCTGTGAGGTAGAAATAAGCAGTATTTTATTATTTTGTTATGTTTTGGTTATAAAATGAAAAAGTAGACAATAAATGAAGTCACTAATTTAATCTAAACAACATCATCTTTAATTTGACACCACATTTGTTGCAGTACGCCTAATAGTTTTAACACTATGGAAGTTTTAAGTTAGGGGTATGAAGTGCATACTTTAAGCTGTGAACCACATGCAAGCGTATGCTGGATAAGACGGCTACTTTTTAATCGGGTATTAAAAATAGTAAAAAGTTAAAAATTGAAGCCGTCATATTTTTTAAACATTTATTATGCTTTTAACTATTTTTTAGCGAAAACACGCTATCGATTGGTTTAACGGTTTAGCGTACAGGATTTCATTTTCTAATTGAATGAGTTTTTTGGCACTTTGGTGGGGTGTGGGTCACCAATAACTATAAACTCAAGACTACAGAAATTAAAACCTTATTAAACCTCATTTTATATTTTTAAGGAAGCGCAGGGAAATGCAAGTTAGAGGGAGAGGGAGGGAGACCGAACCATTTGTTGACAATTTGTCAGAAAATGCAGAGAGATACCAATATGCAGGCAGAAAATGTATGATGCTTATGGAGACACTTAAATTCGATAATAGATCGACTTTTTGCTTAGTTTCTTTGTTTATAAGATAGCTAGAGCTCTGGTGAAACCATCAAATGAATCGTTAAAGCTTAACGAAAATTATTACCGAAGGAATTTATGATACTCAATTTAGAAGTGCCATTTTTCAACGTTTGAAGATATTTTTGGCTAAATTGTAATTTTAGAACGGGTGTTAAAAATAAAACATTTATAATGTCTTAAACTATTTTTGGGCGAAAACACGGATTCGATTTGTTAAACGGTTTAGTGTCCAGAATTTTAGAAAAGGAAATTTACCTTTTTTCCAATTGGAAGCGATTAGGGCCATTTGGGGAGCCCCAATATATCTTAGCAAATCAGTTTAAAGTTATTAGAATGTAATAAAAATGCATATTAATATTGTTAACCAGTGGTTTTGGCTGTGCGTTGATTCCCAGTTTTCTTACTGATAGCTTTATATATAGAGATGACATTAAAACATTAAAAACATTAAAATATCGAATATTAAATTAAAACCATTTAAATTGTTATAATTTTTAGGTCCATAAATGCGCACTGGAAAAAATGTAACCCAAGATCTTTACCCTTGCTTTCGCTTTTTTTGCTGAAATATAAAAGAAAATGCATATTAATGCATGTTAAAGATCTGACCCAAACTGCTATGAATACATAAAACACGACAGCACTGAAAAAACAACAAAAAGTTTTTAGTTATTATTTTTTGCTGAAATAAGAAAGAAATAAAAAAGCAGACACAGTTTTAATTTTTAAATTTTTGGTTTTTATTTGGTGCCATAAAATGCCGGTTCCAGTCGGCTAAGTCGGGCATACAATTCGTGATTATCCTGCCTAGCTTTAAACAAATTTTTTTAAATTAAAAATTTCATTTTGAAGCTGCTGGGTCTGCCAGCTGGAACCTGAGTTCTTGGGCTTTTTTGTTTTGGCCCTAAAAGCTTAAATTTTTTTTTTTGCTTCTGCGTCGAGAGGTTTTCCTGGACCTGGGGCTGGACCTACGGCTGGACCTGGGGATGCGGCTGCGCATAGCCCCACATCAAATTCGGCTGCGACTGCATCGGCTGCACCAACTGGAACTGCGGCTGCTGAAACTGATGCTGTTGGAGCTGCGGCTGTTGCTGCTGGAGCATTGGCTGTTGCTGTTGGAGCATGGGCTGTTGCTGTTGGAGCATGGGTTGTTGCTGCTGGACCATGGGCTGTTTCTGTTGGAGCCCTATTTGATAGCCCTGCTGCTGCGGCAAAAATTGCCACATTTCCTTGTGGGACATCTTTTCGTGTCGGGCTCAACTTAAGAACTGATCAAGAAATGAAATCAAAGCAAGACCGAAGCGCAGACGAATCAGAACGGAGAGAGAAGAGCGAAAAAATGTCTCTCATCTTAAACACGGAGAGCGTAAATTGCGGGAAAACAGAAGGACCGCAATACGTTTTAGCTTTTGCCATACACACATACAAATATATGTATGTGTGCATTAGAAAACGGAGTCCTAAACGGCGCCAAACAATTTTGTATTTATTTTTTTTTTTGTTTAACTAATTTTATGAATAGTCACTGATAGAATTGGTTATATTCCCCCTGCCGCATGACTAATAAACCGACTAAATTAAAATAAGAAATATTAAGTTTAGGCAGGAAATTGTTAGTTATGCGTTATATTTTTTAATACCTTAAAATACTTACATTTGTACATATATGTATGTACTATTGTGCAAATACTCCTTTCTCTGCCACAACACCATTAAAAAATAAAACGCAACTTCCTCATTTGCATTAAATATGTACATACATATGTACACCCAAATGTACACACGTATATACATATGTATTTCCAAGTATTTGCTTGCTAATCTTTATTTTGCTAAATAAAATATTCCTCGTTTCTTGCCCCTAATATTTATGTATATTTACTTATCGGATTACAGAGCGGATAAAAGAAAAGAAAAAAAACAAGAGAGAACGCTATAGTCGGGTGCCCCGACTATCAGATACCCGTTACTCAGGTAAAAGGAGTGCGAGGGAGATGGAGATAGAAACTTTGATCACGCATAACTTTTAAACGAATGGTCCGATTTGAAAAATTTCTTCTACATTTCGATAGGTATTGATAAACACAATAAAACTGCATTTTTACTTTTCCGAAATATTTAAATTTATATTTAAATAAAATCGTATATAAGCGATTGTGGGCGTTAAAGGGGGCGTGGCACCTTTTTGAAACAAACTTGCGCTGCGTAGGAACTCCTAAAATCTGCATGCAAAATGCCAATCTTCTAGCTTTTATAGTTTCCGAGATCTCAGCGTTCATACGGACGGACAGACGGACAGACGGACATGGCTAGATCGACTCGGCTAGTGATCCTGAACAAGAATATATATACTTTATAGGGTCGGAAACGCTTCCTGTTACATACTTTTGCACGAATACAATATACCCTTTTACTCTACGAGTAACGGGTATAAAAAGCCATTTATATGCCCCGAAAAATTAGGTTGTCCAGGCTAACATCTGCCAAAGCTCACCTATTGATGACACCAGACTTTTGGAACACTGTAATTTTTGCAGATGAATCAAAATTTAACATTTTTGGATCGGACGGAAATGCTTATGTTTGGCGAAAAGCTAATACGGAGCAACAGAAGCAGAACTTAAAGGCCACAGTAAAGCACAGTGGAGGGCACGTGATGGTTTGGGCCTGTAGGTCCGCTGCTGGTCCGGGAAAACTGGACTTTTTTGAGTCTACAATGGACAAAATGAAATATCTCAATTTTCTCAAGGACAATTTGTTGCAAAGTGCGGAGGATCTGGGAATAAGGTCAAATTTTCGTTTTTATCATTACAATGATCCATAGCACAAGGAGGGTATTGTGCAGTCTTGGCTGAGCTACAACTGTCCCCATATGATGATTCCGCCGACTCAATCTCCAGATCTAAACGTGCTCGAAAATTTGTGAGCAATTTTGGAGAATAATATTCGAAAATACTCCATTTCGAACAAAAACCAGCTGAACGATGCTCTTTTCAAAGAGAGGAGCATTATATCAGCCGATCTGACGAAAAAATTAGTGGATTCGATGCCAAAAAGGCTTCAAGCGGTAGTAGACACTAAAGGCTACCACACTAAATACTAAAAAAACAAAAAAAAATAAAAATACTTTCCAAATATTTTTATATTTTTGGTGCTGCATAAAATAAGCTGTGAGGTAGAAATAAGCAGTATTTTATTATTTTGTTATGTTTTGGTTATAAAATGAAAAAGTAGACAATAAATGAAGTCACTAATTTAATCTAAACAACATCATCTTTAATTTGACACCACATTTGTTGCAGTACGCCTAATAGTTTTAACACTATGGAAGTTTTAAGTTAGGGGTATGAAGTGCATACTTTAAGCTGTGAACGTGCTCGAAAATTTGTGAGCAATTTTGGAGAATAATATTCGAAAATACTCCATTTCGAACAAAAACCAGCTGAACGATGCTCTTTTCAAAGAGAGGAGCATTATATCAGCCGATCTGACGAAAAAATTAGTGGATTCGATGCCAAAAAGGCTTCAAGCGGTAGTAGACACTAAAGGCTACCACACTAAATACTAAAAAAACAAAAAAAAATAAAAATACTTTCCAAATATTTTTATATTTTTGGTGCTGCATAAAATAAGCTGTGAGGTAGAAATAAGCAGTATTTTATTATTTTGTTATGTTTTGGTTATAAAATGAAAAAGTAGACAATAAATGAAGTCACTAATTTAATCTAAACAACATCATCTTTAATTTGACACCACATTTGTTGCAGTACGCCTAATAGTTTTAACACTATGGAAGTTTTAAGTTAGGGGTATGAAGTGCATACTTTAAGCTGTGAACCACATGCAAGCGTATGCTGGATAAGACGGCTACTTTTTAATCGGGTATTAAAAATAGTAAAAAGTTAAAAATTGAAGCCGTCATATTTTTTAAACATTTATTATGCTTTTAACTATTTTTTAGCGAAAACACGCTATCGATTGGTTTAACGGTTTAGCGTACAGGATTTCATTTTCTAATTGAATGAGTTTTTTGGCACTTTGGTGGGGTGTGGGTCACCAATAACTATAAACTCAAGACTACAGAAATTAAAACCTTATTAAACCACATTTTATATTTTTAAGGAAGCGCAGGGAAATGCAAGGCAGAGGGAGAGGGAGGGAGACCGAACCATTTGTTGACAATTTGTCAGAAAATGCAGAGAGATACCAATATGCAGGCAGAAAATGTATGATGCTTATGGAGACACTTAAATTCGATAATAGATCGACTTTTTGCTTAGTTTCTTTGTTTATAAGATAGCTAGAGCTCTGGTGAAACCATCAAATGAATCGTTAAAGCTTAACGAAAATTAATACCGAAGGAATTTATGATACTCAATTTAGAAGTGCCATTTTTCAACGTTTGAAGATATTTTTGGCTAAATTGTAATTTTAGAACGGGTGTTAAAAATAAAACATTTATAATGTCTTAAACTATTTTTGGGCGAAAACACGGATTCGATTTGTTAAACGGTTTAGTGTCCAGAATTTTAGAAAAGGAAATTTACCTTTTTTCCAATTGGAAGCGATTAGGGCCATTTGGGGAGCCCCAATATATCTTAGCAAATCAGTTTAAAGTTATTAGAATGTAATAAAAATGCATATTAATATTGTTAACCAGTGGTTTTGGCTGTGCGTTGATTCCCAGTTTTCTTACTGATAGCTTTATATATAGAGATGACATTAAAACATTAAAAACATTAAAATATCGAATATTAAATTAAAACCATTTAAATTGTTATAATTTTTAGGTCCATAAATGCGCACTGGAAAAAATGTAACCCAAGATCTTTACCCTTGCTTTCGCTTTTTTGCTGAAATATAAAAGAAAATGCATATTAATGCATGTTAAAGATCTGACCCAAACTGCTATGAATACATAAAACACGACAGCACTGAAAAAACAACAAAAAGTTTTTAGTTATTATTTTTTGCTGAAATAAGAAAGAAATAAAAAAGCAGACACAGTTTTAATTTTTAAATTTTTGGTTTTTATTTGGTGCCATAAAATGCCGATTCCAGTCGGCTAAGTCGGGCATACAATTCGTGATTATCCTGCCTAGCTTTAAACAAATTTTTTTTTAATTAAAAATTTCATTTTGAAGCTGCTGGGTCTGCCAGCTGGAACCTGAGTTCTTGGGCTTTTTTGTTTTGGCCCTAAAAGCTTAAATTTTTTTTTTTGCTTCTGCGTCGAGAGGTTTTCCTGGACCTGGGGCTGGACCTGGGGCTGGACCTGCGGCTGGACCTGGGGATGCGGCTGCGCATAGCCCCACATCAAATTCGGCTGCGACTGCATCGGCTGCACCAACTGGAACTGCGGCTGCTGAAACTGATGCTGTTGGAGCTGCGGCTGTTGCTGCTGGAGCATTGGCTGTTGCTGTTGGAGCATGGGCTGTTGCTGTTGGAGCATGGGTTGTTGCTGCCGGACCATGGGCTGTTGCTGTTGGAGCCCTATTTGATAGCCCTGCTGCTGCGGCAAAAATTGCCACATTTCCTTGTGGGACATCTTTTCGTGTCGGGCTCAACTTAAGAACTGATCAAGAAATGAAATCAAAGCAAGACCGAAGCGCAGACGAATCAGAACGGAGAGAGAAGAGCGAAAAAATGTCTCTCATCTTAAACACGGAGAGCGTAAATTGCGGGAAAACAGAAGGACCGCAATACGTTTTAGCTTTTGCCATACACACATACAAATATATGTATGTGTGCATTAGAAAAACGGAGTGCTAAACGGCGCCAAACAATTTTGTATTTATTTTTTTTTGTTTAACTAATTTTATGAATAGTCACTGATAGAATTGGTTATATTCCCCCTGCCGCATGACTAATAAACCGACTAAATTAAAATAAGAAATATTAAGTTTAGGCAGGAAATTGTTAGTTATGCGTTATATTTTTTAATACCTTAAAATACTTACATTTGTACATATATGTATGTACTATTGTGCAAATACTCCTTTCTCTGCCACAACACCATTAAAAAATAAAACGCAACTTCCTCATTTGCATTAAATATGTACATACATATGTAGACCCAAATGTACACACGTATATACATATGTATTTCCAAGTATTTGCTTGCTAATCTTTATTTTGCTAAATAAAATATTCCTCGTTTCTTGCCCCTAATATTTATGTATATTTACTTATCGGATTACAGAGCGGATAAAAGAAAAGAAAAAAAACAAGAGAGAACGCTATAGTCGGGTGCCCCGACTATCAGATACCCGTTACTCAGGTAAAAGGAGTGCGAGGGAGATGGAGATAGAAACTTTGATCACGCATAACCTTTAAACGAATGGTCCGATTTGAAAAATTTCTTCTACATTTCGATAGGTATTGATAAACACAATAAAACTGCATTTTTACTTTTCCGAAATATTTAAATTTATATTTAAATAAAATCGTATATAAGCGATTGTGGGCGTTAAAGGGGGCGTGGCACCTTTTTGAAACAAACTTGCGCTGCGTAGGAACTCCTAAAATCTGCATGCAAAATGCCAATCTTCTAGCTTTTATAGTTTCCGAGATCTCAGCGTTCATACGGACGGACAGACGGACAGACGGACATGGCTAGATCGACTCGGCTAGTGATCCTGAACAAGAATATATATACTTTATAGGGTCGGAAACGCTTCCTTCTACCTGTTACATACTTTTGCACGAATACAATACACCCTTTTACTCTACGAGTAACGGGTATAAAAAGCCATTTATATGCCCCGAAAAATTAGGTTGTCCAGGCTAACATCTGCCAAAGCTCACCTATTGATGACACCAGACTTTTGGAACACTGTAATTTTTGCAGATGAATCAAAATTTAACATTTTTGGATCGGACGGAAATGCTTATGTTTGGCGAAAAGCTAATACGGAGCAACAGAAGCAGAACTTAAAGGCCACAGTAAAGCACAGTGGAGGGCACGTGATGGTTTGGGCCTGTAGGTCCGCTGCTGGTCCGGGAAAACTGGACTTTTTTGAGTCTACAATGGACAAAATGAAATATCTCAATTTTCTCAAGGACAATTTGTTGCAAAGTGCGGAGGATCTGGGAATAAGGTCAAATTTTCGTTTTTATCATTACAATGATCCATAGCACAAGGAGGGTATTGTGCAGTCTTGGCTGAGCTACAACTGTCCCCATATGATGATTCCGCCGGCTCAATCTCCAGATCTAAACGTGCTCGAAAATTTGTGAGCAATTTTGGAGAATAATATTCGAAAATACTCCATTTCGAACAAAAACCAGCTGAACGATGCTCTTTTCAAAGAGAGGAGCATTATATCAGCCGATCTGACGAAAAAATTAGTGGATTCGATGCCAAAAGGCTTCAAGCGGTAGTAGACACTAAAGGCTACCACACTAAATACTAAAAAAACAAAAAAAAATAAAAATACTTTCCAAATATTTTTATATTTTTGGTGCTGCATAAAATAAGCTGTGAGGTAGAAATAAGCAGTATTTTATTATTTTGTTATGTTTTGGTTATAAAATGAAAAAGTAGACAATAAATGAAGTCACTAATTTAATCTAAACAACATCATCTTTAATTTGACACCACATTTGTTGCAGTACGCCTAATAGTTTTAACACTATGGAAGTTTTAAGTTAGGGGTATGAAGTGCATACTTTAAGCTGTGAACCACTGTATGCAAGCGTATGCTGGATAAGACGGCTACTTTTTAATCGGGTATTAAAAATAGTAAAAAGTTAAAAATTGAAGCCGTCATATTTTTTAAACATTTATTATGCTTTTAACTATTTTTTAGCGAAAACACGCTATCGATTGGTTTAACGGTTTAGCGTACAGGATTTCATTTTCTAATTGAATGAGTTTTTTGGCACTTTGGTGGGGTGTGGGTCACCAATAACTATAAACTCAAGACTACAGAAATTAAAACCTTATTAAACCTCATTTTATATTTTTAAGGAAGCGCAGGGAAATGCAAGGCAGAGGGAGAGGGAGGGAGACCGAACCATTTGTTGACAATTTGTCAGAAAATGCAGAGAGATACCAATATGCAGGCAGAAAATGTATGATGCTTATGGAGACACTTAAATTCGATAATAGATCGACTTTTTGCTTAGTTTCTTTGTTTATAAGATAGCTAGAGCTCTGGTGAAACCATCAAATGAATCGTTAAAGCTTAAGGAAAATTATTACCGAAGGAATTTATGATACTCAATTTAGAAGTGCCATTTTTCAACGTTTGAAGATATTTTTGGCTAAATTGTAATTTTAGAACGGGTGTTAAAAATAAAACATTTATAATGTCTTAAACTATTTTTGGGCGAAAACACGGATTCGATTTGTTAAACGGTTTAGTGTCCAGAATTTTAGAAAAGGAAATTTACCTTTTTCCAATTGGAAGCGATTAGGGCCATTTGGGGAGCCCCAATATATCTTAGCAAATCAGTTTAAAGTTATTAGAATGTAATAAAAATGCATATTAATATTGTTAACCAGTGGTTTTGGCTGTGCGTTGATTCCCAGTTTTCTTACTGATAGCTTTATATATAGAGATGACATTAAAACATTAAAAACATTAAAATATCGAATATTAAATTAAAACCATTTAAATTGTTATAATTTTTAGGTCCATAAATGCGCACTGGAAAAAATGTAACCCAAGATCTTTACCCTTGCTTTCGCTTTTTTGCTGAAATATAAAAGAAAATGCATATTAATGCATGTTAAAGATCTGACCCAAACTGCTATGAATACATAAAACACGACAGCACTGAAAAAACAACAAAAAGTTTTAGTTATTATTTTTTGCTGAAATAAGAAAGAAATAAAAAAGCACAGTTTTAATTTTTAAATTTTTGGTTTTTATTTGGTGCCATAAAATGCCGATTCCAGTCGGCTAAGTCGGGCATACAATTCGTGATTATCCTGCCTAGCTTTAAACAAATTTTTTTTAAATTAAAAATTTCATTTTGAAGCTGCTGGGTCTGCCAGCTGGAACCTGAGTTCTTGGGCTTTTTTGTTTTGGCCCTAAAAGCTTAAATTTTTTTTTTTGCTTCTGCTTCGAGAGGTTTTCCTGGACCTGGGGCTGGACCTGGGGCTGGACCTGCGGCTGGACCTGGGGATGCGGCTGCGCATAGCCCCACATCAAATTCGGCTGCGACTGCATCGGCTGCACCAACTGGAACTGCGGCTGCTGAAACTGATGCTGTTGGAGCTGCGGCTGTTGCTGCTGGAGCATTGGCTGTTGCTGTTGGAGCATGGGCTGTTGCTGTTGGAGCATGGGTTGTTGCTGCTGGACCATGGGCTGTTTCTGTTGGAGCCCTATTTGATAGCCCTGCTGCTGCGGCAAAAATTGCCACATTTCCTTGTGGGACATCTTTTCGTGTCGGGCTCAACTTAAGAACTGATCAAGAAATGAAATCAAAGCAAGACCGAAGCGCAGACGAATCAGAACGGAGAGAGAAGAGCGAAAAAATGTCTCTCATCTTAAACACGGAGAGCGTAAATTGCGGGAAAACAGAAGGACCGCAATACGTTTTAGCTTTTGCCATACACACATACAAATATATGTATGTGTGCATTAGAAAACGGAGTCATAAACGGCGCCAAACAATTTTGTATTTATTTTTTTTTTGTTTAACTAATTTTATGAATAGTCACTGATAGAATTGGTTATATTCCCCCCTGCCGCATGACTAATAAACCGACTAAATTAAAATAAGAAATATTAAGTTTAGGCAGGAAATTGTTAGTTATGCGTTATATTTTTTAATACCTTAAAATACTTACATTTGTACATATATGTATGTACTATTGTGCAAATACTCCTTTCCCTGCCACAACACCATTAAAAAATAAAACGCAACTTCCTCATTTGCATTAAATATGTACATACATATGTACACCCAAATGTACACACGTATATACATATGTATTTCCAAGTATTTGCTTACTAATCTTTATTTTGCTAAATAAAATATTCCTCGTTTCTTGCCCCTAATATTTATGTATATTTACTTATCGGATTACAGAGCGGATAAAAGAAAAGAAAAAAAAAAAAGCCATTTATATGCCCCGAAAAATTAGGTTGTCCAGGCTAACATCTGCCAAAGCTCACCTATTGATGACACCAGACTTTTGGAACACTGTAATTTTTGCAGATGAATCAAAATTTAACATTTTTGGATCGGACGGAAATGCTTATGTTTGGCGAAAAGCTAATACGGAGCAACAGAAGCAGAACTTAAAGGCCACAGTAAAGCACAGTGGAGGGCACGTGATGGTTTGGGCCTGTAGGTCCGCTGCTGGTCCGGGAAAACTGGACTTTTTTGAGTCTACAATGGACAAAATGAAATATCTCAATTTTCTCAAGGACAATTTGTTGCAAAGTGCGGAGGATCTGGGAATAAGGTCAAATTTCCGTTTTTATCATTACAATGATCCATAGCACAAGGAGGGTATTGTGCAGTCTTGGCTGAGCTACAACTGTCCCCATATGATGATTCTGCCGTCTCAATCTCCAGATCTAAATACTAAAAAAACAAAAAAAAAATAAAAATACTTTCCAAATATTTTTATATTTTTGGTGCTGCATAAAATAAGCTGTGAGGTAGAAATAAGCAGTATTTTATTATTTTGTTATGTTTTGGTTATAAAATGAAAAAGTAGACAATAAATGAAGTCACTAATTTAATCTAAACAACATCATCTTTAATTTGACACCACATTTGTTGCAGTACGCCTAATAGTTTAAACACCATGGAAGTTTGAAGTTAGGGGTATGAAGTGCATACTTTAAGCTGTGAACCACTGTATGCAAGCGTATGCTGGATAAGAAGGCTACTTTTTAATCGGGTATTAAAAATAGTAAAAAGTTAAAAATTGAAGCCGTCATATTTTTTAAACATTTATTACGCTTTTAACTATTTTTTAGCGAAAACACGCTATCGATTGGTTTAACGGTTTAGCGTACAGGATTTCATTTTCTAATTGAATGAGTTTTTTGGCACTTTGGTGGGGTGTGGGTCACCAATAACTATAAACTCAAGACTACAGAAATTAAAACCTTATTAAACCTCATTTTATATTTTTAAGGAAGCGCAGGGAAATGCAAGGCAGAGGGAGAGGGAGGGAGACCGAATCATTTGTTGACAATTTGTCAGAAAATGCAGAGAGATACCAATATGCAGGCAGAAAATGTATGATGCTTATGGAGACACTTAAATTCGATAATAGATCGACTTTTTGCTTAGTTTCTTTGTTTATAAGATAGCTAGAGCTCTGGTGAAACCATCAAATGAATCGTTAAAGCTTAAGGAAAATTATTACCGAAGGAATTTATGATACTCAATTTAGAAGTGCCATTTTTCAACGTTTGAAGATATTTTTGGCTAAATTGTAATTTTAGAACGGGTGTTAAAAATAAAACATTTATAATGTCTTAAACTATTTTTGGGCGAAAACACGGATTCGATTTGTTAAACGGTTTAGTGTCCAGAATTTTAGAAAAGGAAATTTACCTTTTTTCCAATTGGAAGCGATTAGGGCCATTTGGGGAGCCCCAATATATCTTAGCAAATCAGTTTAAAGTTATTAGAATGTAATAAAAATGCATATTAATATTGTTAACCAGTGGTTTTGGCTGTGCGTTGATTCCCAGTTTCCTTACTGATAGCTTTATATATAGAGATGACATTAAAACATTAAAAACATTAAAATATCGAATATTAAATTAAAACCATTTAAATTGTTATAATTTTTAGGTCCATAAATGCGCACTGGAAAAAATGTAACCCAAGATCTTTACCCTTGCTTTCGCTTTTTGCTGAAATATAAAAGAAAATGCATATTAATGCATGTTAAAGATCTGACCCAAACTGCTATGAATACATAAAACACGACAGCACTGAAAAAACAACAAAAAGTTTTTAGTTATTATTTTTTGCTGAAATAAGAAAGAAATAAAAAAGCACAGTTTTAATTTTTAAATTTTTGGTTTTTATTTGGTGCCATAAAATGCCGATTCCAGTCGGCTAAGTCGGGCATACAATTCGTAATTATCCTGCCTAGCTTTAAACAAATTTTTTTTAATTAAAAATTTCATTTTGAAGCTGCTGGGTCTGCCAGCTGGAACCTGAGTTCTTGGGCTTTTTGTTTTGGCCCTAAAAGCTTAAATTTTTTTTTTTGCTTCTGCGTCGAGAGGTTTTCCTGGACCTGGGGCTGGACCTGGGGCTGGACCTGCGGCTGGACCTGGGGATGCGGCTGCGCATAGCCCCACATCAAATTCGGCTGCGACTGCATCGGCTGCACCAACTGGAACTGCGGCTGCTGAAACTGATGCTGTTGGAGCTGCGGCTGTTGCTGCTGGAGCATTGGCTGTTGCTGTTGGAGCATGGGCTGTTGCTGTTGGAGCATGGGTTGTTGCTGCCGGACCATGGGCTGTTGCTGTTGGAGCCCTATTTGATAGCCCTGCTGCTGCGGCAAAAATTGCCACATTTCCTTGTGGGACATCTTTTCGTGTCGGGCTCAACTTAAGAACTGATCAAGAAATGAAATCAAAGCAAGACCGAAGCGCAGACGAATCAGAACGGAGAGAGAAGAGCGAAAAAATGTCTCTGATCTTAAACACGGAGAGCGTAAATTGCGGGAAAACAGAAGGACCGCAATACGTTTTAGCTTTTGCCATACACACTTACAAATATATGTATGTGTGCATTAGAAAACGGAGTCCTAAACGGCGCCAAACAATTTTGTATTTATTTTTTTTTTGTTTAACTAATTTTATGAATAGTCACTGATAGAATTGGTTATATTCCCCCCTGCCGCATGACTAATAAACCGACTAAATTAAAATAAGAAATATTAAGTTTAGGCAGGAAATTGTTAGTTATGCGTTATATTTTTTAATACCTTAAAATACTTACATTTGTACATATATGTATGTACTATTGTGCAAATACTCCTTTCCCTGCCACAACACCATTAAAAATAAAACGCAACTTCCTCATTTGCATTAAATATGTAAATTAATATTATTATTTATCCGGTTAATGGTGAATTGCCGTCAGTACTCGGCGACTTCTCTTCTTCTTCTCTGGCGGACGACAGGTCCACTGTTGATTGTTGGCCGGCTGGCCGAAGGTGTCCCAATGATGAATTAGGAGGATTATGTTGGAAGGGTGACTGCCCTTCTTAACCTGCTGGCCTAGAGACTCAGTCAGTTTGTAAATAATAAAATGGTTAACGGCGGTTGCCGGAGTTATATTGAACGAGCTTGTGCTCTTTATTCGTTGAATATCAAAATGTAACTGAACTTAAAGCTAACATAAAAAGGGACTCATAGCGGCCACTCCAATGGGTAGGGCTTGCCGGCTATGCACGAGCTTCCGGCCAGACGCTGTGTCAGCAATTTGGCCGGAGCGAGCTTTCGGGCGATCGGTCATTGCCTTCGCCCGGTTAACTTAGTTAACTACTCCCCCCTCAGGACTAAGGCCGCCCTCGGCCGACCCTATTTGGGCGATCATATCTGCTATCTGGGCCGTAGCTCTCCTGGCCTGAATGACTCGCCGATAGGTGAAACCGACGCAGATCAACGCGCAGCATATTGCTCCTGCCACCAGTACTATCTGATGTGAATGATAGTCGTTGATATTCTCCCCGACTCTCTTGATGTGTTCCAGATTACGCTCACTCAAGCGGTGAAGGTACGGAAGACTGAGGATGTTGTGCTCCATAGTAATATTCAGGGAGGGCGAGCTGGCTACTCCTGGGACCCTCTTCTGGGCCCTGTCATTGTTGACATATCGGGTTTCATTAACCATGGCACTCTCAGTAAAGGTAATGAGATGTGTGCCTCGTACATGGATGTAAGTGCCATTATCCACACTCACACGTGCCGGACGATCGTTTACAATTATAATGCCTTTATCTACGTGAGTAATTGGATGTAGATCGCTGTGCTGGATGTCACAGTGCGCTATGCCTCCAACGTGGAGCTCTTGCGCGCACGACCTTCTTAACGCCAGCTGGCAAAATGTGGCTCCAGGTGTTGTGGAGCAATTGTTGACCGTGCGAATTGCTCCATTGCAATCAGCTATTATTTTGTCCTCCAGCCTGAGCATCGTGTCATGATGGGACACGGGGAAAACAGTAATTTTAATACACGACGACTTAATTATTGGAAATTCGATGACAAAATGCAAAAAGTTATCGGACTGTAATATTTTAACGGAAGCAACGGACAATAAGTCTTTGATGGGGGTATCTGTGGGCTCTTCTATCCATATATCTTCTAGGTCTGCATGATCTAGTATACTAGGGCTCACAATGTTGGCCTTAGCTAGAGCTAGCGCTAGTAATAAATTTTGCAGCTCCATACTAATCATTCTATTTCGGGATAATAACATCTCATAAAGATGCCCCGTGTCAACTTGGGTTCCCTTGGCTGACCTCAGAAGTTGGTTGACGGTGGT
This sequence comes from Drosophila fuyamai, assembly GCA_018153365.1. NCBI lineage: Eukaryota > Metazoa > Arthropoda > Insecta > Diptera > Drosophilidae > Drosophila > Drosophila fuyamai. The sequence goes on along the minus strand of JAECXW010000407.1, from coordinate 529,572 downwards.
AGTAATATTATTGATTTGGTCTTGTACTTTACTATTGATGTTTAACTGCCTATTGTTTGCATTTATTAACTGAAATTCATTAAATTTAATTTTTTCGAAATCCTCTGCATCTGGCGTACCCGCCACTACCATTAACGCCGCTCCTAGGAAATCCAAACTCCTAGCTACCCTATGGTGGATGCTCAACGAGTCGAGCAGGTCACGCAGATGAGCGACATCGACACTCAAAAGTTTCTGCATGTGTGACTGGGGAAACATGCTGGTCATGCCATCCGTTTCTTCCACCACGCGCCTATATTCCGAGAGATTCGCCGAGTGTGTAACGAACGCGAATTCTTCCCAAACTAAAATTCTACCATCAATGATGGGAATATATTTGGCCTGTGAGTAGTCCGAGACGTGCCCCGATGTTACGGTAAGCAGGACTAACAGGGATACGAATGCGAACCTGTAATATTGGATGTATTGTAGTGTTTGTTTAAAATATTGTAGCCCACCACCAAAGCATAGAGAAAAAAGCACAATTATAACAAAAACTTATACCAAGTGAATAGGGGTTAGAAAATATGGAAAAAAACTAATGCCAAGTGGCTATGGGTGAAAACAGTAGAAAAAAATGAATTATTATCTAATGTTGTCCTTGTGGACCACCCTCCCCTTAATGAGGACCGTGGTCCCCAGGTCCGCTTCAACAGCTTTTTCCTCACACAGTGGTGTGAGTTTATTGCCAAGCCTTCGGTTTGACTTAACCAAAACTTTCTCGCCGACTTCGAATGTTCTGCATTGTCGGGAAGCATTTTCCCTGGCCCTGAGCGTGTTTTGTGCCCTAACGATCTTATTCTGGACGTCCGTCTGTGGGTCGTCTGGGTGCTTTTGCACGATGTCGACCGGCCGTTTGTCAACGACAGAGTGAATTGATTTATTATATTTGGCGGTTGCCAATAAAATAATTTCCACAGTATCGGTTATCCCCTTGTCGATCTTTAGGCAACGAGCAAGCTCCAAGAGGGTGCTGTGAAAGCGCTCTACTTGCCCGTTTGAGACGCTATGAAGTGGTGGGGCATTTGCAATGCTAACACCAAAATGGTTGTCAAGCATGGCTGAGATAGTGTGCGAGTTTAACGAAGGTTCATTATCGCAATAGACTACTCTAGCCCTAGGGAAAAAGTTCATGATTTGAAGTATGGCTGGTTTAAGATCTTCGATTGTCCTAGAGTGGACGTGTTGCACAACTGCAAACTTCGAAAACTTGTCGATGCAAGTGAGGAAGTATTTCTTGTCTGTGGAAAAGATGTCGATATGTAATAGTTCTCCCACATGAGAGGGGATCGGAGTCTCGCCTAGCTCATGCTTCTTTGGGTGCCTATCGTACTTGGCTTTCGCACATGTTTTGCAGTTTGCTACAATCTCGGTGGCTAGCTTGGCCATCTTTGGAAAGTAGTACTCGGAGAGTATCTGCTTAACATTTTCTTGGGCCGATCTGTGAGCCCTGTTGTGCTCGACGGTGAGGATTTCCCGACTCTCAGGAACCGCAAAAATATCCGTTACACGATTTTTGCAATGCCAAAATTTGGTGGCTGGAAACTGCCGAACCAATTCGTCCTGTATCATTGCCAGCGTGTGCAAGTCACAATGAATGGCGTTTACGCCTTTAGGAACGATTATATCCGCGAGTTCATCAAGTAATGACTCTTTGCAGGAGAAGTTAATCACATGCCGTCTCTTGTTTCCAAAGAGGACGAAGCTGCGTTTCAACGGAAAGCGTGCCTCCTCCAGAGTTATCAGGTTCTGAAAGCAATTTAAAGGCTTGTCCGTGGTTTCAATGGTATAGGTTAGCGACAGCTCACTGTGAATTGTGGCCGCGCTGGAAAAAGCTTCTTCCTCTTCCACAACGTTAAGTTGCTGTCTTGAGAGGGCATCCGCAACGAGATTATCTTTGCCGGGCTTGTAAAAAATTTTAGCGCCGGACTCGTCGATGCGGGCTTTCCATCGTTTGATTTTCGCATTCGGATTGGACTCCGATACTGCGAAGGTCAACGGTTGGTGATCAGTAAAGATATTTATGTCTTTTACTGCATATAAATAGTGGCGTAACTTGGCCAGCGCCCAAACTATGGCTAATAATTCACGCTCGTTAGTGGCGTAATTAACTTCTCTGTCCTTTAGGGTTCTCGAGATCATGGTAATGGGTCTTCCCTCTTGGGATAGTACCGCGCCAATGCCAAATGCCGAGGCATCCGTCGTTAGATCGAATGCCTTTTTATAATCGGGGTATTTGAGGATGACATCCTCTGAAGCCAGAATGTTACGCAGCTTTTGGAAAGCCAGCCGTTGGGGCTCGCTGAACTGCACCTGGATGTTCCTGGATCTGTGTCTGCTGACACTTCCAAGTTCCCCTTTCAGGATATCAGTGATGGGCCTAGCTATAGACGCAAAATCTTTTATGAAGCATCTATAATAGGTGGCCAAGCCAAGGAATGATCTGACCTCGAATATGTTCTTAGGCTCTGGGAACTCCTGAATGGCTTTTATTTTTTCTGGGTCTGTGGTAGCCCCGTTATTGGTGACTATGAACCCTAAAAAGCTAACGCTTTTCTTGAAAAATCGTGACTTTTCTGTTGATACCCTCATATTTGCATCGTGTAGGCTCTTGAGAACCCAATCCACGTGCCGGATGTGGGAGTTTTCGTCCTCCGAAAAGACGATAACATCATCAACATAGACATAGCAAAATTTGCCAATCTGCTCTCGCAGTATGTCGTCAATTGTTCTTTGGAAAATGCTGGCTGCATTTTTTAATCCAAATGGCATTCTGCGAAACTCGTACTTTCCTCCGTTAACGGAAAAGGAAGTTTTTTCACAGTCGCATTCTGCCAGCGTGATCTGATGATAGCCGGACTTCAAGTCCAGGGTTGTGAAATACTTGGCCTTGCCTAAGTTTCCTAATATCATCGAGATATTCGGCATGGGGTATCGATCGGGTATTGTTTTCTCGTTTAGTTTGCGAAAATCCAATACCAAACGCATTTTCCGCTTGCCAGTTTCGTCGGTGCCCTTTTTATCTACTACCCATATTGGGTTATTGTAGGGGGATTTCGACTTTTGGATGATGCCATTTTTTAGCAGATCTTTGATTTCGCCATTGACAAAATCAGCTGCTCCCATTGGATATGGGTAAAGTTTGGCATAAATGGGCTTCTCATCAACAGTTGTGATGGTGGCTACCACCGACGTATTGTAAGATAGAGCCTCGTTGGGGTCAGCGAAGGTTTTTTTCCTATCGCTGAGCATTTTCAAAAATGCTTTTCGGACCAAAGGTGGTGCGTCTGAGCAATCCACCTCAGTGAAATTTACATCGGGGCAAGTATGAAAATCAATTTTCTCTACTTCCGTGCCCCATTTGAGCTGGCCGGAGGCCAGACAAAGTGACGCCCCTGCCTGCTTTAAAAGGTCGAGGCCGATTATTCCATCAAAGGAAGACAAATCTGGTAAAATGAAGAACGTGGCCTTCAAGTTGAAAATTGACACGAAGCATTTCTTCGTGATCCATGGATCGAATGAATCGTGAATGGAGTTTCTACCGGGCGGACGCCTTTCAGTCCTTCATGTGGTCGGATGAAATTTTTGGCCGCGCCCGTATCGACTAGGAGTCTCATGTCGATCCCCGCTACTCTTCGTCTGATGACGGGTAGCAGGGATTTTCCCCTAAAAAATTAATGGCGTCCGAGTCGTACTCGCTGATGGCATCATCATCAATTTCTTGTGCCGCGCTAGAGGCAGCTGTGGTGTACGTATCACCAGTTTTGTCAGCGCCCTGGGCAATGTGATTTACCCTTTGCCTTTTTTGTGGGCGCGACTTGTCGGATGTCGCCGGCTTCCTATTCTGGTATGCCGGGGCCTGTGATGGCTTAAGCATCCTAGACAATGATGGATCCACTTCCATGGGTTCTGGAGTGTCTCCCTGGTGCCTATCGCTGCGTGGAGCAGGGTGGACTTGTGCCTTGTGTTGCTTAGTAAAATGGGGATTTTTACCGCCACTATATTGGGAATTAGCATGAGGGGCGGCCTGCGGACGCTCTTGCGCCTTAGGAAATTGTTTTTTCTCCCTGTCTTCCTGGCTTCTTGCAAATGATGATGCAAAGGTATACCTATCATGGTTCGCCTCCACCTCTTGAGCCAAGGCAAGTGCTGATGGCATGTCTTTGGGCTTCGCCGCGAAGAGGACGTCAGTGAGGCTGCGTTTTAATCCTGAGATAAATACGCGAAGGGCATCATCACGGAATTTTTCGCATAAAACTCGTGCAGCCGAGGCTTCGTATGTCATGGTCGCCTTGTTGGTGAGGAGGGTGAGCTTCCTTTCAACCTCGTCATAATATTGTAGAAGCGAGAGACTCCCCTGTCTGAGGGTGCCCATCTCCTGCTCTATGACATGCATTGTCCGCTTGTCACTATAAGTAAAGTCGAGTCGATTTATAATCGCGTCGAAATTAAGCACTGTGCCAAATGAGGATAGCACTGCATCAGCCGGTCCCCTTATTTTGCTCCTAATTATAATAACTGCCTGATAATGGCGTGAACTTCCTACGAAATTCTTAAAAATATAGTATGCGCCTACTGCCGCCTGCCGCCAGGAGACGTATGTTTCCTGGGCACCCGAAAATTCGGGCAGGCATTTGACGGCGTCTAGTGGCTCATTACAAATGACGGTGTTATTAATGTCTATGGGTGTATAAACTTTAATCTGAGGAGCTACTGTTGGGGCAGGTGCGACCTGCATCGCCGCCACTTGGTTGGCCAGTTGTTGGATAGTCTGGCGCAACTCATTCTCCCTGCGCTGGCTGTCCTGTAGGGCATGGTTGACGGCAGCGTCTACTACCGCCTTTATTTGATCTGGGTTAAATGCCATGTTTCTGGCTGAGGGAGTGCCGACGATTACACTTTTCGGTGTAGAAGTTTTTTCCGGCCCTTCAGTCTCTGATTCAGAGTCACTGGGGATCTGGTTGCTGTTCCTATATTGTGCTCATATGGAGCCGTGCAAGCTAAATCGGCCCAGCGATTTAAAGCATGCTCAAGCGGTCTTGCTCACGGATATAGCGAGGGGGCCGCTGGGGCTGAGATGCCGCTTGGTAACGATGGACGAGAGCTCGTTGGAAATTGAGCTGTTGCCTCGCCAAGCAGTGACAAGGAGAGGGGGATCACGGGGACCGGGTCTCCGCTATGGCAAACAAAAATATAAACAACAAAAATTGACACAGTAAAGATCCGTGGTGGCTAAGCTGCCGCTCTGAAAAACAAAGAAGCGAAGCTAAACAAAATCGGAATACAAACGTCGCGGTGTCGAGTTCGAGTGTCGTAGTGGAGTGGGTAAGCGATGGAAACAAAAACAAACCCAAGACTGTTGCCAAGCTAACACAAAGAATTTAGGTGTAAGCAAAAAGATGACTACATATAAGGGGTAAATTAAATGCACAAATTTAAATGAGACAGTATCCGTCGCCAACAAAAATATATCAATAAATGCACAATTAATAAATTTATTTCCCGGCGGCGCCTTTGCGTCTAGGCTGGGTATTAAATATGTAATCTGGTAGTTATAAGTATTAGATATTTATTGAAAGAATTTTTTTTTTTTAAAAATGCAAACAATGAAAAACGCAAATAATATCACATGTGATTACACCAATAAAATTGTCAGCCAATTAGTGAGTACGTTTATTTATAAAAATGTAAATGTAAATGTAATTCAGAGCTGCAGAAAATATAGCGTATTTAAATATTTTACCAATGCAGATGCCGGAAAAAATTTTTTGGAACAGAAGTGCTCACTTACATGATTTCCCGACTTAGATGGGTAATTTAACGTGGGCGCCAATTAATATTATTATTTATCCGGTTAATGGTGAATCGCCGTCAGTACTCGGCGACTTCTCTTCTTCTTCTCTGGCGGACGACAGGTCCACTGTTGATTGTTGGCCGGCTGGCCGAAGGAGTCCCAATGATGAATTAGGAGGATTATGTTGGAAGGGTGACTGCCCTTCTTAACCTGCTGGCCTAGAGACTCAGTCAGTTTGTAAATAATAAAATGGTTAACGGCGGTTGCCGGAGTTATATTGAACGAGCTTGTGCTCTTTATTCGTTGAATATCAAAATTTAACTGAACTTAAAGCTAACATAAAAAGGGACTCATAGCGGCCACTCCAATGGGTAGGGCTTGCCGGCTATGCACGAGCTTCCGGCCAGCTTTCGGGCGATCGGTCATTGCCTTCGCCCGGTTAACTTAGTTAACTTGTACATACATATGTACACCCAAATGTACACACGTATATACATACAAGATTTTATCTCATCAGCCCTTGTTCCTCGGGGTACAACTGGGAGCGTTTGTCTAAAATCTCCAGCTAATAGAACGGTAATACCTCCCATTAATAAGTCATTGCCTTTTATGTCTTTTAACGATCGATCAAGAGCTTCAAATCCACCTTTATGAGCCATAGTACATTCATCCCAAACAATGAGTTTACAATGTTTAAGGGCGAATGCCATATTAGACCGTTTGGAAATGTTACAATAAGGTGTTTCTATATTTATTAAATCAAAAGGAAGCTTAAATGCTGAATGGGCTGTCCGTCCTCCGGTCAAAAGCGTGGCCGCAATTCCTGAAGATGCAACAGCTAATGCAATTTTTTTATCTTGTCTAATTTTTGCCAATAGCAAATTTAAAAGAAACGTTTTTCCAGTACCACCAGGAGCATGCAAAAAATACATTCCTCCGTTTCCAGCGTCAATGCTGTCTAAGATTGTTTTATAACAGTTTTTTGTTCAAGAGTAAGGGAATTTTCCTCGTTTCTTACTTGAGCTTCATTGCATTCAAAATTTATTTATGTTTTCCAAAAACTCTTTATCTCTAATTGCCTTGGGTAAACCATAACTTGATAAGACATCTCCGCCCATTGACAATATGAGATCTTCAATACAAATTAAACATTTATTAAAAACTTTTTCTATAAGTTCTGGATCTATATCGTCATCTATTTTAGATTTTAGTCTATACAATATATCTTCTGAAAGACTTTCCTTGTACTTATTCCAAAGAAGCATAGCATCAGATAACTGACAATGAGTTAACATAATTGCAAAGAGGTCACGCAATTTATTTGGAGACTGGCATAATGCTGCTTCTTCCAATGTGCAGTCCCAGTGCTTATCATCTTCTAGTAAGCCTAAAGCTTTGCAAGCCAATTCGAATGTTTTATACAAAGCACCATTTACAGTTTTTAAAAAGAGAATGATGTTGGATCCCGAACTTCGTGAAGTAAAAGTCTTAAATAATAAAATTCACTATTTTTGGATGTATTGTATACACACGCCCTAAAGTATTATCCTTTTTAACACCAGAAAACTCTGGTACCTCTAACCCCCTCTTTCTTCTTTGGAATTTTTTATTAGCCCAAATGTAATAGGATGGCACCTCAACATAAAGAAGCGTTTTTGCAAAGTGGACAATTTTGCAAAGATCGAAGAACGCTGTAAGCGTAGTTTTTGCCGGATTAGTTAGTTGATTAGCTAATTGATTGGGTTTATTTGAGTCAAAGTATATCCGCTGACCATTTTCCAAATGAACACTTAAATGAAAAATAGGGGGATATCTTTCATGTATTGGAAACGATAAAATCCTCCATACTGCCTCTGAGCTACTTAAATATCGACCACTTTGGTACACATGGACCTCATCTTTAAGACTCTCGACTGCAACTGTTGCTTGGTCACTGCCCTTGTTAACATATTTACAAATGTATTTAATAGACTTTACTGAGTTGCAATGTTCCACATTTATATGAGCTCCGAAGGTCCGCAAAAGCACGGAATTGTATGGCACAACCCAACGATTATCTACAGTTATACCATTAATTTTAACAGTAAGCCCCCTATCCATTGGGCATCTTCGCCGATAATGGGGATAACCATCATTTTCTGTAATAGTTTCCTTAAGAAACTTTTTAGGACATTTTTTTGTGCATTTACCTTCTTTCATACATGGCGAATTAATATTTAATACACCACATGGCCCATGTATCATGTTAGTCTTAACAATCACATGCAGCAAAGGATCCTCTTGTAAATCAGGAATTTCTGCACAAATGTAAGAATCGATTTGATTAGGCATCATTTTAATCTTTAACCATACGTGGGGGAGACCACGTTTTTGCCATTCAATAGAATACATAAAGCACTGCACTTCCCCAAATAACCGGCCTTTAATCAACAACGCCATTAAAGCCTTAACCTTCAAATGAAAAACTCGTGATATGATGTCATGTCGATCTTGAGGCTTTTGGCCTGGAAATAACTCATTTGTTATATCCTCCCATTTTGGGTTACATGCCGAACATAAGTCATGGCATCTTGTGTCTTTTCATGCATTTATCGAGGTGAACCTGTAAAAGTAGATGGCAAAATAATCATTTGATCACCCCTACCAATAGCGTCTTGAAGATGAATATAACTTTCTGCTCTCAACTTTTTTTGATTTGCTCGAATAAAATTAAGCCGCTCTGTTTCAATTTTTGCATACATATCAACCAAAAATTGATTAAACAGAGCTCTAAAATAATGCAAGTGATTGGCTTCACTTTCTCTAAGCATTATTCTATAGCTGTAAAAGTTCATGGCAGAAACAGTCTTTTTTAGATCAATATTTTTAATAGGGTCAGGTTGAGGTATATTTACTGAATAACCTCTCCGTAGCAAAAAAGTAATGGATATTGTAGGCAGTCATAAGATCGATGAAGTTCACAGATTCGTTTAAGTTTGTTATTATGACTCTCAATAACAATGTCTCGATTTTGAAATTGTTGGTTAACTAATACCAATGCTACTTCATTTGTTTGAGGTACATTATAACGACCTTTATGAGCCATTGGTGGCATTTTATCAGCGTTAATGACCATTTTGAAGTCTTTGCAATCTATTGGAACTTTATTAAGAGCAGTTTTAAAATCTTTAACGTATGGATTGCATCTATGCAGCATAGACTGCAGTGATTTTATTAAGCCGTGTTTAACACCGGAATTATGCTGACACCTTAAATCCACCTCTCGATCATCCTCACCAACAAAATATATCTGTAGAAATTGAGCATTTGTTTGAGAAGTTGGTAACAGGCTACCTATCAAATGATAAAATTGGCCTTGTATTTTGAATGTTGGCATATATGCATCGCATACAACTTTTCCACTACCAAAAGATGTCATTTGAAAGCTATTATTATACTTTCTTGGATTGGCCTTGAAATGATGGTCAGGATGGTCCCCCATTAATAAACTTTTAAGAGGTTCAGGTAAAGCCTGAAACGGAGGTAGTTGAATTTTACCCTCTTTACAGCACATGCCTTTGGCCTCATCTTTCCATTTCAATGCACCACAATATTTACATTTGTTATTCATTATACCGATTTTAATTTCAGGATTTGACATATAATCTACTTCGTTATCGTATTTAAATGCAGAGTTTTCTGTTACCCATTTTGAACATGATTTCTTACTATTCCGACTTTGTTTAACAGCATCTGTTTGGTTAACTAAGTTAAATTTTTCTTTTCCCAACTTTAACTGCTTCGCTCTGGTCAAATTGGAAAATCGTTTTCGCCTTTTCCGGTTGTTTTATTCAGTACGTGGATTATATTCAGAGAATGATAATGAATAAGGCGAATTTTCTGAAGGTATGTAAACATCGAAATGACCATTAGACAAATCACCACTAAAACGAAGCCTTTTTAAAGTACTGCCTTCGTTTCCAATTTTTGCTATACAAATACCATTTTGAAAAACTTCAACAAAAATAGGATACAAATCACATGAAGCTTTCAATGAGCCAAACGTATAAGGTTGCCGCATTTCAGTTTCGTATGCAGCACAATTGTCATAAGGGGTACCCATGGAATTGCAAGTATATATACAAAAATTATTCCATCGGCGAACAACATATCCAACAATCGCCTGACGAATAATGTCAAAAAAGTCTCCATTTTCATGTAAAAGATACGAAATAGCCCTAAACAGGCAAGCTCCATCTCCTGTTATAGGCACTACTGAGTGGGGCACCAATGCACCATCTATGTTTAACAGCTCAATATTCATATTTGCATCCATATTGAGTAAAAGAAAGGAGCTTTAATTATTGAGAATTACAAAATTTGCCTTATTTCTGCCTCTAAAAGAATTCAGAAGGCTTTTAAATTTTTGGACAATACTTTTTAAATATTGCAAGTTATTGAATATCCAAATCGAATAATAATGCGATCAAAGTAATTCTATGATCTTATCATGCAACTCAGAAAATTTTTATAATATTTAAACACATCTGGAATATTCCAAATTTGCCGTATTTCTGTCTCTAAAAGAACACAGAAGGCTTTTAAATATTTGGGCAATATTTTGTAAATATTGCAAGTTATTCAATATCAAAATAAAATAATACGGAGATCAAACTAAACTACGATTTAATCATCAATCAGCAATTCAGCCCATTTTTATAATATTTAATCACATCTGTAATATTCCAAATTAGCCTTATTTCTGTCTCTAAAAGAATACAGAAGGCTTTTTTAAATATTTAGGCAATATTTTTTTAATATTGCAATTTATTAAATATCAAAATCGAGAAATACAGAGTTCATACTAAACTACGATCTAATCAGAAATTTAGCCAATTTTAAAATATTTAAACACATCTGGAAAATTCCAAATTTGCCGTATTTCTGTCTCTAAAAGAACACAGAAGGCAATATTATGTTAATATTGCAAGTTATTCAATATCAAAATCGAATAATACAGAGATTAAATTAAACTACGATCTAGTCATGCAATCAGCAATTCAGCCAATTTTTATAATATTTAATCACATCTGTAATATTCCAAATTAGCCTTATTTCTGTCTCTAAATATTGAAAGTTATTAAATATCAAAATCGAGTAATACGGAGATCATACTAAACTACGATCTAATCAGCATTTTAGCCAATTTTTATAATATTTAAACACATCTGGAATATTTCAAATTTGCCGTATTTCTGTCTCTAAAAGAACACAGAAGGCTTTTAAATATTTAGACAATATTTTGTTAATATTGAAAGTTATTCAATATCAAAATCGAATAATACAGAGATTAAACTAAACTACGATCTAGTAATGCAATCAGCAATTCAGCAAATTTTTATAATAGTTAAACACATCTGGAATATTCCAAATTTGCCGTATTTCTGTCTCTAAAAGAACACAGAAGGCTTTTAAATATTTAGGCAATATTTTGTTAATATTGCAAGTTGTTCAAAATCAAAATTAAATAATACAGAAATTAAACTAAATTACGATCTATTCATGCAATTTAGCAAGTGTTTAGAAAATTTAATCTAGTATGGATAATTAACTGAGGATTTATCAAAGTTTGCATTATTTCTGGCTCCATACAGGAAGCTCTTATTAAGACAATATTTTTTAAATAGTGCAATTTATGCAATGTTTATATCGAATAATAAGATTAAAAGTACAAAAACGCATATATGGATATAGAAAAATCACAACTGTACATAATTAAAAAATAACGAAACATTCATTGAAATGTAATCATTTATGACTTATGAATTAAGAATAGTAAAAAACGAAACTAACTGGCATAACTAACAAAATTTTTATGTTAACATCAGAGATATCAACAAATTTGCACATTCAATAGAAAAAATTAAAATTCCGAGAAAGGCGAACTAAAATAATAATAAAATACACGGTTATGCAAAGAAATTTTCCTATTATTTGGCAAAGAGAGGATCATATAAAAACACAACTCGCGGCAAATTTTCTTGATACGACTCTGACCAAATTGAAAGTTTCCCCGTTCACTTCTTCTTTTGCGCACTTGCTACACTCTTTCCTCTCTCTCTATCTACTGCGATCTCCCGCTCTTATGTTTCCTAACAGCGCGTTGCAAAACAGTGTAAATATAAACACCGCAAAAAACAATTTGAATGGTATATTTTTACTACACTATCAAAAACCGGCCAAATAGATTTTCGCCCAAAAAACCTCTTTTGCGTATTCTGGCAGCAATAACTGTAAAGAGCACTCAAAATAAAACATTCCAAAACCATTTAAATTGTTATAATTTTTAGGTCCATGAATGCGCACTGGAAAAAATGTAACCCAAGATCTTTACCCTTGCTTTCGCTTTTTTGCTGAAATATAAAAGAAAATGCATATTAATGCATGTTAAAGATCTGACCCACACTGCTATGAATACATGAAACACGACAGCACTGAAAAAACAACCAAAAGTTTTTAGTTATTATTTTTTGCTGAAATAAAAAAGAAATAAAATAGCAGACACAGTTTTAATTTTTAAATTTTTGGTTTTTATTTGGTGCCATAAAATGCCGATTCCAGTCGGCTAAGTCGGGCATACAATTCGTGATTATCCTGCCTAGCTTTAAACAAATTTTTTTTTAATTAAAAATTTCATTTTGAAGCTGCTGGGTCTGCCAGCTGGAACCTGAGTTCTTGGGCTTTTTTATTGGCCCTAAAAGCTTAAATTTTTTTTTTTGCTCCTGCGTCGAGAGGTTTTCCTGGACCTGGGGCTGGACCTGGGGATGCGGCTGCGCATAGCCCCACATCAAATTCGGCTGCGACTGCATCGGCTGCACCAACTGGAACTGCGGCTGCTGAAACTGATGCTGTTGGAGCTGCGGCTGTTGCTGCTGGAGCATTGGCTGTTGCTGTTGGAGCATGGGCTGTTGCTGTTGGAGCATGGGTTGTTGCTGCTGGACCATGGGCTGTTGCTGTTGGAGCCCTATTTGATAGCCCTGCTGCTGCGGCAAAAATTGCCACATTTCCTTGTGGGACATCTTTTCGTGTCGGGCTCAACTTAAGAACTGATCAAGAAATGAAATCAAAGCAAGACCGAAGCGCAGACGAATCAGAACGGAGAGAGAAGAGCGAAAAATGTCTCTCATCTTAAACACGGAGAGCGTAAATTGCGGGAAAACAGAAGGACCGCAATACGTTTTAGCTTTTGCCATACACACATACAAATATATGTATGTGTGCATTAGAAAACGGAGTCCTAAACGGCGCCAAACAATTTTGTATTTATTTTTTTTTTTTGTTTAACTAATTTTATGAATAGTCACTGATAGAATTGGTTATATTCCCCCCTGCCGCATGACTAATAAACCGACTAAATTAAAATAAGAAATATTAAGTTTAGGCTGGAAATTGTTAGTTATGCGTTATATTTTTTAATACCTTAAAATACTTACATTTGTACATATATGTATGTACTATTGTGCAAATACTCCTTACCCTGCCACAACACCATTAAAAAATAAAACGCAACTTCCTCATTTGCATTAAATATGTACATACATATGTACACCCAAATGTACACACGTATATACATATGTATTTCCAAGTATTTGCTTGCTAATCTTTATTTTGCTAAATAAAATATTCCTCGTTTCTTCCCCCTAATATTTATGTATATTTACTTATCGGATTACAGACCGGATAAAAGAAAAGAAAAAAAAAAAAGCCATTTATATGCCCCGAAAAATTAGGTTGTCCAGGCTAACATCTGCCAAAGCTCACCTATTGATGACACCAGACTTTTGGAACACTGTAATTTTTGCAGATGAATCAAAATTTAACATTTTCGGATCGGACGGAAATGCTTATGTTTGGCGAAAAGCTAATACGGAGCAACAGAAGCAGAACTTAAAGGCCACAGTAAAGCACAGTGGAGGGCACGTGATGGTTTGGGCCTGTAGGTCCGCTGCTGGTCCGGGAAAACTGGACTTTTTTGAGTCTACAATGGACAAAATGAAATATCTCAATTTTCTCAAGGACAATTTGTTGCAAAGTGCGGAGGATCTGGGAATAAGGTCAAATTTTCGTTTTTATCATTACAATGATCCATAGCACAAGGAGGGTATTGTGCAGTTTTGGCTGAGCTACAACTGTCCCCATATGATGATTCCGCCGTCTCAATCTCCAGATCTAAACGTGCTCGAAAATTTGTGAGCAATTTTGGAGAATAATATTCGAAAATACTCCATTTCGAACAAAAACCAGCTGAACGATGCTCTTTTCAAAGAGAGGAGCATTATATCAGCCGATCTGACGAAAAAATTAGTGGATTCGATGCCAAAAAGGCTTCAAGCGGTAGTAGACACTAAAGGCTACCACACTAAATACTAAAAAAACAAAAAAAAATAAAAATACTTTCCAAATATTTTTATATTTTTGGTGCTGCATAAAATAAGCTGTGAGGTAGAAATAAGCAGTATTTTATTATTTTGTTATGTTTTGGTTATAAAATGAAAAAGTAGACAATAAATGAAGTCACTAATTTAATCTAAACAACATCATCTTTAATTTGACACCACATTTGTTGCAGTACGCCTTTAAACACCATGGAAGTTTGAAGTTAGGGGTATGATGTGCATACTTTAAGCTGTGAACCACTGTATGCAAGCGTATGCTGGATAAGAAGGCTACTTTTTAATCGGGTATTAAAAATAGTAAAAAGTTAAAAATTGAAGCCGTCATATTTTTTAAACATTTATTACGCTTTTAACTATTTTTTAGCGAAAACACGCTATCGATTGGTTTAACGGTTTAGCGTACAGGATTTCATTTTCTAATTGAATGAGTTTTTTGGCACTTTGGTGGGGTGTGGGTCACCAATAACTATAAACTCAAGACTACAGAAATTAAAACCTTATTAAACCTCATTTTATATTTTTAAGGAAGCGCAGGGAAATGCAAGGCAGAGGGAGAGGGAGGGAGACCGAACCATTTGTTGACAATTTGTCAGAAAATGCAGAGAGATACCAATATGCAGGCAGAAAATGTATGATGCTTATGGAGACACTTAAATTCGATAATAGATCGACTTTTTGCTTAGTTTCTTTGTTTATAAGATAGCTAGAGCTCTGGTGAAACCATCAAATGAATCGTTAAAGCTTAAGGAAAATTATTATTATTATTAGAAGTGCCATTTTTCAACGTTTGAAGATATTTTTGGCTAAATTGTAATTTTAGAACGGGTGTTAAAAATAAAACATTTATAATGTCTTAAACTATTTTTGGGCGAAAACACGGATTCGATTTGTTAAACGGTTTAGTGTCCAGAATTTTAGAAAAGGAAATTGACCTTTTTTCCAATTGGAAGCGATTAGGGCCATTTGGGGAGCCTCAATATATCTTAGCAAATCAGTTTAAAGTTATTAGAATGTAATAAAAATGCATATTAATATTGTTAACCAGTGGTTTTGGCTGTGCGTTGATTCCCAGTTTTCTTACTGATAGCTTTATATATAGAGATGACATTAAAACATTAAAAACATTAAAATATCGAATATTAAATTAAAACCATTTAAATTGTTATAATTTTTAGGTCCATAAATGCGCACTGGAAAAAATGTAACCCAAGATCTTTACCCTTGCTTTCGCTTTTTTGCTGAAATATAAAAGAAAATGCATATTAATGCATGTTAAAGATCTGACCCAAACTGCTATGAATACATAAAACACGACAGCACTGAAAAAACAACAAAAAGTTTTTAGTTATTATTTTTTGCTGAAATAAGAAAGAAATAAAAAAGCAGACACAGTTTTAATTTTTAAATTTTTGGTTTTTATTTGGTGCCATAAAATGCCGATTCCAGTCGGCTAAGTCGGGCATACAATTCGTGATTATCCCGCCTAGCTTTAAACAAATTTTTTTTTAATTAAAAATTTCATTTTGAAGCTGCTGGGTCTGCCAGCTGGAACCTGAGTTCTTGGGCTTTTTTATTGGCCCTAAAAGCTTAAATTTTTTTTTTTGCTCCTGCGTCGAGAGGTTTTCCTGGTCCTGGGGCTGGACCTGGTGCTGCGGCTGCGCTGATTCCCAGTTTTCTTACTGATAGCTTTATATATAGAGATGACATTAAAACATTAAAAACATTAAAATATCGAATATTAAATTAAATAGAATCTTTATTATGTAGAGGACTAAATTTTGGCCAAAAATCGCATCGATTGATTAACGCGTTTAGCGTCCAGATTTTGCTTACAGAAATTATCAGTTTTATATATAGATGACTGCCCCCTGCCCTTTTCGCAAAGCCCAGCGGCTTGAACGCTTTGACGGGGTTTATTCGTGTGTGTTGCTGGTATAATTTGATTTTAATTTATTGTTAATTTATTGTTAAGTTTAATTAAGTTTTAAGTTTTAAAAAGAAATCAAGATCAGCCGCCGCACAATTATTGTACTACACAGAGTCAGAGAGAGAGAGAGAGAGAGAGTGATACAGTGCGAGAGAATGCATTCGGTGTTCAATGCTTGTGTATAATTTGTTGGAATTAATATTCCTACTTTAGGCTAATGTAACTTTTTTTAGAATTGACCTAGAGCTTCAGTAAAACCACCATATGAATCCTTAAAGTATCAGGATTCCCTCGATAAATTTTCATATTGCTAGTTGACTTAGATCAGTGTTTTTTTGCCGTTTGGAAAAAATGAGGAAGATTCTTAGATTTTCTAAAATCGATAAAAAATAGTATACATTAAAATATCCAATATTAAATTAAATAGAATCTTTATTATGTAGAGGACTAAATTTTCGCCAAAATTCGCATCGATTGATTAACGCGTTTAGCGTCCAGATTTATTTATAGAAATTGGGGGTTTTTTGCCACTGGAAGAAAATGGGGGCATGTTTCTGGCCAAAATAAATCTTAGCAAATCAGTTTAGTGTTATAAGAATTGAATGGTAAAAAATTTTAATAGGGTCATTTAATTAGTTTAGGCTGTGCGTTGATTCTTAGTTTTCAATGAACAGTTTTATATATAGATACCCGATATAAAACGACAAGTGTTCCAGGCTTACAATTCTGCAAGCATAAATTTATGGTTTTGGAAAGTACAAGTTATAAAAAACCCTACAAATTCCAACACTGTGCTTCAGGTAAAAAATCTAAGAACCCCCGAATGACAAATAGACCTAATATGAGAATCGAGAAGGAAAACAATTTTTTAAAAGGCAACAAGTGTTTGAGGTTTACAATTGCGCCATCATAAATTTGTGGTTTTGGAAAGTAACTTTTTTTTTAACTTGTACTTTCCAAAACCATAAATTTATGCTTGCAGAATTGTAAGCCTGGAACACTTGTTGCCTTATATCGGGTATCTTATATATTTTTTTTCGAAAAAATTTTTTTTTTTAAGCTGTGGGCAAACGTTTTTGTCAAAATTAACTATTTTTAAGAGGTGGGCAAACGATTTTTTTTTTAAATTCTTAAATTTCACGAGATGGGCAAACATGGGCATCTTTTATTTTTTTCGAAGTAACGATTTTTAAGGGGTGGGCAAACAATTTTTTCTGCAGGTAAATATGATCAAAACTTAAAAGTTGAATATTTTCAAAAGTATTAATTTTTTCAAAATTCTAAAAGATGGGCAAACGTGGGCAAACGATTCTCTTGCGATTAAAAAAAAAAATTTCGAAAAAGTCAACTTTTATGTTTTCGAAAATTTTCGAAAATTTTCAAACATTCAATATTTTCAAAACTAAAGGTGGGCAAAAAAAAATAAAAAGTGGGCAAACATGGGCAAAAAATGGGCAAACGATTAAGCTATTCATTTTTCGAAAATTCGATTTTAGTCGACCCAACTTCTTTGAGCTACGTCCAATTCATATTATCGAACAGGAACTAAGTGTATTGAGTCAGGGAAAATTATCCATAATGGATTATTATGGTACAGTTAATAGAAAATTAACTCTACTAATTAACAAAACAATTATGACCTACGGTAGAAACAAACCAATCACAGCAGAAATTAAAAAAACATAGGAAGACAGCTCTTAGAGTTTTCATCACCGGCCTCAACGGCCAAATTTCAGATACCATTTTCGCAATGAATCCACCTGACCTACCAAATGCAATGGCCATAGTTCAGGAATTAGAAAGCAAAAACATGAGAGCTCATTTCGCAAATAGTTTCTCAACTACTCAGAGAAAACATAGTGAGCCAAACTCTGGTGGTATTGTACAAACATATTTCAATCAAAAGCCAAGACAACAAAACAATAATTATAATATTCAGCGGAACAATAATAATCTAAGGTTCAATCAAGACAACCACCAGAACAGAAATAATTATGGTTATAATATTCAGAATAAAAATAATTTTTGGAACCAGGGTAAATTTAATAATAATCAACAAAATCAGTGGAATACTTATAGACAGCCACAAAATAAGCCAGAACCAATGGAAATAGACGAGCCTATACAGACTCAGAACAGGCCTAATAACGGATTCAATCAAACCTATAATAATCATAAAAGTAATAATTACAGACTGAACAATAAATAATATTGAGGAGGACTATTTTTTAGACAAAGGTCAGGAGTAGGCTTACCCTACTTAATTAGAAATGATAAAAAAATAAATAAAAAATTAAAAATATTAATTGACACTGGAGCAACCGCTTGTTATATTAGAACAGGAATTTATAAAAATAAAAACAAGAGAGAACGTTATAGTCGGGTGCCCCGACTATCAGATACCCGTTACTCAGTTAAAGGGAGTGCGAGGGAGATGGAGATAGAAACTTTGATCACGCATAACTTTTTAACGAATGGTCCGATTTGAAAAATTTCTTCTACATTTCGATAGGTATTGATAAAAACAATAAAACTGCATTTTTACTTTTCCGAAATATTTAAATTTTTAAAATCGTATATAAGCGATTGTGGGCGTTAAAGGGGGCGTGGCACCTTTTTGAAACAAACTTGCGCTGCGTAGGAACTCCTAGAATCGGCATGCAAAATGCCAATCTTCTAGCTTTTATAGTTTCCGAGATCTCAGCGTTCATACGGACAGACAGACAGACGGACAGACGGACAGACGGACAGACGGACATGGCTATATCGACTCGGCTAGTGACCCTGATCAAGAATATATATACTTTATAGGGTCGGAAACGCTTCCTTCTACCTGTTACATACTTTTGCACGAATACAATATACCCTTTTACTCTACGAGTAACGGGTATAATGAGCTTCCAATATATAAACAAGTATCCACAGTGAATGGATATTCAATAATACAATACTAACACATGATAACTATTTTTGATTCGCGATATACTTTTTATGAAATAGAAGGCCTGGATTCAGATTAACTGGTCGGCTGGCTATAACCTAACAGAAGGAAACATTATTCTTCCATTAAAAGAATTTATATTAAAACAAGAAAGGAAAGCTAACTTCGGGCGGAGCCGAAGTTGATATACCCTTGCAGAATATTCTGTAAATAATATTCTCCAAAATTATTCATATAATGCATTCTAAATACTCATAAAAATCCCAATTTCCTAACTTTAAAAACACCAAAGTTATGGCATTTTCAATCGTTCAGTTATATGGCAGCTATAGGATATAGTCGGCCGATCCCTATAAAATTTGGTAGGTCGGATTGATTGGCCAAATATAAAACTCATAGAAAATCCCAACTTCCTAACTTTAAAAACACCAAAGTTATGGTATTTCCTATCGTTATATGGGAGCTAAAGGATATAGTCGGCCGATCCTTATGAAATTTGGTTGGTTAAATTGATTGGCTAAATAAAAAAGCCATAGAAAATCCCAACTTCCTTATTTTACAAACACCAGAGTTATGGCATTTCCTATCGTTCAGTTATATGGCAGCTATAGGATATAGTCGGCCGATCCCGGCCGTTTCGACTTATATACTGCGTGCAAAGGAAAGAAGGGTGTGTGCAAAGTTTCAATTCGATATCTTTAAAACTGAGAGACTAGTTCGCGTAGAAACAGACAGACGGACAGACAGACGGACATGCTTATATCAACTCAGGAGGTGATCCTGATCAAGAATATATATACTTTATAGGGTCGGAGATGTCTCCTTCACTGCGTTGCACAATTTTGACCAAAACAAGAGAGAACGCTATAGTCGGGTGCCCCGACTATCAGATACCCGTTACTCAGGTAAAAGGAGTGCGAGGGAGATGGAGATAGAAACTTTGATCACGCATAACTTTTTAACGAATAGTCCGATTTGAAAAATTTCTTCTACATTTCGATAGGTATTGATAAACACAATAAAACTGCATTTTTACTTTTCCGAAATATTAAAATTTTTAAAATCGTATATAAGCTATTGTGGGCGTTAAAGGGGGCGTGGCACCTTTTTGAAACAAACTTGCGCTGCGTAGGAACTCCTAGAATCTGCATGCAAAATGCCAATCTTCTAGCTTTTATAGTTTCCGAGATCTCAGCGTTCATACGGACGGACAGACGGACAGACAGACAGACGGACAGACGGACATGGCTAGATCGACTCGGCTAGTGATCCTGAACAAGAATATATATACTTTATAGGGTCGGAAACGCTTCCTTCTAGCTGTTACATACTTTTGCACGAATACAATATACCCTTTCACTCTACGAGTAACGGGTATAATTATAATACCTTCTGCAAGGGTATAAAAATACTTTGATGAAAAGACTCAAATCAGATCCGAATCTGAAATGGGTAATCAAAGCGAATTTAGTTTGGGATATAAAAATCCTGAACACGCCGTCGTTGAAAAATCCGACAAAAATAAAAGTTTGGGAATTAAAAATCCTGAACTCGCCGTCGTTGAAATATCCGACAATAAAAAATTAAACAACATAAAAATATCATCTGCAAATCAAAGAAAAGATTTGGAGAACAAAATATTAAATATTATCAATGAAGAACATTCGAAAATAAATATGCAGATTCCTTTTAGGACAGATATACGCGGTGAAATAAACACCGTAAATGATAGGGCCATTTACAGTAAACAATACCCTTACGCTCTATTAGCTTCAGATTTTGTAAATTCTGAAATAAGTCGAACGCTAAAAGAAGAAATTATAAGGTCAAGTAGAAGTCCTTATAATTCACCTGTACTGGTAGTACCAAAAAAGGGATTCAATGAAGATGGAACTCCAAAGCTCAGACTAGTAATAGATTATAAAAAACTTAACGAAAATACTACACCAGATAGATATCCAATGCAGGACCCTTCAGTGATTTTATCAAATCTTGGAAAAGTCAAATTTTTCTCAACAATTGACTTGGAATCTGGATTTCATCAGATTCTCATGAGTGAACAAGACATACAGAAAACCTCATTTTCAATAAACAATGGAAAATACGAATTCCTAAGAATGCCTTTCGGTTTGACAAACGCTTCTAGAATATTCCAGCGAGCGATGGATGATATTTTAAGAGAACAAGTGGGTAAAACATGTCATGTATATATGGATGACATTATTATATTTTCAAAAACAGTTGAACAACATTACAAAGATTTAATTGTCATAATTAAAATTTTGCTAAACGCAAACATGAAAATTTCGATTGAAAAATCAAAGTTCTTTAAATTAGAAACAAACTTTCTAGGTTACGTGGTTTCCCACAATGTGATCAAAACCGATCCCGAAAAAATTTCTACAATTGTAAAATATCCGATCCCTAAAAATATTCGACAGCTTAGAAGCTTCCTAGGCCTTACAGGATATCACAGAAAATTTGTGCAAAATTACGCAAAGATAGCTAAACCTTTAACAAAATATTTAGAAGGCCAAAATGGCAAGGTATCTAAAAAAACATCACGTAAAACTTTAATACAGCTTGATGATTCAGCTGTAAGAGCTTTTAACGAGCTTAAAGAAAATTTAATGGCACAGGTAGAACTAGTACAACCAGATTATAATAAAAAATTTACCCTAACATTTGATGCGTCTGACTTAGCTATTGGTGCTGTTCTTTCTCAGGAAGGAAAACCAATTACATTTATTTCAAAAACTCTAACCAAAACTGAACAATTATATGCTACTAATAAGAAGGAACTTTTAGCTATAGTATGGGCTTTCAAAAATTTACGTAATTACTTATATGGAGTTAACAACATTGAGATCTACACAGATCATCAACCTCTTTCGTTTTCAATTTCTCAAAAGAACCCAAATATCGAAATGAAAAGATGGTATTCTTTCATTGAGAGTTATTCTCCAAAAATTATTTATAAGCCAGGAGCAACAAATTTTGTTGCAGATGCATTATCTAGGATACAAATCAATAACCTAACGGAAAGTAATGAATCGGTCTCAGATCAAAATACTCAGCATTCAGCAGAGAGTAGTTTTGAGAATGTTATACAAGAAACCCGAAAACCCTTAAACCAGTTTAAGCAACAATTGCTAATAGCAACGGGGAGGTATAAAATACATGAGTGGATTAATGTATTCGGAAATACTAGACATATAATAGAGTATGACACTCCAGAAAATTTAGTATCCATCTGAAGAGAATTTATTCCACCCAATATAACAATAGGAGTTCACTGTACTCTAGAAGATTTTTATAAAATACAAAAACCACTTAAAGACAATTTTATAAATAAATTTTTATACACTAAGATATTTGTCCAGGATGTCGAAAACGCTCATTATTCTTTGCAGATCCACGACATAGTACGTCCAACGGACAAATAGAGAGAGCATTATAGAGCAATAGAGCATTAAAGATGAGCTTAGTTTAATTGATTATTCTGAAATCATAATTAGAGCAGCACAAAAATATAACTTAACAATTCACTCAATAACCAACCAACGACCTTTTGATGTATTATTCAATAAAATAAGGAAAATAAGGAAACTCCTAAATTATTGCAACAAGCTCAATCGAAATCGTTACATTTTCACAAATCGTATTGCCGGAGAGTGCAGACGTGTTTTGCGCGAGCTCCGGAAAAAAGAACCGCTCAAAAGTGAAAAAACAATAACTAAAAACACTAGAGTGGTGTAATAAAGGCAATCTTATTGCCAAAAACAGTAAATAATAATTAGTGCTATGTAAAAAACTAGTGCATAGTTATTATAAAAACTAAGAAGTGCCACGAGTGATAGCTCAATGAGCGGCGATTCAAAAAATGAGCGTAGAAGCTCCGTAGACCAGAGAAACAGTTATATTTCTTATTTCTCAACCCGTGATACAGAAGTAGAAAGAACTTCTTCAAAGAGCAACTCAGCCCTACTGACCATTGACAGTGCGAGAGCACGGTCTTGTTCTCCCGCCCTACTCACACCAACTCCCACTTCATGGAGCTTGCAGTGTAGAGCCCCACCCCCAGCTTCGACTAACAGCTCACCAGCCACGAGCACTGCGACCTCGTTAATTTCTGCAACCGCAGCCACTGCAACAACAACATCAACGGTCGCCGTTAACAACAACGCGATTTCGAATGCGTTTGCAACTTCTGCAGCGCCGAATAAAACTACAAAGCCAAGTGTAAGTACGAGTGCCAATATCGGCAATATCAAACAACAACAAGTAGGTCCGGCTATACAGACTGGCATGGACCGTTACATCCAAATCAAACGGAAGCTAAGCCCGCAAAATAAAATGGTTGGAAATAAACCAAAACAAAATTGCCCTAATAAAGACAGCGAACAACCAGGGGCATCTAGTAAAAACAGATTCGCCCTATTGTCGGAAATTGATAATAATCAATCCGAATCTGGACAGGCTGTTCAAAAGAAACCAAAGCCCCCACCAATTTACATAAGGGAACAGAACTCAAATACCCTAGTAAAGAAAATTGTTGCGCTGGTCGGGAATGACAACTTTTATGTTACTCCCCTTGTTAAAGGGAATATTCATGAAACAAAGCTTCAAGCTAAAACTGAAGATCAATTCAGAGCTGTAACAAATTACCTAGACGAGGCTAGGAAACCCTACTACACGTACCAGCTCAAGAGTAGCAAGGGCTTGCAAGTAGTGCTAAAGGGCATAGAGCCCGACGTATCCACCAATGAAGTAAAAGAGGCACTGAAAGAAAAAGGATTCTTCTCCAAAAATATTATTAATATTATCAACAAAAATAAAAAGCCGCAACCACTCTTTAAGGTCGAACTGGAGCCTGAAAGCAGAGCCTTGAAGAAAAATGAAGTGCACCCGATCTATAAACTGCAATACCTGTTGCACAGAAGGATTACTGTTGAAGAACCGCATAAGCGGAATGGCCCGCTGCAATGCACAAACTGCCAAGAGTATGGACACACCAGAAACAACTGCGGGCTTCGTTCAGTCTGCGTAGCTTGTGGTGGCTTCCACAAATCCGAACCTTGCCCTGCAAGCAAAGAAGACCCAAGGACAAAGAAATGCGCTAACTGTGGAGATAACCATACCGCAAACTACAGAGGCTGCCCGGTCTATAAAGAGCTGAAGAGTCAATTTCAACAAGCAAAACAAGCACGCTCCCAGAATGGACGAAATGCGTACGTGCAATCCCAAACCACACCTAATGTTTTCTTTGCGAAAGCAGCCAGATCTTCATTTGGGCCCCTCAACACAAATGGGGGAGTTTCATACGCCAGTGCCCTAAAATCAGGACTTGCCAATCAGACGGGGTTCCCACAAGCTCAATGCTCTGAGCAAATTATAACAACACCTCAGCAAGCAATAGGACAAATACCAAACAGCATGGAAACCATGATGCTGACTTTACAACAGGGTATGATGGAATTTATGTCCTTCATGAAAACAACAATGACAAACCTTATGCAAAATCAAAACATTTTAATAAATTTGCTCACATCCCAACAATCTAAATAATCGATGTCTTGTCTTCGAATATCCATGTGGAATGCCAATGGCGTTTCACGGCACAAACTTGAAATAACTCAATTCCTCAATGAAAACCAAATAGATGTAATGCTGCTGGCAGAAACGCATCTCACAAGTAAATACAACTTCCAAATAAGAGGTTATACTTCATACTGTACAGATCATCCGGACGGTAAGGCTCACGGAGGAACTGGAATCCTAATCAGGGAACGCATTAAGCACCACTTTCACCAGAGGTTTGCAACAAATTATTTGCAGGCTACATCTATAAAACTACAAGCAGGCAACGGCAGTATCACTATAGCCGCTGTCTATTGCCCACCGCGTTTTACAATAACTGAAGAGCAATTCTTGGACTTCTACAATTCACTCGGAGATCGCTTTATAGCAGGAGGAGACTACAACGCCAAGCACACGCACTGGGGATCAAGACTAGTGCCGCCCAAAGGAAGACAACTGTATAAAGCAATCATAAATTTGAGCAACAAACTCGACTATGTCTCCCCTGGCAGCCCCACATACTGGCCAGCTGACCCCAGAAAACTCCCGGACTTAATTGACTTCGCTGTGACCAAGAACATCCCAAGAAATTTAGTCAGCGCCAAATCGCTTTCGGACTTATCATCGGACCACTCGCCTGTTTTAATAACTCTCCTTCAAAGCCCGAAAGTAATCGAGCACCCCTTCAGGCTGACCTCGACTAGAACTAACTGGCTAAAGTACAAAAAGTACGTAAGTTCCCACATTGAACTAACACCACAGTTAAACATAGAGAACGACATCGACTTCTGTGCTGATGCCCTGGAGTCAGTACTCGTGGCAGCAGCCAAAATCTCAACTCCAGAAGAGACAATCGTGCGTAGCAACCAATACAAAACTAATCTGCAAATCGAACAACTGGTTCGGGAAAAACGACGTCTAAGACGCGTTTGGCAATCCTGCAGATCGCCCCATTCGAAGCAACTCTATAATGATGCCACCCGCAGACTCACCAAAACCCTCAAGCAAGAAGAGGAGCTTGCGCAGCGCCGGTATATCGAGAAACTGTCGCCGACCAGTACAAAGCATCCTTTGTGGAGAGCTCACCCAAATTTAAGCTCTCCGATAGAATCAGTCAATCCGATTAGAAACTCCTCGGGTACTTGGGCCCGCAGTGACGAAGACAGAGCCGAAACATTTGCTTTACACCTACGAAATGTATTTCAGCCGAACGCCGCCACAAACTCTCTTCAACTACCGCCGTTTAGCTCTGAAATTGCAATTAACCCGATTTTGTTTCAAACACCTGAAATTGCTAACGTCATTAGGAAGCACATAAAACCGAAAAAGGCTCCAGGGGCCGACCTAATAACCCCAAAAATGATAATTGAACTTCCAAACTGCGCAGTGGATGTTATATGCAAGCTATTTAACGGGATCGCAAAACTTGGCTACTACCCCAAAAAATGGAAAAAGTCCGTGGTTATAATGATACCGAAGCCTGGCAAAGACCACACAATTCCCTCATCGTACAGGCCAATAAGCTTACTATCGTGCCTTTCCAAATTACTGGAAAAATGCCTGCTCACGCGCATTACACCATATTTAAGAGAACAAAACTTAATCCCGGCGCATCAATTCGGGTTTCGTGAAAGCCACGGAACCATCGAGCAAGTCAACCGGATAACTTCAGAAATTCGTACAGCCTTCGAACATCGGGAATATTGTAGTGCGATATTCCTCGACGTCTCTCAGGCATTCGACCGAGTGTGGCTTGAAGGCCTTATGCATAAAATCATAACATTACTGCCAGAAAACACTCACAAGTTACTTAAGTCGTACCTCTACCACAGAGTCTTTGAGGTTAGATGCAATACAACGACATCCAACGAGTATAACATTGAAGCCGGAGTCCCACAAGGTAGCGCCCTGGGCCCTACCCTGTTTATCCTATACACATCAGACATCCCTACGAACGAGAGGCTGACTACGTCCACATTTGCTGACGACACCGCAATCCTGAGCCGCTCAAGATGCCCAACTAGAGCAACAGCTCAACTGGCTGATCATTTGGTGGTAGTTGAAAAGTGGCTATCAGACTGGCGAATTAAAATTAATGAATCAAAGTGTAAACATATAACGTTTACCCTTAACAGACAATCGTGCCCGCCGCTAACTTTGAATGGTACGCAGATTCCCCAAGCCAGCGATGTAACATATCTCGGCGTCCACCTCGACAGACGCGTAACCTGGCGGAGGCACATTGAATGCAAGAAAGCACATCTCAGACTTAAAGCTAGCAGCCTACACTGAATTATAAATTCTCGATCACCCCTGTGTCTGGACTTTAAAGTTCTTCTCTACAACTCCACCCTCAAGCCCATTTGGACCTACGGCTCCCAGCTCTGGGGGAACGCGAGCAATAGCAACGTTGACATCATACAGCGCTCACAATCAAAAATCCTGCGAACAATCACTGGGGCACCATGGTATGTTCGGAACGAAAACATCCACAGGGATCTGGGCATACCACCGGTCAAAGATGAAATAGCAAAGCAGAAAGCGGCCTACCATAACAAGCTTACACTGCACCCAAATAATCTCACAAGGAACCTAAGACGGGTTTCGAACAGAACTCGTCTGCATCGTAATGATCTACCAGCCCAGCAATAAATATTAGGGCCCGTTAGTCTAAATTCAGTCTACATGACTGTAAGTTAAGTTATATTCTTAAGATTTGATATACTTATTGTTAGTCTCATATAGAGAAGATTCAATAAATAAAGCATATATTTAAAAAAAAAAAAAAAAAAAATGAAGATAGACAAAATAAGAATTATCATGTAGGAGAGGTAATTTACGAAAAGAAACGTTTCTAGCTTAATTCTAGATATAAAAAACAAGTAGTTAAGGAAAATCGAAATAAAGTTATTGTAAATAAAAGAAACCGTACGATTCATAAAGATAATATAAAATAATTTGTTTCAAATTCTAGATAATGTTGTCAATAATGTATTTATTGTTGCTGGTAGCTACAACCAAATCCGAAATTATGGATTACACAAACCATGATTTCCTTCTTTACAAAGATGTTTTTATTTATGAATCATACGCAGACTTATTTCATATAACTAATATAAGTTTTTATAGAGATATAATAAATCTTGAAGCAGAATTTCTAAAGAATCATAACAGCAAGAATTTTCTTTGGGAAATATCCCACGATTTAAAAATTATCAAAATACTTATCTCTCAAATAATACTCAGTAGATCGAAAAGAGGCATTAATGAATCAGGCACTATTTGGAAATGGATAGCGGGAACACCAGATCATGATGATTTCATAACAGTCCAAAAAAAAATCGATGATTTAATACAAAATAATATACCCTTTTACTCTACGAGTAACGGGTATAATAATAATGATCAATTCGTTATTAATTCTAAAATATTTAAAGAAATAAAATCTTTATCTGAAGAATTCAAAACAGTCCTTAAGGATCAAGAAGTTTCACTCAGGAAATATCGTCTGCGCTTGCTTACTTACGATCTTATGAATTTAATGAACACAATTACACTCGCAAAAATTGATGTATTTAATACTTAAATTCTAAATAATGATATACAATAAATTTATAAGCACGAAAGTAATCCTGTAATTATAACAGACCTATTAGATATATCTGAATTTAAAATCGCTTTGCACCAAGATCTAATTATAATTTAAATAATGTAATGTATAATGTGGAACAAATCCTTATGTTATAGAAGAAATTAAAATATAATCAACGTACGACCTCGAGAATAAAATCCAAAACCACTTCATATATTGTTTAATAGGTCAATGCAAAAACCAACATAATCAAAAGGAATCCAGACGCTCCAAAATTCAACAATTAAGGGACCCCTCATTCTCGATTTCAAATTTTAACGATTTTCAATGGGCTGAAAAATGTCCATATATTATTTTTGAGGTTTGCAACTTTGCATTTATTATTTATTTGAAGGCTTTTTGTGTTTGTTATTGAACAAAATACCTTCTTTTCGTCGGCATATGTGATTTAAGCTCACAGGAACATCGGAAACCAAAAATTCAAACGAGATTAGGAAGAGTATATGAATGGCTATAGCAAGAACTAGGATTTTTAATTTCAGAAAAAATTTACAAAATGGCGGACCTTTGAACATTTTTTTTTTTATCACTTTCTTTTCAGCCACAAATCAAGGTAAAAAGTAGGGAAGATCTTCACCGATTTTAGTTATTCTAGTTCATGCTATAGCTTTATATGGCATAATAGTTTTTGAGTAATCTCCGACGACAGTCGTACAAATACTGTTTTGAGAAAAACGCGTTTTAAGTTTTGAGAAGCTATGGCCTTCGCCTGAGGCTTACAAAATATATATTTCTTCAATAGTTTTTGAAATTTTCACTAGAAATTTTAAAAGCACATTCTTCAAAAATTATAGGTTCGAATTAAATAAAAAAAACAAAATTGATTTTTTGAAACCGAGAATGGGGGGTCCCCTGAAACAATCTTCAACTATTTGTTGTATTTACCAGTTTATATATCGAAAAACCGAAGGTTTTTCAACAGACAAAACACTGAAAAATTTCACACACTCATAAAAGCTTTAACAACAGAACTTCACCTTTGTTAAAATCAATGAAGTTTGGCAACATACGAAACCGACTTCATGTTAAACAAGAAAGGAAAGCTAACTTCGGGCGGAGCCGAAGTTGATGTACCCCTGCAGAATATTCTGTAAATTATATTCTCCAAAATTATTCATATGATGCACTATTAATACGCATAAAAAATCCCAACTTCCTAACTTTAAAAACACCAAAGTTATGGCCGATCCCGGCCGTTCCGACTTATGTATATACTGCGTGCAAAGGAAGGAAGTGTGTGTGCAAAGTTATAATTCGATATCTTTAAAACTGACAGAAAGACGGCCATGCTTATATCAACCCAGGAGATGATCCTGATCAAGAATAAATATACTTTTTAGGGTCGGAGATGTCTCCTTCACTGCGTTGCACACTTTTGACCAAAATTATAATACCCACCGCAAGGGTATAAAAATTCTTATTAAAGGTACTTAAAAAGTAAAGGGAATGGGCAGTAAACATAGTGACGATGCGCACAAGGAATGTGTCTACTTTGAAGTTTTAATCGGAAAGAGAAATTATCAATCATATTATTTTTAATAGGCGTCAAATTATGCCATACAAAACAAAATCTTAAAGCTCTTTCAAAATAACAAAATCTTGGCAGGTATCCAAGTAGTAGTATTTTTATTTTGGTAAAAAGCTCTGTATAAAAAGCATACATCCTACAACGTTTTGAAAAATCTGCTACAAAACCGCCTACAGCTTCTTAACTCCCAAAGATACAGACAGGTGCTAATGTTGAAAGAGCGCTTCATAAATTGGACCAAGTTGGGAATACTACACATGTAAATTATTTTGTTGCTCATGATATGGTTTTCGCAAATGTGATCGAAGTGTCGATTTATATATCCACTAAAATAATGTAAAAAACAAAAAGTGCAATGTTAGAAAACAATTGAACTCCAAATACGTTTTTACTCCAGGGTAAAATTTAATATATGTATATGTATTTAAAAAGGTTATGTTTTTACATTTTCGCTTTAAATTGGTCTTGTCTTCTTTTTAAGATCTTTTAGAGAAAATTAAAGTTTTATTGAGTAATAAGCCTTAGACATTCAAAAGCCTTAGAGATGAGAAATTGATTTTACGTAAGAACGGTAAAAGTGATACCAGATCGGCCCAATTACTGGACCCAGGTTTCAAAATAACTATTGGGCAAACGATTTCACCATTGGCGTAATATATCAACTTTACGACACACCGTCATATAACCTAAAAGGTAAAATTCAACTAGATATTAAACGTTTTATTTTTGCTAAAGTTCTTATTTTTGGAAAGAGTAACAAAAAACCAAAAAAAATGGTTTTTATTATTTTTTTATGCTAATTTATGATTTCCGCAAAAGATGTAATACATTTTGCCAATGTATATCACTATTCTTGCTTTCGTTACTCGTCTATAACACCAAAAGGCTACGAATCTTCTTTGGAAAATAAAAATAAGAAGTTTTTTCTTTATTTCAGGGAAGTGACAATCAATTTGAGAATCCATTGCCTGGAACTATTGTTGACCAACATATAACCAGATTGAAAATGTACGATTTTTTTTTGGTTTCGCAATTGGTACGACAGGGCACCGTAACTCCCACTCATTTTGTTGTTTTACGAGATGACGCCCAACATGGACCGGATATCATTCAAAAGTTAACTTATAAACTTTGTTTTCTATATTACAACTGGGCTGGCACTGTACGAATTCCAGCTTGTTGTATGGTAAGTAATTTTTTAATACTTCTATTGAGTAAAAATGCGCAAATATATTTTTACCTAGATCCTTTGT
Source organism: Drosophila fuyamai (assembly GCA_018153365.1). Lineage (NCBI taxonomy): Eukaryota > Metazoa > Arthropoda > Insecta > Diptera > Drosophilidae > Drosophila > Drosophila fuyamai. The sequence goes on along the minus strand of JAECXW010000407.1, from coordinate 498,423 downwards.
GGTAATATTGTTTTAAAAGGAATATATATACCATACTGAATAGGGGGTCTCAGGTGATGATTAAATTAAATGATTGGCCTTTAGTCAGAACAAAGTATTTACAGAACAATTTTATAAAGTAAAAGAAAAAGAGGTGGACTTAAAAGTTTATGTTTGTACGGCTTTAAAAACTGCTGAGTGAAAGAAACACCTTGTCATATCATAATTTTGTGTTTCACTTTTACAACATTTTTTGCAATACATCTAAAATTTTATTGAGACCAGATCTTTTATTAAGAGTCTGTCTGTCCGTCTGTCTGTCTGTCTGTCTGTCTGTCCGTCTGTCTGTTCGTCTGTCTGTTGGTCTGTCTGTCCTATCATTGTGTCCAGCCAAAATGTGCGGGTTGAAGGAAATATTTAATTTAGCTGTATATTAAAAGATTTGTGACACAGTTTTTACTATTTTTATACCCTTGCAGAGGGTATTATAATTTTGGTCATAAGTGTGCAACGCAGTGAAGGAGACATCTCCGACCCTATAAAGTAAATATATTATTCATCAGGATCGCGTCCTGAGTTGATATAATCATGTCCGTCTGTCCGTCTGTCTGTTTCTACGCGAAATAGTCTCTCAGTTTTAAAGATATGGAATTGAAACTTTGCACACACCCTTCTTTCCTTTGCACGTCGTATATAAGTCGGATAGGGATAGGCCGACTATATCTTATAGCTGCCATATAACTGATTGATCGGAAATGCTATAACTTTGGTGTTTGTAAAGTTGTTGTATGTTGGGATTTTCTATGGATTTTATATTTGATCAATTAATCTGCCCTACCAAATTTCATAAGGATCGGTCAATTATATTCTATAGCGGCCATATAAATGAACGATTGGAATTGCCATAACTTTGGTGTTTTTAAAATGAGGAAGTTGGGGTTTTTATGAGTGTTAAGAATGCATCATATGAATAATTTTGGAGAGTATAATTTACAGAATATTCTGCGAGGGTATTTCAACTTCGGCTCCGCCCGAAGTTAGCTTTCCTTTCTTGTTAAAGTTAGGAAGGTGGAATTTTTATGAGTGTTAAGAATGCATCAAATGAAAAATTTTAGAAAATATAATTTACAGAATATTTTGCAAGGGTATTTCAACTTCGGCTCCGCTCGAAGTTAGCTTTTGAAGTTGGTAATGAAAAAATTTAATTATTGTATTAGGGTCGTTAAATAAATTGGCTATTTTGTGATGTGGGATTTATTTTCTATAGGATTTTTAACGAATTGTGGCAAGATGTAATTATTTTTTGAACCGGAATCAATTAATATTTTCAAAATTTCTCCACTCCTTAGTTTGCATTCAAAATATGGCAATGAGGAGTTTGTAAGTCTAAAAAATGAAGAAAGGTATAATCGTATTGGTATTATTGGTCGCTTGGTTAATGGATTCAGAATATTCTGTTAGAGATTCAAGATATTCAGATTGTAATTCGTCCTGTGATTTTATGGTTTCATTATATTCGTCAAGGTATGGTGTTTCATCTTCCACTTCTGAAGAAGTGTAAGGTGCTGCTTGAATATTAAAATTTCTAGATTTTTTTACTGATTCGTTTAGAGGCATTGGTGGTCTTTTACCAGCTTTAAAACTTATGGGTTTGTTTATATAATTAATATGTTTCGATTGCATGGCCCTGTCGATGCCCATGGGTTCTGGTCGTGGTTGTGGCTTTGCAGCCTAAGGTCGAGCCGGAAGGAATGTTTTCTGAAGGTCGTATTGCAGTATATTGTGGAACTGGTGGAATTCGATTGTTATTGCAGAACTGAGGCCGTGGTTGATTCAACATATTATTATTTTGTCTGGGTGGAACTAAAGGATTTTGATACTGGTTATTAATGGGGAATGACCACTGTGGCCTGTTCGGCTGTGGTCTGGTTGGTTGTAAATGTGGTATGTTCTTGGTCGGTTGGTTAATGGATTCAGAATATTCTGTTAGAGATTCAGGATATTCAGATTGTAATTCGTCCTGTGATTTTATGGTTTCATTATATTCGTCAAGGTATGGTGTTTCATCTTCCACTTCTGAAGAAGTGTCCGCATTGTTGCCCTCTATTAACTAACTCTAACTTTAGACAAAGATGTACAGCTGAAGGAAGATCGGTTGGTTCCTTCATTCCGAGAAGACGAGATAAATCTCCGCGAAGTCCGCGCACAAAAGTGTCTTAAGCTTTGTCCCTATACATTATCGTCATGAGTTGTTCTGCTTCCATTCCTAATTCCATACATCCAACCATTTTAAGAATAAGCGAAAGAGGTTTGAAGACTGACTGATGAAATTTCCTACCAACTGGATAGCACCCTGGTATAGGGTTGTCATTTGGTATTCAAGAGTGCCTAAATCCCGCTTATCTGCGTATTGCGAAGTGCTTTTATTACGTATGGTATGTAGAATCCCAAAATACTTAGATGTGCCTTTAGTGTGTTCATATGTTTTAAAAACTCTATCCACACCCTTTTCCCAAGAGCTGAACTCTGTTAGGTTGCCAGAAAATTTCCTTAAGCTTTTTACGATGTCTGGTACCCTATCCAAACCTTCGAGTTTAGCTCGATTTTCATAGGAAATTTCCTAATTTGGAACATGTTCAAATTCGAATCCTGTGTTTTGAGCTTGTTGTAATAGGATCGGTAAATGCTCAGCAATTATTTGTCTGTCTGCTTCTTGTAACTCTTGTGCTGCCATATTGTCTCTATGTTCCTGATGTAATTCCTGTCTATGAATTTGTCTTTGTTGTTGAACTAGGTTAGCTTGCTGGTGTTCTACCTGATTTAACTGATTATTTTGAAGTTGTTCTGGCTGTAATTCTTGAGGTTGTAATTCAAAGATGGGTGGTCGTATAAGGTTATGCTGGTTGGCGATATGTAGATTTTTTTCATGAGTCCGTCTTACAATAAACAAATTTATTATTATCTTTTAAGATAAGGAATGAATGTTTAATTTCACTTAAACTACTTTTGTAAATTTAATTTGAATTTTAATTAAAATATAGTAAAAATGTTTAATAAAATTTAAATCACTTATAAAATACTTTTATAACTTTAATTCAATTTGTATTTGGAAGTGGTTATTAATTAAAATTTGTATATGAATAAAATTTTAATAATAATAATAAATAATTAAATTTAATTTTAAATTTTAGATTCAAATTAATTTTAAATGGAGTTTTATATAACTTTTGATTTTTTTTAGGTATAGAAAATTTGTCGCTTTTATTTTTGGTTTAACTTTTGGTTTTGTTGCCTTTACTTATTTACTATTTCACTTAACTTAACATTATGTGGCCACACCTCCTGGTGATCCGGATAACTTACTTTTTGTTTCCTACTGGGGATCCTGCGATTCACACTTAAGTAGAGGTTGTCCTGCGGGCGTACCTGACAGTACTTGTAGTTCACCGATGGATCAGTAAACTTGTTTATGTTTGGGCCAACGGAATCGCACAAAAAATGTATTATTATTTATTATTATTATTTATTTGCACTAAAAGGAACTTAATCGATTTTCCTCGCGTTGGTCCCTGTTCGGGCGCAAGTTAATTTCCAGGATAATAAAAACCCAAATATAAGTTTTGAACGTTTGATTTATTTGGAGTTCAATTTGAGACTGATTTTATTCATTTAAAAATACCCTGATCTAAGCTGTGGGTTAGGGCAGCGACGTCGACGTCGCGGAAGAGACCGCGGCGATGGCCTATTTCTGATGGAGCGTCTGAAATTGCAAGGTTTGCAGAATCGTCATATTGGTATTGCGCTGTGGCTGTTAACCGGATGCGTTGTACACTTTTGACCAAAATTATAATACCCTCTTCAAGGGTATAAAAAAAGGATATATACATATTTTGAACACGCCTTCGTTAAATTATCCGACAATAAACAACATAAAAATATCATCTGCAGATCAAAGAAAAAATCTGGAGCAGGAAATATTAAATATTATCAATATAAGAGCATTGAAAAAAAATAGGCGTATTCCTTTTAGGACGGATATACGCGGTGAAATAAACACCGTCAATGATTGGCCATTTACAGCAAACAATACCCTTGTGCTCTACCAGCTGCAGATTTTGTAAATTCTTAAATAAGTCGAATGCTAAAAGAAGAAATTATAAGGTGAAATATAAGTCCTTAAAATTACCTGTATTAGTGGTACCAAAAAAGGGTTTCAATGAAGATGGAATTTCAAAGCTCAGACTCGTAATAGATAATAAAAAACTTAATGAAAATCTTGGAAAAGCCAAATACTTCTCAACAATTGACTTGGAATCTAGATTTCATCAGATTCTCATGAACGAACCAGTCATACAGAAAACCTCTTTTTTAATAAACAATGGGAAATACAAATTCCTAAGAATGCCTTTCGGTTTGACAAACGCTCCAAGAATATTCCAGCGAGCGATGGATGATATTTTAAGAGAACAAGTGGGTAAAACATGTCATGTTTATATGGATGACATTATATTATATTTTCAAATACAATTGAACAACATTACAGAGATTTAATTGTCATAATTAAAATTTTGCTGAACGCATACCTGAACATACCCTAACAACTGATGAGTCTGACTTAGCTATTGGTGCTGTTCTTTCTCAGGAAGGAAAACCAATTACATTTATTTCAAAAACTCTGACCAGAACTGAACAGTTATACGCAACAAATAAAAAGGAACTTTTAGCCATAGTGTGGGCTTTAGAAATGTTTGAAATTACTTCTATGGGGTTAACGACATCGAGATCTATACCGATCATCAACCTCTTTCATTCTCCATTTCTCAAAAAATCCAAATATCAAAATGAAAAGATGGTATTCCTTTATTGAAAGCCAAAATTATTTATAAGCCTGTAGCAACAAATGTTGTTGCGGACGCCTTATCAAGGATCTAAATAAATAACCTAACGAAAAGTAATGAATCGGTCTCAGATCAAAATACTCAGCATTCAGCAGAGAGTAGTTTTGAGAATGTTATACAAGAAACCCGAAAACCCTTAAACCAGTTCAAGCAACAATTGCTAATAGCAACGGGGAGGTATACAATACATGAGTCGATTAATGTATACGGAAATACTAGACATATAATAGAGTATGACACTCCAGAAAATTTAGTATCCATCTTAAGAGAATTCATTCCACCCAATATAACAATAGGAGTTCACTGTACTCTAGAAGATTTTTATAAAATACAAAAACCACTTAAAGACAATTTTATAAATAAATTTTTATACACTAAGATATTTGTCCAGGATGTCGAAAACGCTGAGGACAGATCTACCATAATCACAGAAACTCATTGTAGAGCTCACAGAGGGCTTGATGAAAATTATAAACAGATATATAGACTTTACGCCCAAAATCTTAAATTCATTACTTGTATAGATTCTTATTCGAAATATTTAGTCGTGAAAGAAATTCCTAATAAACTAAATATAGAAAATAAAGTTTCCGAAATTTTACAGCAATTCCCATTAGCCAAAACTTTGATGATAGATAACGAACCAAGTTTTTCTTCATCCCAATTTAAATCCTTTGCACAAAGAAATCGGATATCATTATTCTTTGCAGATCCACGACATAGTACGTCCAACGGACAAATAGAGAGAGCATTATAGAGCAATAGAGCATTAAAGATGAGCTTAGTTTAATTGATTATTCTGAAATCATAATTAGAGCAGCACAAAAATATAACTTAACAATTCACTCAATAACCAACCAACGACCTTTTGATGTATTATTCAATAAAATCAAACATAAGGAAACTCCTAAATTATTGCAACAAGCTTAATCGAAATCGTTACATTTTCACAATGAAGATAGACAAAATAAGAATTATCATGTAGGAGAGGTAATTTACGAAAAGAAACGTTTCTAGCTTAATTCTAGATATAAAAAACAAGTAGTTAAGGAAAATCGAAATAAAGTTATTGTAAATAAAAGAAACCGTACGATTCATAAAGATAATATAAAATAATTTGTTTCAAATTCTAGATAATGTTGTCAATAATGTATTTATTGTTGCTGGTAGCTACAACCAAATCCGAAATTATGGATTACACAAACCATGATTTCCTTCTTTACAAAGATGTTTTTATTTATGAATCATACGCAGACTTATTTCATATAACTAATATAAGTTTTTATAGAGATATAATAAATCTTGAAGCAGAATTTCTAAAGAATCATAACAGCAAGAATTTTCTTTGGGAAATATCCCACAATTTAAAAATTATCAAAATACTTATCTCTCAAATAATACTCAGTAGATCGAAAAGAGGCATTAATGAATCAGGCACTATTTGGAAATGGATAGCGGGAACACCAGATCATGATGATTTCATAACAGTCCAAAAAAAAATCGATGATTTAATACAAAATAATAATGATCAATTCGTTATTAATTCTAAAATATTTAAAGAAATAAAATCTTTATCTGAAGAATTCAAAACAGTCCTTAAGGATCAAGAAGTTTCACTCAGGAAATATCGTCTGCGCTTGCTTACTTACGATCTTATGAATTTAATGAACACAATTACACTCGCAAAAATTGATGTATTTAATACTTAAATTCTAAATAATGATATACAATAAATTTATAAGCACGAAAGTAATCCTGTAATTATAACAGACCTATTAGATATATCTGAATTTAAAATCGCTTTGCACCAAGATCTAATTATAATTTAAATAATGTAATGTATAATGTGGAACAAATCGTTATGTTATAGAAGAAATTAAAATATAATCAACGTACGACCTCGAGAATAAAATCCAAAACCACTTCATATATTGTTTAATAGGTCAATGCAAAAACCAACATAATCAAAAGGAATCCAGACGCTCCAAAATTCAACAATTAAGGGACCCCTCATTCTCGATTTCAAATTTTGACGATTTTCAATGGGCTGAAAAATGTCCATATATTATTTTTGAGGTTTGCAACTTTGCATTTATTATTTATTTGAAGGCTTTTTGTGTTTGTTATTGAACAAAATACCTTCTTTTCGTCGGCATCACTTTTTTATCACTTTCTTTTCAGCCACAAATCAAGGTAAAAAGTAGAGAAGATCTTCACCGATTTTAGTTATTCTAGTTCATGCTATAGCTTTATATGGCATAATAGTTTTTGAGTAATCTCCGACGACAGTCGTACAAATACTGTTTTGAGAAAAACGCGTTTTAAGTTTTGAGAAGCTATGGCCTTCGCCTGAGGCTTACAAAATATATATAACTTCAATAGTTTTTGAAATTTTCACTAGAAATTTTAAAAGCACATTCTTGAAAAATTATAGGTTCGAATTAAATAAAAAAAACAAAATTGATTTTTTGAAACCGAGAATGGGGGGTCCCCTTAAACAATCTTCAACTATTTGTTGTATTTACCAGTTTATATATCGAAAAACCGAAGGTTTTTCAACAGACAAAACACTGAAAAATTTCACACACTCATAAAAGCTTTAACAACAGAACTTCACCTTTGTTAAAATCAAAGAAGTTTGGCAACATACGAAACCGACTTCATGTTAAACAAGAAAGGAAAGCTAACTTCGGGCGGAGCCGAAGTTGATGTACCCCTGCAGAATATTCTGTAAATTATATTCTCCAAAATTATTCATATGATGCACTATTAATACGCATAAAAAATCCCAACTTCCTAACTTTAAAAACACCAAAGTTATGGCCGATCCCGGCCGTTCCGACTTATGTATATACTGCATGCAAAGGAAGGAAGTGTGTGTGCAAAGTTATAATTCGATATCTTTAAAACTGACAGAAAGACGGCCATGCTTATATCAACCCAGGAGATGATCCTGATCAAGAATAAATATACTTTTTAGGGTCGGAGATGTCTCCTTCACTGCGTTGCACACTTTTGACCAAAATTATAATACCCACCGCAAGGGTATAAAAATTCTTATTAAAGGTACTTAAAAAGTAAAGGGAATGGGCAGTAAACATAGTGACGATGCGCACAAGGAATGTGTCTACTTTGAAGTTTTAATCGGAACGAGAAATTATCAATCATATTATTTTTAATAGGCGTCAAATTATGCCATACAAAACAAAATCTTAAAGCTCTTTCAAAATAACAAAATCTTGGCAGGTATCCAAGTAGTAGTATTTTTATTTTGGTAAAAAGCTCTGTATAAAAAGCATACATCCTACAACGTTTTGAAAAATCTGCTACAAAACCGCCTACAGCTTCTTAACTCCCAAAGATACAGACAGGTGCTAATGTTGAAAGAGCGCTTCATAAATTGGACCAAGTTGGGAATACTACACGTGTAAATTATTTTGTTGCTCATGATATGGTTTTCGCAAATGTGATCGAAGTGTCGATTTATATATCCACTAAAATAATGTAAAAAACAAAAAAGTGCAATGTTAGAAAACAATTGAACTCCAAATACGTTTTTACTCCAGGGTAAAATTTAATATATGTATATGTATTTAAAAAGGTTATGTTTTTACATTTTCGCTTTAAATTGGTCTTGTCTTCTTTTTAAGATCTTTTAGAGAAAATTAAAGTTTTATTGAGTAATAAGCCTTAGACATTCAAAAGCCTTAGAGATGAGAAATTGATTTTACGTAAGAACGGTAAAAGTGATACCAGATCGGCCCAATTACTGGACCCAGGTTTCAAAATAACTATTGGGCAAACGATTTCACCATTGGCGTAATATATCAACTTTACGACACACCGTCATATAACCTAAAAGGTAAAATTCAACTAGATATTAAACGTTTTATTTTTGCTAAAGTTCTTATTTTTGGAAAGAGTAACAAAAAACCAAAAAAAAATGGTTTTTATTATTTTTTTATGCTAATTTATGATTTCTGCAAAAAGATGTAATACATTTTGCCAATGTATATCACTATTCTTGCTTTCGTTACTCGTCTATAACACCAAAAGGCTACGAATCTTCTTTGGAAAATAAAAATAAGAAGTTTTTTCTTTATTTCAGGGAAGTGACAATCAATTTGAGAATCCATTGCCTGGAACTATTGTTGACCAACATATAACCAGATTGAAAATGTACGATTTTTTTTTGGTTTCGCAATTGGTACGACAGGGCACCGTAACTCCCACTCATTTTGTTGTTTTACGAGATGACGCCCAACATGGACCGGATATCATTCAAAAGTTAACTTATAAACTTTGTTTTCTATATTACAACTGGGCTGGCACTGTACGAATTCCAGCTTGTTGTATGGTAAGTAATTTTTTAATACTTCTATTGAGTAAAAATGCGCAAATATATTTATACCCGTTACTCGTAGAGTAAAAGGGTATATTATATTCGTGCAAAAGTATGTAACAGGTAGAAGGAAGCGTTTCCGACCCTATAAAGTATATATATTCTTGTTCAGGATCACTAGCCGAGTCGATATAGCCATGTCCGTCTGTCCGTCTCTCCGTCTGTCCGTCTGTCTGTCCGTCTGTCTGTCTGTCTGTCTGTCCGTATGAACGCTGAGATCTCGGAAACTATAAAAGCTAGAAGATTGGCATTTTGCATGTAGATTTTAGGAGTTCCTACGCAGCGCAAGTTTGTTTCAAAATGGTGCCACGCCCTCTCTGACGCCCACAAGCCACAAGCTGTGGCTACAGTTTAGATGCTATTATGAAAATTTTTTTTGATATGTATTTGTTTCGTCAATACCTATCGATTGGCCAAATAAAAGTTTGCCACGCCCACTCTAACGCCCAAAAACCCATTAAACACTTAAGCCTGGCTAGCGCCCACATTTCCGCCTTTAATGGCGTATACAATAGCGCCATCTAACGGATGAATTTGGAACAGCTGGCCAAGGTGCTCAACAGAGTCAACGTTAATTCTGGATGTTTTCTATTAAAGGAAATTGCGATGGCTTTTATTTGTCAATACCGAACTATATCCCAAGAACTATGCAAATCAAATCAAGTTAGCCAAATTGGTGTTCCCTGGGTACCGATTTTAACATAAAAATCGGGAGCTAATTCGAGGGGCGAAAAACATACAAGAAGGCATATTTATATTAAGTTGTTTAGCTGAGTAACGGGTATCTAATAGTCGAGGCACTCGACTATAGCGTTCTCTCTTGTTTTACCTAGATCCTTTGTGGTAATATTGTTTTAAAAGGAATATATATACCATACTGAATAGGGGGTCTCAGGTGATGACTTAAATTAAATGATTGGCCTTTAGTCAGAACAAAGTATTTACAGAACAATTTTATAAAGTAAAAGAAAAAGAGGTGGTTTTATAAAGTAAAGTAAAAGTTTATGTTTGTACGGCTTTAAAAACTGCTGAGTGAAAGAAACACCTTGTCATATCATAATTTTGTTTTTCACTTTTACAACATTTTTTGCAATACATCTAAAATTTTATTGAGACCAGATATTTTATTAAGAGATTTATTCTTCATGTCATTACATTCAATTGTCATCTACGCTTATTATACCCGTTACTCGTAGAGTAAAAGGGTATATTGTATTCGTGCAAAAGTATGTAACAGGTAGAAGGAAACGTTTCCGACCCTATAAAGTATATATATTCTTGTTCAGGATCACCAGCCGAGTCGATCTAGCCATGTCCGTCTGTCCGTCTGTCTGTCCATATGAACGCTGAGATCTCGGAAACTTTAAAAGCTAGAAGATTGGCATTTTGCATGTTGATTTTAGGAGTTCCTACGCAGCGCAAGTTTGTTTCAAAATGGTGCCACGCCCTCTCTGACGCCCACAAGCCACAAGCTGTGGCCACAGTTTTGATGCTATTTTGAAAATTTTAATTGATATGTATTTGTTTCGTCAATACCTATCGATTGGCCTAATAAAAGTTTGCCACGCCCACTCTAACGGCCAAAAACCCATTAAACGCTTAAGCCTGCCTAGCGCCTACATTTCTGCTTTTCATGGCCCGTGGTATCAATAGCGACATCTAACGGATGACTTTGGAACAGCTGGCCAAGGTGCTCAACATAGTCAACGTAAATTCTCGATAAGGATTTATATTAAAGGAAATTGCGATGGTTTTCATTTGTCAATACCGAACTATATCCCAAGAACTATGCAAATCAAATCAAATTAGCCAAATTGGAGGTCTGAGTCAAACAATGGCGTATGTGTGTATGTATGTAAGCATATACACCTGTACATATGTATTTACATTGTACACAGTTGCAATTGCCCGGCAAAGATAATACAAGAAGACATATTTATATATTAAGTTGTTTAGCTGAGTAACGGGTATCTAATAGTCCAGGCACTCGACTATAGCGTTTTCTCTTGTTTTTATATACCTTTAAGAAACAATATATAATAATAATGTGTACCGATAAAAATCCGAAGAATCACCGCATTTAATTTTTTAGATATCTTTAATCCACTTTCTTTCTTTTATCATACCTACTACTTATAATAGAAAGAAAAGATAGAACATTTTCATAGCAAATGTCCACACTAGCATGAAAATATTATCACGAATGGAATCTAAACTGCTCGAACTAATTAAAATTTTATAAGTAAGCGATTTTAAGTATAAAAGGATGGTGTGCTCCAAGTGAAACCGCCTTGATGATGTCGTCACTCAGCTACAAGTGTTTTTGTTCCAAGAGGGATTTTCCAAGTAGGTAAAGAGAGCAAAACCATAGACCGTTGTTGTAGCGAAAACGAACATGGAAAAACAGGTTCTCAAAATACTTTACAACAATTGTAAGAAAATAAAAGACTTAGATAAATATCACTCATGATAGGTTAGACCCACGCAGATCAAAGCGCAACTGCTCCTGCAATTCGGATTTTTTGATATACACGGTATTTAAGTCTTAGAATGTCATGTTTCATAGTTATGTTTAAGGAGGGCGAGCTGGCTACTCCTGGAGCCCATCAGCAGCAGAATCAAACCGAGAAGCGGACGACGAACCAGAAGAAGAAGAGTCAAGTGAAGCGACGAACGACGAGCAAATGAAAGAAAAAATAGTACGATGAGATAAACAACTAGCAAAATAAAGGAAAATCGAACGAGAAGTTAAACGACGAGCAACATAATGAAAAATCAAATGAAAAGATGAACGACGAGCCGGAAAAATAAAAGGCAAAGAAACGACAAGAAACTTAACATTTTGAGAGAGAGAGTTGGAATTAATGCATTTTGAAAGAGAGTTGCTGCAAAGAGAGAACGATTTGTTAAGAGCGGCTGATGGACCGGATTCATGCAAAGTTTTGAAAGATGATGAAATTTCATTCCAAAGAATAAAAGAAATAATGCCGGACGGCTAAACTTGTTAGTGTGTGGCATGCGCATATAAACGTGATAAAAACAAACAACATAAGCATAAACTGAAAATAGGCTTCGATCCCTAATATTCAGCAAACTAAAGGGTAATGTAGAATCCAGGGTGTACTCAAAACCAGAAATCGCAAACGAAAAGATTAATACCCTGTTGATATCGATGGAAAAAGGAGAGTGTCATTATTTTGCACAAGAGGTTGGAAACGCGCAGATGGCAAATGGTGACCTACTACACGCCAATTTAGTTGCTCCAAAGATCGGAGGAGCAACTAACATCGCTGAAAAAGTCTAGAAGCAAGCTTTCCGGTGCTACCATAGGAATTTTTTGAGGCACATCGCCTCAGATTGCCGTAAGCCAAGACGAGAAGTTAGATGTCAAGAAGACATCAGCCCCAGCTACTCGTCACATCGCCTCAGATTGCCGTAAGCCAAGACGAGAAGTTAGATGTCAAGAAGACATCAGCCCTAGCTACTCGTAAAGATTATTACGTAAGATATTTAAGCATAGAAATAGAGAGTAGCATTAATTAATCGTTTTTTATAGACTCAAAAAGTCCAATCAGTTTTATTAAAAGATCTTATGTTCCGCCTAGTGTAAACATGAAGCCAGCGCCTTCAGCTACGTATATTGGTTTAAACTCCAGTAAATTAATTATCTTTGGAAAGATTTTTGTGTTTTTGTATTTTACAATATATAATACAAGAATAACACTTGAAATAATAGTTGTTCAGAATGATTCTATGAATGAAAAGGTAATATTGGTAAGGGATTTTTTAAATGCGAGTGGTGCCTGGAAAAGTATACTTCGTACCTTTTGGCCACATTGAGTTCCTAAGGATGTTGTTTGGGCTGAAAAACGCGCCGTCTACGTTCCAGAGGTTAATAAATAAAAATTGTAGTGACCTGATAAGAGAAGCAAAGATGGATTATCGTGTACTTAAACGACATAATGATTGCGACAAAGGATATAAAGTGTCATTCGAAATTTTAAGATAGGAATTCGATAGACTAAAAAGAAAAAATTTAGAACTGAGGCTTAGTAAGTGTGAGTTTTTTCAAACGGAAATTAAGTATCTGGGGTATACGGTGGATGGGAACGGCACCAAAGCTGATTGAAAGGGTATAGTTGCTGTACAAAATATTCCTGTCCCTTCGAAAACTTGTGAGGTACAAAGCTTTCTAGACTTTGTTCATACTTTTGCAGGCTTATCAAAAACTTCCCTAAAGTTGCGAAACTTTTATACAACGTAACGAATTAGAGCTGAAAAAGTTTGAAGTTAATAGAGCTAAAAAAAATTAAATATTAACCATACAACATATAGACTGGTCATTTCATACAACGAAAATGCCCCAAAAATTTTGTACCGACAGGCCCCAGGGCTCTAAGCTGCAGGCCCCGGACACTTCGTGTGCGTTCGAGTTTTTTGCGCTCTCATTCTTATCCTCACGAGTTCGGTCGTTCAGTCGTAGAGACGCGCAATGAAGAAGGTTGAATTGGTCTTTATATGTAAATTAATTTAAATGTGTTTACCGCAGCTAGTCCCTAGCTGCAGTCCCGTTGTCGATCGCCGGTCTAGTCGATTTACGTTGGTACGTAGATGATGGTTCTGCGTAGCTCCGGTAGGTAGGTGGCCGGTTGGCCGATTTATGTTGGTACGTGGGCGGTGGTTCCGCGTAGCTCCAGCCGGTGATCAGCTGTCGTCCACTGAAGAGTTATGACGATTACGCTGGAAGGGTGACTGCCCTCCGTTCGCTGCTGGCCTAGAGACTCAGTCAGTGTTTAAATAATAAATTGATTAACGGCGGTGGCCGGAGTTTGCTTGATGAGCGATGTGCTCTTTATTGAATCAAAATCAGAACTAAAACTTAAAGCTAACATAAATGAGCTTCATAGCGGTCACTCCAATGGGCAGCGCTATGTCAGCAGTTTGGCCGGCGCGATGTCTACGTAAACTGTGGTCAACAACTTTGGTCTTGCTGGTCACAGTTAACTACTCCCCCTTTTAAGTTAAGGCCGCTCTCGGCCGATACAATCTACAATCTGCAATCACTTCCTTTATTTGGCTGGCAGATCTTTTTGCCCTACTAAGTCGCTGGTAAGTGAGAACAATGCAGATGCGCACAGCATATTGCTCCTACAATAATTGCTGCGAAATTCATTTGGTTGTCGTCGATCTCGTCCCGGAACTCCTTGATAAACTCCAAGTTGCGTTCACTCAAGCGGTGAAGGTACGGGAGGCTGAGAACATCTTGGTTGGCAGTGATGTTCAATAGGGGGGAGCTTGCTGCCCCTGGAGTTCTCTTCTGGGCGTTAGCGTGATTGATGAAAAGGGTTTCATTTATCATGACCTGTTTATCGAAGGTGATGAGGTGAGTGCCATGCATCCGGACTTCTGTCCCGTTGTCCACTCGAATCTTGGCTGACCTGTCGTTGATGATCACCATCCCTTCGTCCACGTATGTGATTGGGTGCAAGTCGCTCTGTTGTGTTCGGCAATGCGCCAATGACGTGAAACGGCAGAATGTGGCTCCCGGTGACACGGAGTTTCTAATGGCGTGAATTTCTCCGCCGCAATCCGCTATAATGTTGTCTGTTATCTGCAGCATTGTCTCACCATGGGCGACTGGAAAAATGGTTATCTTTTTGCATGCCAATTTTATTCTAGGACATTTTATGATAAAGTGTAAAACGTTAACGGACTGCAGAATCTTCACGGACGAAACGGACAAAAGATCCCCTATGGGAGTATTGGTGGGTTCCTCAAGCCAAACTGATTTTAAGTCTTCGTGGTCTAAAATATTTGGACTAACAATGTTAATTTTGGCAAAAGTTATTGCAAGCATTAAATTCTGTAATTCCATCATCATTCATATAAGTTGATTTTCTCTAAATCACCGGCGTCTGGTGTCCCTGCTACGACCTTTAGCGCTGACCCTAAGAAATCAAGACTCCTAGCTACTCGATGATGAATGCTCAACGACTCTAACAAGTCCTGGAGGTGGGCGGTATCTACGCTTAAAAGCTTCTTCATATGGGATAGTGGAAACATGTTTATCATGTTGTCTGTTTCTTCCACTACGCGCGCATACTCCGAGAGGTTCGCTGTATCAGTAACGAACGTGAACTCTTCCCACACTAGTATTTGGCCGTCAACGATGGGAATATACTTGGCCTGGGAATAATCAGTTATGTGAGCCGACGCCAAGGATAGGAAAAGAAAATGTATGAGTCCGAACCTGTGGAATTTAACTTTAGCTATTTTTTTGTTCACCGAGAGGTATCCCACCACCAATAAAATAAACTTAAACTAAAAGGTATGCCGGTGGCAATTAAGCTTATAACTAGTACGAATTTGCGCCAAGTGGCTTAAAAGTGTAATAAAAATGATTAAAGAAGGACATTATCTGATTGTATTATTTAAGATTGTCCTTGTGGACCACCCTCCCCTTAATGAGGACCGTGGTCCCCAGGTCCGCTTCTACAGCCCTTTCCTCACACAAGGGTGTGAGTTTATTTCCTAGCCTTTTGTTGGACTTTACGAAAACTTTTTCTCCAACTTCAAAGACCATATTCTGTCGAGACGCGTTTTCCCTGTTTCTTAGCACGTCCTGGGCGCTTTTTATCTTTTGCCGGATTTTTGTTTGTAAATCGTCCGAGTTCGCCTGTACAACATTAGCTGGTCTTTTGTTAATGACCGTGTGAATTGATTTGTTGTACCTGGTAGTGGCTAATAGAATAATTTCCACGGTGTCGGTTATTCCGGTGTCGATTTTTAAACATCGACTGAGTTCCGATAGGGTACTATGGAACCGCTCTACCTGCCCGTTTGAAACACTATGTAGAGGCGGTGCATTTGCAATGCTAACGCCGAAATGATTATTGAGCAAGGTGGAGATTGTCTGCGACTTCAACGATGGTTCGTTGTCGCAATAGATTACCCTAGCTTTTGGAAAATAATTCATCAGCTGAAGTAAAGCTGGTTTAAGATCCTCAATGGTCCTTGAGTGGACGTGTTGCACGACAGCAAATTTCGAAAATTTGTCGATGCAAGTGAGGAAATATTTCCTGTCAGTGGAGTATACGTCTATGTGCAGTATTTCTCCCATATGAGAGGGGATTGGTGTCTCACCCAGCTCTTGTTTTTTGGATGTCTGTCATATTTTGGCTCTCGCGCATGTCTTACAGTTCGAGACAACTTCGCTGGCCAATTTTGCCATCTTTGGGAAGTAGTACTAAGAGAGCACTTGCTTCACATTTTCCTGGGCCGATCTTTGGGCCCTATTATGCTCAGCTGTGATAATTTCCCGCCTCTCAGCAACTGCCAAAATGTCTGTTACCTAATTTTTGCAGTGCCAAAATTTTGTTGCTGGAAATTGTCGAACCAGCTGGTCCTGTACCAAGGCCAACGTGTGTAGGTCACAATGAATGGCGTTTACGCCATTGGGAACGATAATATCTGCGATTTCTCTGAGCAATGTCTCTTTGCACGAGAAGCTAATTAAGTGACGCCTTTTGTTCCCGAACAGTATGAAGCTGCGTTTCAATGGGGAGCGCGCCTCTTCGCGAACCAACTGGTTCTTAATGGTGTGGGTCAGGGAGAATTCGCTGTGTATCGTGGCTATGCATGATTCAGCTTCCTGCTCTTCCATGGCATTGAGTTGTTGTCTGGACAGCGCGTCCGCGACCAAGTTCTCTTTGCCAGGCTTATAAAAAATACGCGCATCTGACTCATCGATGCGCGCCTTCCACCTCTTGATTTTAGCGTTCGGATTCGACTCCGAGACCGCAAAGGTTAAGGGCTTATGATCAGTAAAGATATTTATGTCTTTTACTGCGTACAGATAGTGCCGTAATTTGGCCAATGCCCAAATAATAGCTAACAATTCCCTTTCATTTGTAGCATAATTTATTTCCCTGTCCTTCAATGTCCTTGAGATCATTGTGATTGGACGACCCTCTTGGGACAACACCGCGCCAATGCCATAGGTCGATGCATCTGTCGTTAGATCAAATGCTTTTTTGTAATCGGGGTATCTTAGCATGACGTCCTCAGATGCCAAGATATTTCGCAATTTCTGAAACGCTTGTTATTGTGCCTCAGAGAACTCGACCGAGACTTTCCGTGACCTATGTCTACTAATCGTTCCGTTTTCCCCTTTCAAGATGTCCGAAATGGGTCTTGCTATTGCTGCAAAATCCTTTATGAAACATCTGTAGTAGCTTGCCAGGCCAAGGAATGATCTGACCTCAAACACGGATTTTGGTTCCGGGAAGTCTTTAATGGCTTTGACCTTCTCTGGGTCAGTTGTTGCACCATTGCTGGTGACTATGAATCCCAAGAAGCCTACGCTTTTTTTAAAGAAGCGTGATTTTTCTACAGACACCCTCATGTTTGCTTCGTAGAGATTCTTTAAAACCCAATGTACGTGTTTGACATGTGATTCTTCATTTTCAGAAAAAATAATCACATCATCCACATATACGTAACAAAATTTGCCGATTTGTTCTCCCAAAATGTCGTCGATTGTCCTTTGAAAAATGCTGGCAGCATTTTTCAGACCAAAAGGGAGCCTGCGAAATTCATATATTCCCCCGTTTACCGAAAACGAAGTTTTTTCGCGATCACGCTCTGCGAGCATGATCTGATGGTATCCTGACTTAAGGTCCAATGTTGTAAAATATTTGGCCTTGCCTAGGTTTCCCAATATCATGGAGATATTTGGCATGGGGTACTTATCAGATACCGATCTTTCATTTAGCTTGCGAAAGTCAATTACTAGTCGCATATTTTTGTTGCCCATTTCATCCGCGCCCTTCTT
The DNA here is from genome assembly GCA_018153365.1 of Drosophila fuyamai. Taxonomy (NCBI): domain Eukaryota; kingdom Metazoa; phylum Arthropoda; class Insecta; order Diptera; family Drosophilidae; genus Drosophila; species Drosophila fuyamai. The sequence continues at coordinate 480,311 of JAECXW010000407.1, read as the reverse complement.
GTCCACTACCCATATTGGGTTGTTGTACGGAGACACAGATTTCTGGATTATGCCGTTACCCAATAGATTTTGGATTTCCTTGTTAACAAAATCGGCCGCCCCCATGGGGTACGGATACAGTTTTGCATAAATAGGTTCTTCATCTATTGTTCTTATCGTGGCTACTACCGAAGTGTTATACGGTAGTGCCTCATTGGGGTCTGCAAAAGCCCATTTTCTGCTTTTAAGCATTTTTATAAAGGCATCTTTGATTACAGGGGGTGCATCAGAGCAATCTACGTTAGTAAAATTGACATCAGCACAGGTATGGAAGGAAATTTCTTCGACTTCCGTGCCCCATTTAAGACTCCCAGATTTTATTGTGTTATTTGGGCTGTGCCATGGATTAAATGAATTTTGAAAGGGGCTTCTACTACAGCCCCTTTTAAGGTCTAATAAAGTTTTTAGAAGCGCCCGTGTCTATGAGGAATTTCATAGAAGCCCCCGCTACTCTTCGTCTGAGGACGGGTAGCAGGGATTTTCCCCTAAAAAATTGATGGCATCCGAATCGTATTCTTCAATGGCATCGTCATCAATTTTTGCCGCTGCACTGGAGGCTGCGCTAGAATAATTTTTGTCCGTCTGCTCGCCGCTTTGAGTGACATGATTGACTCTTTGTCTTTTAACGGGGCCTGAACGGCCGGACGCAGCCGGCTTCCCGCTTTGGTAAGTCTGTGTTTGGGTCGGTTGTACAAACTTAGAAATGGATGGGTCAATAACCATTGGCTCCGGAGTATTATATTGCGGTGCAGAATGCACCTGGGCCCTATGCGGTTTGTTAAAGTGCGGGTTTTTACCGGCACCAAACTGCTGATTTGGCTGCGGGAAGGCCTTGTCTTGTTGACGATCTTGTGGCTTTGGATTTTGCCGACGATCTTTGTCCTCCTGGCTTCTTGCAAACGTAGTTGCAAAAATGTATCTTTAGTGGTTCGATTCCACTTCCTGTGCCAGGGCCAAAGCCGATGGCATGTCTTTCGGCTTCGCCGAGAAGAGTACATCCGTGAGGTTTCGTTTCAGGCTGGAATGAACACGCGTAAAGCATCCTCACGGAATTTGGCACATAAAATTGTTGCCATTGACGGATCGTAGGACATATTGACTTTATTTGTCAATAAGGTGAGTTTTTTCTCAACCTCATCGTAATATTGTAAAAGGGTCATACCACCCTGTCTTAGGGTACCAAATTCTTGTTCAATGACATGCATTGGACGCTTGTCACTAAACGTGAAGTCAAGACGACTTACTATCGCGTCGAAATTCAGTACCGTGCCGAATGAGGACAGCACTGCGTCGGCAGGGCCCCTAATCTGACTTCTAATGATGATGACTGTCTGGTAGTGACGCGAGCTACCATCATACCGCCTGAAAATGTGGTAAGCGGCCGTGGCCGCCTGCCGCCAGGAGACGTACGTTTCCTGTGCGCCCGAAAATTGGGGCAAGCATTTTACAGCATCTAAAGGTTCGTTACATTGTATAGTATCATCTATTTGAATGGCCGTGTATGTCTTTATTTCTCCAGCCGTTGCTGGTGTAATACTTACTGCGGCCACCCTGCTGGCCAACTCCTTGATTTGTTGTCTTAACCCCTGGTCTCTTATGTTGTTCTGAGCGGCCTATTCTGCAAGGGCATTATTAACTGCTGCCTGTATAACCTCCCTAAGTTGCTCGGGATCCATGACGTCTGTAGGAGGGACGGGGGGCTTGCGTTTTGGGGTTGAGGCGGGGACTTGCTGAATCTGAGGAATCTGAGTCGCTTGAGTATTGTTTTCTGTTCCTATATTGGAGAAACGGATCACTCATGGGCAGTTGAATTTAACTGCACAGAAAACCCGTGCACGTAAGCAAAAGCGCTGTATGAACATAAACAAAGACAAAGTCGAAAGACTTTGGGGGTCGTATTTCCTTTCAATATGCGGGACAATAAAAACACCAACAATGTCTACAGGGTGACAGAATGTGCGACCGCTGCATAAAATTATGTTTAGTACACAGTGAAAACAAAAATCACCGAAATGGCAGGCGAGTAAGCGATGCGCCGTTACACAGAAAGAAATAAATAATACAAATATAACAAATTTATTATTTTGATAAATAATTTCGCATCGAAAATTATTGTTTTTATATGGACACAATAAAAAATATCCTAACTGTGGCTGTTAAATTATAAACTATGAAGTTATAAATACTGAGATTTTCCAAAAATTCACTTTTCACTCGTTTATTTATATATTTGACTTCTTTTATTTTTTTACTTTGTTGTTACAAGAATTAAATGGACAGAATTAAATGCTAAATTTTCTTGAGACAGTTGTCCGAACTATATAAATGATTTTTATTGAAGACATAAAAGTTTTGACCGAAGGTTCCCACTTACATGTTTTGTGAATTGTTTTGCAGCTGCATTTTTCCGTGCCGCCGTCACTTTTAATTTCCAAGCTTAGTTTTTCCAGTCGGGTAATTCTTTACCACTAGTTGAGCGCCAATTAATTTAAATGTGTTTACCGCAGCTAGTCCCTAGCTGCAGTCCCGTTGTCGATCGCCGGTCTAGTCGATTTACGTTGGTACGTAGATGATGGTTCTGCGTAGCTCCGGTAGGTAGGTGGCCGGTTGGCCGATTTATTTATGTTGGTACGTGGGCGGTGGTTCCGCGTAGCTCCAGTAGATAGGTGGCCGGTTAGCCGGTGATCAGCTGTCGTCCACTGAAGAGTTATGACGATTACGCTGGAAGGGTGACTGCCCTCCGTTCGCTGCTAGCCTAGAGACTCAGTCAGTGTTTAAATAATAAATTGATTAACGGCGGTGGCCGGAGTTTGCTTGATGAGCGATGTGCTCTTTATTGAATCAAAATCAGAACTAATACTTAAAGCTAACATAAATGAGCTTCATAGCGGTCACTCCAATGGGCAGCGCTTGCCGGCTATGCACGAGCATCCGGCCAGACGCTATGTCAGCAGTTTGGCCGGCGCGATGTTTACGTAAACTGTGGTCAACAACTTTGGTCTTGCTGGTCACAGTTAACTTGTATGCGTGTTCATTCATTCTCATACAGGGGTGCATGTGTGCGCTTATTTCAATTCGATGCGACAAGAATAGTATGTCTTTTACTACTTTTCAGACTTGACTTTCAAACATACATTTAAATTCCGTTCGCTTCGCGAGTGAACTATAAATCTTTGTGCACTTGTGTAACAGAACTAAAAAGTTGTTTTAATTTCGTAATTCTATTCTGTGTTTTTTTTGCTTGTAACCCCACCTTTTCTCTTTTGTGCGTTGATCGTCGTAAGTCGTAGTGCTGTTTTTAGTGTTGCTTTTGCATGCACTTTAACTAATTTACGCTCCCGCTCTCTCGCTCTCTTTGCTTTTGAAAGTTCTAAGCTCTTGCGGTACTTATAACTGCTCGCTTAAAAAATTTTAATTCATTTTCTTGGTACAGTGGTTCCAATAGATAAAATGAATAATAATAATTTAGTCTGCTTCTGAAAAAAATGCAGCCTCGAAATCAGGGCTGTCCAGTCTAATATGACCTGTTGGCTGTGTGAAAATATGGTGCACACCAGGTGCGCCGGTTTTACTGGCCGGACAAGTGATGACCTTTCAAAGGGGCCAAATTTGCAGTTTTGTTGTGATGAGGTTGCGAACGAGATGAAATCGTTCAAGCGCCAAACTAAAGGCGGCCTAATAAGGCTGATTAGCTGTTTCGGAGTTGCTAGAGATAGTTTTCGCCGAGCTGATGATCTCCTCACTGCGCTGTATTCGCAGTTTAATAGTCGAAAGCTATTAGCGCAAAAAAGCCGCTGGTGGTAAGCAGCAAAAGGGGAACACCCCGTAACCGAAATCAAAAGAACAACAGAGCATTCTGGCGGATCAGCAGCTGATTGCAGCAAACCCTCAAATGTTGCTAAGATCAGCAGCTAAAAAAGATTCGGTATCCGAACAATCCGTAACAGAATGCATGCAACCAGGGACTTCTAAAAATTCCGATTTGTCCGTAGTGGTTTCACAATTAGTGGATCCACCTATCTCTCAGAATGTAGCATCACCACCACAAGGGACTACTGAGTCCGGACAACCGGCTCAAGTTGGGTTTGCAGTATTAATGTCTGCTTCATCAAAATCCCTTTCAGTGGTTCCACTAAAGAAACAAATTTTCGTTTCTCGTTCTACATCTTCTGATGTACTGTCTTATATACAAGACGAAACTAAAGCCGATTGTAATAGTGTAAAGGTGGAAAAGTTTAAGTTTTCTTATGCTGGAGACATTTCATCTTTCAAGATAACTGTCCCTTATGAGCTTTTTGAAGCCATATGCTCGGGCCACTTTTGGCCGGATAATATGGTTGTAAAAGAATTCGAGGCTAAGATAAAGAAGGGGCCCATGGGAGTAAAACTTCCTAGTCGAGGCCAAACCAGTGTACCCATTTCAAAAAACGAACTTCTAACCTCCTTCTTTCTTATCAGAATGCAAGAGGTTTGCGTAGCAAGCTCACTAAATTGTATTCCGATATCCTTTTGCATCTCATATTATTGTGTTTACAGAAGCCTGGATAAAGCCGGAGATCTTTAGCTCCGAAGTTTTTCCAGGTAAGTATACAATATATTGGTACTAGCAGGGTGCCCGCAGCTTCGCTTGCGGTGGATAACCCGAATATCCTACTTTTCTTATGTAATAAGTTTGCAGTAGAACTATGTAATTTTGCATTTTAGATGTTACTTGATACGTATTAGTAGTTTTGTGTGAAACTTTAGTTAACCCTCATTAATAATTTTATTGTTCACATACGGATATACACCAAAATACATGGTTATGCAAAGAAATTTTCCTATTAATTCGGCAAAGCATACTCTTTGCCTAATTAATTAATTATCACATAAAAACACAACTCGCGGCAAATTTTCTTGATACGACTCTGACCAAATTGAAATTTTAACTTCTTATATTGCGCACTTGCTAAACTCTTTCCTCTCTCTCTATCTACTGCGATCTCCCTCTCCTATATTTCCTAACAGCGCGTGGCAAAACACTGTAAAAAAACAATTTGAATGGTATATTTTTACTACACTATCAAAAACCAGGCCAAATAGATTTTTGCCCAAAAAACGTCTTTTGCGTATTTTGGCAGCAATAACTGTAAAGAGCACTTAAATTCAATAATAGATCGACTTGTTGCTTAGTTTTTTTGTTTAGAAGATAGCTAGAGCTTTGGTGAAACCATCAAATGAATCGTTAAAGCTTAAGGAAAAACTTTACCGCAGGAATTTTTGATATTCAATTTAGAAAAGCCATTTTTCGACGTTAGAAGAGATTTTTTCCTAAATTGTTATTTTAGAATGTGTTTTAAAAACAGTAAAAAGCCTTAAATCTAAGCTGTCAAATTTTTTAAACATTGATAATGGTTAAACTATTTTTTGGCGAAAACACGGATTGGAATGGTTAAACGGTTTAGCGTCCAGAATTTTTGAAGCGTCCACTTGGGGAGCCCCAATAAATCTTAGCAAATCAGTTTAAAGTTATTAGAATGTAATAAAAATGAATATTAATATTGTTAACCAGTGGTTTTGGCTGTGCGTTGATTACCAGTTTTCTTACTGATAGCTTAATATATATAGATATCCGTCCCTCTAGACGGGGAGGTGGAGTTTTAATTGGAGTTTATTCAAACCTTCCTTTGATGAATTCAATACCATTGAATTTATTTGTGTAAAGTTATCCCTTCCTGGCAGCTCTATATACAGCTTTACGATAGGGATCAGTTGGTAGTTCTACGTGATTTTAATATACCTGGAGTTACTTGGTCCACTGAGGATGGATCGAATATCTTACTACCTTAGCACAGCATGATTTTATTGACGGCCTGCTTGACATATCTTTATCTCAAGTAAACCATGTTCGAAATTCATTAGGTCGCCTACTTGATTTGTGTTTTGTATCAAATCCTGAAGGTGTGTTTCTGTCCAGAGTAGCACCACTTACGCAACCTGAAGATCCATATCACCCTACAATCGAACTTTCATTTGGTACGGGTAGAGTTATTGAAGAAAAATCAGGAAAATCTGAAAAATCATCCAAACGAATACATTGTTTTCGCAAGGCAGACTTTCTGAGGGTAAATAATTTTATTTCTGGCTTTAATTGGTCTGATCTTTACTTATGCAATAATGTGTCCGATGTAGTTAATGTTTTTTACACTGCAATAAACTAATTTTTTAATTCCTGTGTTCCGTGGTACTATCCGTCAATTTCCAATAAATCACATTGGTTTAGCAAAGAGTTGACACACTTAAGCAATGTAAAGTCCAGACTTTTTAGGGAATATAAAAATACCGGTTCTCATCTGTTTTTACTAGATATTTAAGTGATCGGTCAAGATGTACCTTAGATGTGCTTAATGCTCAGTGTTATAATAGTTACTTAAACCGTTGTAAGGTCCAGTTTTCTCAGGACTCAAAACAGTTTTATAATTTCGTTAACACCGAGCGTAAATCTAATTATTTTCCTTCCTCGCTGTCGTTCGAAAACATGACGGCAACCACAGACCAGGCAATAGCCGATTTATTTGCCCAATTTTTTCAAACGACTTACTCTACTTCTTATTATTCATCACAGCCTTATTCTTACTCCATATCCAAGTCAAACCTCATATTCTGTCCCACTTTTACAGAAAGCTCTCTTCTTTTGGATCTTCTTCGTATTAAGCCTGTTTATTCGCCAGGGCCCGATGGTATTCCTGGGTGCGTACTTAGGTATTGCGCTAAGGCCCTGTGCAAACCTCTTCACAAGTTGTTTACCTTTTCTCTAGAAACTTCCCAATTTCCAAATAGTTGGAAGGAATCATTTGTTATTCCTCTTTTCAAAAAAGGTAACAAGCTAAAAGCTACAGAGGTATTTCTAAGTTGTCAGCTATTCCTAAGCTTTTTGAAAAAATCATTACTCCTCATTTGCAGCACCTTTGTAGATCAATCATTTCTCCGTGTCAACACGGTTTTATTAAACTTAGATCGACAATCACAAACCTTGTGAAGAACCGTAAAACGACCCTCACAATTTATTTTGTAGCCATGTAGGAATTTGTAGCCATGTATGATTTTTGTAGCCATGTAGGATTTTGTAGCCATATATGATTTTGTAGCCATGTAGGATTTTTGTAGCCATGTAGGAATATTTTTAGTTTAGCTTTTTAATAGCCAACGCACGCAACACATTTTAAACCATCGAACGCCTAAGCGCAACCAACACACTCTCGCCCTCTTCGAACAGTTTGAACACCTGCACAAAGCCAACACACACACAAGCTTTTCGTCGCACGATCGAACCAAATTGCAACCAACCCGACCGATGTTTTCGAGCAAGGGGAAAATAATTTCGCACGATCGAACCAAATTGCAACCAACCCGACCGATGTTTTCGAGCAAGGGGAAAATAATTTCGCACGATCGAACCAACGGACGCATCGAGCTCTCCCGGAGTCCTCACAGCGCACCCATCGTCCTCGTCTGCAAGAAGACAGGAGATGTGCGCATGTGCGTGGACTACCGTCAGCTCAACGCTCACTCGGTGCCCGACGCCTACCCATTACCGCACTGGACAGCGTGATAGGACCCGACATGGAGCCTCACGCATTCGCCTATCTAGATGACATCATCGTCATCGGGACCTCGTTGGACGAACACTTCACCAACCTACGAGAAGTACTCCGACGGCTTAGACAGGCCAACTTGAAGCTTAATAAAGCGAAGTATATGTTTTTCCAGCGCAGCATAACTTACCTAGGGCACGTCATCAGCGAAGACGGAATCCACACCGACCCAGACAAGATAGCCGCTGTAAGAGAACTCCAGCCACCCACTAACTGCAAGGAACTTCGACGATGCCTGGGGATAGCATCCTGGTACCGGCGATTTGTGGAGAACTTCGTCACAATCGTCCAACCAATGTCCGCCCTGCTCAGAAAGGGAAGGAAATGGACCTGGAGCGACCCTCAACAACAGGCATTCGAGGAGTTGAAAAGGAAGCTCACCGAGGCACCAGTACTGGCCTGCCCGGACTTCAACCTCAAATTCCAACTACAAACCGACGCAAGCAACTTCGGCCTTGGAGCCGTCTTAACCCAGCAAGTCGATGGAACCGCACGAGTCATCGCCTATGCCAGCAGGAGGATGCTTGCAGCAGAGGAAAATTACTCGGCTACGGAAAAAGAGTGCCTTGCTATAGTGTGGGCGATCAGGAAAATGAGGTGCTACCTCGAAGGATACCGATTTGACGTTATAACAGACCACCTCGCCCTGAAGTGGTTGAACTCAATCGATAACCCGACAGGCCGAATCGCACGATGGGCCCTCGAACTCCAACAATTCCAGTTTTACATCTCATACCGACGGGGAAAACAGAACGTCGTCGCGGACGCCCTGTCCAGGCAACCACTAGCAACGCTCCAGCAGGTGAATGAGACTGACGAATCGTGCAAGTGGATCACCGCGAAGATCAAGCAAATCGAAGGCAATCCGGAGAAATTTCCTGACTACATCCAAGAGAACGGGCAACTCTACCGACACCTCGACAACCCGTTTAGGAAGGAAGACCGTGGAGCATGGAGACTTTGCGTACCCAACAGCCATCAGCGTCGGGTTCTGGAAGAATGTCATGACCACCCCACTGCAGGACACCTAGGGATCAGGAAAACGACCACTCGAGTCTGCCAACAATATTATTGGCCGGGTTTGTTTCGAGACATCGCTCGTTACGTCCGACAATGCCCAGCCTGTCAGCAATTTAAGGTGCGTCAACGCAAACAAGCGGGGAAGATGCCAACCAGGAAATCGGAGAGACCATTCTCAACCCTGTGCGCGGATTTCGTAGGGCCTCTGCCCAGGTCCCGCAAAGGACACACGATGTTACTGTTGTTTTTGGACCATTTCACCAAATGGGTGGAATTAATACCCATACGCCAAGCTACCGCCACCAGTCTGGAATTAGCCTTCCGGGAGCGAATACTGGCTAGGTTCGGCGCCCCGAAAACTTTTATCTGCGACAATGGGACCCAGTTTACCAGTAGGGCCTTCAAAGTATTCTGCTCCATACTCCCCCCAACAGAACCCTACAGAGCGAGCCAACCGCACCATCAAAACGATGATCGCGCAGTACGCCACAGAGGACCAACGAACATGGGATCACCTATTGCCGGAAATCACCCTGGCCATCAACACGAGTGTCTCCGACAGCACCGGATTCAGTCCAGCGTACCTAGTACAGGGTCGAGATCCCCGACGAACAATGTCGCTATTACAACTTGCGCCGACGGGAATGGAGACCGACCATTGGGATGTTGGTTTGGGTCCGAACTCACCACCTGTCCAACGCCGCGGAGGCATTCAATGCAAAACTAGCTCCAAAGTTCGAAGGTCCCTATAAGATCATAAAATTTCTGTCACCAAACATCGCCAGAGTCCAACTTCGAGGAACGAGAAGAGGACACCGAAGGGATCCACGAATCCACTCTGGATACTCACCAAACCCGGGGCCCCTGTGCGCCACTGCCGGGTGATCAAGGAAGGGCAAACTAAAATCTGCCGCGGGCCCCTTTCTACGACAAGGAGATTCAATGGGGCCACTTGAGACTGGGAACCCCAGCGCCAACGCCCCACAACCCTCCCCATTTTCTAACTCCTTAGGGTACACCACGCCAAATTAGCCGCCTAGTTACCACCATAGTCACCGACGACAAAAAAAAAAAAAAAAAAAAAACAACGACACACGACTAGAACTTCCATAACATCACTGACTCTCCACGCCAACAACAAGTTCTTCTCTCGTATCTAGAGCCGAGAGCGGGTACTTCACCCCGTCCAGCCGTGGGTCTTCCCCCACCAAGACCTCTTGGACACCGCCCATGAGCCCCCGGCCTTGGAAGTTGCCACTATCCTGGCCCGAGGCAGCCAGGACGCTGCGCAACACGCCCGCCGACTCGTTGGCACTCAGTAGCCATAGTGACCACCAAGGATCCGCACCTCCAGCAGACGACGTCCCGAAGTGCAGCCAGGCTGACCCACTGTGGTGCTCCGTGTCCCGACTGGCCACCATTCACGTCCTGGAACCCCCGAGCGAGGAGGTCCAACCGGTCGCGCGGGCCACTAGCAGCTGGGTGGACGTAGCCGGATTAGGTCCACATCCTGGGGATGACACCCCAAGTTGCAGCCAGGCGGACTCAACCCTGCTCACCGCGACCCCACTGGCACAGCTGCAAGCCCTGGAGCCCGGGGACGAGGCCACTCAGCCGGCCATACGTGCCTTCAGCCGCTGGATCGACGAGGTAGGACTGCCCTCCTTCGGACCTTCCATGTTGGAAGAGAGCCTCCGCCAAATACGGGTCGTAGCCACCGGTTCGGTTGGCGATTCCGAGCTCGTCCACGGAAGCTCGTCCGAGTCGGCGAACACCTCCGAGACATCGTCTGAGCCCGAGAGACTGTTCGAGCACGCAGTACTCCCTCCAGTGGCCATGCGCCTAGCAGCAGCCAACGCAGCATGGCACCAGATCCCCGTTGCGGACGATGGCTCGAGCGAGGACTCGAACCCGGACTCTGCGCTGTCGACGGAACAGAGCTCCCGCAGCAGTCAACCGGTAACCGGCTACGACCAGGACAGTTCCAGCAGGTCCGACAACAGCAGCATCCAAGGCGAGGACGATCCACGCGGAGAAACACACAGCCCTCAAATGGCGGCGCCTCGGCGCGACGACTGCTACAGCGACGTCAGCGATGAAGAGCTACCTCTACCATGGATCGCCGAGGTGACGAACGAAGCGATGGCAACCCTGTCACATAACGCCAGCGAAGAACGCTCAGAACGTCCGACAGACGACGTCCCCAGTGGCAGCCACGTCTAGGACGAGTGTCCAGTGCCCTGGGAACTCTGCCTCGACCTAGAAGAGGAAAGGGAGCTATGGAACGCACTGGAGGGCAACCAGCTATGTACCTCCGGCCACCCCGGAGGAGGATCAGTGGTCAGAAGCCCCCGCAGAGTGGGCTGTGAACACTGAGCGACGCAGGCTTCCCAACGAGCTCATTGTCTTCGTCCGACAACACGAGCGCCGAGGGGTACGCTTCCTACGAAAGGTGAAGGTACGAACCTACAGGGTTGCGATTAGCAATAATCGCTTCATCAACATCTCGCTCCAGCACCCCGAAGGAAGGGGGGGGTGTGAGGAGCCGCAAAATGGCCCTTACAATTAATTTTGTAGCCATGTAGGAATTTGTAGCCATGTATGATTTTTGTAGCCATGTAGGATTTTGTAGCCATGTATGATTTTGTAGCCATGTAGGATTTTTGTAGCCATGTAGGAATATTTTTAGTTTAGCTTTTTAATAGCCAACGCACGCAACACATTTGAACCATCGAACGCCTGAGCGCAACCAACACGCTCTCGCTCTCTCCTACACACACTTCAAACAGCAGCAGCTGCACACATTCGAACCATCGAACGCCTGAGCGCAACCAACACACTCTCGCCCTCTTCGAACAGTTTGAACACCTGCACCAAGCCAACACACACACAAGCTTTTCGTCGCACGATCGAACCAAATTGCAACCAACCCGACCGATGTTTTCGAGCAAGGAGAAAATAATTTCGCACGATCGAACCAAATTGCAACCAACCCGACCGATGTTTTCGAGCAAGTGGAAAATAATTTCGCACGATCGAACCAAATTGCAACCAACCCGACCGATGTTTTCGAGCAAGGGGAAATCATTTTGCCTGAAGACTGCCGAAGCGCAAGCGCAGAGGCAGCGACGCCGACGCAATGCATGGGGAACGTGCGCCAATATCAAAGAGGGGAAAGGCAATTACTCTTGAGGCTTTGCGCGTGCCAGATTAAAATCGTGAGACTTGACAAAACCCGGGAAACCGCCCCGCCGTGAAAATTGACAAGTGCGTGAAACGTGTGATACAACGTCAACCGACAGTGGCGATGTTGATGGAGTGCGCGACCCTGTTCCCGGTGCGGAGGCATGGGGAATCAACTGGCTGGATTTGCTGTGGACGGAAACGTAAGCGTCTACTATATATTTTCCGAATATATATTGTTTTGAAAACAACGACTGGACTGGAGTGGCGTGACAAGGGGTTTGTACACCCCTTGCACAAAACATAAATAAAGAAAACCAAGTGTTTGAAAATCCAAAAGCTATTTGCCTGACCGTGTTTTGTGTGTGAGTGAACGTAGGAGGGGAATGGGAACTATTTTCTCTTGCCTCCATCTAGGAAAACCCCCTTTCTCTGCCGATCGTGGTCGGACCGCGTGTTGGCCAAGAATTACGACGGAGTCTTGCACTCGCTTGTCGGATCCGAGGCTGTTGCCGGTCCCGGAGCGCGTAGTGGCCGCGGATTACGACGAAGCTAGGCTCGTTTGTCGGGTGCAGGGTCACTGCGGGTTCCGGAGCGTGCGGCTGAGAGAGATTTCGACGGAGTCTTGTACTCGATTGTCGGATCTAACTCCGCTGCCGGTTTCGGCCCATGGTCGGCATCTCTGGGTGACAGTGCCCACAAAAGCCCCTTCCTCTTCTTTTGTTGCTGTTTTTGTCGATCGTTGCCGGACCGCGTGGTGGCCAAGGATTACGACGGAGCCAGCCTCGTTTGCCGGATCCAAAGATCATTTCGGGTTCCGAGGCACGTGGGTAGAGATTACGACGGAGCTCTGCTCGATTGTCGGATCAAAACCCGCAGTGAGTTCCGGCCTGAAGTCTGAATAGGGTCATTTTAGCTCGCCCCTCCCTTGAGTTTTTGAACTAAAATAAATTATGGTAAGTGACCCTGGGAGCCCTGAGCACAATATCCCAGCCAAAGAACTTCCTTACAACCTTCTAGAGCTCACTACATATGTGATAAAAGGCTTCAATAGTTGTTTTCAAACAGACGTCATTTACACTAACTTTAGTAAAGCATTTGACTCTGTAAATCACTTACTTCTTATTCAAAAACTTGACCTGTTAGGTTTTCCAGTTGATCTGCTTAAATGGATTTCATGTTATCTGAATGGCAAATCACAAAGGGTTCTTTTTAAAAATTCAATTTCTGAAATTCTCCGTGTTACCTCCGGTGTCCCACAAGGGAGCCATCTGGGTCCGTTACTTTTTACATTATTTATTAACGATCTTCCCTCAATTATAAGTCATTCTCTCGTACTTATGTACGCAGACGCTGTTATGTTGTGCCTGCAGTATAAGGACATTTCCTGCCGTTTAGACTTGCAATCGATTCAGATAATTTTCAAACCTGGTGCCGAGATAACTTACTAAATTTAAACGCATCCAAGTGCAAGCGGATGACTTTTTATCGGGTCAATCCGATATACGCGACTTACACATTAAGTGGCAGCTCTTTGGATAGAATAACTCTTGTAAAGGATCTTGGCGTTCTCTTGGACCCTAAACTAAAATTTTCAAACCACATTTCGTCCATGGTTAATAAAGGCAGATGAGTGCTTGTATTTATTAAAAGGTGGTCAAAAAAATTCGATGATCCTTATTTAACTATAGCTTTGTTTATTTCGTTTGTCCGTCCGATTCTGGAGTATGGGTCTCACGTCTGGAGTCCGCAATACGGAATACATATTGGTCGTATTGAAGCAGTACAAAAAAAACTTTCTTCTTTTTGCTTTACGGCGCCTAAACTGGCATGCAAATCTTAACTTACCTTCTTATTCTAGTAGACTTTTGTTGGTTAATTTACTCTCCCTAGCCAACCGTAGAACGATGCTTGGTACTGTCTTCATTTATAACCTTATACATGGTGATATTGACTCCCCCGACTTGGTAAGTCTTCTAAACTTTTCTGTGCCAAGTTATATTAAATTATTTTCCCCTAATATTAAATCATTGTAAATCTAACTATGTATGTCTTGCATGAGCCTTTCAGAGTATTGTGTTCTGACTATAATACCCTTTTCCCTATAATTTCAAATCTTGACTCTCTGCCGCTTCTAAAATGTTTAATACTAGCTTTATTGACACAAAATTGATCCTACTATTACTCTTTTCCCCGGACTTTTACCTATATTTCCTTGTCTCGCGTCCATATTCTCACGAATCGTGCCGTACGATACACGTCTGCGCCCCTCGGTCGGTTGGGCGGGTAAGTGGGCCATGGGACTCCGCGCGAAACAAACAAAAAAAACAAAAAAAAATACAATATGGGCGTAAATATTATTGGGTTAATGATAATAAAAATTCAACAAATGATTGAAAGCAATGTCATACTCGTATGCTGATGATGTGTTAATAGTCGCATGAATAGAATCACGAACAAATACGTAAGAGGATTTTTGATGTGTTGGCAAGTGACCCGGTGCTGACCATGGTCAACCCTGAGATTCCGATCGAATTGCATACAGACGCAGGCGCCGATGGCTACGGTGCAACGCTCCTTTACAGGATTGACGGCAAATGTAGGGTAATCATACATTATACATCGGCTTCAGAATCAAAATATCATTCAAATGAGCTAGAGACTTTAGCCGTGTATAATGCTGTAAAAAATTTATCTGCATGCTAGAAAGTTCGTTGTTCATACTGACAGAAATTCCTTAAAAGCGAGTCCCACCAAGGCAGAACTGACACCACGTGTACACAGATGGTGGGCGTTCTTGCAGGCATTCGATTTTAGCGTAGAGTATAGAAAGGGAACTCAAATGGCACACATAGACTTCCTATCACGAAATCCTATTCCAGGAGCCCCGCAAACGATAAACAAAGTAGTTGAGGTTCGCGTTGACTTGACAGTAACAAGGGATAATTGGCTAATCTCTGAACAACAGAGGAACCTAGGTATATCATGATATACTGGTGGAAGGTGAACGTTACCTGTTGAAATCATTGTCTAGTAAAAGAACATACAAGTATCCGCTAGGAGCGTGCGAAAATGAACAGATAAACGAGTTGCATCTGAGTTGGTCGAAGAGAATGATGGCGTTGAAATAGACACAGGAGATGGGTTGAGATCTGTCACCTAAGAGGGGTGCACAGGACATCACACACAGAGGCTAGGTTTGATCTAAAGAGAGATTGTATATAGACGCAAGTGGTAGCAAGAGCCTGTACTGTGGTCGGGATTGCGCAAAAGAGTACAAGCTACGAATGAAAAAAAGATATCCTGCCAAACTGTCATTTGAAGACGCAACAAGTGTATTGAGGGTTAAAAAAAAAGTGGTGATTTTAGTTAATGAGTAACTTCCAATTATTTTCAGATTAGCAAAATGTGAAGCCAATCTAATGTTAAGCCATGCACACGAGGACGTGTGATAGTCAGGATGGCCGTGTCATAATCAATGAAACTGAGAAAAACCTGTCATTAGAAATAAAAAGTTGAGAAAAAGAAATGTGACCTTCTGAGGCGATTTAAGGGCTTCAAGAACGTGGCTAGGTGAGAACTCACCTTAGTCAAGTGTGGCTCAATTGTTGTTGCAATAAATAAAATGACAAGTGATTACAGAATGACAAGAACACAATAGAAATGTGCAAAATAGTGTAGTGTTTAGACCTCATTCTTTCAGGAATCTGCGACTCGCTGCCCATCCTAATAAGAGAACAGAAGTAAAAATAAAACCATGACGGATAAAACAACTAGCGATGCGGCTAAGAGAACCCTATATCCGACATTTACTTTATACTTTATCCTTTACCGCGTTGCAAACTTTTGACCTCTGTAGTGTACGGGGGTGCTGTAGAACTAATTCTATTTCTATACTTCGATAGTCGGTCATCTAACAGCGGATGGTAAATGCTACTAGAGAGGACCTTTGTACCTTCAAGCTTGGGATACGCACTCTTGCTAGGCTCGGGTCTAACTCGCAGTAATTAAGGGGATTACAAAATTCCGTGCGTATATCGAGGGTCAGGATTTCTTAGTTATAACGGATCACGCAGCTCTTCAATGGTTAATGCGACAGAAAGACCTGTCAGGGAGATTAGCTCGATAGTCAATGAACTTAAGAACGTTTACATTTACCATTAAACATCGTAGCGGTTCTCAGAATGTTGTAGCTGACACCTTGTCTCGGCAAAACGACCCAGCCATTGATGAGTTTTGCCAAAATGGCCCTATTGTTGACTTAGACTCTGCACACTTTAAATCTTCGGAATACTTGGCCTTATTAGAGAATATATCCGCCAACCAGTCCAAATTTCCCGATCTTCAATTCAGGGATGGGTACATTTATAAGAAAACCTCGTTTCCATGAGAAGAGACCAACCAGGAAAATCTTTGGAAACTCTGGATTCCTACAGCTTTAGTGCCAGATATTTTATACAAGGCTTATGATTCACTTAGTTCGGCTCATTGTGGTATGAGCAAAACAGTAGAAAAACATAAGAGATATTTGTTTTGGCCATACATGGTCTCATAAATACGCAACTATATATCTGACTGTGTAGTTTGCCGTACCACAAAAAGTCCAAACACTACTCTTAGACCACCTATGGGAAAACCTTTGACTTCAGATAGGCCATTTCAAAAGCTATATATTGACCTGTTAGGGCCATATCCTCGCACGAAGAAGGGCAATACAGGTTTACTCGTTGTCGACCACAACACGCGTTTCCATTTTCTGTGTCCACTTAAAAAGTTGACGGCTCCTAAAATTTGCGAGTATTTGGAGGGGGCTATTTTCTATACTTTCGGGGTTCCAGAAGTAATACTTTCTGATAATGGTAGTCAATTTAAATCGAGTTATTTCCAGGCTTTTCTTACCAGTTTCGGAGTACAACAAAAACTTACAGCTATCTATTCCTCACAGGCTAACGCCAGCGAGAGACTGAATAGATCAGTATTATCAGCCGAAAGGGCTTATATTGGAAATGATCACACAAATTGGGATGAAAACTTAAATGCCATTAGTGGTTCATTAAGGGCATCTCTTCACAGGAGTACAGGTTCATCGCCATATTTCCTAGCGTTTGGGCAGAATATGATCCTCAAGGATTACAGTCTTCTACGTAGCTTGAACCTATTAGCAGATGACACTAGGCTACAAAAACCCGATGTTTTACAGCTGCAGAGATGGAAAGCCAAACTGAACATAAACAAGTCTCATGAAGAAAATGCAAATAAATACAATCTACGAGCCCGAGAAATACAGTTTAAAGCCGGCGACCTTGTTTACGCTAGAAATTTTACTCAAAGTAACGCGATAAAGAAATTCAGTAGTAAACTAGATCCAGTGTTTATCCCAGCCAGAGTTAATAGGAAACGTAGTCCATATTACTATGAATTAGAGAACGAAAAAGGGAAGAATTTAGGAGTATTCCATCTAAAAGATATACAGAACACGGCACGATCCGGGTTGTCGCTGGGTGGCACTAGATAAGTGTTGTTGCTCCCGCGTTGAATAAGGTGATCTGAATATCATCGGCTTCTAACGGCCGGTGCCCAATTGCCAACACACGTGGGTGGTTGCGCAATCACGCCGGGCAAGATTATGTTCTCCACTTGGCCGCATTTACTAAGAATTTGGGCAAATTGAAGCTGAGGCAATTGGGATTAGCTGGCCTAAGGCGTTCAGGCTGTAACCGGCCTAAAGTAGGATAAGACTAAGACTCCCTTAGTGGGGTCTACGGGTATACGTCTGACGTCACGCCTTTCTATGCGGTTCCCTTGCGCTCACTCTCACAAAATCCACTTGTTAATATTAATAACCGCCTGACTAAATTATTGACCACAGATCGCGATTATGTAATTGTGTAAAGTTTAACAAGCGTTTTAAATATGTAACTTAGGCCACCTCTGCAAGGGTATAAAAAGAGTAAACAAAAATGGCGATTGAAATTGAACTTGCACTGCTTAGCTTTCTGGTCAGAAGTATTAACCCAAAGGGTTCACGGGCAGCCGATAACAGAAAAATATAATCATTTTAGGGTAAAAATGGGAAATTACAAAAAATGTTTTCTCTAAATTGTGGAAATTTCAATGTTTTAGGAAATATTTATATTTTAGGGTAAGTTAATTTTTTTCCTTGCTTTTAGAAAAAAATTTCTAAGATTAAGGTTTAATTTTGTTATTAAAGTAGTTATTCTTAAATAAAGTTTATTTCATGAATTTGGTCACACGATAGGTTAATGCTAGATCAATTATTTTATAAGCGTATCAAGGTACAGCATTTTAACTATGTTTTCAAAAATTTTCATCGAAAAAGGTAATAAACGAGCCGTTCGCAGCCAAGCTCCGTAGGCGCCTCCAAGAAAAAAAGGTTTTGCGGTGAACAGCATAACTGGATCATCAGAAAAAAAATTGTTTATTAGTTAAGATGTTGCTCAATGTAACTATGAGTACGTTGAGTTTTTATGCCCTTGCAGAGGGTATTGGAATTTTTGGTCAAAAGTGTGGAACGCAGTGAAAGAGACATCTATTCTTGATCAGGATCGCGTCCTGAGTTGATATAAGCATGTCCG
Organism: Drosophila fuyamai; assembly: GCA_018153365.1. Lineage (NCBI taxonomy): Eukaryota > Metazoa > Arthropoda > Insecta > Diptera > Drosophilidae > Drosophila > Drosophila fuyamai. The sequence goes on along the minus strand of JAECXW010000407.1, from coordinate 461,839 downwards.
TCTGTCTGTCTGTCCGTCTGTCTGTCCGTCTGTCTGTTTCTACGCGAACTAATCTCTCAGTTTTAAAGATATCGAATTGAAACTTTGCACACACCCTTCTTTCCTTTGCAGGCAGTATATAAGTCGGAACGGCCGGGATCGGCCTACTATATCCTATAGATGCCATATATCTTTAAAACTGACAGACTAGTTCGCGTAGAAACAGACAGACGGACAGACGGACATGCTTATATCAACTCAGGAGGTGATCCTGATCAAGAATATATGTACTTTATAGGGTCGGAGATGTCTCCTTCACTGCGTTGCACACTTTTGACCAAAATTATAATACCCTCTGCAAGGGTATAAAAAGAAAATTATGGAATGATTGCATATAAAATCACCTACATGGAATGCCGTCCACGGGTATAAAGGATTTTAATTTTACCAATGATAAAAATTACTTTCTCATACTCTCTTTAAATTTTTGCACAAACTGATAGAGTAACGTCGTCACGTATTATAGGATTTCTGAATATATAGCCAAGTTAGGTAATATCCCAAATAAAAAATAATTATCCCTTGACCCTTTAAAGGTTCCCTAGTTTGACCCTTTAAAAAATGCAATTAAAATGCTTGTCTTTTTATGTACCTAGGCTGGATGTTGGGCAATTTAGGTGTTATGAATATTTTTTTCGTCCTAATTTGTCGTGCTATTTTTTCCGATTCGACCAATCAAAAAAGGTATTTCCTTATAATGTACAGTTACAAAGCCACTCTATAAATTTCACTCATACCTGTGTTACCGGTTGTCCAATTCAGGTCCCTTATACGTGTTCATTGAACCAATTGACGGTTTGCCAAATTTTATTTTTGTTCACCAGGTCATAATGGGATAATACCGTGGATTTCTTAAAATAAAATGTCTTTGTTATCCAAAAAGTAACGGGTTGTACACATAAATATGTAAACTCAGTCGTAATTTTTATGACCGTTACTGCCCGTTACTGTCACTCCCTTGTATATCTATTATAAAAGAGGCTTAAAAGGGTACATATGTCAAATTCAAAAGAAGTATAAGTATGAAGAATACATCATATGAATACTTTTGGAGAATATAATTTTCAGAATATTCTGCAACGGTATATCAACTTCGGCTCCGCCCGAAGATAGCTTTCCTTTCTTGTTCTAGTTTAATTTGTTTATTTATATTTAATTTTTAACTTGAATGTAATGTAATATGTTCCAATTGAATTCACCAATGCATTGTTTTTTAATGTCAACCTTCTTGTTAAGTATACTTTATTAAATAATTCTTAATTTTATTACAATGGTTCGCCAAGTTAAAGAGAAGGCAGCTGCGTGGCCAGAGACGCCGTCAGTGCTTATCACTAGAGACTGGCGAGGAGCCGCCGCGACAGAGGGGAGGTATTATTCACTTATATATCCTATAGATGCCATATAACTGATTGATCGAAAATGCAATAACTTTGTTGTTTGTTAAGATACGCGACTTACACATTAAGTGGCAACTGTTTGGATAGAATAACTCTTGTAAACGATCTTGGCGTTCTCTTGGACCCTAAACTAAAATTTTCAAACCACATTTCGTCCATGGTTAATAAAGGCAGATGAGTGCTTGTATTTATTAAAAGGTGGTCAAAAAAATTCGATGATCCTTATTTAACTATAGCTTTTTTTATTTCGTTTGTCCGTCCGATTCTGGAGTATGGGTCTCACGTCTGGAGTCCGCAATACGGAATACATATTGGTCGTATTGAAGCAGTACAAAAAAACTTTCTTCTTTTTGCTTTACGGCGCCTAAACTGGCATGCAAATCTTAACTTACCTTCTTATTCTAGTAGACTTTTGTTGGTTAATTTACTCTCCCTAGCCAACCGTAGAACGATGCTTGGTACTGTCTTCATTTATAACCTTATACATGGTGATATTGACTCCCCCGACTTGGTAAGTCTTCTAAACTTTTCTGTGCCAAGTTATATTAAATTATATTCCCCTAATATTAAATCATTGTAAATCTAACTATGTCTTGCATGAGCCTTTCAGAGTATTGTGTTCTGACTATAATACCCTTTTCCCTATAATTTCAAATCTTGACTCTCTGCCGCTTCTAAAATGTTTAATACTAGCTTTATTGACACAAAATTGATCCTACTATTACTCTTTTCCCCGGACTTTTACCTATATTTCCTTGTCTCGCGTCCATATTCTCACGAATCGTGCCGTACGATACACGTCTGCGCCCCTCGGTCGGTTGGGCGGGTAAGTGGGCCATGGGACTCCGCGCGAAACAAAAAAAAAAAAACAAAAAAAAATACAATATGGGCGTAAATATTATTGGGTTAATGATAATAAAAATTCAACAAATGATTGAAAGCAATGTCATACTCGTATGCTGATGATGTGTTAATAGTCGCATGAATAGAATCACGAACAAATACGTAAGAGGATTTTTGATGTGTTGGCAAGTGACCCGGTGCTGACCATGGTCAACCCTGAGATTCCGATCGAATTGCATACAGACGCAGGCGCCGATGGCTACGGTGCAACGCTCCTTTACAGGATTGACGGCAAATGTAGGGTAATCATACATTATACATCGGCTTCAGAATCAAAATATCATTCAAATGAGCTAGAGACTTTAGCCGTGTATAATGCTGTAAAAAATTTATCTGCATGGTAGAAAGTTCGTTGTTCATACTGACAGAAATTCCTTAAAAGCGAGTCCCACCAAGGCAGAACTGCACCACGTGTACACAGATGGTGGGCATTCTTGCAGGAATTCGATTTTAGCGTAGAGTATAAAAAGGGAACTCAAATGGCACACATAGACTTCCTATCACGAAATCCTATTCCAGGAGCCCCGCAAACGAAAAACAAAGTAGTTGAGGTTCGCGTTGACTTGGCAGTAACAAGGGATAATTGGCTAATCTCTGAACAACAGAGGAACCTAGGTATATCATGATATACTGGTGGAAGGTGAACGTTACCTGTTGAAATCATTGTCTAGTAAAAGAACATACAAGTATAGACACAGGAGATGGGTTGAGATCTGTCACCTTAGAGGGGTGCACAGGACATCACACACAGAGGCTCGGTTTGATCTAAAGAGAGATTGTATATAGACGCAAGTGGCAGCAAAAACCTGTACTGTGGTCGGGATTGCGCAAAAGAGTACAAGCTACTAATGAAAAAAAGATATCCTGCCAAACTGTCATTTAAAGACACAAGAAGTGTATTAAGGAATAAAAAAAAAGTGATGAATTTAGTTAATGAGTAACTTCCAATCATTTTTTTAGATAAGCAAAATGTGAAGACAAGCTAATGTTAAAGCCATGCACACGAGGACGGTGCCGAAGTTGAAATACCCTTGCAAAATATTCTGTAAATTATATTCTCCAAAATTATTCATATGATGCATTCTTAATACTCATAAAAAATCCCAACTTCCTAACTTTTAAAACTCCAAAGTTATGGCATTTTCAATCGTTAAGTTATATGGCAGCTATAGGATATAGTCGGCCGATCCTTATGAAATTCGGTAGGTCGGATTAATTGGCCAAAAATAAAACGCATAGTAAATCCCAACTTCCTAACTTTACAAACACCAAAGTTATTGTACTTCCGATCAATCAGTTATATGGTAGCTATAGAATATAGTCGACCGATCCTAATAAAATTTGGTAGGTCGGATTGGTTGGCCAAAAATAAAACCCATAGTAAATCCCAACTTCCTAACTTTACAAACACCAAAGTTATGGCATTTCCGATCAATCAGTTATATGGCAGCTATTGGATATAGTCGGCCGATCCCGGCCGTTCCGACTTATACACTGCGTGCAAAGGAAAGAATGGAGTGTGCAAAGTTTCAATTCGATATCTTTAAAACTGAGAGACTAGTTCGCGTAGAAACAGACAGACGGACAGACGGACATGCTTATATCAACTCAGGAGGTGATCCTGATCAAGAATATATGTACTTTATAGGGTCGGAGATGTCTCCTTCACTGCGTTGCACACTTTTGACCAAAATTATAATACCCTCTGCAAGGGTATAAAAAGAAAATTATGGAATGATTGCATATAAAATCACCTACATGGAATGCCGTCCACGGGTATAAAGGATTTTAATTTTACCAATGATAAAAATTACTTTCTCATACTCTCTTTAAATTTTTGCACAAACTGATAGAGTAACGTCGTCACGTATTATAGGATTTCTGAATATATAGTTAGGTAATATCCCAAATAAAAAATAATTATCCCTTGATCCTTTAAAGGTTCCCTAGTTTGACACTTTAAAAAATGCAATTAAAATGCTTGTCTTTTTATGTACCTGGGCTGGATGTTGGGCAATTTAGGTGTTATGAATATTTTTTTCGTCCTAATTTGTCGTGCTATTTTTTCCGATTCGACCACTCAAAAAGGTATTTCCTTATAATGTACAGTTACAAAGCCACTCTATAAATTTCACTCATACCTGTGTTACCGGTTGTCCAATTCAGGTCCCTTATACGTGTTCATTGAACCAATTGACGGTTTGCCAAATTTTATTTTTGTTCACCAGGTGATAATGGGATAATACCGTGGATTTCTTAAAATAAAATGTCTTTGTTATCCAAAAAGTAACGGGTTGTACACATAAATATGTAAACTCAGTCGTAATTTTTATGACCGTTACTGCCCGTTACTGTCACTCCCTTGTATATCTATTATAAAAGAGGCTTAAAGGGGTACATATGTCAAATTCAAAAGAAGTATAAGTATGAAGAATGCATCATATGAATACTTTTGGAGAATATAATTTACAGAATATTCTGCAACGGTATATCAACTTCGGCTCCGCCCGAAGATGGCTTTCCTTTCTTGTTCTAGTTTAATTTGTTTATTTATATTTAATTTTTAACTTGAATGTAATGTAATATGTTCCAATTGAATTCACCAATGCATTGTTTTTTAATGTCAACCTTCTTGTTAAGTATACTTTATTAAATAATTCTTAATTTTATTACAATGGTTCGCCAAGTTAAAGAGAAGGCAGCTGCGTGGCCAGAGACGCCGTCAGTGCTTATCACTAGAGACTGGCGAGGAGCCGCCGCGACAGAGGGGAGGTATTATGTTCACTTAGTGTTACAGCTGTCTCGCATGTCAAATATTCCGACTAAGCACTGCCCAGTCCCATTGCACTCAACGGCGATCATATTGTGGCCAAGTGCTACAATGTGTTTGTAATAATATTAATGCATTACACTTACTACAGTGCGCATTCGATAAGTGAACATACTAGAGTAATATATATATTTTTTATTGAAATAAAAAATAAAATAATATCTTTTAATTGTTTACAAATTTTTTTAGATTGTTTACATATTAATCGATTGTAAACGTAAAAAATATACATTACATTCATACATACACTAAAGAAATGTTTTTTTCTTTTGATAAAAGCCTGTTGGAACAGATGATATTCTTGCAACAGCCTGCTAAAAAAAAGTAAAAATTATCTTGCTTTTGTGGTAAGTGTGATGAATATGACCTGAAATTCTGTGTGTCTTTTTAAAATTTTTACACTTGGTACTTTGCTGCCAGCATTTTGATCATTAGAAATCAAACTTCAATTCAAATTTAATCAAGGATAGAAAGGGACAATTTTTATTTTACATAGATTTCTTTTAATATTACTGATGCCATTCTACTCCTTTACCACAGCAATGAATAAATGTGGACGGCAGTGTGACGAGACTACCAATTTACACCCACAGAATTAAATCTGCTATAATGCATTTTGCATTTTTGTTTCAGTTTGGTTAATTCGCTGCAAAATCGATAGTTTTTACGATTTTGTATTTTGTTTCGTTTAATCCCATCGGTGGGTTATGTCAAAACATTCTTCATATAAGTTAACCGAGCGACGGCAATAACCGATCGTTCGACAGCTCTCTCCGGCCAAACTGCTGTCGCAGCGTCTGACCGGATTCCCATGCATAGCCGGCAAACACAGCATATTTAAGTTCAATTCCATTCTGATTTCAAAAAGAGCATACATGCTTGAGAATAACTCCGGCCTCCGCCGTTAATTTACTTATCACTTTGAGCACTGACTGAGTCTCTAGGCTAGCAGTGAAAGGAGGACAGTTACCTTCCCAGCATAATCTTCATAACTCATCAGTTAACGAGGAGCTGAACACCGGCCAATCGGCCACTCATACGGAGGACCAGAAGTTGACATCCGCCCTTCTAATACGAGACAGCAGCGTGGGACCAGCAGCCGCCGTGCGTAATTCACAATCACTACGAGACAGCAGCGAGGGACCAGCAGCCGATCTACGAAACTTATTAATTGGCGCTCAACGTAAAATACGGATTGCAGTAAATTTAGGGAATCATGTAAGTGAGCATTTTCATTCACACATGCCCTGTATCTGCACTCATTTTGTTAAAAAACTTAAATACACTGCCAGAAAAATGTCTGCAGTTCCATTATTAACATTTCATATTAATTTCGTAAATTTACTCTCATTAATTGATTGGCATTTACAATTTTTTTTATAATAAATTAAAAAAAAAAAGAAAATGAAAATAAAATCTTATATAATAAATATATTTTGACTAAATATAGTATTAATGGTGGTATGGTGTCAATATTACTAAATATTATTGCGTATAAAGCGCACGCAGTATGGCACCGGCTTAAAGTTAAAGCAAAAGTTCTTTGGACCTTACAAAATTGTCAGGACTTTGACTCACGGCCGATATGATGTGGAAAAAGTTGGTGACCATGAAGGTCCAGGGAAAACATCAACCGTTGCTGAATATATGAAGAAATGGAATCTTCAATCTGAATCTGCAGAAGAACCATCATTCGAGCCGAATGATAATTCAGGATGGCCGATTGTGGGAAAAGAAAGGAAAACAATACAACTGTTCTGAATAATCATATTAGACTTATTTTAGTTTATTTACGTTAACATTACCTTTACATTATTTTAAATCTGTTGACGTAAGCTTATCATTAGCAAGTCTGTCGATATTAGAATATCGATACTGCACGAAAAGAATCGTGGCACGAAGTATTCGCTCTTGCTTTCTGTATTTCCGAGAGAGAAGACGTAAAACCACAAAACCCTTTGTTTTTCCATTTCAAATAAAAATCATTAAATTATATTTGGAGTTGTAATTGAACCAATCACCGGCGATCCCACAAATTTGGTGTCAGAAGTGGAATTTACTTGGAAAAACACAGAACACACAGAAGCGAACGTGGCACAAAGATTCCCTAAAGTCTGAGTGTGGGTAATTGCGCAGCAGCATTGTTCATCAAGGAGGCGTTTTACGCAGAGCATTTCACTGGCAGTGTACACGATGTACACCTGAGAGGTGTAGCAAGGTGCGCATCGTGCGCAAAGGTCCTGCAAGAAGGAAGGAGACATCAAAACTTGGCTTTGGGAAAGCGGAAATCTGGTGAAAATGCCTGGAAAAACAGCGTCAGCGTGGGCACAGGGTGTGTCGTGTCGAAGAAGGAACGAAGGACCGAATCAATAAGCGTGAGCTTAGTGTGTGCGTTGTTCGCAGAAGTGGAGAGTGAGCGAACTGCATCAATATTTTTCAAATATTATATTTAATCAAAATTCATTATATACCTAACCACTAAGTTTAGTTCAAGAATTCGTTTTAATTTGTCAATTTTTGTAAACAGAGAGCAATAACGAGTACTGAATGCAGAGGTCAGAAATTTTGTCGTTAAACGTAAACGCATTGAGAGAGAAATTATCACAGCTTAATTTAGCTACAAGCGGTAGGAAGCAGACATTGCAGGACAGACTTCTTGACCACTACGACATAGCAGCTGAGGAAATTGAGGATGAGGAGTCTGAGTACGGGGATGCGACGACGATGCACAGTTCAAAATCTACACCAGGCGAAAATCGCAGTTTATTTACATTACGCGACATAGAGGACTCCTTTTCTCAGTTCAATGGTACGAGCCAGCCGTCTGTTCACAGCTGGATCCAGGAGTTTGAAGATAATGCAGCAGCAGTCCAATGGAATAGTCTTCAAATGGTCATCTATTCGAATCAATTGCTAAAAGGAGCTGCGAAAATATTCGTTCGAAGCCAGTCAGGTATTTCCAACTGGTCATCTCTAAAGCGAGCATTGGTAGCTGAGTTCGGATCTGAGGTTTCGGCAATTGAAGTTCACCGAAGTTTAAAAAATCGCCGAAAGGGCCCAAAAGAGGATTACAAGGAGTATCTCTATTCGCTCATGGAAATAGGGAAGCCTGTCAATTTGGATGACACCAGTCTTATAGAGTACTTCATAGAAGGTATACCCGATTCGAGAACCAACAAAAGCAACTTATATCAGGCCAGGACTCTGCAGGAACTTAAGGATCAAATTAAGGCATATGAAAAAATTCGTAGCAGTCGCCCTCAAGTGGTTAATACGACAAAATCTTATATTACCAACGAAGACAAAAAACCGGATGTGCCCAAACAGCACTTCAAAAAATGCTTTATGTGTGGTGATCCTTCACATTTTGCAAGAGAGTGTAACCAGCAAATTGAATGCTACAGGTGCGAACAGCCTGGACATAAGGCATCGAATTGCCCAGTTACTAGGACAGCTGAAAAGAAGGAAGGAATAAGTGCGAACTCAATGACGAACCACATCAGCAGCAGTGGCAATTGTATTTTTAAAGAAATTTCATGTCATGGCGTTCGATTTTCCGCTTTGATAGATACAGGCTGTGATCTCTGCCTTATCCGTGAAGACGTGGTTAAGATGTTGGGAAATATTGAGCTTGTTGATGAAAAGCATTGTCTGGTCGGCATTTGCAACAGTGAGCTAAATACGCTTGGCAGTTTCGTAATCCAAGTTTTGGTAGACAACACTTATTTGGACTTAAACTTCCTCGTTGCTCGCAGAAATGATATTAGTACTCAGCAGTAATCGGAAATAGCGCACTGAAGCTAGTGGACTTGATATTTTCAGAGAAGTCGGTAAAATTTTAACCAAAAGAGAAACTGAATATCCAGAAATCGTTTACCACAGAGCAAGAGGTAGAGTCAGAGTTACAGATATTCCAGGAATATCCTGAATTGTGTCTTTTCGCCGAAAGTGAAGAGTCCGAGACTGACGTTGCTCACCTGGATAGACCAATTGCTGAAACAGTGAAAGATTTGATCACCAACTACAAGCCAGAGAAAAAGAAGGACAGTCCCATTCAAATGAAGATTTTGTTAAATGACGAGTACCCAGTCTATGAACGTCCTCGACGCTTTTTACATGCAGACAAGTACATTGTAGACAACCAGGTTGAGAAATGGCTAGCAGAAAAGATTATTCAGCCAAGTTCATCTGAGTATGCCTCACCTGTTGTCTTGGTACCAAAGAAGGACGGCAGCAAGCGGCTTTGTTGCGACTATAGACGGCTAAACGCGAAGATTGCAAAAGATCATTTTCCGATGCCACTTATAGATGATGTCATTGAAAGACTGCAGGGAAACAGCTTCTTCACAACACTTGATTTAGAGAATGGATTTTTCCATGTACCAGTTGACCAGAATTTGACAAAGTATACATCTTTCGTGACGCATGCAGGGCAATTTGAGTTTTTATATGTCCCGCTTGGAATTTCAAATTCACCAGCCGTATTTTCAAGATTTTTTTATGCAATTTTACTGGATATGGTGCAAGATGGTACAGTGGTAACATACATGGATGATCTCATTATTCCCTCTAAGGATGTAATTGAAGGAATCCAAAAGCTAGAGCGTGTCTTAAACCGAGCTTAAGAGTATAATTTGAAAATTAAGTGGAGCAAGTGTCAGTTTCTCAAAAGAAAGGTTGACTTTTTGTGTTATATCGTTGAAGGCCATCGGAAGCCAAAACACAAGCAGTCAAGAACTTTTCGATTCCACATGATCGAAAGAGTATTCAGCGTTTTCTGGGATTAACATCCTATTTTAGGCCGATTCGATGAAGACCAACGCCTAGCATTTGAGCAACTAAAGGTAGCGTTGATATCTGCACCGGTGCTACGATTATATAATCCAAAAGCTCAAACGGAGATACACACAGACGCTTCTATGCACGGCTACGGAGGAGTACTTCTCCAAAAAGATCCGGACGATCAACAGTGGCACCCTATCCAATATCTTAACCGAAAAACGAAACCAGCTGAAGAGAAATACCACTCTTACGAGCTCGAAGTGTTGGCCATAGTCGAAGCTTTAAAAAAATGGCGTGTCTATTTATTGGGTATAAAGTTTAAAATTATAACCGACTGCAATGCCTTTGCGTTAACAATGAAAAAGCGCGGCGAAATTCCTTTAAGAGTGTCGCGGTGGGCATTGTTTCTCCAGGACTATGACTATGTTATCGAACGTCGAAGTGGCAGCAAAATGCGGCACGTAGATGCCTTGAGTCGTGTTTCATGTCTAATGCTGGAAGACACTATGCAACATAAATTGCAGGAAGCACAGCAGGAGGATGAATGGGTTCGCGCAGTAATGGCCGCCCTCGAAAACAGCACTTACGATGACTTTTTCGTTAGGTATGGTATTTTATACAAGGACCCTGTCAAAGAGTTGATCGTGGTGCCGAGTCTGATGGAAGAGGAAATCATTCGTATGGCCCATAAGCAAGGACATTTCTCAGTAAAAAGGACTCAGGAAGCAGTTGAGAAGACATTTTACATACCGAACTTGTCGAAGAAAGTAGTTAGAGTGGTAAAAAGCTGCGTCGAATGTATTGTTTCTGAGAGCAAGGCAGGCAGAAAGGAAGGTTTCTTAACACCTATTAACAAAGAAAATAAGCCGTTGGAAACATGTCACGTTGACCATGTAGGTCCAATGGAGCAGACAGGCAAGAACTATAATTACATTCTCGTGGTGATCGATGCGTTCTCTAAGTTCGTCTGGCTCCACCCGACAAAAAATACAACGGCTGAAGGAGTTATCGATCGACTTACTCGTCAAGCGGCAGTGTTTGGAAACCCTAGGCGCATAATATCAGATAGAGGGGCTGCGTTTGTTGCAAATACATTTAAGCAGTACTGCGATGAGAACGGCATACAGCATCTGATGATTACCACCGGAGTTCCCCGAGGAAATGGTCAAGTGGAGCGGATCCATAAGATCGTGATTCCGATGTTAGCCAAGCTTTGTCAGGAAAAACCGTATAGTTGGTATAAACATTTAGAAGTTGTACAGCAAGTAATGAACAGTACACCCCCAAGAAGCACGAGATTCTCACCTTTTAAGATACTGACAGGCGTTGAAATGAGAACTAACAAAGTATCAGAGCTGAACATGTTCCTTGAAGACGCCGCTATTGAAGAGTTAGACCAGGAAAGAGAAAATGTTCGTATGGAAGCGCAGAATAACATTGCCAAAATTCAGCAAGAGAATCGTAGATCCTTCAACAAGACGCGTAAGAAGGAGTTACCTTACAAATTAAACGAGCTGGTAGCTATAAAGCGCACGCAGTATGGCACCGGCTTAAAATTAAAGCAAAAGTTCTTTGGACCTTACAAAATTGTCAGGACTTTGACTCACGGCCGATATGATGTGGAAAAAGTTGGTGACCATGAAGGTCCAGGGAAAACATCAACCGTTGCTGAATATATGAAGAAATGGAATCCTCAATCTGAATCTGCAGAAGAACCATCATTCGAGCCGAATGATAATTCAGGATGGCCGATTGTGGGAAAAGAAAGGAAAACAATACAACTGTTCTGAATAATCATATTAGACTTATTTTAGTTTATTTACGTTAACATTACCTTTACATTATTTTAAATCTGTTGACGTAAGCTTATCATTGGCAAGTCTGTCGATATTAGAATATCGATACTGCACGAAAAGAATCGTGGCACGAAGTATTCGCTCTTGCTTTCTGTATTTCCGAGAGAGAAGACGTAAAACCACAAAACCCTTTGTTTTTCCATTTCAAATAAAAATCATTAAATTATATTTGGAGTTGTAATTGAACCAATCACCGGCGATCCCACAAATTTGGTGTCAGAAGTGGGATTTACTTGGAAAAACAATACAGAAGCGAACGTGGCACAAAGATTCCCTAAAGTCTGAGTGTGGGTAATTGCGCAGCAGCATTGTTCATCAAGGAGGCGTTTTACGCAGAGCATTTCACTGGCAGTGTACACGATGTACACCTGAGAGGTGTAGCAAGGTGCGCATCGTGCGCAAAGGTCCTGCAAGAAGGAAGGAGACATCAAAACTTGGCTTTGGGAAAGCGGAAATCTGGTGAAAAAGCCTGGAAAAACAGCGTCAGCGTGGGCACAGGGTGTGTCGTGTCGAAGAAGGAACGAAGGACCGAATCAATAAGCGTGAGCTTAGTGTGTGCGTTGTTCGCAGAAGTGGAGAGTGAGCGAACTGCATCAATATTTTTCAAATATTATATTTAATCAAAATTCATTATATACCTAACCACTAAGTTTAGTTCAAGAATTCGTTTTAATTTGTCAATTTTTGTAAACAGAGAGCAATAACGAGTACTGAATGCAGAGGTCAGAAATTTTGTCGTTAAACGTAAACGCATTGAGAGAGAAATTATCACAGCTTAATTTAGCTACAAGCGGTAGGAAGCAGACATTGCAGGACAGACTTCTTGACCACTACGACATAGCAGCTGAGGAAATTGAGGATGAGGAGTCTGAGTACGGGGATGCGACGACGATGCACAGTTCAAAATCTACACCAGGCGAAAATCGCAGTTTATTTACATTACGCGACATAGAGGACTCCTTTTCTCAGTTCAATGGTACGAGCCAGCCGTCTGTTCACAGCTGGATCCAGGAGTTTGAAGATAATGCAGCAGCAGTCCAATGGAATAGTCTTCAAATGGTCATCTATTCGAATCAATTGCTAAAAGGAGCTGCGAAAATATTCGTTCGAAGCCAGTCAGGTATTTCCAACTGGTCATCTCTAAAGCGAGCATTGGTAGCTGAGTTCGGATCTGAGGTTTCGGCAATTGAAGTTCACCGAAGTTTAAAAAATCGCCGAAAGGGCCCAAAAGAGGATTACAAGGAGTATCTCTATTCGCTCATGGAAATAGGGAAGCCTGTCAATTTGGATGACACCAGTCTTATAGAGTACTTCATCGAAGGTATACCCGATTCGAGAACCAACAAAAGCAACTTATATCAGGCCAGGACTCTGCAGGAACTTAAGGATCAAATTAAGGCATATGAAAAAATTCGTAGCAGTCGCCCTCAAGTGGTTAATACGACAAAATCTTATATTACCAACGAAGACAAAAAACCGGATGTGCCCAAACAGCACTTCAAAAAATGCTTTAAGTGTGGTGATCCTTCACATTTTGCAAGAGAGTGTAACCAGCAAATTGAATGCTACAGGTGCGAACAGCCTGAACATAAGGCATCGAATTGCCCAGTTACTAGGACAGCTGAAAAGAAGGAAGGAATAAGTGCGAACTCAATGACGAACCACATCAGCAGCAGTGGCAATTGTATTTTTAAAGAAATTTCATGTCATGGCGTTCGATTTTCCGCTTTGATAGATACAGGCTGTGATCTCTGCCTTATCCGTGAAGACGTGGTTAAGATGTTGGGAAATATTGAGCTTGTTGATGAAAAGCATTGTCTGGTCGGCATTTGCAACAGTGAGCTAAATACGCTTGGCAGTTTCGTAATCCAAGTTTTGGTAGACAACACTTATTTGGACTTAAACTTCCTCGTTGCTCGCAGAAATGATATTAAGTACTCAGCAGTAATCGGAAATAGCGTACTGAAGCTAGTGGACTTGATATTTTCAGAGAAGTCGGTAAAATTTTAACCAAAAGAGAAACTGAATATCCAGAAATCGTTTACCACAGAGCAAGAGGTAGAGTCAGAGTTACAGATATTCCAGGAATATCCTGAATTGTGTCTTTTCGCCGAAAGTGAAGAGTCCGAGACTGACGTTGCTCACCTGGATAGACCAATTGCTGAAACAGTGAAAGATTTGATCACCAACTACAAGCCAGAGAAAAAGAAGGACAGTCCCATTCAAATGAAGATTTTGTTAAATGACGAGTACCCAGTCTATGAACGTCCTCGACGCTTTTTACATGCAGACAAGTACATTGTAGACAACCAGGTTGAGAAATGGCTAGCAGAAAAGATTATTCAGCCAAGTTCATCTGAGTATGCCTCACCTGTTGTCTTGGTACCAAAGAAGGACGGCAGCAAGCGGCTTTGTTGCGACTATAGGCGGCTAAACGCGAAGATTGCAAAAGATCATTTTCCGATGCCACTTATAGATGATGTCATTGAAAGACTGCAGGGAAACAGCTTCTTCACAACACTTGATTTAGAGAATGGATTTTTCCATGTACCAGTTGACCAGAATTTGACAAAGTATACATCTTTCGTGACGCATGCAGGGCAATTTGAGTTTTTATATGTCCCGCTTGGAATTTCAAATTCACCAGCCGTATTTTCAAGATTTTTTTATGCAATTTTACTGGATATGGTGCAAGATGGTACAGTGGTAACATACATGGATGATCTCATTATTCCCTCTAAGGATGTAATTGAAGGAATCCAAAAGCTAGAGCGTGTCTTAAACCGAGCTTAAGAGTATAATTTGAAAATTAAGTGGAGCAAGTGTCAGTTTCTCAAAAGAAAGGTTGACTTTTTGGGTTATATCGTTGAAGGCCATCGGAAGCCAAAACACAAGCAGTCAAGAACTTTTCGATTCCACATGATCGAAAGAGTATTCAGCGTTTTCTGGGATTAACATCCTATTTTAGGCCGATTCGATGAAGACCAACGCCTAGCATTTGAGCAACTAAAGGTAGCGTTGATATCTGCACCGGTGCTACGATTATATAATCCAAAAGCTCAAACGGAGATACACACAGACGCTTCTATGCACGGCTACGGAGGAGTACTTCTCCAAAAAGATCCGGACGATCAACAGTGGCATCCTATCCAATATCTTAACCGAAAAACGAAACCAGCTGAAGAGAAATACCACTCTTACGAGCTCGAAGTGTTGGCCATAGTCGAAGCTTTGAAAAAATGGCGTGTCTATTTATTGGGTATAAAGTTTAAAATTATAACCGACTGCAATGCCTTTGCGTTAACAATGAAAAAGCGCGGCGAAATTCCTTTAAGAGTGTCGCGGTGGGCATTGTTTCTCCAGGACTATGACTATGTTATCGAACATCGAAGTGGCAGCAAAATGCGGCACGTAGATGCCTTGAGTCGTGTTTCATGTCTAATGCTGGAAGACACTATGCAACATAAATTGCAGGAAGCACAGCAGGAGGATGAATGGGTTCGCGCAGTAATGGCCGCCCTCGAAAACAGCACTTACGATGACTTTTTCGTTAGGTATGGTATTTTATACAAGGACCCTGTCAAAGAGTTGATCGTGGTGCCGAGTCTGATGGAAGAGGAAATCATTCGTATGGCCCATAAGCAAGGACATTTCTCAGTAAAAAGGACTCAGGAAGCAGTTGAGAAGACATTTTACATACCGAACTTGTCGAAGAAAGTAGTTAGAGTGGTAAAAAGCTGCGTCGAATGTATTGTTTCTGAGAGCAAGGCAGGCAGAAAGGAAGGTTTCTTAACACCTATTAACAAAAAAAATAAGCCGTTGGAAACATGTCACGTTGACCATGTAGGTCCAATGGAGCAGACAGGCAAGAACTATAATTACATTCTCGTGGTGATCGATGCGTTCTCTAAGTTCGTCTGGCTCCACCCGACAAAAAATACAACGGCTGAAGGAGTTAACGATCGACTTACTCGTCAAGCGGCAGTGTTTGGAAACCCTAGGCGCATAATATCAGATAGAGGGGCTGCGTTTGTTGCAAATACATTTAAGCAGTACTGCGATGAGAACGGCATACAGCATCTGATGATTACCACCGGAGTTCCCCGAGGAAATGGTCAAGTGGAGCGGATCCATAAGATCGTGATTCCGATGTTAGCCAAGCTTTGTCAGGAAAAACCGTGTAGTTGGTATAAACATTTAGAAGTTGTACAGCAAGTAATGAACAGTACACCCCCAAGAAGCACGAGATTCTCACCTTTTAAGATACTGACAGGCGTTGAAATGAGAACTAACAAAGTATCAGAGCTGAACATGTTCCTTGAAGACGCCGCTATTGAAGAGTTAGACCAGGAAAGAGAAAATGTTCGTATGGAAGCGCAGAATAACATTGCCAAAATTCAGCAAGAGAATCGTAGATCCTTCAACAAGACGCGTAAGAAGGAGTTACCTTACAAATTAAACGAGCTGGTAGCTATAAAGCGCACGCAGTATGGCACCGGCTTAAAGTTAAAGCAAAAGTTCTTTGGACCTTACAAAATTGTCAGGACTTTGACTCACGGCCGATATGATGTGGAAAAAGTTGGTGACCATGAAGGTCCAGGGAAAACATCAACCGTTGCTGAATATATGAAGAAATGGAATCCTCAATCTGAATCTGCAGAAGAACCATCATTCGAGCCGAATGATAATTCAGGATGGCCGATTGTGGGAAAAGAAAGGAAAACAATACAACTGTTCTGAATAATCATATTAGACTTATTTTAGTTTATTTACGTTAACATTACCTTTACATTATTTTAAATCTGTTGACGTAAGCTTATCATTAGCAAGTCTGTCGATATTAGAATATCGATACTGCACGAAAAGAATCGTGGCACGAAGTATTCGCTCTTGCTTTCTGTATTTCCGAGAGAGAAGACGTAAAACCACAAAACCCTTTGTTTTTCCATTTCAAATAAAAATCATTAAATTATATTTGGAGTTGTAATTGAACCAATCACCGGCGATCCCACATATATATTTCTTATGGAAATAATATCTTTTAATTGTTTACATATTTTTAGATTGTTTACATATTTATCGATTGTAAACGTAAGAAATATACATTACATTCATACATACACTAAAGCAATGTTTTTGTTCTTTAGATAAAAGCCGGTTGGAACAGATGATATTCTTGCAACAGCCTGCTAAAAAAAAAAGTAAAAAATAACTTGCTTTTGTGGTAATATTTTTACACTTGGTACTTTGCTGCCAGCATTTTGATCATTAGAAATCAAAGGGACAATTTTCATTTTACATAGTTTTCTTTTAATATTACTGATACCATTCTACTCCTTTACCACAGCAATGAATAAATGTGGACGGCAGTGTGACGAGACTACCAATTAATACCCACAGAATTAAATCTGCTATAATGGTTCGATCGGAATGAGTGATAGGTATCGTTTTAACTAAGGGGATAGCATACCAAGAATTTAATAAAATCGATCGGCTAAGGGCAAAAAGCGGTAAAAGATTTTGTATTTTGTTTCGTTTAATCCAATCGGTGGGTTATGTCAAAACAATCTGCATATGCATATTATTTAAATATATATTTAAATTATGCATATTATTTAAATATATATTTAAATTCCCTTCGCTTCGCTTGTGAAATATAAATCTTTGTACACAAACTTATACCTAAAAATGGTTTTAATTTCGTAATTCTGTTCTGTGTTTTCTTTTCTTGTAACCCCGACGTTTTTCTTTTGTGCGTTTTTCGTCGTAAGTCGTAGTGATGTTTTTATTGTTGCTTTTGCATGCACTTTAAATAAAAAAATGTGATAGACTCAGCGATTTTGAACAAACCCAGTTTTTGAAGTTTCATCCTGTACGCAGCAAAAGTTGCAAAGTTGTTAGAGAAATATTCCAGTTTCGAGCTCAATGTAGTTTTACCGGCACCGATTATAACTTAATTATCTTTGTTTCTAACTGAAAAAATTTGTTGCATAGAAATATGGCAGAGACTCACCTAAAAATCGAAAAAATCGAATGTTATTGGCTATACATTTTATGCGAAAATCATTCTGATGGTTTGGCTTACTGGAGATACTGGCATTCTGATCAAGCATCGCATCGGACATTATTAGTTGTCAATACATCGAAACTATATATACATGAATGGTCACTAGTTGACATATTCGCCAGACACGCAGAACGCAAAACAAATAGCCAAAGCTATTAGACTGCCGAACGGCAGAAACAGGACAGTAACAGAAGTTCGGGAGATACCGATACAGTGCACTGCATGGAGCAATGTAACGCCACAATACAGTGCGGAAGGATCATACCTGGTAAAGTAATGCGAACGCTTCGCAATGAAAATTTCAGAATCAACACGGAAAAATGACAGTTGTGACACTAAGGATCTCGTACGCCAGCCCGAAACTGATGAAGACTGAACAGAAAGGCTCGGCCTTTCGGCTTGGCAATTAAGAGAAAAGCGAAGCTTGTGCGTGTCTCTAGATAATCCGGAAAATAAAACATCGAGCAATGGCAAATTACTACCGGCATGATATCGGGATACTTGGATACAACAGACAACAAGCACCGTGAAAAACAATAAGCGTAGACTTTGTTGAATTATTACAAAGATCAAGCCCCGGAAACATTATATTACCAGTTTTCTGTGACTGTTCTTAAAATGAGTGGAACTCGTTGCAATGAGAAAGACGTCCTCAGAAATTGTGATAAAGGTCCTGAGAAAACAAATTTGAGACCACTTCAGAGCAGTGTTTGATGCTGTTTAAGCGCAATCCGAAGGAGTTTCTGCGTCGTCTACGAACGACCGTCTACGAAACATGGATGCACTGGTACAGACCAGAGACCAAGGAATAGTCGAAACAGTAGACTTCACCCGGCGAACCTGCTCCGAAGAAGGCGAAGACTTTCCCATCGGCCGGAAAGATGAAGGCCACCGTTTTTTGGGATTCACAAGGTGTGATTTACATCGACCGAATTGGGCCGATTCGCCGCCGAATTGCAGAAAATATGGCCCCATTTGAAGAAGAAAGTAGTGCTCTTCCATCATGACAACGTATTTTTCAGACGGGTTAAAGAAGTTGGAGCATCGCTGGGTCAAGTGTATCGAGCTAAAAGGAGATTATGTTGAGAAATAAATCGCCACTTTTCCAAAATTTTCGTTTTTCTCTTGGAGGCTAAGTATTATACTTATCGGACCACCCTCTTAAGAGTTGATCTAGGATTTGGGATTTGGTTATTTTTTATTAAAATCGGACATCTATATCATATAGCACCCATAGAAAAATCTAAAAATTAAAATATTTCAAAATATTTCTTTGAGACTTGGTAATTATTTACCATCTCAGAATTACGCTTTTAGTTTTGACAAAAAATCGGGCGACATTATCATATAACTGCCATAGAAGCGATGGAAAATTGCAGCGCCAAATCGACATAGCTTCATTGTTTTTAGTAATATAGGAATAGAAATCGAAATAAAGTCGATTTGTAATGACTGCAAGGGTATATAAACTTCGGCTTGCCGAAGCTTACTTCTTCATAATGTTTATATTTTAACTGTGTGATTTTCCCAGTATTAGAAGCGGACAGACCAAGTTAAAATACATACGAAACTTCTACTAATACTAGTTTTGTGCTATGTAAGATAAAATTAACGCTTTCAGGATTGGCAAAGAGTCGGTAGTAGAAAAAACGCGGTATAGTCTTTTATAGTTATATCTAAAAAAAATCTACAATTAGTTCCTGGTGTTTGATGGAACAGGAGCGTTTTCCTGACCCATATGAGACTAGGGAGTCGGGGGGATAGTTAAGTTAATGAAGCAAATCCAACCGTCTCGTCGCTGTACCAAAATTGAACTCTTTATTTTTACGTTGGATAATAGCATTCGTGGCCAGTGTGGTGAATTACATGAGAGCGTGAACTAAGGCTTTACCACTGAGAGCGCAGCTCACAAATTAGATCAATCACTTCAAGACAGATTAATACTTCAAAATTACGTTCATGTTTTTCTCAAGACTCAATAGTGACCTAACACCTGGTAATTCTATTAGTCACCGAGAAGTTTATGTAATAAAAGTAGTATCAAGCATCGTTCTTCGGTTTAATAGGAATGGCAGATTAATTGGAAGAAGCCTACTAGAGTTTGATGGTTAAATAAGGTTTGCATTCCAGTTAAGGCCCCACAGAGCAATTAATAAAAAGTTGTTTTGCACAGACTCAATCCGGTCTATATGTGCACCATACTGAGGACTCCAAACTGCTGAATAGTGCTCCAGGATTGGACGGACTAGTGAAATGAACAGAGTCTTTGTAACATAGGGATCATCGAATTCCTTTGACCACCTTTTAATAAATCCCCTGGCTTTATTCACCATGAAAGTTTGTGACCATATACAAAACTTAAGTTATGGGTCAAGAAGGACGCCAAGGTCATCAACATGCGTGATTCCAGATAACGCAACACCACCCAGCGTTATTCGAAGCATATTGTGGGTTCACCCTAAAAAATGTCATTTCTTTACACTTAGCGCTATTTAAATCCTAAAGATTTTCACTACGCCATGTTTGAAATGCATTTAGATCCGATTGTAAGTCCGAAGTAATCGAAATTTCGTTGTATTGCAGGCATAACTTAACGTTATTTGCGTACAGAAGGACACCCGACCTTGTCAAGACTAGAGGGAGTTCTTTTATAAATAATGTAAACAGTAGTGGGCCAAAGTGGCTTCCTTGTGGGACGCCTGAAGTAACTCGGATCAAATTAGAGATTGTAACGTGCAACGTTCGAATGAATGGCTAATCTTCGAAAGAATCTGCGATGGCGTGTCACGCTGTAGATCCGGCACTAGCTCGTCGGCTTTGGGGGTGGAGGTCTTGCTCTCACAGATTCAGTTACGATGTACACATCATTATTAATATCCTAAGAAATTGAGCGTGCTTGCGACATTGAAGGGAGCTAGTAATATAAATCGGAAGAAACGTTAAACCAAATTCAAAAAAAAAAAATATATATATATAAAAAAGAAAAGAAAATAGCATATAAAAGTAAAGTTCGAAGAAATAAAAGAGAAGTAACTATTTGCGTGGCCGCTGGTGTAATTGCGGCCGCTTATCGCCCACCCTACCTAGGACACCTGCCGCTAGAGCATGGCTCTGGTGACCCCTTCTTCCCTACGACCGTGAAATCATCAGCTCAGTTCAGCAACACGTTTCTTCTAAGCTTCCATTTTAATTACAAGATTTAAATTCATAATAATATTAGAGAAAATATAGTAAATAAGGTTTATAATAAAGACATAGAGTACGATCATAATATAATAATAATATATATAAACAAGAATAATTCATGGTATTAAATATATGTTTTTTTAAAGAGTATAATTATATAGATATAAATTTTGTATGCCTGATTTTTAGCGAGTGTATTTAAATACTAGAATGTGATTATTTTATTAATTTCATTATCAGTTTACTTCATATTTGATATTTCAAAAACAAAAAAAATAAAATTTTCTTCCAGTTTCTTTTCAAAATTTAAACTTAATTAGTTTGTGTGAGAATAACTTTCTACTACAATAGTAACTCCAGTGTAACCGCGTGATGATAACTTATCCCGAATAAGAGAACAACGTCTGTTCAGGTTAGAGTCATTTAATACAGTGAGTCAGATCTCGCTTAAAGAACTATGACAAAGTATAACAAGGAAAAAGCTCAATCAGCTGTTATATATTCAAGTTGCTCTAAAACTAAACATGGGATGTTCTTACAAACTCCGGCTCAACTTGGATGTATAACTTCAAAAATACAAATTCATTAATTTACAGCACTGTAAATGCTTCTCCTTGGATAAGGCTTTAGTAAAGACATCTGCTGCGTTATCCGTTGTGGGAACATAGTCAATCGTGATCTCCTTTTTCTCTATTTGCTCCCGGACGTAATGAAAACGAATGTCGATGTGTTTACTTCGCTTATGCACCATCGGATTACTAGCTATGGCAATAGCAGCCTGGTTGTCCGATCTCAAGGTAGTCGCCTCTCTGACAAGATCCAGGAAACCCATTTCCTTAAGAAGACTTCTTTGGAAGGCAATCTCTTTTGCCCCCTGGCACATGGCGATGTACTCAGCTTCCATCGAGCTAAGAGCTACCACGTTCTGCTTTTTTAGCTTCCCAAGCCACAGGGCCTCCTGCTACAATGAGTATGTAGCCGCTGTATGACTTCCGATCAGATGATTCTGATCCCCAGTCCGCATCTGTATAACAAATAAGATTCTTTAAATTAGTTCCAAATTTAGTTATACCTTTAGGAACGCCTTTTAAATATCTAAGCACTCGCTTAGCAGCTGTAACGTGTTCCTTATGCGGATGGTTATTAAACTGTGACAATCTTGATACCGTTTGGGTAATGTCCGGCCTCGATACCATTGACAAATAGTTGAGAGCTCCCATTAACGACTGATATTTGGTGATATCCTCTTGCTGACTACAATTTTCGTTCGTGCATTTTTCCAAAATCGTCCCCATTGCAAACGGTGTGGGTGCTGGCTTGCACTGCTCCATTTCCCATTCCACTAATAAATTTAGTACATATCGATGCTGATGAATGGATATGTCTCCTTGTAGTCCGACTCGGTTAATTTCTAGTCCCAAATAATAATTTACAGGTCCTCGGTCAACTACCTCAATATGATCCTTCAATCCCTTTATAATCGCCGCCATTCTCTTGTGATTCGAACATGCCACAAGCATATCATCGACATATAGGGCAATTATATTGATATCGCCATCTGTTTTTCGATCAATGTATACACAGCTATCTGTCAAGCACTGCTGGAACCCAATATCGGCCAAAATCTCAGATATTTTTATATTCCACTCGTGTCCTGCCTGCTTAAGACCATATATCGATTTCTTCAGCTTACATATAGCATTCGGTCTTGCTTCATCGACAAATATCTCCGGCTGTCGCATGTATACATCTTCTTGTAGGCTTCCATTCAAATACGCCGCCACGATATCAATGTGATTCACATATAGATTCAAATTCGCTGCCATTGCGAGTATTAATCGTATGGTCGGATATCTGACTACAGGTGCGTAAGTGTTTGTGTAATCAATATTTCTCCGTTGACCACATCCTTGCGCTACAAGTCTGGCTTTGTGTTTTTCAATACTGCCATCGGGATTGTGTTTCGTTGAAAACACCCATTTGCATCCTAAAGCATTGAATTTCTTATTCATGTCCACAAGCTCCCAAGTTCCATTTCTTAAAAGACTTTGATATTCAATGTCCATTGCCTTTCGCCATTCATTTTTGTACTTGCCATTTAAGGCCTCTGAAACCGTCCTTGGATCCGAACTGTTGATCTCCAGTAGATTTGCGGTGGCTGGAACAATGTAAACTTTCCGTGGCCTTCCTGGCTCACCTGTACGCAGAATTCGAGGTCGCCCTCGTTTTCTCGTTCTTGGTAAAACTACTTCTTCCTCGCTCTGTACTTGTGGATTCGGGTCCTCCTCCTGAGTTGTTCTATTCTGCGGATTTCGATCTTCCTGCGGACTTCCATCATCCTGCGGACTTCGATCTTCCTGCGGATTTCCATTATCCTGCGGATTTCTGCCTGTGTTGTCGCGGTTATTGACCTCCGTATTTGGCTCTTGTCTGGTGTCAACTCCGCCTTCTGAAGTACTGCTCATATCGAAGAAGTAGGGACCATCTAAATTGGTACCTTGTCCTCTCGCGTCATCCTCCCGACCAATGGAAAACGATTTCTCCAGGAAGACAACATCTCTGGACACGATGATACGTCTTTTGTGGACATCGTAGAGCCTGTATGCCTTGGACTGCTCTGAATATCCTACAAAAATAAGTTTTAGACCTTTTGCTTCAAACTTTCCTTTACCTGGCTGCTTGTTTAGGCTGATACTGTCACACCCAAACGTTTTGAAATGTTTGACACATGGTTTCCGATTGAACCAACATTCATATGGAGTCCTGTCTTCCAGCTTCTTGGTACTAGTTCGATTACGTACATAAGTAGACGTATTAATGGCCTCGGCCCACAGGAATTGTGGTAGATTCGCCGCTTCCAGCATACACCTCGCCATCTCGACTAAAGTTCGGTTGGCCCTTTCAGCTACTCCATTCTGCTGGGGTGTATAGCTCACTGTAGTTTGATGAATTATTCCTCTTTTACGTAGAAACTCTTTAAATTCCGTATTCACGTATTCCCGGCCGTTATCGCTACGCATACGTTTCACTTTGCATCCGGTTTGTCGCTCCGTCTGAGCCAAAAAATCCTTGAAAGCACTGAACGCTTCCAATTTCCTTCGCAAAAAATAAGTCCACACATATCTCGTATAATCGTCAATAAACGTTATTAGATAGATCGCTCCAGATATTGAAGACACACGCATAGGACCGCAAATATCCGTATGTATTAGTTCGAGTTTATTTGTTGTGTATATATCTTCTAACCGATCGAATGGTTTTCTAGTTATTTTACATGTCGCACATGTTACACAATCAAAATCTCTTGGATTAGTCAATACCAGTCCTCGAACTATATTTTTGCTTGAAAGTTCTCGTAAAGCTCCCACGTTCAGGTGTCCAAATCTGCCATGCCATATTTTCAGCTTGGATTGTGCCGCTCCTTGCGCACTGTAAAGCGTTTGCTTACATTTACTCGAAACTTTGGCTATAAAGATTCCAACATCTAAGTTCGCTTCGAACAACTTCCGATTATTCTTGTTAACCACGCAAGCAACTTTATTTGTAAATTTTACTGAATATCCAAAGCTAATTATTTTACCAACTGATAAAAAATTGTGGTTCAGTTCCGGGACAAATAATACTTCGCGTAGCAAGATCTCACAGCAGAACTGTGATTTTATTTGTACATCTCCTACGCCTCGCGCTTTAACAATATCGCCTGATGCCATCGTAATACTCTCATTGCTCTCTCTCAGATTCAGGAAATACGATTTTTCTCTGCACATGTGAGATGAAGCACCGCTGTCCAATATCCAACAGTTATCGTCGTTCCTAGACTTTCCGTTGTACGCACTCATCGCTGTGTTTGCTTCACGTTTCTCAATTTTACATTGTGCTCTCATGTGACCACGTTTACCACAAGCAAAACACTTTATGCTTCGTTTTCGATCGTATTCTGTTTTCGGAAACCTTTTTGTTCCCTTCGCTGAAAGTACTTGTTCCGTTCCGTTATCTTTTTCAATCCCTCTATCGTCTCTTCTGGATTCCTCTTCCAATATTTTGACCTTCAATTGACTTAGGGTCGGTAGCTGGTCCCTGCATTCCATTGCAACAACAAAATTATCCATGTCGTCCGGCAAACTACACAGCAGCAAAATTGAAAGTAACTCATCTGGAACTTGTACGTCAATCTCGTTCAAATTCTGCGCAATCGTACAAAATTTAGTAACTTGGGGGGTGATTCTTTCAAAGCTTTTGATTTGAAACTTAATCAATTGCTTAAACAAACTGACTTTCCTGGCGGGTCCATGTGCAAAATATACAGTGGCGAGCAAAAGTGAGTGCATGTTCGCGAAACTGACTTTCGTCGCCCATAAAAACCTAACAGTACGAGATAATCAAGCAAAGTAAATTTTTTTATGTTTACCATTTTATTCATAACAAATGCGAAAAAGAAACAATATCGTATAAGGTAAATTCTAAAAGTTAGAAACAAAAAACCAAAAAAACCCGCATAAACTCACTTTTGCACGTTTTGAAAAAAATTAACAAATAAATCCATTTTAATATTTTGTCCACAAACCCTTATTAACAATAACTTGATTAATGCGGTTTGGCATGCTCTCTACCAAATTTTGTATAACACCTTCAGGGATTTGCTTCCATTCCGCTGTTACACGTTCCCAAAGGTTGGCCATGTTGGTTGGGGCTGCTTCATACTGCCCGAGCCGTCTCTTAACGATTGACCAAAGATTTTCAATCGGATTGAGGTCGGGACTTTGCGCTGGCCACTCCATCAGCTGAAAATGTTGATTGCCAATCCATTCCCTAACAATTTTTGCTGTGTGCTTTGGATCACCATCTTGTTGAAAAATAATTTCTTCTTCGGGATAAGCACATTTTTCCATAAAATTGGGAAGATTGGTTTTTAAAATTTTAAGGTAGTCCTCTTTTCGCATTATACCATTATACCTACACCAAAGGGTGCTTCTATGGCCATCAATAAAAATGTTAGCCAGTGGACGGCCAGGAGAGCACTGCATAACATCGGTTATGTGTCAAGCGTAAAAAAATGCAAACCTGCATTATCTGACAAGAACGTTAAAGCACGTTTAAAATTTGCTAAAGACCACAAAAACTGGACTACTGAAGATTGGAAACGTGTTATCTGGTCTGATGAATCCAAGTTTAACCGTTTTCAATCGGATGGAAAGCAATACTGCTGGCGCAAGCCCGGTGAACGTCTTCAAAAGCACCATGTAAAGCAAACAATAAAACATGGCGGCGGAAACATAATGGTTTGAAGATGCTTCACATGGTGGCATGTTGGCCCTCTGCACTTGGTAGAAGGTATAATGCGAAAAGAGGACTACCTTAAAATTTTAAAAACCAATCTTCCCAATTTTATGGAAAAATGTGCTTATCCCGAAGAAGAAATTATTTTTCAACAAGATGGTGATCCAAAGCACACAGCAAAAATTGTTAGGGAATGGATTGGCAATCAACATTTTCAGCTGATGGAGTGGCCAGCGCAAAGTCCCGACCTCAATCCGATTGAAAATCTTTGGTCAATCGTTAAGAGACGGCTCGGGCAGTATGAAGCAGCCCCAACCAACATGGCCAACCTTTGGGAACGTGTAACAGCGGAATGGAAGCAAATCCCTGAAGGTGTTATACAAAATTTGGTAGAGAGCATGCCAAACCGCATTAATCAAGTTATTGTTAATAAGGGTTTGTGGACAAAATATTAAAATGGATTTATTTGTTAATTTTTTTCAAAACGTGCAAAAGTGAGTTTATGCGGTTTTTTTTGGTTTTTTGTTTCTAACTTTTAGAATTTACCTTATACGATATTGTTTCTTTTTCGCATTTGTTATGAATAAAATGGTAAACATAAAAAAATTTACTTTGCTTGATTATCTCGTACCGTTAGGTTTTTATGGGCGACGATAGTCAGTTTCGCGAACATGCACTCACTTTTGCTCGCCACTGTATATCTTTTAACCTATTCCATGCTTCCCGTGAGGTTGCACAGGTTCTGATATGAATCAGCTCACTTGGCTTCACACACATGATTATTGTGGCAAGGGCCTTCTCATCATTTCTTGGCCATAGCAGTTGATCAGTCGCGCTCATTGTCGGCTCTATTTTTCCAATTACATACTTCCACATATCGGATGTAACCAATAGACTTTTCATTTGAAGAGACCAACTTTCGTAGTTGTCGCCTGACAATTTTTCAATGTTCATCATTCCGTGAGACATTCCGGCGTTGTGACTGTACACTCTTTCTCTGAATGGATTTTCGACCAACGAAAAAACAATTAAAGACACTACCGCAATCCAGGGTACCGTGCCGACGTAACACTCAATTAAAAACGATTATAAGTTAACAGGGTTCTGGGCCCATAACCTTTGTGAGAATAACTTTCTACTACAATAGTAACTCCAGTGTAACCGCGTGATGATAACTTATCCCGAATAAGAGAACAACGTCTGTTCAGGTTAGAGTCATTTAATACAGTGAGTCAGATCTCGCTTAAAGAACTATGACAAAGTATAACAAGGAAAAAAGCTCAATCAGCTGTTATATATTCAAGTTGCTCTAAAACTAAACATGGGATGTTCTTACAGTTTGGTCTAAATTAATTTAATTTAAATTAATTATTATTATTATTTTTTTTTTTTGTTTAGGATTCACGAGATTCAACACTAATCTAATATTTGAACTTATAGTAAAATATATTGTTATATTATTTCTTTGTTTGCTTTTGCAATTGATAGATGTCAAACAAATCTCGCCAAAAAAAACTAAATAAAAGTTTCAACCATTGCGTCAGATTCCACTCGAATATAAAAGGTAAATTAAATCAATGACCACTCACTCAGTTTTTCCATCGGCGAAAGATAGATCTTCCGTTCAACGAATATGCTGAAAATTAAATAGGCGCTTCATACCGCCATATGGCGGTATACTTTCTTGGCGAGAACAAACGTTTAAAAGAAAACTTTCGGTTATTTTCTGAATATCTACATCGCGACTTTCTCTATCTCACAAACAAAATATTTATCTCATTCACAAATCGGTTAACTGTTGGCGGTCCTTTTGCTGCTTTTCTAGTTTTCCGAGGCTAGCCGAGCGTCAGTGGCCCAAAAAGGGTTAACCGCTAGTGGCCAGGCCGCGGCTCTAGCGGTGACGACGAAAACCGGGGACTCTAATCAGCTCCTCTTGGCGTGCGGTGTTCCTCGAGCAATGCGCGCTTCTTCAGGCGGCGTTCCTCTCCTCGGCACTTTTTTTGGCGGACGCCTCTCCAATGCGGCTGCTCCTCCGGCGTGCGCTCCGCGGGTAGGGCTCCTATAGCAGATGCTCCTCCGATGTGGCTGCCCCTCCGGCAGGGTTCTTCTCCGGCAGGGTTCTTCTCCGGCGGGGCTGCTCCTGCGTGCGCTCTGAGTACGGCGCTCCTCTTGCGATGCTTCACCGCTATGGCTGCCCCTCCGGCAGGATTCTTTACCGGCAGGGCTGCTTCTACGTGCACTCTACGAGACAGCTGATCCTCTTGATGATGCTTCACCGTTGTGACTGCGTCTCCGGCAGGGATGCTTCTCCGGCAGGGCTGCTCCTACGCACTCTGCGAAACAGGCGCTCCTTAGGGCGGATACTTTTCCGCTGTGGCTGCCCCTCCGGCAGAGATTTGTCCCCAGCAGGGCTTCTCCTCCGTGCGCTTTGCGGGACAGGCGCTCCTCTGGCGGCTGCTTTACCGCTGTAACTGCCCCTCCGTCAGGGATTTGTCCCCAGCAGGGCGGCTCCTCCGTGCGCTCTGCGGGACAGGCGCTCCTCTGGCGGCTGCTTTACCGCTGTAACTGCCCCTCCGTCAGGGATTTGTCCCCAGCAGGGCGGCTCCTCCGTGCGCTCTGCGGGACAGGCGCTCCTTGGGCGGATGCTTTACCGCTGTGGCTGCCTCTCCAGCAGGGATGCTTCTCCGGCAGGGCTGCTCCTGCGTGCGCTCTGCGAACGGCGCTCGTCGTGCGCATGCTTTACCGCTGTGGCTGCCCCTCCGGCAGGGATTCGTCCCCAGCAGGGCTGCTACTCCGTTCTCTCTGCGGGACAGGCGCTCCGATTTGGCGGCTCCTCGGCAGCTCTGTGAAATTTGTGTTGCCACTATAAATTCTTCGTAAAAGAGCGAACACAAGGTTTTACCCACCTGGTTTTGAGGTCTTATTTCAAAAAAAAAAATCACACAGATTTCATCCACAATTTATTCGCGATCGGATTCACGAACTTATCTCCGCGATTTTTCTATACTTCCCGGCTGCGATACACGTGTGATGTCACTGATTTTAATAGATTACTGAATAGGTGCATCTGCACTCAATGACGGCTTGGTTTGAATAGACCGAGTCTAGGATAGCGTGGCCTAATTGAGGCCGCCGGCGGAAATGTCTCTCAGCTGAGTCGAGCTTCCCAAAGACACCCTGCGCCAGCTGACCTTCAATGAATTGCCATTCTCATTTTTATTACTCCGATAAAATTGCACCAAAGTTTCAGATATGCAATGAAACTCGGCTAGCAGTTCCAGAGAAGAAGCATACTTCTAGGATAAACTAAAAAGGCGCCTATTCAGTCGCCACTACAAAGCCCCTCCGAACAATCAGGCTAGGGTATTTTATCCCTGGTACCCTAGACTGATACCGACGGAAGAGGCCTTACTACCTACGAGGCGTCCTTGTAAGTCTTCCAGTTCATAATACGCGCTTCCTAGCTTCTTGCGAACTCTTGATTTTACAAAAGACGGTCCGAATTTGGCAGAATATCCTGTCTGAAAGCAACTTTGTTTGAAGCTCCGTCGATACACCTCTTGTCCTTCCGCAAATGAAACGTTTCGAGACCGAAGGTTATAGCGTTTCTCGTTTTCGGCGTGCTGTTCCTGCATAAGTTTACTTGCTTTTTCTCGAACGATCTCATTGAATTTCAGTGAACGGTCATCAAGTAAATTTAATTTTCTTAGAAGCGAGTACGTAGAACCGGATGTTATCATGTGCTGTCCAAAAACCATATAATATGGAGATGTTCCCAAACTAGAGTGAACGGAGGACCTCAATGCACAACATATCCTGTTCAGATGTTCGTCCCAGTCCTTCTGGTCTGGACGCAAATATGCTCGGATTGCGGCAATCACGGAGCGATTAACGCGTTCAGAAGCATTTGCTTGTGGTGAATGCACCGCTGTGAAGGTATGTGTACTGCCATACTGCTGCATTAATTTACGAAAAGCGTGAGACCGAAATTGTGAACCGTTGTCTGACACCACGGTTCCAGGAGCTCCATATGCCATGATCAGTTCCCCTTCCAAGTATTTTATGACCCTACCAGTATCAATCTTCCTAACTGGTTTAAGGAACACATATTTGGAAAAATGGTCCAAAACGATAAAAATTCCAATGTTGCTTCTTGATCTGGGGTATGGATCAAGAAGTCTACGAACAATCTTTGGAAAAACCGTTGACTTTCCGGCGCTTTTCCTAATGGCGGTCGCAGCACATGATTAGGAGCTTTTGTCGTTTTGCACACTTCGCAAGCGTTAATGTAAGCCTTTACGTCCGGCACCAGACCAGGCCAAAAATAATAACGCCTCACTCTTTCAATGGTCTTATGTATGCCTCCGTGGCAAGACATTGAACCATCGTGTGCTCTTTTAAGGACTTCAGGCACCAGTTCCTTCGGTATCCATAGTTTCCAGGCATACTCGTCATGGATTTGTTCTCCTGTCACATGCTCAGATTTCCGATATAGATAGCCATTGTCTGCTTTGAGGTCAGGAAAGTTTGCTTGATTTGCTTTTACCTTTTCACTAGATCCACATATTCGGCTTTCATAAACTCTTCAGAATCCATGTCCACAAGAAGTCCTTCCTGCAGATCCACTGCGGCTATTACGTCTTCGTTGACGCGAGACAACGAATCGGGAACAACGTTAAGTGAGCCTTTGCGATGCTCAATCTTGAAGTTATATCTCTGCAAAGCCAACGCCCATCGTGCCAATCGGGAATTCAAGTCATGATTGGACATTAACCACTTCAATGAGGCGTGATCAGTTATTATAGTAAATTCCATTCCTTCGACATAAGCTCTGAAACTTTTGAGAGCTACGATGGCCGCTAAACATTCTTGTTCGGTCACAGTGTAATTGCGTTGGGCCCTGTTTAGCTTCTTGGAGATGAAATGTCCTGCTTCGGACATTTGTACGAGCACAGCGCCTACCCCCGTTTTACTCGCATCGCAGTGTATTGCGAACGGTTTTGAGAAATCTGGGCTACACAAAACTGGGGCTTCGCACAGACGTTGCTTTAGCTCCCCTTTTTATTGCTTCGTCAGTTAGACTGAACTTCCGTTTTGTAGTCATTAAATCGGTCAAAGGGGTAGCAAGTGAAGCAAAATTTGGCACAAACTTTCGATACCACCCACATAAGCCCATGAAACTTCTCAAGCCTCGAAGATTTTTTGGTACTGCAAAATTTTTTATTGCTGCCACCTTATCGGGATCTGTCCTTATTCCACCGTCGCCTATTATATGCCCTAAATATCGAACTCGCAGCATACAGAAATGGCTTTGCCAATATTTAGAGTCAAACCTGCACACTTTATTTGCAATGCCAATTCTCTAAGTACTTCGAGGTGCCGTTCAAATGTGGAAGAAACAACTAATAAATCGTCAAGATAAATAAAAACCTCATTGCGGAGATGTGCTGGTACTACCTTATCCATTAGACGGGACATTGTGCTTGTGGCATTACAAAGCCCGAACGGCATAACCTTGAATTGGTAGAGAGGTCTGCCTGGGACAGTGAAAGCTGTTTTGTCTCGGGATGATTTCTCTAAAAGGCACCTGCCAATATGCATCCTTTAGATCCAGGCTTGAAATATACTCTGCTCTTGGCAACCTACTTAGAATCCCACTGATTTGGGGAAGTGGGTAAGCATCTTTCTCGGTGAAGTTGTTAACTTTCCTACAGTCCAAACAAATCCTTACTTTGCCAGGCTTGGTTACCATAACGATAGGGGAAGACCATGAACTCTCGGGTTCTTCTATCACTCCCAATGCTATCATTCGGTCTATTTCGGCGTACATGGCCTTTTCGACGGCGGGCGAGACGGGGAAATGGCGTTGCTTAATTGGTTTAGCCGTTCCCACATCAATCGTATGCGATTCAGGTTGGTCTTACCGAGCCCTTCTTGCTTAAAGGAGGGAAAACAATTTATTACATTAGCTAGTTTGGTTCTCTCAGACAATCTATGCTGATCAACCTCCGGTTTATTGTTACTTTGCGACGATTCTAGTTCCGATATGGTTAAGCTTTTAGGAAGCAAATCATACAGCCTCCAAAAATCGATGCCCATATATAAATCCTGCTTCAGCGACGGTACTACATAAAGCTTTACGGTATTCTTTTTGCTGCCGTATTCTATTTCTTCTTTCAAATGGCCCAGTATCTGCTGCGATCTTCCGTCCGCGGTGGTAGCATGTCCTTTTATCACTTTATAATCACCGCTAGCTTTTATCTCCTCGGCTAGCATTCCACCAACACAACTAATCGAAGCTCCAGAGTCTAATAAGCCGTAGACAGTGCGATTCAACACTTGAACTGGCAAAAATGGGCGAGGATCCGTTTGCCTAGCTGGAAGTGAATTTATGTACTGGACGCCAATGTTGCATATTTTTATGTTCTCCCAATACGCTTTTATCCGACGGGAACTTCGGGATTGACGTCTATCTAAATCTGGCTGAAATTTGTATTCCGAGATATCTAATTTCTTCAAGTCCGGTATTTTACTATGAAGTAAAGAATTTACAGCCGGTTTTTGTTCATCTGGTGTGGTGAGTGTTGCAACCTTAGCTGCTTCCTCAATTAGTCGGTCATTGTTGATTGACTTCGAACGGCACTCGAGGGTTTCTGTTTGACAAGCGACCTCGACGTGCCCGGTTTCGAGTTTTTTGAGCACTTGCTACAACTAGGCTTATAGGTATTCGCGGCTCCACAACCGTAATAAATATTTTTCTTTCGGACACGCAGTCCTGATACCTGTGACCTTCCTTGTGGCAACATCCATCTCATTCTCAGATTCCGTTTCATGAAAACTTTCTTGAGTTTCAGCAAACTCCGAAACGTCGCGCTTAAATGGAGTGCTTCGAATGTAACCCTGGCATCTCTTTGCATCAGCCAAGAAAACTTCGCGTCTTCGACAGATTTCTCTCAAGTCTGAGACTGTTTTAATTACCAAATTCAGGAACTCATGCCTGATTTCAGTACGTAAATTGTTCTTAAGGACTCTAACCAACTTGTCCGGCGTCCACGGCTGTTCTAGCTGATCGATTAAATCAGATATGTTGTCGTAAAAGCAATCAAAAGTTTCATTCGGCTTTTGTTTTGTATTTCTGATTAACTCCTCGATATCCCCATCGTCTCTGTTTAGTCTGAACTGCAGACGTAGAGCTGAACAGAAATTATCCCAACGGACTTCACCATGGGCTTTATGATAACGCCAATAGAACTAGTTGGCTTTTCCTTCAAACAGAACTGATGCGTTCTTACAGAGAACGGAAAAATTATTTCCTAATGTTTCCCTAGTTAGAGCTTCCACTCTGTAAATAAAATTATCAACGGGTACTCCTCCTCCGGAATATTTGATCTTCCATCCATTCAGAATATGGACTACTTTATCAGGGCGGCTTAATAAATCAGTCGCGGAACCTTGTTGCGAAGCAGGTGAAACAGAAGTCATTCTGACTTCCCCTAAATTATAATCAGTTTCTCTACTCGCGGCCCTATTGCTAACGTTTCTAATAGGCTGCTGAGAAGAGTGCCCACCCTGGCTATCATTGGCCATAGAGTTTTGCGTTGCTATTACTCTGGTCATTATATCCGATACAGAACTTTGGATTAGTTCCGCCATCCTTTCCGATAAAGTCGCTAGTAACCTGCGTTCCATTGCCAATAAGGTAATAGCAATAGCATTAATAACGCTTGTATTGCTGTTGCCGCTGCTGTTGGTACTTGCATTAAGTCCTGACGTGGAAGCTGTGTTTGTCCGTCTCTTCTCTTTCAATATTCTCGACAGCTGGACGGTTCCTTGAGTGACTGCGAGTTTGCCGCTCCGCATCGTCGGTGGCCTTTGGGACTGTTGGCCTACAGGCATTTTTGCACACCGGACACAGTTTGCTTTTCTTCCAGTGTCCCTCTATGCATCTCTTATGAAACTTATGTTGACAAGCTGTTCTATAAACATCGGCAACGCTAATTTCGCCTTTGCATATAGGACAGAGTAAATTTGGGCTGTTCTCAGCGTCTCTTTCCGGAGATCGGTCTAACCCCATTTTCTAGCGAAATAAAAATAAACCAACAAATATCCGGCCACAGTTAACCAACTGCACCAGGAATCGACAACCAAAAAAACTGAAAAACGTGATATTGCGATAAAGGAAAATCGAAGGGAATTTCACTTGTGTTACTATCCTTAGAAATGAAAAAAAATTTGAAAAATAAAAGAAAAAAAAATTTTTCCCAGGCGCAATGACCTAGCTTAAAGGAAGGAGCCGCTACTATACTATACTATATGGGACAGTGGCTTGTTTGAAACAAATCTCACATGTATTCCGGATCCCGATTGAAATTATAGTGCCCCTTGTGAACGAATAAATAATGGTCACAAGCTACTTCCGGATGTGACGTTTCTCTCAAGTACTGTCAGCATTTTCCGCTTAGCTTAGTTTGTGATTTTATTTACCTTTAAAGTTTTTTTTAGTTTAATGACCTGGTATTTCAAACCGGGACAGAAACCGATCTAAATTGGTGTTTGTTTTTTCCGTTTTCCTCAGCTTGTTAGATACCATGTCACCTCTGCTAAATTAAGGAAAGTTTCATTGTTAATTCTTGATTATCGGTCAAAAAATATAATACTGATAATTACATAGTTTTGAATTCCAAGAAAGTTTAAAATTTACAACAAAAAACTTTTGAGATTACAGGAGAGTTAAATTTGAAGGAAATTGAAAAGGAAATAAGAGTCGAATTGGTTTATTCATGAGTGATCTCACTAAGGCCCCACGTTGGGCGCCACTTTTGATATCAATTATGATTAATTATAACTGTAACGTGCAACGTTCGAATGAATGGCTAATCTTCGAAAGAATCTGCGATGGCGTGTCACGCTGTAGATCCGGCACTAGCTCGTCGGCTTTGGGGGTGGAGGTCTTGCTCTCACAGATTCAGTTACGATGTACACATCATTATTAATATCCTAAGAAATTGAGCGTGCTTGCGACATTGAAGGGAGCTAGTAATATAAATCGGAAGAAACGTTAAACCAAATTCAAAAAAAAAAATATATATATATAAAAAGAAAAGAAAATAGCATATAAAAGTAAAGTTCGAAGAAATAAAAGAGAAGTAACTATTTGCGTGGCCGCTGGTGTAATTGCGGCCGCTTATCGCCCACCCTACCTAGGACACCTGCCGCTAGAGCATGGCTCTGGTGACCCCTTCTTCCCTACGACCGTGAAATCATCAGCTCAGTTCAGCAACACGTTTCTTCTAAGCTTCCATTTTAATTACAAGATTTAAATTCATAATAATATTAGAGAAAATATAGTAAATAAGGTTTATAATAAAGACATAGAGTACGATCATAATATAATAATAATATATATAAACAAGAATAATTCATGGTATTAAATATATGTTTTTTTTAAGAGTATAATTATATAGATATAAATTTTGTATGCCTGATTTTTAGCGAGTGTATTTAAATACTAGAATGTGATTATTTTATTAATTTCATTATCAGTTTACTTCATATTTGATATTTCAAAAACAAAAAAAATAAAATTTTCTTCCAGTTTCTTTTCAAAATTTAAACTTAATTAGTTTGGTCTAAATTAATTTAATTTAAATTAATTATTATTATTATTTTTTTTTTTGTTTAGGATTCACGAGATTCAACACTAATCTAATATTTGAACTTATAGTAAAATATATTGTTATATTATTTCTTTGTTTGCTTTTGCAATTGATAGATGTCAAACAAATCTCGCCAAAAAAAACTAAATAAAAGTTTCAACCATTGCGTCAGATTCCACTCGAATATAAAAGGTAAATTAAATCAATGACCACTCACTCAGTTTTTCCATCGGCGAAAGATCGATCTTCCGTTCAACGAATATGCTGAAAATTAAATAGGCGCTTCATACCGCCATATGGCGGTATACTTTCTTGGCGAGAACAAACGTTTAAAAGAAAACTTTCGGTTATTTTCTGAATATCTACATCGCGACTTTCTCTATCTCACAAACAAAACATTTATCTCATTCACAAATCGGTTAACTGTTGGCGGTCCTTTTGCTGCTTTTCTAGTTTTCCGAGGCTAGCCGAGCGTCAGTGGCCCAAAAAGGGTTAACCGCTAGTGGCCAGGCCGCGGCTCTAGCGGTGACGACGAAAACCGGGGACTCTAATCAGCTCCTCTTGGCGTGCGGTGTTCCTCGAGCAATGCGCGCTTCTTCAGGCGGCGTTCCTCTCCTCGGCACTTTTTTTGGCGGACTCCTCTCCAATGCGGCTGCTCCTCCGGCGTGCGCTCCGCGGGTAGGGCTCCTATAGCAGATGCTCCTCCGATGTGGCTGCCCCTCCGGCAGGGTTCTTCTCCGGCAGGGTTCTTCTCCGGCAGGGCTGCTCCTGCGTGCGCTCTGAGTACGGCGCTCCTCTTGCGATGCTTCACCGCTATGGCTGCCCCTCCGGCAGGATTCTTTACCGGCAGGGCTGCTCCTACGTGCACTCTACGAGACAGCTGATCCTCTTGATGATGCTTCACCGCTGTGACTGCCTCTCCGGCAGGGATGCTTCTCCGGCAGGGCTGCTCCTACGCACTCTGCGAAACAGGCGCTCCTTAGGGCGGATACTTTTCCGCTGTGGCTGCCCCTCCGGCAGGGATTTGTCCCCAGCAGGGCTTCTCCTCCGAGCGCTTTGCGGGACAGGCGCTCCTCTGGCGGCTGCTTTACCGCTGTAACTGCCCCTCCGTCAGGGATTTGTCCCCAGCAGGGCGGCTCCTCCGTGCGCTCTGCGGGACAGGCGCTCCTTGGGCGGATGCTTTACCGCTGTGGCTGCCTCTCCAGCAGGGATGCTTCTCCGGCAGGGCTGCTCCTGCGTGCGCTCTGCGAACGGCGCTCGTCGTGCGCATGCTTTACCGCTGTGGCTGCCCCTCCGGCAGGGATTCGTCCCCAGCAGGGCTGCTACTCCGTTCTCTCTGCGGGACAGGCGCTCCGATTTGGCGGCTCCTCGGCAGCTCTGTGAAATTTGTGTTGCCACTATAAATTCTTCGTAAAAGAGCGAACACAAGGTTTTACCCACCTGGTTTTGAGGTCTTATTTCAAAAAAAAAAATCACACAGATTTCATCCACAATTTATTCGCGATCGGATTCACGAACTTATCTCCGCGATTTTTCTATACTTCCCGGCTGCGATACACGTGTGATGTCACTGATTTTAATAGATTACTGAATAGGTGCATCTGCACTCAATGACGGCTTGGTTTGAATAGACCGAGTCTAGGATAGCGTGGCCTAATTGAGGCCGCCGGCGGAAATGTCTCTCAGCTGAGTCGAGCTTCCCAAAGACACCCTGCGCCAGCTGACCTTCAATGAATTGCCATTCTCATTTTTATTACTCCGATAAAATTGCACCAAAGTTTCAGATATGCAATGAAACTCGGCTAGCAGTTCCAGAGAAGAAGCATACTTCTAGGATAAACTAAAAGGCGCCTATTCAGTCGCCACTACAAAGCCCCTCCGAACAATCAGGCTAGGGTATTTTATCCCTGGTACCCTAGACTGATACCGACGGAAGAGGCCTTACTACCTACGAGGCGTCCTTGTAAGTCTTCCAGTTCATAATACGCGCTTCCTAGCTTCTTGCGAACTCTTGATTTTACAAAAGACGGTCCGAATTTGGCAGAATATCCTGTCTGAAAGCAACTTTGTTTGAAGCTCCGTCGATACACCTCTTGTCCTTCCGCAAATGAAACGTTTCGAGACCGAAGGTTATAGCGTTTCTCGTTTTCGGCGTGCTGTTCCTGCATAAGTTTACTTGCTTTTTCTCGAACGATCTCATTGAATTTCAGTGAACGGTCATCAAGTAAATTTAATTTTCTTAGAAGCGAGTACGTAGAACCGGATGTTATCATGTGCTGTCCAAAAACCATATAATATGGAGATGTTCCCAAACTAGAGTGAACGGAGGACCTCAATGCACAACATATCCTGTTCAGATGTTCGTCCCAGTCCTTCTGGTCTGGACGCAAATATGCTCGGATTGCGGCAATCACGGAGCGATTAACGCGTTCAGAAGCATTTGCTTGTGGTGAATGCACCGCTGTGAAGGTATGTGTACTGCCATACTGCTGCATTAATTTACGAAAAGCGTGAGACCGAAATTGTGAACCGTTGTCTGACACCACGGTTCCAGGAGCTCCATATGCCATGATCAGTTCCCCTTCCAAGTATTTTATGACCCTACCAGTATCAATCTTCCTAACTGGTTTAAGGAACACATATTTGGAAAAATGGTCCAAAACGATAAAAATTCCAATGTTGCTTCTTGATCTGGGGTATGGATCAAGAAGTCTACGAACAATCTTTGGAAAAACCGTTGACTTTCCGGCGCTTTTCCTAATGGCGGTCGCAGCACATGATTAGGAGCTTTTGTCGTTTTGCACACTTCGCAAGCGTTAATGTAAGCCTTTACGTCCGGCACCAGACCAGGCCAAAAATAATAACGCCTCACTCTTTCAATGGTCTTATGTATGCCTCCGTGGCAAGACATTGAACCATCGTGTGCTCTTTTAAGGACTTCAGGCACCAGTTCCTTCGGTATCCATAGTTTCCAGGCATACTCGTCATGGATTTGTTCTCCTGTCACATGCTCAGATTTCCGATATAGATAGCCATTGTCTGCTTTGAGGTCAGGAAAGTTTGCTTGATTTGCTTTTACCTTTTCACTAGATCCACATATTCGGCTTTCATAAACTCTTCAGAATCCATGTCCACAAGAAGTCCTTCCTGCAGATCCACTGCGGCTATTACGTCTTCGTTGACGCGAGACAACGAATCGGGAACAACGTTAAGTGAGCCTTTGCGATGCTCAATCTTGAAGTTATATCTCTGCAAAGCCAACGCCCATCGTGCCAATCGGGAATTCAAGTCATGATTGGACATTAACCACTTCAATGAGGCGTGATCAGTTATTATAGTAAATTCCATTCCTTCGACATAAGCTCTGAAACTTTTGAGAGCTACGATGGCCGCTAAACATTCTTGTTCGGTCACAGTGTAATTGCGTTGGGCCCTGTTTAGCTTCTTGGAGATGAAAGCAATCGGAAACTTTTGAGAGCTACGATGGCCGCTAAACATTCTTGTTCGGTCACAGTGTAATTGCGTTGGGCCCTGTTTAGCTTCTTGGAGATGAAATGTCCTGCTTCGGACATTTGTACGAGCACAGCGCCTACCCCCGTTTTACTCGCATCGCAGTGTATTGCGAACGGTTTTGAGAAATCTGGGCTACACAAAACTGGGGCTTCGCACAGACGTTGCTTTAGCTCCCCTTTTTATTGCTTCGTCAGTTAGACTGAACTTCCGTTTTGTAGTCATTAAATCGGTCAAAGGGGTAGCAAGTGAAGCAAAATTTGGCACAAACTTTCGATACCACCCACATAAGCCCATGAAACTTCTCAAGCCTCGAAGATTTTTTGGTACTGCAAAATTTTTTATTGCTGCCACCTTATCGGGATCTGTCCTTATTCCACCGTCGCCTATTATATGCCCTAAATATCGAACTCGCAGCATACAGAAATGGCTTTGCCAATATTTAGAGTCAAACCTGCACACTTTATTTGCAATGCCAATTCTCTAAGTACTTCGAGGTGCCGTTCAAATGTGGAAGAAACAACTAATAAATCGTCAAGATAAATAAAAACCTCATTGCGGAGATGTGCTGGTACTACCTTATCCATTAGACGGGACATTGTGCTTGTGGCATTACAAAGCCCGAACGGCATAACCTTGAATTGGTAGAGAGGTCTGCCTGGGACAGTGAAAGCTGTTTTGTCTCGGGATGATTTCTCTAAAGGCACCTGCCAATATGCATCCTTTAGATCCAGGCTTGAAATATACTCTGCTCTTGGCAACCTACTTAGAATCCCACTGATTTGGGGAAGTGGGTAAGCATCTTTCTCGGTGAAGTTGTTAACTTTCCTACAGTCCAAACAAATCCTTACTTTGCCAGGCTTGGTTACCATAACGATAGGGGAAGACCATGAACTCTCGGGTTCTTCTATCACTCCCAATGCTATCATTCGGTCTATTTCGGCGTACATGGCCTTTTCGACGGCGGGCGAGACGGGGAAATGGCGTTGCTTAATTGGTTTAGCCGTTCCCACATCAATCGTATGCGATTCAGGTTGGTCTTACCGAGCCCTTCTTGCTTAAAGGAGGGAAAACAATTTATTACATTAGCTAGTTTGGTTCTCTCAGACAATCTATGCTGATCAACCTCCGGTTTATTGTTACTTTGCGACGATTCTAGTTCCGATATGGTTAAGCTTTTAGGAAGCAAATCATACAGCCTCCAAAAATCGATGCCCATATATAAATCCTGCTTCAGCGACGGTACTACATAAAGCTTTACGGTATTCTTTTTGCTGCCGTATTCTATTTCTTCTTTCAAATGGCCCAGTATCTGCTGCGATCTTCCGTCCGCGGTGGTAGCATGTCCTTTTATCACTTTATAATCACCGCTAGCTTTTATCTCCTCGGCTAGCATTCCACCAACACAACTAATCGAAGCTCCAGAGTCTAATAAGCCGTAGACAGTGCGATTCAACACTTGAACTGGCAAAAATGGGCGAGGATCCGTTTGCCTAGCTGGAAGTGAATTTATGTACTGGACGCCAATGTTGCATATTTTTATGTTCTCCCAATACGCTTTTATCCGACGGGAACTTCGGGGATTGACGTCTATCTAAATCTGGCTGAAATTTGTATTCCGAGATATCTAATTTCTTCAAGTCCGGTATTTTACTATGAAGTAAAGAATTTACAGCCGGTTTTTGTTCATCTGGTGTGGTGAGTGTTGCAACCTTAGCTGCTTCCTCAATTAGTCGGTCATTGTTGATTGACTTCGAACGGCACTCGAGGGTTTCTGTTTGACAAGCGACCTCGACGTGCCCGGTTTCGAGTTTTTTGAGCACTTGCTACAACTAGGCTTATAGGTATTCGCGGCTCCACAACCGTAATAAATATTTTTCTTTCGGACACGCAGTCCTGATACCTGTGACCTTCCTTGTGGCAACATCCATCTCATTCTCAGATTCCGTTTCATGAAAACTTTCTTGAGTTTCAGCAAACTCCGAAACGTCGCGCTTAAATGGAGTGCTTCGAATGTAACCCTGGCATCTCTTTGCATCAGCCAAGAAAACTTCGCGTCTTCGACAGATTTCTCTCAAGTCTGAGACTGTTTTAATTACCAAATTCAGGAACTCATGCCTGATTTCAGTACGTAAATTGTTCTTAAGGACTCTAACCAACTTGTCCGGCGTCCACGGCTGTTCTAGCTGATCGATTAAATCAGATATGTTGTCGTAAAAGCAATCAAAAGTTTCATTCGGCTTTTGTTTTGTATTTCTGATTAACTCCTCGATATCCCCATCGTCTCTGTTTAGTCTGAACTGCAGACGTAGAGCTGAACAGAAATTATCCCAACGGACTTCACCATGGGCTTTATGATAACGCCAATAGAACTAGTTGGCTTTTCCTTCAAACAGAACTGATGCGTTCTTACAGAGAACGGAAAAATTATTTCCTAATGTTTCCCTAGTTAGAGCTTCCACTCTGTAAATAAAATTATCAACGGGTACTCCTCCTCCGGAATATTTGATCTTCCATCCATTCAGAATATGGACTACTTTATCAGGGCGGCTTAATAAATCAGTCGCGGAACCTTGTTGCGAAGCAGGTGAAACAGAAGTCATTCTGACTTCCCCTAAATTATAATCAGTTTCTCTACTCGCGGCCCTATTGCTAACGTTTCTAATAGGCTGCTGAGAAGAGTGCCCACCCTGGCTATCATTGGCCATAGAGTTTTGCGTTGCTATTACTCTGGTCATTATATCCGATACAGAACTTTGGATTAGTTCCGCCATCCTTTCCGATAAAGTCGCTAGTAACCTGCGTTCCATTGCCAATAAGGTAATAGCAATAGCATTAATAACGCTTGTATTGCTGTTGCCGCTGCTGTTGGTACTTGCATTAAGTCCTGACGTGGAAGCTGTGTTTGTCCGTCTCTTCTCTTTCAATATTCTCGACAGCTGGACGGTTCCTTGAGTGACTGCGAGTTTGCCGCTCCGCATCGTCGGTGGCCTTTGGGACTGTTGGCCTACAGGCATTTTTGCACACCGGACACAGTTTGCTTTTCTTCCAGTGTCCCTCTATGCATCTCTTATGAAACTTATGTTGACAAGCTGTTCTATAAACATCGGCAACGCTAATTTCGCCTTTGCATATAGGACAGAGTAAATTTGGGCTGTTCTCAGCGTCTCTTTCCGGAGATCGGTCTAACCCCATTTTCTAGCGAAATAAAAATAAACCAACAAATATCCGGCCACAGTTAACCAACTGCACCAGGAATCGACAACCAAAAAAACTGAAAAACGTGATATTGCGATAAAGGAAAATTTAAATTTGTTTACCGAACTGATTGCTTGATGTCTCACGAATCGAAGGGAATTTCACTTGTGTTACTATCCTTAGAAATGAAAAAAAATTTGAAAAATAAAAGAAAAAAAAATTTTTCCCAGGCGCAATGACCTAGCTTAAAGGAAGGAGCCGCTACTATACTATACTATATGGGACAGTGGCTTGTTTGAAACAAATCTCACATGTATTCCGGATCCCGATTGAAATTATAGTGCCCCTTGTGAACGAATAAATAATGGTCACAAGCTACTTCCGGATGTGACGTTTCTCTCAAGTACTGTCAGCATTTTCCGCTTAGCTTAGTTTGTGATTTTATTTACCTTTAAAGTTTTTTTTTAGTTTAATGACCTGGTATTTCAAACCGGGACAGAAACCGATCTAAATTGGTGTTTGTTTTTTCCGTTTTCCTCAGCTTGTTAGATACCATGTCACCTCTGCTAAATTAAGGAAAGTTTCATTGTTAATTCTTGATTATCGGTCAAAAAATATAATACTGATAATTACATAGTTTTGAATTCCAAGAAAGTTTAAAATTTACAACAAAAACTTTTGAGATTACAGGAGAGTTAAATTTGAAGGAAATTGAAAAGGAAATAAGAGTCGAATTGGTTTATTCATGAGTGATCTCACTAAGGCCCCACGTTGGGCGCCACTTTTGATATCAATTATGATTAATTATAACTGTAACGTGCAACGTTCGAATGAATGGCTAATCTTCGAAAGAATCTGCGATGGCGTGTCACGCTGTAGATCCGGCACTAGCTCGTCGGCTTTGGGGGTGGAGGTCTTGCTCTCACAGATTCAGTTACGATGTACACATCATTATTAATATCCTAAGAAATTGAGCGTGCTTGCGACATTGAAGGGAGCTAGTAATATAAATCGGAAGAAACGTTAAACCAAATTCAAAAAAAAAAAATATATATATATAAAAAAGAAAAGAAAATAGCATATAAAAGTAAAGTTCGAAGAAATAAAAGAGAAGTAACTATTTGCGTGGCCGCTGGTGTAATTGCGGCCGCTTATCGCCCACCCTACCTAGGACACCTGCCGCTAGAGCATGGCTCTGGTGACCCCTTCTTCCCTACGACCGTGAAATCATCAGCTCAGTTCAGCAACACGTTTCTTCTAAGCTTCCATTTTAATTACAAGATTTAAATTCATAATAATATTAGAGAAAATATAGTAAATAAGGTTTATAATAAAGACATAGAGTACGATCATAATATAATAATAATATATATAAACAAGAATAATTCATGGTATTAAATATATGTTTTTTTAAAGAGTATAATTATATAGATATAAATTTTGTATGCCTGATTTTTAGCGAGTGTATTTAAATACTAGAATGTGATTATTTTATTAATTTCATTATCAGTTTACTTCATATTTGATATTTCAAAAACAAAAAAATAAAATTTTCTTCCAGTTTCTTTTCAAAATTTAAACTTAATTAGTTTGGTCTAAATTAATTTAATTTAAATTAATTATTATTATTATTTTTTTTTTGTTTAGGATTCACGAGATTCAACACTAATCTAATATTTGAACTTATAGTAAA
This sequence comes from Drosophila fuyamai, assembly GCA_018153365.1. Classification (NCBI taxonomy): domain Eukaryota; kingdom Metazoa; phylum Arthropoda; class Insecta; order Diptera; family Drosophilidae; genus Drosophila; species Drosophila fuyamai. The sequence goes on along the minus strand of JAECXW010000407.1, from coordinate 417,445 downwards.
ATATATTGTTATATTATTTCTTTGTTTGCTTTTGCAATTGATAGATGTCAAACAAATCTCGCCAAAAAAAACTAAATAAAAGTTTCAACCATTGCGTCAGATTCCACTCGAATATAAAAGGTAAATTAAATCAATGACCACTCACTCAGTTTTTCCATCGGCGAAAGATCGATCTTCCGTTCAACGAATATGCTGAAAATTAAATAGGCGCTTCATACCGCCATATGGCGGTATACTTTCTTGGCGAGAACAAACGTTTAAAAGAAAACTTTCGGTTATTTTCTGAATATCTACATCGCGACTTTCTCTATCTCACAAACAAAACATTTATCTCATTCACAAATCGGTTAACTGTTGGCGGTCCTTTTGCTGCTTTTCTAGTTTTCCGAGGCTAGCCGAGCGTCAGTGGCCCAAAAAGGGTTAACCGCTAGTGGCCAGGCCGCGGCTCTAGCGGTGACGACGAAAACCGGGGACTCTAATCAGCTCCTCTTGGCGTGCGGTGTTCCTCGAGCAATGCGCGCTTCTTCAGGCGGCGTTCCTCTCCTCGGCACTTTTTTTGGCGGACTCCTCTCCAATGCGGCTGCTCCTCCGGCGTGCGCTCCGCGGGTAGGGCTCCTATAGCAGATGCTCCTCCGATGTGGCTGCCCCTCCGGCAGGGTTCTTCTCCGGCAGGGTTCTTCTCCGGCAGGGCTGCTCCTGCGTGCGCTCTGAGTACGGCGCTCCTCTTGCGATGCTTCACCGCTATGGCTGCCCCTCCGGCAGGATTCTTTACCGGCAGGGCTGCTCCTACGTGCACTCTACGAGACAGCTGATCCTCTTGATGATGCTTCACCGCTGTGACTGCCTCTCCGGCAGGGATGCTTCTCCGGCAGGGCTGCTCCTACGCACTCTGCGAAACAGGCGCTCCTTAGGGCGGATACTTTTCCGCTGTGGCTGCCCCTCCGGCAGGGATTTGTCCCCAGCAGGGCTTCTCCTCCGAGCGCTTTGCGGGACAGGCGCTCCTCTGGCGGCTGCTTTACCGCTGTAACTGCCCCTCCGTCAGGGATTTGTCCCCAGCAGGGCGGCTCCTCCGTGCGCTCTGCGGGACAGGCGCTCCTTGGGCGGATGCTTTACCGCTGTGGCTGCCTCTCCAGCAGGGATGCTTCTCCGGCAGGGCTGCTCCTGCGTGCGCTCTGCGGACGGCGCTCCTCGTGCGGATGCTTTACCGCTGTGGCTGCCCCTCCGGCAGGGATTTGTCCCCAGCAGGGCTGCTCCTCCGTTCTCTCTGCGGGACATGCGCTCCGATTTGGCGGCTCCTCGGCAGCTCTGTGAAATTTGTGTTGCCACTATAAATTCTTCGTAAAAGAGCGAACACAAGGTTTTACCCACCTGGTTTTGAGGTCTTATTTAAAAAAAAAAACACACCGATTTCATCCACAATTTATTCGCGATCGGATTTACGAACTTATCTCCGCGATTTTTCTGTACTTCCCGGCTGCGATACACGTGTGATGTCACTGATTTTAATAGATTACTGAATAGGTGCATCTGCACTCAATGACGGCTTGGTTTGAATAGACCGAGTCTAGGATAGCGTGGCCTAATTGAGGCCGCCGGCGGAAATGTCTCTCAGCTGAGTCGAGCTTCCCAAAGACACCCTGCGCCAGCTGACCTTCGATGAATTGCCATTCTCATTTTTATTACTCCGATAAAACTTCACCAAAGTTTCAGATATGCAATGAAACTCGGCTAGCAGTTCCAGAGAAGAAGCATACTTCTAGGATAAACTAAAAAGGCCTATTCAGTCGCCACTACAAGATCGAGATTTTAATGAGGACTCGTTGAGTCCTACCACTTAGATAACTTAAGATCCATGTTAGAAGATCACATGGAAACCCTAATAAGTCTAGCTTTAATACAAGAAGCGAGTGATTTACTGAATCAAACGCTTTACTAAAATCAGTGTAAGCTATGTCAGTCTGCATGTTCTTTCTTTTCTTTCTTTGCGGAGATCGAAGAGAAAGGAACTTTCGCTTAACCTCGGACAAAAAATCAAGTTCAACTTGGATATGGCATTTGAATAAGACGAATTTGGAAGTGATGAAACACAATATGTTGTCTGGAAAAACTGGACAGTGTTTGCCGTAGAGTTTTCAAATGATAGGGATGCAGGGTAACAGGCTGATTTGCGCTTAATGTTAACAAAATAGTAAAACTGTTTTGGACCTTGTAAAAATTTAACCCTAGAGTTATATGGTAAAAAGTTAAATAATTTGGATTGAAATTGCGTTAGGTAGTATTTGATTATTGATTGTTTTGCATACTTAATTGTCATTTCTTCTACTATGGATTTCAGCATGAAACCAAGAAACAGGGAAACCAAGTGCAGCCTAAGCAAAACTTCAACTCTAAAACGGGAAATAATTGGTATCAAAATAGAAATTATGATCAAAACAAGCAGGAGAACGAAAAATAGAACCAATGGACGTTGATCCATCAAATTAAATTAAACTGTTTAAAAATTAGCAGGGACATAATGAAAGACAGGGAAATTACAATTATTATAATTCCAACAAAAACTACAACGGACAAAAAGTGGATATATTCAAACAAAAGTGTCTTTACTGTAAATGGTTACTCCATAATAAAACATTACCACGTAATAACAATTTTTTATGCAAAACAAATATTTTACGAAATTAATTTGTTAGAAGGATTTAACCTACTCAAAAAAATTAGGTGATGTAATCGACACAAATATAGGCGACATGAAAGATCACGGAAAGGAAGAAAAATTAGTTTTTCATAATAAAGTGAGCGAAGATAAAGCATCCCTCACCGAGGAAAAAACTAATCATCCCTTAGGTGAATTTATTATAAACAAGAAAGGAAAGCTAACTTCGGGCGGAGCCGAAGTGGATATACCCTTGCAGAATATTCTGTAAATAATATTCTCCAAAATTATTCATATAATGCATTCTAAGTACTCATAAAAATCCCAACTTCCTAACTTTAAAAACACCAAAGTTATGGCATTTTCAATCGTTCAGTTATATGGCAGCTATATGATATAGTCGGCCGATCCGATCCCGGCCGTTCCGACTTATATACTTCGTGCAAAGGAAAGAAGGGTGTGTGCAAAGTTTCAATTCGATATCTTCAAAACTGAGAGACTAGTTCGCGTAGAAACAGAAAGACGGACATGCTTATATCAACTCAGGAGGTGATCCTGATCAAGAATATATATAGTTTATAGGGTCGGAGATGTCACCTTCACTGAGTTGCACACTTTTGACCAAAATTATAATACCCTCTGCAAGGGTATAAAAAATACTTCAATGAATAAGCATTAAACAAAAAAAAAACCGAACGTTCCGACGCTGAATTATCCGTGAACAATAAATTAAGCAAAAATTGCTTAAATATTACTGAGAGAGCCGACGTTGATGTATCCGTCAATAGTGAATTAAATAATAAACAGTTGGAATTTTCAAACCAAGTAGAAAGAATGAAAGATAATATAATAAATGAAATCGAAACAAAATATTCCACGATCGATATCCAAATTCCATTTCGAACGGATATAAAAGGAGAAATTACTACACTCCATGGCAGACCAGTTTACAGCAAACAGTATCCCTACGCTATGTCGGTCTTAGTTATTGTTAAAAGGGAAATAAGCAAATGATACAAATGATCCGTCTAAGTGGTCCCGAAAAAGGGACAAAATTAAGACGGAAACCCTAAGTTAAGATTAGTAATTGACTATAAAAAACTTAACGATAATTCCATTCCAGATAGATATCCGATGCAGAATCCATCAGTAATCTTAGCAAATTTAGGGAAGGCAAAAGTATTTTCAATAATCGACTTTGAGTCCGGTTTTCATCAAATCTTGATGAAAGACTCCGACATTGAAAAAACGTCATTTTCCATAAATAATGGGAAGTACGAATTTATAAGAATGCCATTTGGTCTAACGAATGCTCGTCGAATTTTTCAGAGAGCTATGGACGACATATTAAGGGAACAAGTCGGAAAAATTTATCACCTCTATATGGACGATATAATTATATTCTCCGACTCAATTCAACAGCATTACCAAGACTTGCTGAAAATAATAAATATTTTATTCAAAGCAAACATGAAAGTGTCTCTAGAAAAATCAAAATTCTTCATAAAAGAAACCAGTTTCTTAGGGTACGTAGTATCCTACAATATTATTAAAACAGACCCCGAAAAAATTTGAACAATACTTTAGTATCCGCAACACAAAAATATTAAAGAACTCAGAAGCTTCCTTGGATTAACAGGTTATTATAGAAAGTTTGTAAAGAGCTACGCACTAATAGCGAAACCTCTTTCCAGATATTTAGGAGGGGACATTGGTAAAATATCCAAAACAATGTCTAAAAAAAACTTTCATACAGCTGGATGAACCTGCTAAAATTAAACAACTAATGTAGTCGCCGATTCATTGTCAAAATTCAAATTAACCACCTCTCAGATGAAAATCCAAATTTAGACAATTCAGGATCAGGGCAGAGTCACCCTTCATGGGTCATTGAAAGTATTCGACAATACCAGACATATAATCCAGTACAATACATCCGACAATTTAATAACAATTCTTAGAGAATTCGAGTATATTCAACAAAACATAACCGTTGGACTTTACTGTACGCTTGAAAATCTTTATGCAATTTAAACAAGTTTTTGTTTACAAGAACATTCGTTCTAGACATAGAAAAAGATGAAGACAAAGCAATCATTATTAAGGAAATTCATTACCGTGCCCATAGACGACTGGACGAAAACTATAAACAAATAACGAGATATTAATACTGCCCGAAATTATTATTAAAACTTAAAGAATATATTAAGAACTGTACAATTTGCAACGAAAACAAATACACCCTGCAGAAATTCCTATTGGGGAAGCCCCTACACCATCAAAGGAGGGAGAAAATCTACACTTAGACATTTTTTACGCTGATAAAAAAATATTTTTAACTTGCGTTGACGCATACACCAAATTTTTAGTTGTAAAAGAAATTGAGAATAAATTAAATATTGAAAACAAGGTCTTAAAAATTTTACAACAATACCCACTGGCCAAAACACTTATGACTGATAACGAGCCAAGTTTGACTTCGTCACAATTTAGGGTATTTATAAATAGATACGCCCTTACAATACATTACGCTGACCCTAGATATAGTTCTTCGAACGGACAAATCGAGAGAGTACATTCCGCATTGACAAAAATTGCTATATGTATTAAATACGAATTTAATCTTGCTGACCACTCAAAAACTATTATTAGATCGGCCCATAGTTATAACCAAAGCATTCATTCTGTATCAAATGAAAAACCAATAGACATTCTATACAATATAATAAAACATGAAAAAGTCTCTGAAATACTTAAGGTAGCGCAATCAAAAATGCTTAAAAACAAAAAATCAAAAGAATATGAAAAAAAAGTACGGGGAACGAAATAAATTAAAACCAAGATACAAAAAACAGGTAGTTGAAGAAAACCAAGTAATAATAAAAATAGAATTATCCACCAAGATAATATTAAGTACTAAAATATTTTTAACTTACAGATAATAAATACTATGATATATATTGTAACATACCTACACCCACATATCTACCACATAAACATATTTACACCACGCATTTGCAACACCCAAATTCATCGGCTCCCAAGAGTCGCCAATTAATAAACACCCTCTTGCATTATAAACAAATGAAAGAACCTCAAATTGTCGGCTCCCACGAGTGACCAATTAATGTAAACATCCTCTTGCGTTATAAACAAATGTCCCCGAACGCTAAAAACTTGTATCTCCCAATACTCTAAAATTGCAGACGCAGCTCAAATCTTGATCGCTCTCTTTGTCAGTGCTCTCAATTTGGACACTCTTAACTTATCAATCGCGGGTTTTCTCCCAATCGAATTTTTGATAATCTAGACCCGTGTGACTGTCAAGTAACTAAAAATACAAATTTGCAAAAAGTTGTTCTTGTAAAAGTTAGTGCCTTTGGTCGTAACACAAGGGTTACTAAAAAATAAAACTCCTTAGTTCTCCCCCACCAGAGCACTATGGGGTAAATGACTTCTTTATCTGGCATTTAGGCATTTTTTAAAAATGTTCCAATTGGAATAAAATTAGTGTCAACGTATTAAGAAAACATAACACTATTATGCCTCAAACTCAAAATAATAATATTTAACAGTTTAATGTTATCATAACAGCTGTAAAGTCAGCTGTTGCATCCGAAAGAGCGCTTGCCAAGTTTTCATATTTTTTGCTGTGGTCTTTGGTTTTTATTTGTTCACATACAACTCCAAAAACAAACGCACAAACTCTTGAATATGGATTTCCCAGGTTTGGACTATATGTTAAATAAATGCATCTTAAGCATTTTAAGAAACAAATTTCAACTTTTGCATTATTTTGAAGTACGTCCAAGTGTATGTTGTAGCGTTGTCAATTCTGAATCCATAGCAGTTAGTCTTAATCTGCACTTTTCCGCACTATTGGTGGAAATGTAATTTTTTGTCAGGTAACCTCACTTTTTCCAACATGGATTTGTTCGCTGTATGGAATAGGCAATACAATGCTTTTTCGAACGCAATTTAAACAACAATGTGGACAATGCAAGTTTAAAAAAAAACAGGAAGTAAGTGATATTAAGAAACAAGAAAGATATTACAAATCGACTACATTTCGATTTCTATGCCTATAATACTAAAAACAATGAAGCTATGTCGATTTTGCGCTGCATTTTGCCATCGTTTCTATGACAGCTATATTATATTGTTGTCTGACTTTAATTTAATTAAAACCATAATTCCATAATATTTAAATATTACCAAATCTCAAAAAACAACGGAGTTATAATTTTTATACCCGTTACTCGTAGAGTAAAAGGGTATATTGTATTCGTGCAAAAGTATGTAACAGGTAGAAGGAAGCGTTTCCGACCCTATAAAGTATATATATTCTTGATCAGGGTCACTAGCCGAGTCGATATAGCCATGTCCGTCTGTCCGTCTGTCTGTCCGTCTGTCCGTCTGTCTGTCCGTATGAACGCTGAGATCTCGGAAACTATAAAAGCTATAAGATTGGCATTTTGCATGCAGATTCTAGGAGTTCCTACGCAGCGCAAGTTTGTTTCAAAAAGGTGCCACGCCCCCTTTAACGCCCACAATCGCTTATATACGATTTTAAAAATTTAAATATTTCGGAAAAGTAAAAATGCAGTTTTATTGTGTTTATCAATACCTATCGAAATGTAGAAGAAATTTTTCAAATCGGACCATTCCGTTAAAAAGTTATGCGTGATCAAAGTTTCTATCTCCATCTCCCTCGCACTCCATTTACCTGAGTAACGGGTATCTGATAGTGGGGGCACCCGACTATAGCGTTCTCTCTTGTTTTGAATTGTTTTTTTCCGATTGTTCCTATGGGAGCTATATGATATAGTCGCCTGATCCGTCTCGTTCCGACTTATATACTACCTTCATCAGAAAGACAACTTTTGGGAATGTTTCAAGCAGATAGCTTTAAAACTGAGGGACTAGTTTGCGTAGAAAATTGATCACAATATTATATTTTTCATAATTTTGGGGGCAGAAGGTGTGTGGAAAAATTCTAAGATTCTAAATTCTAAGCAGAAAATTGGTGTCCAAATTTAATATTTCTTTTTATGATAATTTCTTTAGGTCTATAGTAAACCTGCTATAGTAAACCTGCAGTGAAAAATCCCTTTTCGTTTTCTCGTAATATTAAATGTTAGATAAAGTGGCCATTTACCCCATAGTGCAGTGGTAAGAGAAAAGGTATAACAATTTTAAATCAATTCGAAATACAAAGCAACATTTTAAATTTGTGAAAAATTATATAACCTAAACAAAAACTAAACAAAAACCAAAAATGGCAGAGCAGAGAGTGATTAATCAAGCCCTGAACCAAATGAGGCAAGTGCCGCAACTTGGAGGCAACACGCTCGAACTCAGCCCGTTCATCAGGTGGATAGATTTCATCCTGGAGCTGTACCTCACAATATGTATACGCCAGGCGTACACGATCGAAATGCAGCTTCACGGGGATGCCCAGAGGATATCTCAACTATCAACAGCCAGATGCTGGAGGGACTTAAGGAACGCCCTCATCAATGAGTACAAAACCCACACGCCCTGTGAAGAACAACTAAGGCGTCTGTATAACACCCCTGTTGAGAGCGAAACTAAATTGTTTTTACAGCAGCCCACACTACTAACTCGCAAGCACAGACGGAGAGCAGTAAAATATGTGTTTAAATTAACTTTATTTAAATTTCAGCTTTCGAATCAATGTGTTTTACAGTTTACGTTGCGGAGCACGCTTAAAAACTTTGTCTTTTTTCCTTCTCTTATTTCGCTTCTGTCATTTTTTGAGATGGTTCTTAACAACGTAAATGAGATCGATATTCCTTACAACGATATCTCGATGTTTATATCGAGTGCTTATATATAACATAAAGAAATCAAAATTAAATTAAAATTATGGCGGCAACATTCCCCCTCCTGTAATTGATTTTTGGGTGGTCAGTTACCATCTTCTAAGCCGACATCTAGAACCGCAATCTTCATAGCTGGTCGATCGAGAACTACATGCTGTGTTTTAATAGTGGTTCGACGAACTTGTCCGTGCTTGGCAGCCATAGATTTCAAGGCAAGTTTTCATCGATGATGATGACCACGCTTCCAACTGATATTGGGGGACACTTTTCAAACCATTTAGTGCGTCTAGTGAGCACTGGTGTAAACTCCTTCACCCAGCTTTGCCAAAAGCGATCTCCAAAGAGTTTTACCTCGTTCCAATGACGTCTTAGGTTAATCTTCTCTTCCTTGATCGGCTTGTAACCTTTCGATGCACCCATTAGCAGGTGGTTCGGAGTCAACGCAGAGTCGTCCTCGGAGTCCAGGCTGACGAATGTTAAAGGACGTGAGTTAATGATGAACTATGCTTTCATTAAAGCACACCTCAGGCTTTCGTCGTTGAATGAGTAATTTGGGCAGATGTTTTTTAGGACTGTTTTGGTAGTCCGGACTAATCTTTCCCAAGCACCGCCCATATGGAGGGCTCCTGGAGGGTTAAATAGCCATTTAATGCCATCAAACTTGATTGCGATTTTATCAAAGTCGATCTTGATCAGCTCCTCTCGCAATGTCTTTTCCGTGGTCTTAAAATTAGTGCCATTATCGGAATAAATTTCTCTTGGTGTCCCACGAAGTGCCATGAAATTAGTGAAACACATCACACAGGAGCTTGTATCGAGGCTGTGAGCGATCTCAAACTGGACTCCACGCAGGGTTAAGCAGGTAAACAGCGCAACCCATCTCTTCTCTTTGCGTCTTCCAACTAGGATAGGCCCAAAATAATCGACGCCGGTGCACGTGAATGGTTTTTAAAAACTTGCCCACCTAGCTTTTGGAACCGCGGCCATTTGTGGAGGCTGTGGCATTGCGCTACGATTTTTACATAATTGACAGGCTTTTCTTACAGATTTGTGTAGTACTAAGAGTACTACAGAATATTAAAATTGGGATTTTATATCATTTATCACGGTTTCGTGAGCGAGGTGATGATATTTTTCGTGATAGAACCGGACTAATAAGAATGTTACTCGTCTCTCTGGGGGCAATATTATCGCGTCCATAGTATATCCGATTGCATTCACTCGACCTTTAGTGCGAAGGATTCCGTTGTCGTCCACATATGCGTTTAAGCCAGTCAATCTGCTTTTTGCGCTTATTGTCTTTGTACAACTTAATGAATGGATTTCGTCCGCGAACTCCAGCCTCTGTGCTTCCTTGTATAGAAGGGTCTGTGCTTCTTTGACGTCAAATTCAGTCACTGCTGTCGGCATGTCCGTCCTTTGGCATTTAGCTTGTAGTCGCCGGATATATATGGACATGTTTGCGACTGCTCTGTACAGGCGCCGCCAATCCGAAAAAGTAAGTAAGACTTTATTCGCACGGGTTATAAAGACATGTCTGCGTAGTTCGGTCGTATCGATCTCCGTTACGGAATTGTTGGCCAGTCACTGGGATCCCATTTCAGAAACTCGGGTCCACACAAGGATTTTTGATGACCTTCGTTGCCCCGTCTGCGACGTTGAGCTTTGATGGGATCCATCGTCATTGATCCACTCGAGTGGTCTCCAGGACTTCGCCTATTCTGTGCATTACAAATTGTTGAAAGCTGCGAGGATCCATCACCAGCCATTGAAGAACGGTTCGTGAATCCGACCAGAACGTAAGATCGTCGACTCGAGGATTACGTACGGAATAAGCATGCTCGCTAGCGTCCACGAACGTGTGCAGGTCGATTCGGGTTTCTGCAGATATCCTTAGGGAGAAGCATCTCGGAATATTAATTATTGCCACTTGAGGCAGTAGCAGCTTCCATTGATTCCAGTCCTCCGACAGTGATTCTGGTAGCTCTTGGTCCCAGCTGATATTTGCACGCCAGATTTTCTGCAAAAGGATTTTTAATCCGATCGTATGACATGACAGCAGGCCCAAAGGGTCGAAGATCGACATGAGAACCTGAAGGTCTTCTCTTTTCGTTGGGACTGCAGAATCGGTAAGGACGTCTCGCTTAAGTCTTGAGAATCTGCAAATAAACTTAAATACGTCTTTATGTGGGTCCCAGTACATACCCAAAACCTTTTCTGTAGCGCCGAACTGCACTGGCTCCTGTTTTTTAGCGTCACCATCGTTCTTAAGATACGAGAGAACTGTACTGGAATTTGACACCCAGTTTCGAATTTCGAATCCGCCTCTGGAGTGAACCTCTCTTACTTGGCTGGATATTTCGATGGCTTTCTGTTCATCACTCATACTGTCGATGGAGTCGTCGACATAGTGCGCACGCTGAATCGCATTCAAGACTAATGGGAATTGCTGCTGGTGGACTAAGGCATTTTTGTCGCGCACGTAGTGGGCTATGAATGGTGCGCAACTAATACCAAAAGTCATTGCACGCATGACGTAAGTGTTTATCTTATTTTGGTTGGCATCATTCCAAAGAAAGCGCTGGGAATGCATGTCTTCTTGGCGAATGTTGATCCTGTAGAACATTTCGGCGATGTAGTCACTTACGGCGACTTTTCCGACTCTGAAAGCTAGAAGAACGTCGATAAATGGGTTTAAGCAGTCCGGTCCGTTTAACCCAAGGTCGTTGAGGCATATCCTATTTGTTTTTGCAGCCTTAGTTTTCCTGGCTTATTCGGATTTAGGGCTATAAATATTGGTAAGTACCAGGTGCGAGTTTCTTCTTTCTCCGCCTCCTCGTCAGACAGTTGCTTGGCGTATCCTTTGGTACGAAGATTTTTGATTTGGTCGTCGATTTTCGTAAACCGGTCCGGTTCCCTCAGAATTCTGGTTCTCATGCATTGTAGGCGCTTTAGAGCGGTAGTGCGACTCTCGGGAAGTCTGAAGATCATTCCGCCAAAGAAGCCATACTTCGTATTTTCCACACTTGTTTTGGCAAGTCTGATCTAGGATTTCGACTGCTCGTTTGTCCTCGCTTGAAAAGAGTTTTTTAGGCAAAATTGACTCGAGGTTGAAGTGCTTCTTTACTTCATCGGGAAGCTTTTGCCAGTTGCAATCGCAGTGGTGCATAGATACGTGACGATTTGACATGCACTTTGACGCTTTTGGGTCGTTCCATTTGCCTTCGCGGATCCTGCGAGGAACGGCTATTTTCCAATTGTTTGTTCCAATTAATAACATTGGCTGCGCGGAGTAGGACTCTAATGGCAGGTCCTTTAGATAGCAGTATTTACTGCGCAACTCATCCATATTAATGGTTTGCTTTGGCAGTGCAATGTTTTTGACAGTATGAACGATGTTGAGCCAGTAACGTGTTTCTGAGCTAACGCCTGAGATTTGTATTGATGCTTGCACGGATGTATTTTCGAACCGGGTTGTTTCTCCAGTCCACTGTAAACAAATCGGTGACGGTGTACCTTTTATATCGAGCTTGTCAAGAATTGATGCGTCTATTAGGGTAACAGATGATCCTTCATCCAGAAAAGCAAAAATTTCAATTTTTTTGTCAGCGTAATGTAGAGTTACGGGAACGATTCGGAAGAACTGGTTTCCTTCTACATCGCCATGGTGTGTGCTTACATGTCTTTGATTTCCCGCTTCGTTGGCCGTATTGGGAACACTTTCCGAGTGGAGAAGAGGGTGATGTTTTCTTGTACAACCATTTACTCCGCACTCCTTTGGTCGACAATTGTTTCGATGAACCTTTAAGCATCGAAAGCAGGCTTTAGCGACTTGCCATCTCTGTTCTACCGCGCTGGTTTTAAATTGTTCGCATTGTGTTAACTAATGATTTGTGGACTCGCATGCAATGCACTTTCGATTAGGCTGTTGCTGGACTGTAGATCCCTGGCTCGAACTGGCTGCTCAGCTATTATGAGTATTCACAGAACTAGTCCTGTAAGAAAATGGTGTCACGACAGTCGACGCCGCCTGCGCTATTTTTGTCGCTGAAAGCTTTAATGGGAGGGACCGATTCGTCGCGGGGGTGCATCGCCCAGTTTAGTTTGTGGTTACTTGGAAGTTTGTCTACAAGCTCCTTCACTAACATTGGGTTGTTTAAGTGCGCTTGTAGGCTGCAAGCTTCGATCGTGGCGCAAATGTTGCTTACTGCGAGCGCGTACTCTATTATGGATTCCAATTTTTCTTTGGGTGGTGGTAGCTTTCTCACCTTGTCGATCATTCTCTCCAGGATGTGCTCGGGTCTTCCGAAGAACATTTTCAGCGTGCTCATTACTTCTGGAACTAGGCTAGGAAGTAGAAGCTTATCCTTCACCATTTCGCGAGCCTTACCTTTTAGGCACTTTTGTAGACGGAGCATGTTTTCAACATTGGAGAATCCTGCTGCGGAAGTGCTGTGCTCAAATGTACTGATAAACATTGGCCAGTCTTCAGGATCCCCGCTGAACGAAGGAAGCTCCTTGGGTATAGCTTGTCTTGCGGCGATTTGGATACTGGACGGTGATGCGAGGGTCGCCTGAAATAGCCCGTCTGTCGATCCGTCTTGCATATTCATTTGTAGTAAAATTTTATACTTCTCCTCAATGAATCTCTGTTCGGAAGCTTTATTTTCTTCCAACATGTCGAGCATTAGCTTGCTTTTGTTGACGTTAGAATTATCGTCGAGTATAATCTGTCCGCCGCTGGGTTTATCCATTTCGATGAGCTCGTCCAGCTGTGGCTTATTTTGGTTTACGGATAATGAGTTGGAGCTTTCGAAATGATTTTGAGGCGGTGATCGCATCATCCTTCCAGGTGGGTTTTCGGAGCTACTTCCAGCAAGACACAGGTCACAACTCCAATCCGTATCCCCGACGTCGTGGCCGACACATGCGCAGTGAAAGTGATACCAACTATCACAACTGTCGCATTGAACCCAGTTGTGTGCGTGAATTCTGTGGTTTTTTTGCTCCGTTTACGTATTACGTTTTACTCACCTTACGTTCAAGAAAGGGATGCGAACGCGATTTAACAATGTTATGGCTAATTGGAAATGCGTCGCTTCGTAATTGTAGAGTTATAACGGCAACCAGTTGTGCACAAAGTTTTTAAGAATGTTGAGAGCGAAACTAAATTGTTTTTACAGCAGCCCACACTACTTACTCGCAAGCACAGACGGAGAGCAGTAAAATATGTGTTTAAATTAACTTTATTTAAATTTCAGCTTCCCAATCAATGTGTTTTACAGTTTACGTTGCGGAGCACGCTTAAAAACTTTGTCTTTTTTCCTTCTCTTATTTCGCTTCTGTCATTTTTTGAGATGGTTCTTAACAACGTAAATGAGATCGATATTCCTTACAACGATATCTCGATGTTTATATCGAGTGCTTATATATAACATAAAGTAATCAAAATTAAATTTAAATTATGGCGGCAACAACCCCCTTTCCTGGGTGTATACGTAAGTTCGTTGAAGACATTGAGTAAAAAATCTTATATATTATGTGTAGTATGAAATAAATTAGCTTTAATAAATAACGCTGCAAATACAATTTTATACACAAATGCTCTTAATAATACAGTTAAAGATGTAATTATGAAAAAATTGCCAGGCAAACTTTTTATCACAGTGGCTAGGTATGATATTACTAATGCTAGTAAACTATGATGTGTAACGCAACTAGTGGGTTGTTATGAAACATTTTATTCAGATCAAACAAAGATTACACAAAGTCAAAACAAAGATAAGAGAAATTATCAAACCCAACAAAATACTAATAATACTAATAAACAACAAAACTACAATTCCCAAAACCAATACAGACAACAGAATAATAACTCCCCAAATCAATATAAGCAGCAGGCTAGTACATCTCAAGGCCAACATAAGCCAAATTATAATAAAACAAGAGAGAACGCTATAGTCGAGTGCCTCGACTATTAGATACCCGTTACTAAGCTAAACAACTTAATATAAATATGCCCTCTTGTATGTTTTTCGCCGCTCGAGTTAGATCCCGATTTTTATGTTAAAATCTGTACTCAGGGAACACCTCCAATTTGGCTAACTTGATTTGATTTGCATAGTTCTTGGGATATAGTTCGGTATTGACAAATGAAAGCCATCGCAATTTCCTTTAATAGAAATCCTTATCGAGAATTAACGTTGACTCTGTTGAGCACCTTGGCCAGCTGTTCCAAAGTTATCCGTTAGATGGCGCTATGAAAGGCGGAAATGTAGGCGCTAGCCAGGCTTAAGTGTTTAATGGGTTTTTGGGCGTTAGAGTGGGCGTGGCAAACTTTTATTTGGCCAATCGATAGGTATTGACGAAACAAATACATATCAAAAAAAAATTTCATAATAGCATCAAAACTGTGGTCACAGCTTGTGGCTTGTGGGCGTCAGAGGGGGCGTGGCACCATTTTGAAACAAACTTGCGCTGCGTAGGAACTCCTAAAATCTACATGCAAAATGCCAATCTTCTAGCTTGTATAGTTTCCGAGATCTCAGCGTTCATACGGACAGACAGACAGACAGACAGACGGACAGACAGACGGACAGACGGACATGGCTAGATCGACTCGGCTACTGATCCTGAACAAGAATATATATACTTTATAGGGTCGGAAACGCTTCCTTCTACCTGTTACATACTTTTGCACGAATATAGTATACCCTTTTACTCTACGAGTAACGGGTATAAATAGCAGCGAAACTTTTTATGAAAACCACCCACTATATCAAGCAACAAAACAAGAATTCCAACAATAATAATAATCATGCATAACCAAGAGTTCCGATGTGTTGTAGACACAGACTCTTCAATTAATTTAATTTAATTAAAGAAATTTACTTTACAAAAAACCATACAAATATCCTCAAGCTTACGACCAAGAAGTCGATTCGCAAATGAGGGATATAATAAAACAGGGAATATTTCGAAAGCCAAATTCCCTTTATTGCTCACACATTTGGATAGTACCTAAGAAAGGTTATGCATCTGGAACAAAAAAGTTCCGTATCGTAATTAACTATCTTAATTTAAATGAAATTACGGTAGAAGACAAATACCCTATCCTGGTCATGGATAAAATATTGGACAAACTTGGTAGATGCCAATATTTTACCACTATTGACCTCGACCAAAACGTTTTCACCAAATACAAGTGGATGTAAATTCTATTCCAAAGACAGCTTTTTCACCAAAAATGGTCATTATGAATATACTCGAATGCCCTTTGGATTGAAAAAGTATTCTGCTACCTTTCAAAGGGGCATGAACAATCTCTACAAGGATCTACATGGATGATATTATCGTGTACTCCACTTCATTGGAGGAACATGTACTATCTTTGCGAAAGATATTTGAAAAATTACGAGAAGCTAATCTCAAGCTTCAACTCGACAAATGCGAGTTTATGAAAAAGGAAACAGAATTCCGTGGGCATATTATAACAACAACTGGTATAAAACCAAAACCTCTCAAAATAGAGGCAATGCAAAATTTCCCTATACCCAAATTCCCAAAACAAATAAAATCCTTTTTAGGACTTTGTTCGGTCATGCCGCAGCCTAAATAAATTCTTAAAGTTTCAGTTTCGATTTTGTACTCGCTCGCTAAAGGCACGGTTTCAGATCGCCTGCCTATTCTCTTAAATAGTTAAATAGATAGTTAAAAGGCACAGACAAATCGGTCTGCCTGCCCTACCAATTAATCTTAAACATAAACATTTATCTTTGTAATTAAGGCCTTTTAGAATAAAATTGGGGCATATTCAATTGAAATCTTGTGCGGTTTTTTTTTAATTGGGCACCATCAAAGGTTAGCGTTAGTCAAAAAGCTCACTGACCCAATATTTTGGTGAACCCGACGTGATATTATATTAATAAAAGCTAAAGTGCAACCAAACAAATAATTTAATTTTCGTGCGTTTGATTGATTGCGCATATAAAAGTTAATCACAGAAATATTTTTACATTTTTTCTGAGATATATTGCAACATTGTCGATGGCAACATTGCAACATTTAAATACAACGGTCAAAAACCCGCAAGTTCAATAACATGTTTATGTTCACGAAGAACCCCCAAGTTCAATAACATAAACACACGCATCCGTTTAACAGCCACAGCGCAATACCGAAAATGACGATTCTGCAAACTTTGCAGTTTCAGCCGCTCCATCAGAACTAGGCCACCGCCGCGGTCTCTTCCGCGACGTCGACGTCGCTGCCCTAACCCGCAGCTTAGATCAGGGTATTTTTAAATAAATAAAATCAGTCTCAAATTGAACTCCAAATAAATCAAACGTTCAAAACTTATTTTTGGGTTTTTATTATCCTGGAAATTAACTTGCGGCCGAACAGGGACCAACGCGAGGAAAATCGATTAAGTTCCTTTTAGTGCAAATAAATAAACAAACATTAAACCTGAAATCAGAGACGGTAACCGGTCGGTAAAAAACAAGTTTACTGATCCATCGGTGGACTACAAGAACTGTCAGGTACGCCCGCAGGACAACCTCTACTTAAGTGTGAATCGCAGGATCTCCAGTAGGAAACAAAAAGGAAGACATTCGGATCACCAGAAGGTGTGGCCGCCTTAAGTGAAATAGTAAATAAGTGAAGGCAACAAAAGCAATAATTTAACCAAAAATTTTCTACACAAAAAAAAACAAAAGTTACATAGAATTTGAAGAAAAAAATTAAAATAAAAATTTTAAAGTTAAAGTTCTAAAATTTAAACTTCATTTAAATTTAAATTGAATCTAAAATTTTAACTTTGAGTTATCAAAATTTTATTCATATAAAATTTTTAATTAATAACCATTTTAAAATACAAATTGAATTAAAGTATTTTAAGTGATTTAAAATTTATTAAAAATTTTTACTATATTACAATTAAAATTCGATTTAAATTTACAAAAGTAATTTAAGTGAAATTAAACACTCATTCCTTATATTAAAAAATAATAATTATTTTTTTTAAAACTTAATATTTATTAGAATTATTCTTGACAACCATTTTTATTGGAAGACAAACCCATGAAAAAAATCTCCTATGGCCAACCGGCATAATCTTATACAACCACCCATCATTGAATTACAACGTCAAGAATTACAGCTAGAACAAATTCAATATAATCAGTTAAATCAGGTAGAACACCAGCAAGCTAACCTAATTCAACAACAAAGACAAATTCATAGACAGGAATTACATCAGGAACACAGAGACAATATAGCAGCACAAGAGTTACAAGAAGAAAGTCAGACAAATAATTGCTGAGCAATTACCGATCCTATTACAACAAGCTCAAAACACAGGATTCGATTTTGCACAGGTTCCAAATCAGAAAATTTCCTATTAAAATCGAGCTAACCTCGAAGGTTTGGATACGGTACCAGACATCGTAAAAAGCTTAAGGGAGTTTTCTGGCAACCCAACAGAGTTCAGCTCTTGGAAAAAGGGTGTAGATAGAGTTTTTAAAACAATTAAACGGTAGGCACATCTAAGTATTTTGGGATTCTACATACCATCCGTAATAAAATCACGGGAAACGCAGACACTGCATTGGAATCTTATAATAATCCACTTAACTGGAATGCCATTTCTAAATGTCTAACTTTGCACTACGCAGATAAGCGGGATTTAGGCACTCTTGAATACCAAATGACAACTCTATGTCAGGGTGCTCACCAGTCGGTAGAGGAATTTCATCAGTCAGTCTGCAAACACCTTTCGCTTATTCTTAATAAGGTTGGATGTATGGAATTAGGAATGGAAGCAGAACAACTCATGACGAAAATGTATAGGGACTGTTCGCTCAAAACTTGAATTATATTGAAATTGTTAAAAATAAAAACTTGAAGTTTAGTGTAAGTTAGTTTAGGGCGAAGGCGGGAGCACAATAAAGTTTTCTCTCGCTCTCGGCGAAGTCGCCCCGTCTTCGCCAACCTTCGTTAAGCTAGGTTCCAAGTTCTTTGTCGAAATATGTATATTCATTCGTTGAAATTGATTTGAGCCGTCAACACATTTTCTTTTCGTAATAATTAGAAAACTCTCTGATTTTCCATGGCGCCCCCGGGTGGACGTTAAAATTATTAATTTATTTTGGCAACTAGTGACAGTGACACAAACCAACGAAAAATATAAGGTGCAAGTGCAAGTGCAGGTCAAAGCACTCAATTACATAATGCTTTATTGTTGCCCGCGGCGTGTCGGTGTGGACAGAAAATGCACAGCAGCTCCTGCTTAAACTCTCGTGCCGGTCGCGAAATACCCTGTTCGCCAAAGAAGAACAGCTGCCAGAGGGATGCCCTGCGATTGTTCAATGTGCAAAAGGAAAGTGGCAGCTGGATTGAAAGACCCTAACGCAGAACCTGAGGTATTTGTGCAAAAAATTCAAAGCTTGAGTTTATAAGAAAAACAATTTAATTGTTTATTGTCTTGTGCTGAAAAATTGCACCTCGCTTTCAATTCTTGGCACAGACGTATCGATATATAGTAGAGCTAGTTGTGCATGCATTTATTTATAATAAATAAAAATAAAAAAATGATATTAAAATTTATTATAAACATACACATACATATACACATTATAACCTATTTGAACCGCCGTTGGACGCAACATTTAATTGTGTTATATTATTGCAATCACTGACGCCCCCAATTTATTTATTAAAACTCGAAAATTAATAGTTGGTAAAATCATCCCAGCCGCTATACATAACCAATACATAAGCCCTCATATACAAGCAGCTGCCGCGGTGAACTTTTTCGTTTTCCTTTTTCGCTTCGCTTGTCCGCCGTTAGCAACGTTGTAATTGTTGTTGGACTTTTGGTTTCGGACGGGTATACTGATTTTTGCCGTCATTTGCAACCACTATTAATTTTTATACCTCATGGCTCGATGTTCAATTTATTATTTTTTTCGTCGTTTTCGTTGTGGATAATTATTAAAATAATTTTTTTTCGAACAAATTTAATTATTAAATTAAATTGTTATTTACTTATTTATTTATTAATTATTATTCTTGGATAAATAATTTATTTATATATATATTTATTTATTTTCGTGGTGTATATATAAAAATAAATTCAAATGAGTCCAGATGAGCCAAAATCTCTTGAACTTCTTGCGGATCTTAAAAATAAGCTCAAAAAACCAGTGATGAGCATCCGCCGATTAAATGATCGAATAGAAGCCGGCCAGATTCCGATCCAAGAAGTAGAATTAACTTGTCGGCTAGAGATTTCAAATGCTTCTATTATTAAGGCAACTTAAATACAAGAACAGATCGAAGATTTAGATGATCGCGATGAATTCGGAAAAGAGTTGGAAGAGCTTTCAATAATAACCAAGGCAAAAATAATGTCACTTATCTCAGCCTTGAAGATGGCAAGCGAAACCAAAATCATTGGATCTGCTTCTGTAGCCCCAACTCGAGCTCGACTTCCGAATTTGGCATTGCCGAAATTCAGCGGGAAATATTCGGAGTTTAAGAATTTCATTAGCCTTTTCGAAACTCTTGTTCATCAAGACAGACGACAGCATTCTTGTCATTCTGGTGAAGCTTTGGGAACTATTAAGGCCTACCAAGTCGCCGAGAGCAATTATGAAAAAGCTTTGGTCAGACTGAAAAAAGTGTATGATAACGAATGTTTAATTTTTATGAATAATATTTCAACATTGTTTAGTCTTCCGAAAATAACGAAACAGTCAGCTTCGTCTTTAAGAAATATTATCGACACCGTATCATCTATATACGGTTCTTTGTTATCAATAGGAGACGACACCAAGATTTCAAATGCAATGTTGATCTATCTTGTTTTGAACAGAGTAGACCCAGTGACCACACAAAAATGGGAAGAACAATTAGATTATGAAAGGTTACCGCTTTGGTCCGATTTTGAAAAAATGTTAAACCGCCGATACCAGCATTTATCCGCAGATGAATCGACGAAACCAAAGCAAGATAAAGTTATGTCGAGCACTTCTTGACTCTGGGTCCCAAACGAGGACCTTGCTCACCGCTTACAGATCCTTAAGAGGAGTCGTGTATAAACTTACTTGGTATTGGCGAGTCCAATTCTCAAATTAAGAAAAAGGTACACACAATGGTGAAGTCGCGTATAAATGGTAGTGAGTTCTCTTTCGATTTTTGGATTTTGAACTCAATATCAGGATATCATCCTGACCAGTCGGTCAATATCAATGACTGGAAAATTTCAAAGAACCTACCCCTAGCAGACCCCTATTTCTACAAGGAGCAGAATCATAGGAGCAGAATCATTTTTCGAATTATTAGCTGTTGGACAAATTAGACAAGGTCCTGACTTTCCAACTCTGCAGAAAACCCTCTTCGGCTGGGTTGTATCGGGTAGATATAAGGCATCTTCCCCTACAGAAGTTGTGAAAAGTTTCAGTTGTAGTGAAGAGATTTTAGTGTCTATTGACAGCACACTACAGAAGTTTTGGTCACTGGAAGAAATGCCATCTCAAAAGAAAATTCTGTCACCTGAGTCAAAGTTATGTGAAGAACACTACCGGAAGACTACTCAGGTTTTGCCATCAGGTCGGTTTGAAGTAAGACTGCCGTTTAAATCGGATCCAAATGAATTAGGCAATTCTTTTGAAGTTGCAAAACGGCGGTTTTTGTCGCTTGAAAGAAGGCTGTCTCGAGACCCTGAGATGAAGGAAATGTACCTAGAATTTATGGAGGAGTACCTTTCCTTAGGTCATATGTCTTTTACAGATAAACCTCCTTCTGCTCCACATTATGTTATCCCACATCAATGTGTTCTGAGACCTCAAAGTACGTCAACCAAGTTACGTGTCGTTTTCGATGCGTCTTGTAAATCGTCAACTCAGAAGTCTCTAAATGACATTTTGATGGTTGGGCCGACAATCCAAAATGAGTTGTACTCAACGTTACTGCGCTTCCGGCTGCATAGGTTTGCCCTGACCGCCGATGTAAAGAAAATGTATCGCAAAGTGATGGTGAATGAAGCAGATAGGCAGTTTCAACTTATAGTGTGGAGAAGAGACCCCTCTGAGTCTTTGAGATTATACAAGCTCAACACCGTAACATATGGTACTGGACCAGCCCCGTTTTGGCTATTCGGTGTTTAAAAAGGTTAAGTGAGTCTGCCAAAGTTTCTTTCCTTAGAGCTGCTAAGGTTATTGGATCCGACTTTTATGTCGATGATATGTTGACTGGTGCTGCATGCGTAGAGGAGTTAAAGACTATTAAGTCTGAAGTATCTCAAGTTCTTCAAACAGCAGGTTTTGAATTGACAAAGTGGTTTTCAAACTCACCTGACATTACCGCATCTGAGAGCACAGTTAAATCCATACGCATCTCGGACTCGGACTCAACTTAGGCGTTAGGAATATCGTGGTTTCCTAACGAAGATGCCTTCAAATTCCAAATTGACACTGCTGTCATGGGTCTCCGAGCGACAAAACGGAACATACTATCGGTGACATCGAAGCTGTTTGACCCCCTCGGCTTATTAAGTCCTATTGTAATTAGAGGAAAGATCCTATTGCAGGAACTTTGGCTTAATAAGTTAGATTGGGATGAGTAGATTCCTATTCATTTGAAAACAGCTTGGAATATGATAAAAATTACATTGTCTAAATTAGAGGAAATATCTATTCCCCGGTTTGTGCACACCGATCCGATGTCACCGGTCCAATTACATGCCTTTGCCGACGCATCCTTAAGAGCTTATGGAGCTTGCGTCTACATTCGTAGCAAAACTGAAGAAGGTTATAAAATATCGCTGTTGACTTCAAAGTCTAAAGTAACGCCGCTCAAGACTAAGACACTCCCAAGGCTTGAGTTATGTGCCGCTCACCTTCTCACAGATCTCTGCCACAGAATCAAGCCCCTATTAAAGGTACCTATCGAACGGATTGTTTATTGGTCGGATTCTGAAGTTACGCTTCATTGGATCCGGTCTCATCCATCTTCATTATCCACATTCGTATCGAATAGAGTTGCGGAGATTCCAGAGTGGTCAGGTGAAGCTACATGGCGGCATGTTCCAACGAAACAGAACCCAGCAGATATTGTATCAAGAGGTTGTGACGTCGACGAAATTAAACAGTCATTATACAGTTTACTGGACCTGCGTTTTTAAAAGAGGAAGTTGCAAAGTGGCCCCAGAATGCACACTTTGACCTAGATGAAGAAGTCCTACTACAAGAATCGAGGAAGACTGCGGTCGGACTGACCGCTGCTGTAAGAAATTTTGATTTGGTAGATATCATCGAGGAATTTTCGTCACACCTTAAACTGCTTCGGGTATTCGTTTATATGTTCCGCTTCATAAGAAAATGCAAAGACAATAGTTTGGTATTTAAAAAACTTTGTCCCCGAGTGAATATAATGAAGCTTTTCTGAAAATTGTCGATATATTACAGAAGTACGAATATCATGAAGAAAGGGAAAAAGTTCGTAAAGGATCCACAGTTGGCCCAAGTCTTCAGCGATTGAATCCATTCATCCATGAAGACAAGGGACTTGGTGTCACTTTTCTTTGTTGCGAGTTGGGGGCGACTAGCTAATGCTCCTATATCATACGATGCCAAGTTTCCATTGTTTTTAACAAAACGCTCCTAATTTTGCAGAGCTATGTTCGGCATCTTTCAATTTTCATGTTGGTCCACGAGCCCTTGAGAGTCTCCTTCGACAGCGAATTTGGATCGTAAACGCTCAGGAGGTCTGCAGGCAGATAGTTCGATCATGCATACGCCGCTTTAAGCGTAAGCCTCGACTACTGACACAAAATATGGGAAATTTACCCGTCGTCTCCGTGCTCTCCGCCCATTTGTTATATGTGGCGTTGATTTTTGTGGCCCTGTCTATACGACATTGAAAATTCGTGGTAGGCCTCCGTATAAGTCCTACATTGCGCTCTTCGTTTGTTTTGCATCCAAAGCGGTTCATCTAGAAGTTATTTCAGATTGAACCATAGATTCCTTTTTATTGGCTTTTCAAAGGTTCGCTGGACGCCGAGGATGTCCCCAAGTCGTCCATTGCGACAACGGGACGAACTTCGTCGGAGCGAGTCGCCACTTCCGGGCCCTTCGAGAGAGGATAGAGGACGAAGCCGACGCGATACGCGAATTCGCATCAAAAAGCGGATGCGAATTTGTCTTCACACCACCGCGGGCTCCGCACATGGGCGGACTATGGGAGGCAGGTGTCAAAACCTACTCCTCCCAAGCGCAGAAGAGCTGGGGACAGTCCTCGTGCGAATCGAGGCGGGGATGAACTCCCGGCCGCTCGGAGCAATCAGCAGCGACCCAAGCGACGGAGAGGCGCTGACACCCGGGACCCTACTGACAGGCGGGCCGCTACTCGCCACACCACCACTCCGGACCCCGGACCAGGAGGGTCTCAACTGCTTGCGGCGATGGCGGCTTGTCTCGTCAGTCAGGCAAATGTTCTGGCGGCGATGGTCCCTGGGGATATGTCCAGGGCCTCCAAATACGGGGCAAGTGGCACCAGTTTTCCCTCGCTCTCGGCGAAGTCGCCCCGTCTTCGCCAACCTTCGTTAAGCTAGGCTCTAAGTTCTTTGTCGAAATATATATATTCACTCGTTGAAATTGATTTGAGCCGTCGACACCTTTTCTTTTCGTTCGTTTTTTTTCGCTATAATAATTTTAGCCACCGCCAAGTTTTTTCGGTTGTTAATAATTAGAAAACTCTCTGATTTTCCACGGACAAAGCCTTTACAACTTTTGTGCGCGGACTTCGCGGATATTTATCTCGTCTTCTCGGTATGAAGGAATCAACCGATCTTCCTTCAGCTTTACATCTTTGTCTAAAGTTAGAGAACCAAGCGTTCTGTGCAAACCATGCAATTAATAGAGGGCAACAATCCGGATTTAGAAACGTGCCTTCCCAAAACATACAACATGCTCAACCAACCAGACCACAGCCAAGCAGGCCACAGTGGTCATTCCCATTAATAACCAGTATCAAAATCCTCTAGTTCCACCCAGACAAAATAATAATATGTTTAATCAACCACGACCCCATTTCTACTAAAACAATCAAATTCCACCAGTCCCACATTATACTGCAGTACGACCCTCAGGCAACTTCCCTCCGGCTCGACCTTTGGCTCTAAAGCCACAACCACGACCAGAACCCATGGACATAGACAGTCGAAACATATTAATATATGAACAAACCCATACGTTTTGAAGCTGGTAAAGACCACCAATGCCTCTTATCGAAGCAGTAAAAAATCTAGAAATTTTAATATTCAAACAGCACCTTACACTTCTTCAGAAGTGGAAGATGAAACACCATCCTTTGACGAATATAATGAAACCATAAAATCACAGGACGAATTACAATCTGAATATCCTGAATCTCTAACAGAATATTCTGAATCCATTAACCAACCGACCAAGAATACCAATACGATTATACCTACCTTCATTTTTTAGACTAACAAACTCCTCATTGCCGTATTTTGAATGCAAACTGAGGAGTGGAGAAATTTTGAAAATAATAATTGATTCCGGCTCAAACAATAATTACATCTTGCCACAATTCGTTAAAAATCCTTTAGAAAATAAATCCCCGTTTGACGCCATATCGGTTGGCGGAAATATTAAAATTACACATCACAAAACAGCCAATTTATTTAACGACCTTTATACAATAATTTTTTTTTTATTACCAACCTTAAAACATGCCATTTCAAGAAACGATAGCTTATAAAATTTAGGAGCAATAACTAATACTAATAACCAATCTTTGCATTATAAAAATGGGAAAACAATCAATATTAAAAAAAAAAAATTCAAAGCTGTTAATTTAATTATTCCTCAGACAAATCATCTTACTGGGACCTAATAAAATGTTTGCTGTGCCAGATCTCAAAAGTGGGTTCCATCAAATTCTTTTAAAAGAAAGTGATATAGAAAAGACAGCCTTCTCCGTAAATAACGGATAATTTAAGTTCACAAGACTACTATTCGGACTGAAAAACGCACCATCCATTTTTCAGCGTGCCCTAGACGACATTCTTAGGGAACACATAGGGAAAATCTGTTATATTTATATCGATGACATAATTGTCTGCAGTCCGGACGCAAACGCTCATTCAAAAAATTTAGATACAATATTTGAAACCTTAAATAATGCTAACATAAAATGCCAATTGGATAATGCGAATTTTTAAAAGTAAAGTTGAATTTTTAGGATTTGTAATTTCAAATAAGGTGTAAGGAAGTTCTTGGGCTGGGATATTGTGCTCAGGGCTCCCAGGGTCACTTACAAATATTTATTTCAGTTCAAAGACTCAAGGGGGGGGGCGAGATAAGAATGACCCTATTCAGACTTCGTGGCCGGAACTCACAGCGGGTTTGGATCCGACAATCGAGCAATGATCCTTGGATCCGACAACCGAGGCTAGCTCCGTCGTAATCCTTGGTCAACCCGCGGTCCGGCCACGATCAACAGAACCAGACGCAAAAAAAAAAAGAAGGAGGAAGGGGGTCTTGTGGGCACTGTCACCCAGAGATGCCGACCATGGGCCGAAATCGGCAACGGAGTTAGATCCGACGATCGAGTGCAAAGCTCCGTCGACATCTCCCTCAGCCACACGCTCCGGAACCCGCACTGACCCTGGACCCGACAAACGAGCCTAGCTCCGTCGTAATCCACGGCCGTTACGCGCTCCGGGACCGGCAACGGCCTCGGATCCGACAAACGAGTACAAGACTCCGTCGTAATCCTTGGCCACCACGCGGTCCGACCACCATCGGCAGAAACAACAACAAAAGGAAAGGAAGGGGTTTGTGGGCATTGTCACCCAGAGATGCCGACCATGTGCCGAAACCTGCAGCGGAGTTAGATCCGAAAATCGAGTACAAGACTCCGTCGAAATCTCTCTCAGCCGCACGTTCCGGAGCCCGCACTGACCCTGGACCCGACAACCGAGCATAGCTCCGTCGTAATCCACGGCCACTACGCGCTCCGGGACCGGCAACAGCCTCGGATCCGACAAGCGAGTGCAAGACTCCGTCGTAATCCTTGGCCACCACGCGGTCCGGCAACGATCGGCAGAGAAACATGGGTTTTCCTAGGTGGTGGCAAGAGAAAAACTGTTCCCATTCCCCTCCTATGTTCACTCACACACAAAACACGGTCAGACAAATAGTTTTCTTTAGTTTTAAATACTTCGTTTGCTTTATTTAAGTTTTGTGCAAGGGGTGTACAGAGCCTCCTTGTCACAAAACTCCAGTCCAGTTCGGGTTATTTTTAAAACCAAATATATCCAAAAAAATATATATTTGCCGCTTACGTTTCCGTCCACAGCAGGTCCAGCCAGTTGATTTCCCATGCCTCCGCAGCGGGAATAGCGTCGCGCACTCCATCCACATCACCGCACTCGTTTTCCATTTTCTTAAAATTTTTGTTCCACTCGTCCGAAAAAAAACTTTTCACAGTCGGGTCGTTTTCCCGGGTTTTTCACGTCTCGATTTCTCGTCTGGCACGCGCGAAGCCTCAAGAGTAATTGCCTTTCCCCTCTTTGATATTGGCGCGCGTTCCCCATGCATTGCGTCGGCGTCGCTGCCGCTGCGCTTGCGCTTCGGCAGTTTGCAGGCAAAATTATTTCCCTTTTGCTCGAAAACATCGGTCGGGTTGGTTGCGATTTGGTTCGATCGTCCGAAATTGTTTCCCCTTGCTCGAAAACATCGGTCGGGTTGGTTGCGATTTGGTTCGATCGTGCGACGAAAAGCTTATGTGTGTGTTGGCTTTGTGCAGGTGTTCAAACTGTTCGAAGCGGGCGAGAGTGTGTTGGTTGCGCTCAGGCGTTCGATGGTTCCAATGTGTGTAGCTGCTGACGTTCGAGGTGTGTGTAGAAGAGAGCGAGAGCGCGTTGGTCGCGCTCAGGCGTTCGGTGGTTCAACTGTGTGCAGCCGCTGATGTTTTGAAGTGTGTGAAGAAGAGGGCGAGAGCGCGTTGGTCGCGCTCAGGCGTTCGATGGTTCAACTGTGTGCAACTGCTGCGTTGGCTATTAAAAAGCTAAACTAAAAATATTCCTACATGGCTACAAAATTCTACATGGCTACAAATTCCTACATGGCTACAAAGTATATTTGTGAGGGCCGTTCTACGGTTCCTCACACCCCCCCTTCCTTCGGGGTGCTGGAGCGAGACGCGGATGAAGCGATGGTTGCTGATCGCAACCCTATACGTTCGTCCCTTCACCTTCCGTAGGAAGCGTACCCCTCGGCGCTCATGTTGTTGGACGAAGACGATGAGCTCGTTGGGGAGTCTGCGTCGCTCGGTGTCCACTGCCCACTCTGCGGGGGCTTCTGTCCACTGGTCCTCCTCCGGGGTGGCCGGGGATAGCTGGTTTTCTTCCAGGGCGTTCCAGAGCTCCCTTTCCTCTTCCAAATCGAGGCAGAGTTCCCAGGGCACTGGACACTCGTCGTTGCTGCCACCGGGGACGTCGTCTGCCGGCTGCAGGGCTGCCATCGCCTCGTTCGCCACCTCGGCGATCCATGGCAGCGGTCGCTCTTCCTCGCTGACGTCGCTGTAGCAGTCCTCCGCCATTAGAGGACTGTGGGTTTCCCCACGTGGATCGTCCTCGCCTTGGATACTGCTGTCGTCGGACCTGCTAGGACTGCCCTGGTCGTTGTCGATGACCGGTTGACTGCTTCGGGAGCTCTGTTCCGTCGACAGTGCAGAGTCCGGGTTCGACTCCTCGCTCGAGCTGTCGTCCGCAACGGGGATCTGGTCCCAGGCTGCGTTGGCTGCAGCTAGGCGCATGGCCACTGGAGGGAGAGCTGCGTGCTGGTACAGTCTCTCCGGCTCGGACGACACCTCGGAAGTGCTCGCCGACTCAGACGAGCTTCCGTAGACGAGCTCGGAACTGCCAACCGAGCCGATGGCTCCAACCCCGTATTTGGCGGAGGCTCTCCTCCAACATGGAGGGTCCAAAGGAGGGCAGTCCTACCTCGTCGACCCAGTGGCTGATGGCACTTATTGTTGGCTGAGTGGCCTCGTCCCCGGGCTCTAGGGCTTGCAGCTGTGCCAGTCGGGTAGCGGTAAGCAGGCTTGAGTCCGCCTGGCTGCAAGTTGGAATGTCGTCCCCAGGATGTGGACCTAATCCGGCTACGCCCACCCAGCTGCTAGTGGCCTGCGCGACCGGCTGGACCTCCTCGCCCAGGGGTTCCAGGACGTGAATGGTGGCCAGTCGCGACACGGAGCACCACAGTGGATCCGCCTGGCTGCACTGCGGGACGTCGTCTGTCGGCTGTTCTGGTCCCTGGTGGTCGCTATGGCTGCTGAGTGCCAACGAGTCGACGGGCGTGTTGGGCAGCGTACTGGCTGACTCGGGCCAGGATAGTGGCAACTTCCAAGGCCGGGGGCTCATGGGCGGTGTCCAAGGGGCCTCGGTGGGGGAAGACCCACGGCTGGATGGTGTGAAGTATCCGCTCTCGGCGCTAGATAGGAGAGAAGAACGTGTTAGCGTGGAGAGTCAGTGATGTTATGGAAGTTCTAGTCGTGTGTCGTCGAGTGTCGGTGACTATGGTGATAACTAGGCGTGACTAATTTGGCGTGGTCTACCCTAAGGATTTAGAAATCACCCCCCCCACCCCTGGGGAGGGTTGTGGGGCGTTGGCGCTGGGGGTCCCAGGCTCAAGTGGCCCCATTGAATCTCCTTGTCGTAGCAAGGGCCCCGCGGCACATTTTAGTTTGCCCTTTTCCCTTGACCACCCGGCAGTGGCGCACAGGTATCTCGGGTTTGATGAATATCTAGAGTGGATTCGTGGATCCCTTCGGCGTCCTCTTCTGGGTCCTCGGCGGTCTGATCCCCATGAAAGGGTTTCAAATCGGCTAGATTTGCGTTGCGACGTTTGCGTGTTCCTCGGAGTTGGACTCTGGCGATGTTTGGTGACAGAAATTTTATGATCTTATAGGGACCTTCGAACTTTGGTGCTAGTTTTGCATTGAACGCCTCCGCGGCGTTGGACAGG
This sequence comes from Drosophila fuyamai, assembly GCA_018153365.1. Classification (NCBI taxonomy): domain Eukaryota; kingdom Metazoa; phylum Arthropoda; class Insecta; order Diptera; family Drosophilidae; genus Drosophila; species Drosophila fuyamai. The sequence continues at coordinate 387,887 of JAECXW010000407.1, read as the reverse complement.
TGGTGGGTTCGGATCCAAACCCACATCCCAATGGTCGGTCTCCATTCCCGTCGGCGCAAGTTGTAATAGCGACTTTGTTCCTGGACTGCTCTCTCCATGTTTTCCTTGGCTGTTTGAAAAATGTTCTTGAGATGTTCTGCCTTACTCTGGGGGTCTCTGGGCGCTTCGCCGGCCCCTGGTGTAACTTCGTTGAACCAGCTTCCGGGTAATCGGGGCTCACGACCCTGTACTAGGTACGCTGGGCTGAATCCGGTGCTGTCGGAGACACTCGTGTTGATGGCCAGGGTGATTTCCGGCAACAGGTGATCCCATGTTCGTTGGTCCTCTGTGGCGTACTGCGCGATCATCGTTTTGATGGTGCGGTTGGCTCGCTCTGTAGGGTTCTGTTGGGGGGAGTATGGAGCAGTATGTTGGACCTCTATTCCTGCTTTCTTGCAGAATGCTTTGAAGGCCCTACTGGTAAACTGGGTCCCATTGTCGCAGATAAAAGTTTTAGGAGCGCCGAACCTAGCCAGTATTCGCTCCCGGAAGGCTAATTCCAGACTGGTGGCGGTAGCTCGGCGTAAGGGTATTAACTCCACCCATTTGGTGAAATGGTCCAAAAACACGAGTAACATCGTGTGTCCTTTGCGGGACCTGGGCAGAGGCCCTACGAAGTCCGCGCACAGGGTTGAGAATGGTCCCTCCGATTTCCTGGTTAGCATCTTCCCTGCTTGTTTGCGTTGACTCACCTTAAATTGCTGACAGGCTGGGCATTGTCGAACGTAACGAGCGATGTCTCGAAACAAACCCGGCCAATAATATTGTTGGCAGACTCGAGTGGTCGTTTTCCTGATCCCTAGGTGTCCTGCAGTGGGGTGGTCATGGCATTCTTCCAGAACCCGACGCTGATGGCTGTTGGGTACGCAAAGTCTCCATGCTCCACGGTCTTCCTTCCTAAACGCGTTGTCGAGGTGTCGGTAGAGTTGCCCGTTCTCTTGGATGTAGTCAGGAAATTTCTCCGGGTTGGCTTCGATTTGCCTGATCTTCGCGGTGATCCACTTGCACGGTTCGTCGGTCTCATTCACCTGCTGGAGCGTTGCTAGCGGTTGCCTGGACAGGGCGTCCGCGACGACGTTCTGTTTTCCCCGTCGGTATGAGATGTCAAATTGGAATTGTTGGAGTTCGAGGGCCCATCGTGCGATTCGGCCTGTCGGGTTATCGATTGAGTTCAACCACTTCAGGGCGAGGTGGTCTGTTATAACGTCAAATCGGTATCCTTCGAGGTAGCACCTCATTTTCCTGATTGCCCACACTATAGCAAGGCACTCTTTTTCCGTAGCCGAGTAATTTTCCTCTGCTGCAAGCAACCTCCTGCTGGCATAGGCGATGACTCGTTCTGTTCCATCGACTTGCTGGGTTAAAACGGCTCCAAGGCCGAAGTCGCTTGCGTCGGTTTGTAGTTGGAATTTGAGGTTGAAGTCCGGGCAGGCCAGTACTGGTGCCTCGGTGAGTTTTCTTTTCAACTCCTCGAATGCCTGTTGTTGAGGGTCGCTCCAGGTCCATTTCCTTCCTTTCCTGAGCAGGGCGGACATTGGTTGGACGATTGTGGCGAAGTTCTCCACAAATCGCCTGTACCAGGATGCTACCCCCAGGCATCGTCGAAGTTCCTTGCAGTTAGTGGGTGGCTGGAGTTCTCTTACAGCGGCTATCTTGTCTGGGTCGGTGTGGATTCCGTCTTCGCTGATGACGTGTCCCAGGTAAGTTATGCTGCGCTGGAAAAACTTACACTTTGCTTTATTCAGCTTCAAGTTGGCCTGCCTAAGCCGTCGGAGTACTTCCCGTAGGTTGGTGAAGTGTTCGTCCAACGAGGTCCCGATGACGATGATGTCATCTAGATAGGCGAATGCGTGAGGCTCCATGTCGGGTCCTATCACGCTGTCCAGTGCCCGCTGAAATGTAGCAGGCGCCGAGTGCAAGCCGAATGGCATTACTTTCCACTGGAAGAGTCCGCGGCCCGGCACGGTAAATGCGGTACAGGCGCGGCTGTCTGGGGCCACCGGGATCTGCCAGTAACCGCTTTTCAAATCCAGCGTCGAGATAAACTTAGCGTTGCGAAGTCGTTCCAAGATGTGTCCTATCCGCGGTAATGGGTAGGCGTCGGGCACCGAGTGAGCGTTTAGCTGGCGATAGTCCACGCACATGCGCACATCTCCTGTCTTCTTGCCGACGAGGACGATGGGTGCGCTGTGAGGACTCCGGGAGGGCTCGATGCGTCCGTCGCGAAGCAGTTCATCAACCTGTTCGTTAATGATTTTCTGCATGGCAGGGTTCTTTGGAAAGTACCTCTGCTTGATGGGCTTGTCGTCCTTCATGACAATCCTATGTTCGGCTATGTGAGAGGTACCGGTCATATGCTCAAATGGGGCGAGTTCCGCTTCGAGAAAGGATTGGATCCGCGCTTCCTCGGGTCCTTCAGTGGTGACCGTTGCTAGGCTGGCTGTCACCCCTTGAGTTTGTCCTGGTGGGTGGGTAGTCGTTGGTGACTTCCGAAAGGGGTTGTTTCTCCGTGCTGCGGCGGCGTCGGCCAAAGGTTTTAAATAAAAAGAGTTATTCCCTGGTGACGGCGTGGGTCGAGGTCGCGGTGTTACGGTGTGGGTCTCCACTTGTAGAAGTGCCGGTGATCGTCGTGGAGCTGCGGTAGGCTCGTTGACTTGTATTCGAGACGCCGATCGTCGAGGAGCTGCCACGGGTGGTACCGTGCAGCGTGGTGATGGTGTTGGTCCGACGGCGCTTGGACTGACGACTACTCGTGGGGTGACGAAGGGTGGTTTGCTTCTGCTTGTTAGCGGCGGAGTGTAGTAGGAGAGAGATAACTGGGCTTTCCCACACTGGATAGTGGTCTTGATCCCGCAGAGGAAGTCGATTCCGAGGATGATCTCGTCCAAGATGGACGGTAGCACTAGCAGTGTGGTCTTAGCCGTATCCCGTCCTAGGGTTACGGTGGTATTCAGGGCGTGGGTGACGTCGGTGGTGGATCCATCTGCTAGGGCAATCCTCGTTCGTACATTCCGGCGATTATTGGTATTACCAATGTCGTCGGCTACCTTCGCGCTGATGAAGCTCCTTGACGCCCCGGTGTCCAGGGTGGCGTGAAATATCTTCCCCTCGATGCCGACCGTCGCCACGATGCGCCCCCCTTCGAATCGTAAAGGTGGGGTTAGTTCTGGGGTCCTTGGTGTGTGGTCCTCGCTGGTTCCCCGGATGGGCGAGGACTCGGTCCGTTTCCCGGGTTTCGGGTCCGACAGCATTCGTTGGTCCGCACTCCCCTTCTTCCACACTGCCAGCAGAACAGGACCTGGGGATTGGGGCACTCTTGGCGGAAGTGTCCCGTCTCTCCGCAGCGGGAACAAGCGTTCCGGACATCGATGCGAGGTTCGGGTACCTGTGCCATCATTCGATTTGTTGCTGGGGTGCCTGGAAGTTCCAGGGGGTGACTCACGTTTCCTGTGGATGGTATGGGAGCTGGAAATCGTCGGGGTTGTCTGTGGGGCATAGCTGCTAGAAAGTTTGTATGCAGTGCTCGATCGCGGTCGCGAGTGATCTCATAGGCCGTGGCCCGTTGGATCAGAGTGGCCAGATCCTCAAAGTCTTGGCGCCTCACAAATAGCTGGTATTCCGGTCGAAGGTTCTGGTAGAGTCGCTCCAGTTCCTGCGCCGGAGTAAATTTTGCCCGCTGCATCAGGAGTCGGAGCTCCACTACATATTCCTTGCAGCTCTCGCCCGGTTGCTGGTATCTCGTCCGGATCGTGTCTTCCAATCGTTGGAAGTATTGTGGTGGGAGGAAGAATTCAAGAAATTCCTTCCTGAAAATTTCCCACGACACGTCCTGCATTTGAAATGTGCGGTACCAACTTTCCGCTTTTCCCGTAAGCAATCCGGAGATTACTCTGGGAAGTCGTGCGGTCCTGAGCCGGTATGCTTCGGCTTGTACTTCCAGGCGTTCGATAAATGTGAGCGGGTCGGACTGTCCGTCAAATAAGATGCCCCAGCTCCGCAGTTTTTCTGCCAAGGTGGCGGAGGATATTTCCTCTCGTGCAGGTGGGTCCGTGTTTGTGTTCCTTGTTGGTCTGTTGCCTGGTGGTACTTCCAGTCTTAGGGGGGTGCTCCCGGTGTCGACGACCGCTGTGCTTAGCTTCTGTTCCCGAGGTTCTTGTCCTCCCAGAGGGGTCGGGGACTTATCCCTGGGGGTGGCTGCCTCTGGGAACATACTAGCCAATTCTCTGGCTCGGTCCAAGAGTTCCGGCTCTAGATCCTCCCGGGTGAGAAAAGTCGCTAGTCGACTGCGCAGTTCTTCGACGGTTCCTCCTTGGGGTAACCCGAACTCGGCTAAGAGGAGTTGGAGTTCCTCCTTGCGGCGATACGAGATCCATCTTACGCCCATGGTTTCCAAGCGACAGAGAGCGGAGGGGGGGGAAAATTTATAAAAAAAAAATTTCGTACCGTTTGATTGTGTACGCGGGTACCGAAATATTTATAGGACTCGGGGGTCCTTTTTGGGCACGGTGCTAGGATTCGGGCTAGGATACCGAATATTTATAGGACTCGGGGTCCTTTGGTTGATGCGCGCGGTGCTAGGATTTGGGCTAGGATGCCGAATGTTCACAGGACTCGGGGTCCTTTGGTTGCGCACGGTGCTAGGATTCGGGCTAGGATGCCGAATGTTCACAGGACTCGGGGTCCTTTGGTTGCACACGGTGCTAGAATTCGGGCTAGGATGCCGAATGTTTATAGGAGTCTGTTGTTCGCGACGATGTTCCCCGCTTGAGGGCCGGAGCTTGACTGCCTTCTGGTAGCCCGGTGTGCTCCTCTTATAGTCGCCGGCCACGTGTCCACCGCGTTCGGGACAACGTGGGAAGCGAGAGGAGAAAAAAAAAATTTTTTTCAACCACACCGATTTAAATGTTCCCTTCCCGTTTTCCCCAGGAAAAAAATTCCAGCGTGCTCCGGGACCCGACAATCGAGCTTAGCTCCGTCGTAATCCGCGGCCGCTACGTGCTCCGGGGCCGGCAATGGCTTCGGATCCGACAAACGAGTGCGAGACTCCGTCGTAATCCTGGGCCACCACGCGGTTTCGTAGAGGGAAAATGTAAGGAAAATGCTGTGTGTGTGTGTGTAAGAGAAAAAAAAAATTGGTCTGATCTTAGGGTCTGGGTGTCTATCTCATGGGTCTTTACGCCATGTACCCCCAAAAAAAAAATTTTATTTTCTTGAGAAAAATTTATATATATATTTTTTTTTGCGGAAAAAATATTTAAAAATTTCCCGTAATCCTTGAAGTCCCTGCTCGGGCGCCATGTAAGGAAGTTCTTGGGCTGGGATATTGTGCTCAGGGCTCCCAGGGTCACTTACAAATATTTATTTCAGTTCAAAGACTCAAGGGGGGCGAGATAAGAATGACCCTATTCAGACTTCGTGGCCGGAACTCACAGCGGGTTTGGATCCGACAATCGAGCAAAGCTCCGTCGTAATCCCTACCCGCCACGCGCCTCGGAACCCGCAATGATCCTTGGATCCGACAACCGAGGCTAGCTCCGTCGTAATCCTTGGTCAACCCGCGGTCCGGCCACGATCAACAGAACCAGACGCAAAAAAAAAAAGGAGGAAGGGGGTCTTGTGGGCACTGTCACCCAGAGATGCCGACCATGGGCCGAAATCGGCAACGGAGTTAGATCCGACGATCGAGTGCAAAGCTCCGTCGACATCTCCCTCAGCCACACGCTCCGGAACCCGCACTGACCCTGGACCCGACAAACGAGCCTAGCTCCGTCGTAATCCACGGCCGTTACGCGCTCCGGGACCGGCAACGGCCTCGGATCCGACAAACGAGTACAAGACTCCGTCGTAATCCTTGGCCACCACGCGGTCCGACCACCATCGGCAGAAACAACAACAAAAGGAAAGGAAGGGGTTTGTGGGCATTGTCACCCAGAGATGCCGACCATGTGCCGAAACCTGCAGCGGAGTTAGATCCGAAAATCGAGTACAAGACTCCGTCGAAATCTCTCTCAGCCGCACGTTCCGGAGCCCGCACTGACCCTGGACCCGACAACCGAGCATAGCTCCGTCGTAATCCACGGCCACTACGCGCTCCGGGACCGGCAACAGCCTCGGATCCGACAAGCGAGTGCAAGACTCCGTCGTAATCCTTGGCCACCACGCGGTCCGGCAACGATCGGCAGAGAATCATGGGTTTTCCTAGGTGGTGGCAAGAGAAAAACTGTTCCCATTCCCCTCCTATGTTCACTCACACACAAAACACGGTCAGACAAATAGTTTTCTTTAGTTTTAAATACTTCGTTTGCTTTATTTAAGTTTTGTGCAAGGGGTGTACAGAGCCTCCTTGTCACAAAACTCCAGTCCAGTTCGGGTTATTTTTAAAACCAAATATATCCAAAAAAATATATATTTGCCGCTTACGTTTCCGTCCACAGCAGGTCCAGCCAGTTGATTTCCCATGCCTCCGCAGCGGGAATAGCGTCGCGCACTCCATCCACATCACCGCACTCGTTTTCCATTTTCTTAAAATTTTTGTTCCACTCGTCCGAAAAAAACTTTTCACAGTCGGGTCGTTTTCCCGGGTTTTTCACGTCTCGATTTCTCGTCTGGCACGCGCGAAGCCTCAAGAGTAATTGCCTTTCCCCTCTTTGATATTGGCGCGCGTTCCCCATGCATTGCGTCGGCGTCGCTGCCGCTGCGCTTGCGCTTCGGCAGTTTGCAGGCAAAATTATTTCCCTTTTGCTCGAAAACATCGGTCGGGTTGGTTGCGATTTGGTTCGATCGTCCGAAATTGTTTCCCCTTGCTCGAAAACATCGGTCGGGTTGGTTGCGATTTGGTTCGATCGTGCGACGAAAAGCTTATGTGTGTGTTGGCTTTGTGCAGGTGTTCAAACTGTTCGAAGCGGGCGAGAGTGTGTTGGTTGCGCTCAGGCGTTCGATGGTTCCAATGTGTGTAGCTGCTGACGTTCGAGGTGTGTGTAGAAGAGAGCGAGAGCGCGTTGGTCGCGCTCAGGCGTTCGGTGGTTCAACTGTGTGCAGCCGCTGATGTTTTGAAGTGTGTGAAGAAGAGGGCGAGAGCGCGTTGGTCGCGCTCAGGCGTTCGATGGTTCAACTGTGTGCAACTGCTGCGTTGGCTATTAAAAAGCTAAACTAAAAATATTCCTACATGGCTACAAAATTCTACATGGCTACAAATTCCTACATGGCTACAAAGTATATTTGTGAGGGCCGTTCTACGGTTCCTCACAAAGGGAATAGAAACCAAGCCATCGCTAACTACCCCATTCCCAAAAACGTTACGGAATTAAGATCTTTCCTTGGACTGTCAGGGTATTACAGACGATTTATTATGGGCTACGCTGCACTAGCAAAACCACTCACCACATTGCTTAGGGGCGAGGATGGGAGAATTCGAAGAAAGCTTCATCGAAGAAATCTATTCATTTCAATAATGAAGCCATTCAGGCCTATAATAAATTAAAAAGCACCCTAATCTCAAAAGACGTGATATTACAATATCCAAATTTTAACGAGGAATTTGTGTTGACAACAGACGCCTCCGATCGCGCAATTGGAACAGTACTTTCACAAAAGGACAGACCTATAGCTTTCATATCTAGATCACTATCTCAAACCGAAGAAAACTACGAAACGGCAAAAAAAGAAATGTTAGCCATTTCATGGGCAGTAAAAACACTTAGAGGATATCTCTACGGTAGAACCAAGGTTAAAATCTATACTGACCACGAACCACTTACACACGATTGTAATTGGAAGGGAGGGATAGCGATCAAGAGAAGGAAATCATATCTTAACGAATATAACAAAGAATTACTTTATAAACCCGGAAAGGAAAACATAGTGGCCGATGCTTTATCTAGGATCCCTATAAGCAAGCAAATCAACTCATTAACAGCAACACAACACAGCGCGCAGAGCTCTGGTCATAACCTCATCCCTAGCGTCGAAGTACCAATAAATGCCTTTAAGAATCAGATATTTATTTACAATGAAAACCCCCCTGACTACAAATTTACTATTCCGTTCCCAACCTTTCATAGACACGTTATAACTCGACCAGACTTTCAGAATATTGATCTTATTGAAATATTAAAAAAAAACATTTAAATCCGTCAATCCTAAATAGAATTTTCACATCAGAAGAGATAATGGGAAAAAGACAGTGAATTTATCCGGAACATTTCGGATCCATTAAAATCAGATTCACACAAAATAAGGAAGAAGATTTGACAGAATAAACTAAGCAGGAAGAATTAATATTAGAAACACATCACAGAGCACATAGAAATGCATATTTTCCCAAAATGAAACAAAAAATAACAAGATTAGTCAAACAATGCAGGGTATGTAAAGCAGGCAAATATGATAGACATCCCCCAATCCAGAAAATAAAGAAATCCCAATTCCTGAATACCCTAGATTCATAATCCATATTGACATCTTCTTAACAGAAAAGAAATATGTATTGACCGCAATAGATAAATTTTCCAAACTAGCACAGGCAAAAATTATAAAATCTAAATCCACCGAAGACATTAAAAAACAGTTACACGAAATAATATTCTACTAAGGAGTACCCAAATTTGTAGTAATGGATTATAAAAAACCATTTTTAAAGCTTCTCCCTACAGAAGCTCAGTTAACGGACAGATTGATTTCATTCGACCCTTTCGAAAATGTATGAAATTGTTTAGGAATACAATTACACAATACATTCAGTAACAAAGAAAAGACCATTATTAATACCGACCTAGAACAATCTGAAAAAAACAGGCAGGATAACATAGAAAAACTTAAACAAAAACAATTGATAGACTTCGAAAACCACAGCAGAGAAAGGAAACCTATAAAATATCTACCAGGATAAGAAATATTTGTAAAACAAAATACCAGACTAGGCTCTAAATTATCCCTACGTTTTAAAAAAGAAATTGTCAAAGAAAATAGAAATACAACTATTTTAACAGAAGCAGGAAGAGTAGTTCACAAAAGTAATATTAAAGGTTACTAAGTCCGAAACTCCTTGGGAAATTTGTGTCCACGTCAGTCCGAAACCAAAAACTTAAAATATAATTAAAATAATAAATAAGATTACCCGTAACATTTACAGTTGCTGTCCGCTTGGGGTTATCAGTCCGTTCGTAAGTGATCGGCCAATAACCCTACCATAGCGTTGTTTAATGAGACATTTTTATAATTACATAATGTTGTTTTTAATAACACTGATACCAATGGCAATCGCGACCACAGATATAACAAATTATACTAATGCACATACCATAATAATACATAAAGGTATAGGAAAACTACAGGTATCAACAATAAAATTAATTCACGTCATAAATTTAAAATTGATTGAAACGAAACTATTCCAAATAAGAGAACACAAAATAAACAGATTAAAAAATAGTCTACAGTATCACACTCTGACACACGAAATAATTCAATCACTTTCTGCTCTATACACCTTAACAACAAAAAGCCGTCAAGCTAGGTCAATAAATATATTGGCTCAGCTTGGAAATATATCCCAGATCAAAAAGTTCTGATAGAAATTAACCTCAATAATTTAATTAAAAATAAAAACATCAAAATTATTATTAAATCATTAAATAAAATATCTCAGAAAAATAACATTACCTCGTTATACCCGTTACTCGTAGAGTAAAAGGGTATATTGTATTCGTGCAAAAGTATGTAACAACCGATCTTCCTTCAGCTTTACATCTTTGTCTAAAGTTAGAGAACCAAGCGTTCTGTGCAAACCATGCAATTAATAGAGGGCAACAATCCGGATTTAGAAACGTGCCTTCCCAAAACATACAACATGCTCAACCAACCAGACCACAGTCAAGCAGGCCACAGTGGTCATTCCCATTAATAACCAGTATCAAAATCCTCTAGTTCCACCCAGACAAAATAATAATATGTTTAATCAACCACGACCCCATTTCTACTAAAACAATCAAATTCCACCAGTCCCACATTATACTGCAGTACGACCCTCAGGAAACTTCCCTCCGGCTCGACCTTTGGCTCTAAAGCCACAACCACGACCAGAACCCATGGACATAGACAGTCGAAACATATTAATTATATGAACAAACCCATACGTTTTGAAGCTGGTAAAGACCACCAATGCCTCTTATCGAAGCAGTAAAAAATCTAGAAATTTTAATATTCAAACAGCACCTTACACTTCTTCAGAAGTGGAAGATGAAACACCATCCTTTGACGAATATAATGAAACCATAAAATCACAGGACGAATTACAATCTGAATATCCTGAATCTCTAACAGAATATTCTGAATCCATTAACCAACCGACCAAGAATACCAATACGATTATACCTACCTTCATTTTTATACCCGTTACTCGTAGAGTAAAAGGGTATATTGTATTCGTGCAAAAGTATGTAACAGGTAGAAGGAAGCGTTTCCGACCCTATAAAGTATATATATTCTTGTTCAGGATCACTAGTCGAGTCGATCTAGCCATGTCCGTCTGTCCGTCTGTCCGTCTGTCCTGTCTGTCCGTCTGTCCGTCTGTCTGTCCGTCTGTCTGTCTGTCTGTCTGTCTGTCCGTATGAACGCTGAGATCTCGGAAACTATAAAAGCTAGAAGATTGGCATTTTGCATGTAGATTTTAGGAGTTCCTACGCAGCGCAAGTTTGTTTCAAAATGGTGCCACGCCCCCTCTGACGCCCACAAGCCACAAGCTGTGACCACAGTTTTGATGCTATTATGAAAATTTTTTTTGATATGTATTTGTTTCGTCAATACCTTTCGATTGGCCAAAAAAAAAATTTTGCCACGCCCACTCTAACGCCCAAAAAACCATTAAACGCTTAAGCCTGGCTAGCGCCTACATTTCCGCCTTTCATGGCCCGTGGTACCAATAGCGCCATCTAACGGATGTCTTTGGAACAGATGGCCAAGGCGCTCAACATAGTCAACGTTAATTCTCGAAAAGGATTTCTATTAAAGGAAATTGCGATGGCTTTCATTTGTCAATACCGAACTATATCCCAAGAACTATGCAAATTAAATCAAGTTAGCCAAATTGGAGGTGTTCCCTGGGTACCGATTTTAACATAAAAATCGGGAGCTAATTCGAGCTGCGAAAAACATACAAGAAGGCATATTTATATTAAGTTGTTTAGCTAAGTAACGGGTATCTAATAGTCGAGGCACTCGACTATAGCGTTCTCTCTTGTTTAGACTAACAAACTCCTCATTGCCATATTTTGAATGCAAACTGAGGAGTGGAGAAATTTTGAAAATATTAATTGATTCCGGCTCAAACTATAATTACATCTTGCCACAATTCGTTAAAAATCCTTTAGAAAATAAATCCCCGTTTGACGCCATATCGGTTGGCGGAAATATTAAAATTACACATCACAAAACAGCCAATTTATTTAACGACCTTTATACAATAATTTTTTTTTTATTACCAACCTTAAAACATGCCATTTCAAGAAACGATAGCTTATAAAATTTAGGAGCAATAACTAATACTAATAACCAATCTTTGCATTAAAAAAATGGGAAAACAATCAATATTAAAAAAAAAAAATTCAAAGCTGTTAATTTAATTATTCCTCAGACAAATCATCTTACTGGGACCTAATAAAATGTTTGCTGTGCCAGATCTCAAAAGTGGGTTCCATCAAATTCTTTTAAAAGAAAGTGATATAGAAAAGACAGCCTTCTCCGTAAATAACGGATAATTTAAGTTCACAAGACTACTATTCGGACTGAAAAACGCACCATCCATTTTTCAGCGTGCCCTAGACGACATTCTTAGGGAACACATAGGGAAAATCTGTTATATTTATATCGATGACATAATTGTCTGCAGTCCGGACGCAAACGCTCATTCAAAAAATTTAGATACAATATTTGAAACCTTAAATAATGCTAACATAAAATGCCAATTGGATAATGCGAATTTTTAAAAGTAAAGTTGAATTTTTAGGATTTGTAATTTCAAATAAGGGAATAGAAACCAAGCCATCGCTAACTACCCCATTCCCAAAAACGTTACGGAATTAAGATCTTTCCTTGGACTGTCAGAGTATTACAGACGATTTATTATGGGCTACGCTGCACTAGCAAAACCACTCACCACATTGCTTAGGGGCGAGGATGGGAGAATTCCGAAGAAAGCTTCATCGAAGAAATCTATTCATTTCAATAATGAAGCCATTCAGGCCTATAATAAATTAAAAAGCACCCTAATCTCAAAAGACGTGATATTACAATATCCAAATTTTAACGAGGAATTTGTGTTGACAACAGACGCCTCCGATCGCGCAATTGGAACAGTACTTTCACAAAAGGACAGACCTATAGCTTTCATATCTAGATCACTATCTCAAACCGAAGAAAACTACGAAACGGCAAAAAAAGAAATGTTAGCCATTTCATGGGCAGTAAAAACACTTAGAGGATATCTCTACGGTAGAACCAAGGTTAAAATCTATACTGACCACGAACCACTTACACACGATTGTAATTGGAAGGGAGGGATAGCGATCAAGAGAAGGAAATCATATCTTAACGAATATAACAAAGAATTACTTTATAAACCCGGAAAGGAAAACATAGTGGCCGATGCTTTATCTAGGATCCCTATAAGCAAGCAAATCAACTCATTAACAGCAACACAACACAGCGCGCAGAGCTCTGGTCATAACCTCATCCCCAGCGTCGAAGTACCAATAAATGCCTTTAAGAATCAGATATTTATTTACAATGAAAACCCCCCTGACTACAAATTTACTATTCCGTTCCCAACCTTTCATAGACACGGTATAACTCGACCAGACTTTCAGAATATTGATCTTATTGAAATATTAAAAAAAAACATTTAAATCCGTCAATCCTAAATAGAATTTTCACATCAGAAGAGATAATGGGAAAAAGACAGCGAATTTATCCGGAACATTTCGGATCCATTAAAATCAGATTCACACAAAATAAGGAAGAAGATTTGACAGAATAAACTAAGCAGGAAGAATTAATATTAGAAACACATCACAGAGCACATAGAAATGCATATTTTCCCAAAATGAAACAAAAAATAACAAGATTAGTCAAACAATGCAGGGTATGTAAAGCAGGCAAATATGATAGACATCCCCCAATCCAGAAAATAAAGAAATCCCAATTCCTGAATACCCTAGATTCATAATCCATATTGACATCTTCTTAACAGAAAAGAAATATGTATTGACCGCAATAGATAAATTTTCCAAACTAGCACAGGCAAAAATTATAAAATCTAAATCCACCGAAGACATTAAAAAACAGTTACACGAAATAATATTCTACTAAGGAGTACCCAAATTTGTAGTAATGGATTATAAAAAACCATTTTTAAAGCTTCTCCCTACAGAAGCTCAGTTAACGGACAGATTGATTTCATTCGACCCTTTCGAAAATGTATGAAATTGTTTAGGAATACAATTACACAATACATTCAGTAACAAAGAAAAGACCATTATTAATACCGACCTAGAACAATCTGAAAAAAACAGGCAGGATAACATAGAAAAACTTAAACAAAAACAATTGATAGACTTCGAAAACCACAGCAGAGAAAGGAAACCTATAAAATATCTACCAGGATAAGAAATATTTGTAAAACAAAATACCAGACTAGGCTCTAAATTATCCCTACGTTTTAAAAAAAGAAATTGTCAAAGAAAATAGAAATACAACTATTTTAACAGAAGCAGGAAGAGTAGTTCACAAAAGTAATATTAAAGGTTACTAAGTCCGAAACTCCTTGGGAAATTTGTGTCCACGTCAGTCCGAAACCAAAAACTTAAAATATAATTAAAATAATAAATAAGATTACCCGTAACATTTACAGTTGTTGTCCGCTTGGGGTTATCAGTCCGTTCGTAAGTGATCGGCCAATAACCCTACCATAGCGTTGTTTAATGAGACATTTTTATAATTACATAATGTTGTTTTTAATAACACTGATACCAATGGCAATCGCGACCACAGATATAACAAATTATACTAATGCACATACCATAATAATACATAAAGGTATAGGAAAACTACAGGTATCAACAATAAAATTAATTCACGTCATAAATTTAAAATTGATTGAAACGAAACTTTTTCAAATAAGAGAACACAAAATAAACAGATTAAAAAATAGTCTACAGTATCACACTCTGACACACGAAATAATTCAATCACTTTCTGCTCTATACACCTTAACAACAAAAAGCCGTCAAGCTAGGTCAATAAATATATTGGCTCAGCTTGGAAATATATCCCAGATCAAAAAGTTCTGATAGAAATTAACCTCAGTAATTTAATTAAAAATAAAAACATCCAAATTATTATTAAATCAGCTTCAAGACAGAAAAAATAATTTAACAACCACGTCCAATATGCTATGCAAATTCAATTGAAAAAGACAGATTTTTTAGTAATGACATAACGTCGAGCTTGCAAACACAAGTTATACTTATGAAAGAAGAAATAGGAAATATTAAATTTGAAATACAATGGGCTTAAATTTACGTAATAAATACTCGTGGATTAAACGAACCTGAACTTACCGAAATAAATAAAATATCTCAGAAAAATAACATTACCTCGTTATACCCGTTACTCGTAGAGTAAAAGGGTATATTGTATTCGTGCAAAAGTATGTAACAGGTAGAAGGAAGCGTTTCCGACCCTATAAAGTATATATATTCTTGTTCAGGATCACTAGCCGAGTCGATCTAGCCATGTCCGTCTGTCCGTCTGTCTGTCCGTATGAACGCTGAGATCTCGGAAACTATAAAAGCTAGAAGATTGGCATTTTACATTTAGATTTTAGGAGTTCCTACGCAGCGCAAGTTTGTTTCAAAATGGTGCCACGCCCCCTCTGACGCCCACAAGCCACAAGCTGTGGCCACAGTTTGATGCTATTATGAAATTTTTTTTTGATATGTATTTGTTTCGTCAATACCTAGCGATTGGCCAAATAAAAGTTTTCCACGCCCACTCTAACGCCCAAAAACCCATTAAACGATTAAGCCTGGCTAGCGCCTACATTTCCGCCTTTCATGGCCCATGTATTGTATTGCGCCATCTAACGGATGACTTTGGAACAGCTGGTCAAGGTGCTCAACAGAGTCAACGTTAATTCTCGATAAAGATTTCTATTAAAGGAAATTGCGATGGTTTTCATTTGTCAATACCGAACTATATCCCAGGAACTATGAAAATCAAAATCAAGTTAGCCAAATTGGAGGTCTGAGTCAATCAATTAGTCAAAACATAAACATAAACACAGCTGTTGGTGCAGGACAAAAGCTGCCTGCACGAAAGCAGCGCTGGTGCTGATGCTCGTGCTGTAAAACTGCCAGATCTAAGAGATCGCCGAATTCAAATTGATAATTTGAACTGAGTAACGGGTATCTAATAGTTGAGGCACTCGACTATAGCGTTCTCACTTGTTTTCAATTGAGAAAACGCAAGAATTTTTGATGTGTCTGTCTTACATAATAAAACAACCATAATTTACTTAATAAAAATACCTGAACTCGAACCAACTAATTATGAAAATCTTCTTTTAAAGCCTGTCATCAGAAACCAACTAATAATACATTTAGAAACTAATGAACTTTTTGTATCAATCAATGTAATGCTAGGACTACCCCATGATTGTAAAACTTCAAACTATGTCAAAAATTGTAAAAAAGGAAAAATTGTTAATTTAAGTAATTTAAAGTGTATTTCAAAATTAGCTCAGGGAAAGGAATCGCTGTGTGATTATAATAACTCGGACCACATTGAACCAATGGAGCAAATAGACGATGGCATACTACTCTTAAATGACTTTAACGGCAGTCTAAATTCAAACAATATTTCACTCAGAGGAACTTTCATTATTACATTTTCAAACGAAACTATAAATATAAATGAAAAAAAATTAACAAACAAAGAAAAAACACTAATGAGACGAGACCCGTTATCCCACGAATTCAAATTACACCATTGCAAGCACAACGCATACAAATTCTGTCATTATAAGCTCTATATATAAGAAATAGAATGCACTTACAAACCTTACAAAATGATTCTACAATAAACCGAATAACCACCATCACATTAATTTGGGCCATTGTTCTTGTTTTAATTGTATTAAAAAACTGTATTCACAGAAAAGAAAAAGTAATCCAACATATCCAAGATATCAACAAAACTAATATTATATCAATTCCTAAAAAAATAATACCAGAATTTTATAATATTCCCTATTTCTAACACCTCTTGAGGCCAAGCAGGTTTTTAAGGAGGGAGAGTTAATCACAGAAATATTTCTACGTTTTTTCTGAGAAATATTGTAACATTGTCGATGGCAACATTGCAACATTTCAATACAACGGTCAAGAACCCGCAAGTTCAATAACATAAACACACCAAGAACCCCCAAGTTTAATAACATAAACACTGGCATCCGGTTAACAGCCCCAGCGCAATACCAAAAATGACGATTCTGCAAACCTTGCAGTTTCATCCGCTCCGTCAAAACTAGGCAACCGCCGCGGTCTATTACGCGACGTCGACTTCGCTGCCCCAACTCACAGCTTAAATCAGAGTATTTTTAAACATACATACTTACATAACCCGCAAGTTCTATGTACATAAGCGCAAGCGGTAATACATAAACTCCGCTAGAAACTCACATTGCACCCGCCCCCGCGCAACGTAGAGAAAAGAGCTCATCATATCAATACAATCATGTTAAATCGAGGATTGGGTAAGCGTTACGTCCAGCAGTTCGAAGTTCTACGCTCAGGCCAGAGCCATGTCTGGATTTCCATTCTGTGCCGGCTAAAAGAACTCATTTGCCTGAATTGGGATTGCCTGAATTTTCTGGAGGCTATACTGAATTTTTCGACTTTCAATCCATGTTCAAGGCTATCATCGACAATGACGTGGACCACACTAACATTGAGAAGCTGCAGCATTTAAAGTCTAGCCTGAAGGGTTCCGCCTTGGGTCCAGTGCGCTCATTATAAATTTGTGACAGCAACTATGCTGTAGCCTTGGATTTATTGAATATCCGTTTCAATAATAAGCGTCTAATTTTCCAATCCCATATAACTGCAATTTTGGGTCTCCCTAAACTGGAAATGCGGTCCGCAGCGAAGCTGAGAG
This sequence comes from Drosophila fuyamai, assembly GCA_018153365.1. Classification (NCBI taxonomy): domain Eukaryota; kingdom Metazoa; phylum Arthropoda; class Insecta; order Diptera; family Drosophilidae; genus Drosophila; species Drosophila fuyamai. Next base: position 370,640 of record JAECXW010000407.1, on the reverse strand, counting down.
AAATATCTGATAAAATCTCTTCGATTGCCCGTTTTTTGCTGGTCAGATTCTGCTGTATCTTTATCTTTTTTGCTACTCGAATATCTTTAATTCAAGAGCTATCATTTAGCATGAATTGGTGCTATGTACCGACCGACTGCAATCCAGCCGACATCTTGTCAAGAGGTGCTTCCCCGAGCGAGCTTCTGGAATCTGCCTTTTGGTTCAGAGGCCCAGAATTTCTTCTTACGGATCAGCACGGTTGGCCTGAATCTTGTATGCCTGTGAAGAATCTTCCCGACCTCAGAAAGCGCATTTTGGTCGGCGTCGCTAAAGAAGTGGACCTATCTTCAAAATGCAAATTCGTGAATTCTTGGCAAAAGATCACCCACACTTTTGGATACGTATACAAATTTGTTCACCGCATAAGACGTCCTGGTCTCGACGTCGACGATGTAAAAATGGGCGCTCAAATGCTTATCAGATGTATCCAAATGAGCAGCCTGGCTGATGACTACTGGAGGCTGCATTCTAAGCGACAAATTACATCATCCAGCCCTTTTGCCCATAGCTTTGGGCTGATGCGAGTTGGGTGCACACTACAAAATTCGTCCTTGGATTACAATGCGCATGCGCATCCTGTCATCCAGTTACAAGTGCTATCATACTAGACTTGCATCGAAAAATCTTACATTCTGGCCCGCGAGCGCTGCTCGCTAACATGCGTCTTCAATTTTGGCCGATTGGAGGCCGAAAAACAGTATCACCTGCAACGTCCAAGTGCGTCATATGCTTCCGAGCTAGAGCACAATTATCTTAACATTTAATGGCTGACCTACCGGAGTTTTACGACGAAAGCGATCCACCTGGAGCTTGCTCAGGATCTTTCAACACAAGCGTTCTTGGGAGCATTAAAGCGGTTTATTCTCACCAGAGGCAAACTTGCCCGGATATGGTCAGATAATGCTACGAACTTCGTTGGAGCTAAAAACGAGTTGGCTGAGCTGAAGAATCTAATCCTGTCTGGCCCCCACACTTGAGCTATAGAGGAATTCTGCCTAGAAGATTCAATTGAGTGGCGTTTTATTCCCCTTCGTTCGCCTCACTTTGGACGCCTCTGGGAGGCTGCAGTAAATTTCATTTTTATACCCGTTACTCGTAGAGTAAAAGGGTATATTATATTCGTGCAAAAGTATGTAACAGGTAGAAGGAAGCGTTTCCGACCCTATAAATATATATATATATTCTTGTTCAGGATCACTAGCCGAGTCGATCTAGCCATGTCCGTCTGTCCGTCTGTCTGTCCGTATGAACGCTGAGATCTCGGAAACTATAAAAGCTAGAAGATTGGCATTTTGTATGTAGATTTTAGGAGTTCCTACGCAGCCCAAGTCTGTTTCAAAATGGTGCCACGCCCCCTCTGACGCCCACAAGCCACAAGCTGTGGCCACAGTTTTGATGCTATTATGAAATTTATTTTTGATATGTATTTGTCTCGTCAATACCTAGCGATTGGCCAAATAAAAGTTTGCCACGCCCACTCTAACGCCCAAAAACCCATTAAACACTTAAGCCTGGCTAGCGCCTACATTTCCGCCTTTCATGGCGTATACAATAGCGCCATCTAACGGATGACTTTGGAACAGCTGGCCAAGGTGCTCAACAGAGTCAACGTTAATTCTGGATAAGGATTTCTATTAAAGGAAATTGCGATGGCTTTTATTTGTCAATACCGAACTATATCCCAAGAACTATGCAAATCAAATCAAGTTAGCCAAATTGGAGATGTTCCCTGGGTACCGATTTTAACATAAAAATCGGGAGCTAACTCGAGCGGCGAAAAACATACAAGAAGGCATATTTATATTAAGTTGTTTAGCTGAGTAACGGGTATTTAATAGTCGAGGCACTCGACTATAGCGTTCTCTCTTGTTATCGTTCGGTTGGCCCATCTCTATTATCATTTGATGAATTGCGTACACTCGTTTGCCACATTGCAGCAATTATCGACTCACGACCTTTACTATTTCTTTCAGAGTGTTAAGATCAGTGGCCCACTGCATCGCCGCTGGTCACTAAGCTCTCCGAGCTTTCGCTCTCGCCCCTCTTGCGCTCCCTCGCTCACTTCTCGCAACGTCCGCGCTTCAGAGTGCGAGCTTTGGGTTTCGCATCTGAACTCCTCGGACGACCACTGCCGATCTCCCGCTCTCGCGTCAGCGGAGTTACGCGGGCGGGAGCGCGGCTTTAGGTTTTAAGTTATTAGTCTCATGTCTCATGCAGCCGAATAAAACACACACTGAATTACACCACGACGCCCGCGACTTCTTAATTTTCGTGTTTGTTGTGCCTTCAGATCTTTTTGTGGCAAGAACGCCCCCCCCTCCCCTACAACGTTTTGGTCTTTCGAGCCGGATAAGGATATCCTTCTGCCATTCGACCAGCAGCTCCGTTGTTTTTTCCCGCAAAAAAGATAAGTACGAGCATTTTCCGACTCCCTCTCGCTGCCGGTCTTCAGCAGTGGTTCGAATATTGAATTTCGTTCACACTGCAGTTCACACCGAGTTTTCCCGACACAACGGCAGTCGAGAAATTTAATATTCCTTCAATTCAAAAAAATGTTCTATCCGTCTCCGCTCTGTGTGCGTCGCCATACTCCTTGCCGTTTATTTTTCGTTTCCCGTCGTACAACAACTTGCCAACGGTCAAGGCATACATATGTGCATCCAGACATACACATACACGTGCGTGACAACTTGTGTACACAGTGCAGTGCAATTCTGCATCCGAGAAAAAAAAAGAATTACGACAAAAAGTGAAATTGTGTGGTGGAAAATAAAAAGGCATAACTAATATCAGCCACTCGGTGTGAACTAATTTCGGGAGTTTCCCTGTTCGTCGAACAGTCCGCCGCTGTCGAGGTATTTTTGTTGTCATTTTTTTTTTCCCTCCATATAATTTCACCTGTTCTGTCACTTCAAATACAGTCCACGCCTCGACGCTCTACTGTACCGATATACACTTACACATATCCATAAACGCATGCATGCCCATATCTACATAAAAGAAATTGCGGAAATGTGGGCGCTAGCCAGGCTTAAGCGTTTAATGGGTTTTTGGGCGTTAGAGTGGGCGTCGCAAATTTTTATTAGGCCAATCGATAGGTATCGACGAAACAAATACATATCAATTAACATTTCCATAATAGCATCAAAACTGTGGCCACGGCTTGTGGCTTGTGGGCGTCAGAGGGGGCGTGGTTCCATTTTGAAACTAACTTGCGCTGCGCAGGAACTCCTAAATCTACATGCAAAATGCCAAACTTCTAGCTTTTATAGTTTCCGAGATCTCAGCGTTCATACGGACAGATAGACGGACAGACGAACATGGCTACATCGACTCGGCTAGTGATCCTGAACAAGAATATATATACTTTATAGGGTCGGAAATGCTTCCTTCTACCTGTTACATACTTACTCTACGAGTAACGGGTATAACTATTTTTTGCCTCCACATACAGGAACATAAAATAAAATAAATTCGAATCCACACGGGTGCGACCGTGATTGTTTTTTCTCCAAATTGCCACAATTAACCGTCCAGCGGCTGTGTCATTGCTGCTGATATTTTTTTATTTCTCTCTCTCCCGGGTCCCTCACGCATGCACTGCGCTGCCGACGGCATAACCCAGTGAACATTTATCCCGAATCAAAGCCAAGGTTTTAATTACACCGTCTTGGCTCTGCTCAAAAATAATTATTTATAATTATAATTATTATTTAATTATAAAAATTATTAATTCATAATTATAAAAACTATTTAATTATAAATATTATTTAATTATTTCCGGCAAAGTAATTAATTTACTTAATGTATTAATTAATTTATTTTTATTGCGTTTTTCCGGATTTTCTTTCTTTTGCGATCAAGATATTTTCCAAATCCAAAAAAATAAATAAATAACTAAATACAATAAAATTATTTGGCAACAATAACTAAGATAAAAAATTAAATAAAAAAACAGAAGTCAACAAAGGGAGTAACAAGATATATAATCAATACATTTTCATCGATTTCCAAATATTTTCTTCCGATTCTTCTCGTTTTTTATGGCACTGTGCTTTCTACTCCGCTCAAATTAACAGTGTGACCGTTCTCTGTGTTTTTTTTGCGTTCGTTCATTTGCGTCGACGACCAACTCGTTGGCGACTCAGATCGCGCAGAGAGCTCAACGGTGAATATCCTCACATTTCGAACGACTACGCCCCTTGCTCAGGTCAGTCGACAAGAGCTGGGCCGCAGAGTTCGAGTCCGAGAATGCCAACGGGAGACGACAAGAAACCGAGGTTTGGACAGGTCCCAAATCGCGTCTCCGCGGCCGTCTAAATTAACGCCAAAGGCTGCCACTGCCAATCCAAGGGAAAAAAGCGACGAGTCCGTCGAGACTATCCCCGGTTCCCCGTCAAGGCTTTGTCGGTCGGTGTCCAAGATGGCTAAAACTGCGATAGACAGCGCCCTGAAAAAATTTATTGCTACAACAGACCGGGTTAGCCAATTTCAAGCGGATATTCATACAGGGTGCGGCGCTTAAATCCGGACAAATTTGAATTTGAATTTCCCGCCACATAGTCATTCCGCCAGAGGTCGCTACAGGCGTTCTTGTAAGCCATGGGCATCTCGTAAATAGTCATAACCTAAAAATGGCCGCGATGTTACGTACAAGTGCGGAGTACAACCGAAGAGCCGCGATTATCGAAAGTCTTCGCGCTGGGCGTTCGCCGACAGAAATAATTCGATTCTTCGGGTACCCGAGATCAACTGTATACGATATTACATCCAAGTACAATGCTTCTAAAAAGTCAAGGGAAGGTTTTTTTTTTTTTTTTTTTCCTAGGTGTTGTGTCCAGTGAAGGTGATGTCATGCCGCCGCATTTCTTCGAAAAATGACAAACTATCAATAAAGAAGTTTATCTGCAAGTTTTGACGAATGTTGTAAAACCGTGGATGGTAACTGTGGCCGCGGGGAAACAATATGTCTTTCAGCAGGACGGTGCACCGGCCCACACAAGCCATTTAGTCCAAAACTGGCTATCGGATAACGTGGACATGTTCTGGAGCAAAGAGTTCTGGCTCCCGAATAGCCCGGATTTGAACCCCCTGGACTATTATGTTTGGAGCGTAGTCGAAAGGGTTACTAACAAGTCCAGGCACCCTAATGTCGCATCTCTACGCACCGCAATCGAAGCAGCATTCACCAATATGGACAGCGCTGTTTTAAAGAGAGCATGCGACCGTTTTAGGACAAGGATAGAGGCGGTCATTAGGGCTGAAGGAGGTTACCGACCGAGGGGCGCAGCCGTGTATCGTACGGCACGATTCGCGATAAGATAGACGCGAGATAGGAAAATAAAGGTAAAGGTCCGGGGAAAAAAGTAATAGTTAGATCAATATTGTGCCAATGAAGCAAGTATTAATCGTTTTAGGAGCGGCAGAGAGTCAAGATTTGATATTACAGTAAAAAGTCTATTATGGTCAGAACATAATACTCTGAAAGGCTCATGCAAGGCATAGTTAGATCTACAATGATTTAAAGTTAGGGGCATATAATTTCTAGTTAATCTACTTGGCACAGAAAAGTTTAGCCGACTTAACAAGTCGGGGCAGTCAATATCACCATGTATAAGGTTATAAATAAAGATAGTACCAAGCATCGTTCTACGGTTGGCTAGGGATGGTAAATTAATCAAAAGAAGTCTACTAGAATAAGAAGGTAAGTTAAGATTTGCATCCCAGTTTAGGCGCCGTAAAGCAAAAAGAAGAAAGTTTTTTTATAAGGTTTTACAAGGGTATATAAGGGGCCAGACCCTCCTGTAAAAAAACACGGGGAATCAGTGGGGCCTGGAAGCAAATATAGTAAAGAAATAATTACCCCTTGGGTGGCTGGCACCTGATGATTTCCTTTTGTTTGTCTGAACTGATTTATTTTTTTTTTGTTTTCTGGCCTCCCACTATTCAGTGATCTGCAATTGCAGTGAATAGGGCAGTGCCGCTGGCTTGGCTTGGTTTTTCAAGTCACGAGGCTTGCGAGCCGACTTGAGGTTAAGTTACCAGTCTGGATGGGGCGTGGCAATACGTCTGGCCAGCTTGAAATCTTGGGTAGAAAAGAACGTGGTTTTTCAGGAACTATGTTCATCTACTCTCGATCGGAAAACTTAGGGACATATGTTTTTTGAAATCGAATATCTACCACGGCTGCATTGGATAAATGGGTTCATGTATTGGCTACATTAGTGGTGAGATTAATAGCTATAGAAATGGTCACCTAAAATTAAATTTCGGTTACAAGCGCTACTTCAATTTCCGCTAGAGAAATTGAATAGCAGCCCGGTGGGTCTAAAGCTTTTCTGCCAGGGGTCCTTAATGAAAAGGGCAAAGGTGCTAATGGAGGTAAATATAAACTTTCGGTTGTTCTGCATAGGCAACAGTTATTTGTTTTTAGATTCACTGTCGAAACGAAATCTGATAATGTTATTTCTATACTAAAAAAATATACCCAGGTGAAGAACAAAAGTTACTTAATCAAAGAGTTTTAAATCGCGTCAGGCGTACCATAACGACCCAGTGTTATCCTCGTATATACGGCAAAAATACCGACTATCCAGCGAAAATTTGTTCACAATTATCACTTAAAAACATATTGATACTATCTACAAATGAAGTAGAACATCTGGGAGTATACCTCGATAAGCTGACTTGGAGGAAGCACATATAAGCGTATTGCGAAACAATAAAACACAAATCCCGACAACTGCATGGGCTAACTAATAACCGAGGAAAAAAATGGTCCTACGTAACCTAACTAATTCTTCCATTTTGGCATGCAGCCCCATCAAAATTAATGAATGTTATGGTAATCTAACATCCTTATTTTTCCTAATCAATTTAAGAAAAGTTTTTGAATGCAAATTGTAGTGTTTTTTTGACACTTCGGCCCACACATTGTTGATGACAGGAATATATCAAATATTATAAAAAAACGGTTAATTTGTCCGAAAGCTACCTAAATATGGCTGTTTTTACATATGTGTATTGATATATGCCTTTTTGCGGGGAACACTTTTTTAATTCAAAAACTAATCTTTAAGCTCTGGCGGTTACATAAAAATTTTACTATTTGAAATGAATTCATAGCCAAGTATAGCCATAATTATAGTTTTTATTCCTATTTCATTCAACTAATTATTCAAATAAATGTTATATTTTTTCAGTATGCTCATAAATTGGCTTATTTGATTGGACAAAGTATTCAACGAGATGTGGCAGAAACGCTTTTGGAAAAACTTTTCTACCTTTAAACTTTTAAAAGATTATTGTTAATGATATCAACATTAAAATGTATATATCATATTTTTATGTCGCTTTACTTTATTTTGCAGATGGGAATGTTGGGGGTAACAAAAATGAAGGAATAACTAAATAAATAAATAATTGTTGGCCGCTTTATCGGCCATTTAAAATTATCGCCCTTCGGAATGTTAAAATGAATTGTGGGAGTGAAAATCCCATTGCCCAAATCCGTGACGGAAATAAATTATAAAATTAATCTTTGATGATTATTTGCTCGTATTATAGAACTGCATTTCTGTTTCAAGGGGACTGCCCCGGCTAGCTCGATGCTTAGGGCAGGGTACCACCAATGTCCCTACCGTCCCCAACACGGAATCGATACAAATCGACGTCTCACACACTATGTTCAATAGGACCATCACTTACTGCCAGACCGGACTACGGCTGGTTCATCTCCCCACAGGTAAGTGCCTTAGGCCAAACTCATCTGCATATCAATTTTTAGGTACTTTTTATTATAAATATACATATACATAAGATTTCCAAAATTTAAACATTAACCATATCTTCTTCTTACACCATTACTGGCCGATCAGAGAAAAACTACTACCCTGGCCTGGACCACGTCAGCTGCATGGCCTTCCTTGAATTCGGAAATTTGGCCTGGCAGAAAAGTTTAAGTTCGCCAAGCGGCTTAAACATTGCACATCTTTTCTCTCCTTATTACCCTGCTGGGGCACCAAGAGCGCACAAAAGTGACAGGTAAATACGAATAAATAAATTAAATTCTGCTAAGCCCCCTTTCGCATTTAAGACCCTGAGTTGCACAAGGCTGGACTCAAGCTCGCGGAATTACGAAGACGTGCAGAAATGGACGGAGGTAAGTATACAAATTTACGGTGGTACAAAAATATAACTTAAAATCTAATTTCAGGCGCGGCCAGTGCGCTATGCAGGGATTTCGGCTGCTGGTCGTATGTAATGAATTGGGACCGAAAGAGACTCCTTAAAGGCGCACGTCGGTGTGGAGTTGGCGGTCTGGGCATTGGTCCCACGCCTTGCTTCGGTCACTGCTGACCGCGGAATAAACCTAAAAAATACAAAAATCGCGTCTACTTGGCTTCAATCTTTGGCAGCAACTAAACCCTATCCCCTGACCTACGCAATGTCATTCGCCATGTTTCCTTTTGCTCTCCCAAAAGTGGGACAAATTGGACAAATCCAAGGTCATCCTAGCTAAACCCAGAGCGAACCGGGCTAGTTTAAATAAATAAATAGCCAAGGGCATCAGCAGAAGGGGGCGCCACTTCAGTAGGGGTTGCCACCCAACAAACTTCATCGATAGCCTTACTAAAAACGAATACTATCTTTTTATTTATTCCTGCCGATTCCCACTTGAAATGCAACACCACTCAAGGATTTAGAGAGACGCCTCCGAATCATGGGCTACTCAACGAAGTCATTGGGAGTATTGGGGATTGGTGCCTCACGAAATCTGAATGCAATTCCAAACGGTGCCCTACGCGGGGCCTACGCTTGCCGGTAAGTAATGCCTTTGTTTTATTGTTGTGCTCCTTGACTTAGTCCACCTTTTTTTCAGGTTACCCGGATGTCCTTGGCGTGATACACCCGAATTCGGCGTCTTTGAAGATCCTCCAGCTCGTAGGCATTGTTGCCGACCGTTTTCACCACCCGAGCTTTGGGGAACTTCCGAGCAAACTTCGCATTAAAGGCACTTTTGAAGTCGCTGAGGACGAAGTTGCGGTGATACACTTCCTGGCCTGGCTTCGAAAGAAACGTCCGAGCTCTCTGGTCGTACTGTTGGCGACTTCGCTCGTACGAGTTTTCTTCTGCTCCTTGGCCTGGATCACTTTGAGGTTGTCGACCGTTTGCTGGGATACAATCTCATGATCGCACAAGGACTTAAACTTCCTCGCCAACTTGTAGCTGGTGCCGTTCAGGAACATATGATGTCCGAAAACTGTGAGGAAGGGCGTATCACCAGTTTCTGCATGTATCGCGTTTCGAAGAGCCACCTTGATCACCGAAAGATACAAGTTCCATTCCCGATGGTCTCCTTCAAATAACTTCGGATTGCCGCCAGCACGCTTCGATTAACTCGTTCTGCGGCGTTGCTCTGCGGAGAGTAGACTGGAGCCTTGATGTGGGAAATGCCGAAACTCTCAATAGCCTCCTCGAAGTTCTTTGACGTCGACCATTGTCCGAGTGAACGATTTCCGGGACCCCGAACTTGTAGAATACCTCTGGGCTGAGGAAATCGACCGATGCTTCCTTCATGGCTTTCATAAACGTGTACTTCGAAAAATGGTCGACTACAATGAAGATCCATGCGTGACCCTTCTTCGACCTCGGATATTTTGCAAGAAAATCGATGTACAGTTTCTGAAATGGCTGCTCAGTCTGGATTATTTCCCCAATACCAACTTGTACCCGGAAATTCGGCACCTTCGACTCCTTGCAGACATCACATCCGCGTACGGACGCTCGGACTTGCAGCACCATGCCTGGCCAGTAGAAGGACCTACATGTCCGGTGGGACTACGGGAATATCTTATTAGGGGGGGAACTACGGCTACTGTGGCGAACGGGAAGGATGTCCACGTTTCAATAATTATATATTTTGAACGATCATTTGCTTCTTTCGAACAGTCATTTTCAATAATTCTTTCATCGGAGCAATCCTTTTTAATAATCGTTATTACGTTTTATAACGATCTTAAATATAGATGTGCTCACAAAATCTTAGCTGTGGGAATGAGGTTAGGTTAGGTTAGGTTTTCTTATTTGAATAAGAAATGAAAACACACGATCGGGAGATGCGAAATGAGAATCTATTCGCACTTATCTCAATTGACCTGTACTGTAGGTCTTGTCTTCTTCTTCACGATCACCCGTGAGTCACCTGAACTGTCTGAACACACGCGATTGAAAGGCCGAGAGCGGTCGCGTTAGGCGTCGAGGTTGGCCTGTCTTGCGATCCTTCACCGGCGGAAAACACCAGGAGCACACGTGGCCTTCGAAGACTAGCTAAGTCGTGTCCGGATCACACGTCTTGCTCGTTCCGCGATCCCGAGAGAAGAGACCCTCTCCGGTTGTTTTTTGATCCTTTTCCTTGTTTTTCCCGCATTTGGGATTTCCAGTATTTTCCTATTCCTGGTATCTTAGCTCCTTTGCTTTTCTAATATTAAACGGGTCTCGGCTAAATATCGGATGGAGTTGTCACCCCGGGTTTTGAACTTAGATAACTTATTTAATCTAACTATGACTTCATGATATTTCTCTTAAAACTATTATAATAAGCGGGTCGAAGTCGTTCTCCGTTCCTGCCGACTGGTCTACCTCTATCGTGGCAATGAATGATGCGCTCGCTTCTGTCCCCGTCTGCGCGCGCATGAGAACCGTGCCGACGACAGGCTCGGGATCATCAACTCCGTGAGGATTTGCTCTAGGACATGATTCTCCCATTCAGTGAGCGGTTCGCCAGGATGAGCGCAACCGGGGAATCGTTGGCTGATATTTAGTATACCGGCTTTTTTTTCAAGCCTTTGAAAGAACTGACCTAAGTCGAGAATTACATTGGTGTACATATCGCTAACATCAATTCATGCTATAACTTTCGTACCTCGTCATTTACAACGACTACGTATACGTTGGGCTGAGAAGCTTTATTTGGAGTTTGCGTTGGCAAATCTCTTTTTTTTTTTGTTCCTGCTCAGGAATTTTGCTGTTTACTTTGGTTTCTGGTAGTGACTCTCAGACTTTTATTATTCGTTTGAATATTTTTTAAGTCTGTTATAGTTATTCTTGAAAGCGCGTAGGCTATATGATTGTACTTTCCCTTAGGATATTTTTTTTTTTTTTCGCGCTGAGTCCCACGTCCCACGTACCCGCCCAACCGACCGAGGGGCGCAGCCGTGTATCGTATGGCACGATTCGCGAGAAGATAGACGCGAGATAAGGAAATATAGGTAAAAGTCCGGGGAAAATAGTAATAGTAGGATCAATTTTGTGCCAATAAAGCTAGTATTAAACGTTTTAGGAGCGGCAGAGAGTCAAGATTTGAAATTATAGGGAAAAGTCTACTATAGTCAGAACACAATACTCTGAAAGGCTCATGCAAGGCATAGTTAGATCTACAATGATTTAAAGTTAGGGGAATATAATTTCTAGTTAATCTACTTGGCACAGAAAAGTTTAGCCGACTTAACAAGTCCTGGCAGTCAATATCACCATGTATAAGGTTATAAATAAAGATAGTACCAAGCATCGTTCTACGGTTGGCTAGGGATGGTAAATTAATCAAAAGAAGTCTACTAGAATAAGAAGGTAAGATAAGATTTGCATCCCAGTTTAGGCGCCGTAAAGCAAAAAGAAGGAAGTTTTTTTGTACAGATTCAATACGACCAATATGTATTCCGTATTGTGGACTCCAGACGGGAGACCCATACTCCAGAATCGGACGGAGTAGCGAAATATATAAAGTTTTAGTCAAATAAGGATCATCGAATTCTTTTGACCACCTTTTAATAAATCCAAGCACTCCTCTGGCTTTATTAACCATGGACGAAATGTGATAAGAAAATTTTAGTTTGGGGTCCAAGAGAACGCCAAGATCGTTTACGAGAGTTATTCTATCCAAAGAGCTGCCACTTAACGTGTAGGTCGCGTATATCGGATTGGCCCGATAAAAAGTCATCAGCTTGCCCTTGGAACCGTTTAAATTTAGTAAATTATCTCCGCACCAGTTTTGAAAATTATCTAGATCGGATTGCAAGTCTAAATGGCAGGAAATGTCCTTATATTGCAGGCACAACTTAACATCATCTGCGTACAAAAGTACGCGAGAATGACTTATAATTGAGGGAAGATCATTAATAAATAATGTGAAAAGTAACGGACCCAGATGGCTCCCTTGTGGGACACCGGAGGTAACACGGAGAATTTCAGAAATTGAATTTTTAAAAAGGACCCTTTGTGACCTGCCATTCAGATAACTTGAAATCCATTTAAGCAGATCAACTGGAAAACCTAAAAGGTCAAGTTTTTGAATGAGAAGTAAGTGATTTACAGAGTCAAATGCTTTACTAAAGTCAGTGTAAATGACGTCTGTTTGAAAACTACTATTGAAGCCATTTATCACTAATGAAGTGAGCTCTAGAAGGTTTGTGATTGTGGATCTACGTTTAATAAATCCGTGTTGACACGGAGAAATGATTGATCTGCAAAGGTGCTGCAAATGAGGAGTAATAATTTTTTCAAAAAGCTTAGGAATAGCTGACAACTTAGAAATACCTCTGTAGTTACTGGCTTCTAACTTGTTACCTTTTTTGAAAAGAGGAATAACAAATGATTCCTTCCAAATATTTGGGAATTGGGAGGTTTCTATAGATAAGGTAAACAACTTGTGAAGAGGTTTGCACAGCGCAATACCTAAGCACGCACCCAGGAATACCATCGGGCCCTGGCGAATAAATAGGTTTAATACGAAGAAGATCCAAAAGAAGAGAGCTTTCTGTTAAAGTGGGACAGAATATGAGGTTTGACTTGGATAAGTTGTAAGAATAAGGCTGTGATGAATAATCTAAAGAAGAGTAAGTCGTTTGAAAAAATTGGGCAAATAAATCGGCTATTGCCTGATCTGTGGTTGCCGTCATGTTTTCGAACGATAGCGAGGAAGGAAAAGAATTAGATTTACGCTTGGTGTTAACAAAATTATAAAACTGTTTCGGGTCCTGAGAGAACTGGACCTTACAACGGTTTAAGTAACTGTTATAACACTGAGCATTAAGCACGGTAAATCTTGACCGAGCACTTAAATATCTAGTAAAAACAGATTGAGAACCGGTATTTTTATATTTCCTAAAAAGTCTGGACTTTACATTTCTTAAGTGTGTCAAATCTTTGCTAAACCAAGGTGATTTATTGGAAGTTGACGTATAGTACCACGGAACACAGGAATTAAAAAATGAGTTTATTGCAGTGTAAAAAACATTAACTACATCGGACACATTATTGCATAAGTAAAGATCAGACCAATTAAAGCCAGAAATTAAATTATTTAGCCTTAGAAAGTCTGCCTTGCGAAAACAATGTATTCGTTTGGATTTTTCTGATTTTTCTTCTATAACTCTACCCGTATCATATGAAAGTTCGAATGTTGGGTGATATGGATCTTCAGGTTGCGTGAGTGGTGCTACTCTGGACAGAAACACACCTTCAGGATTTGATACAAAACACAAATCAAGTAGGCGACCTAATGAATTTCGAACATGGTTTACTTGAGATAGAGATATGTCAAGCAGGCCATCAATAAAATCATGCTGTGCTATAGGTGGTAGTAAGACATTCGATCCATCCTCAGTGGACCAAGTAACTCCAGGTATATTAAAATCACCTAGAACTATCAACTGATCCCTATCGGAAAGCTTGTTTGCAACGGACTTAATGACAGATAGGTGATTTAAATAATCAGGAAGTTCAGACAACGGCGGAATATATGAGCAAGTTATGTATATAAAGTTACCATGAAGCGATAACTTTAGACAAATAAATTCAATGGTATTGAATTCATCAAAAAATAACTCCTCAGACGGGAGCTTTGAATCAACTCCAATTAAGACTCCACCTCTCCGTCTAGAGGGACAGTCATACCTATATATTGTGTACTTACCTGGAAAAACTTCGGAGCTAAAGATCTCCGGCTTTAACCAGGTTTCTGTGAACACAATAATATGAGATGCAAAGGAAAGGCTATCGGAATACAATTTAGTAAGTTTGCTGCGCAAACCTCTTGCATTCTGATAGGAAAGTAGGAGGTTAGAAGTTAGTTTTTTGAAATTGGTACACTGGTTTGGCCTCGACTAGGAAGTTTTACTCCCACGGGCCACTTCTTCTTTATCTTAGCCTCGAACTCTTTTACAACCATATTATCCGGCCAAAAGTCGCCCGAGCATATGGCTTCAAAAAGCTCGTTAGGGACAGTTATCTTGAAAGATGAAATGTCTCTAGCATAAGAAAACTTAAACTTTTCCACCTTTACACTATTACAATCGGCTTTAGTTTTGTCTTGTATATAAGACAATACATCAGAAGATGTTTGATCAGGGGAAAGCCGAGAAACGAAAATTTGTTTCTTGAGTGGAACCACTGAAAGGGATTTTGGTGGAGCAGACATTGCTTCTGCCAAACCAACTTGAGCCGGTTGTCCGGACTCAGTAGTCCCTTGTGGTGGAGATGCTACATTCTGAGAGATAGGTGGATCCACTAATTGTGAAACCACTACGGACAAATCGGAATTCTTAGAAGTCCCTGGTGGCATGCATTCTGAAACGGATTGTTCGGATACCGAATCTTTTTTAGCTGCCGATCTTAGCAACATTTGAGGGTTTGCTGAAATCGGCTGCTGATCCGCCGGAATGCTCTGTTGTTCTTTTGATTTCAGTTGCGGGGTGTTCCCCTTTTGCTCCTTACCACCAGCGGCCTTTTTGCGCTTAGGGGACTCCTCTAATAGCTTACGACTATTAAACTGCTAGTCCAGCGCAGAGAGGAGATCATCAGCTCGGTGAAAACTATATCTAGCAACACCGAAACAGCTAATCAGCCCCATCAGGCCGCCTTTAGTTTGGTGCATGAACGATTTCATCTCGTTCGCAACCTCGACACAAGCATCACAACAAAACTGCAAATTGGGCCCCTTTGATAGGTCATCACTTGTCCGGCCAGTAAAACCAGCGCACTTGGTGTGCACCATATTTTCACACAGCCAGCAAGTCATATTCGACTGGTCAGCCCTGATTACGAGGCTGCATTTCATTGTAAATGAATTTTCAATTTTTTTCATATTTTGTTTAAATAAAATTGTTTTTAAATAAACAATTAAATTTGTCCGGATTGTCCGACTTTCCCGTGGCATGTGCCAAGTCCATCGGGACCAAATCCGGGCCCTGTGGGAAGGTGGAGAAGAGATATGAAAGTTGCTCCGATCTTCTTTCCGTGTCCACCGACAGTACGGCAACCTCGACAGTACTTGAAACCAAGTACAGTTACTGCTGCTCCGTATATTCGAAATGTTTGGTCCAGCTTCAGAACATAATAGACAAGGCCACCTCCCAGCCCATTCAGGCTGCTGTCAGTGTTCCAACACCGTCGTCTACGGTCTGTCGTTTGCCACCAGTCGACACCGAAGTTTTCGCTGGTCATTACCTGCGTTGGCCCACCTTCAGAGATATTTTTACCGCGATATACATCGACAACTCGCGTCTTACACCGGTAGAGAAGTTGTTCCACCTATTGTCCAAAACAAGTGGCGATGCGCACGCCATTGTTTCCAAAGCCCCGCTGACCAAGAAAAGGATTATCTCCGCGTGGCGAAGCCTCACCGACCGCTTCGAAAATCGGCGGTTATTAGTCAATAGCCAGTTGAAAATCCTCTTCAACATTCAGGCAGTACCCCAAGAGTCCGGAGCCGCTCTGAAAGAGCTGCAAGGCACAATCCAAAGTTGCCTGACAGCCTTCGAGATGTCCTTTATTCAAGTCGAGGCTTGGGATTGTCTCCTGGTGTATATGGTTTCTTTAAAGCTTCCCAAAATCACACTTTCAATGTTGGAGCAATCCATTCACAACAAGGCTGAGATTCCAACATGGAATGAGTTAGACTCGTTCTTGACAGAGCGTCATCGCACTCTGGAGGCTATTGATGACATCAGGACTAGCAGTTCGGGTCAGTTTCCGCCAAGGTCGACACCTGCGAGCGCCCCAGCGCGTAGGCCTAATTCCTACGAGGCCAGAGTGACTCCAGCCCCAAGAGGGTGCGATCTCTGCTCCAGAGAGAATCATCCTGTTCGCTTATGCCCGCGCTTCCTTGAGAGTGATGTAAATGGTCGGTCCGACTACATTAAGAAAAAGAAGCTTTGCCTGAACTGTTTTGCACGATGGCACCTGCAACGGGATTGCACTAGCGCCCATAGCTGCCTCACGTGCCACAGCCGTCATTACACCCTCCTGCACCGCGGTAATCCATTCGCGGCCGCTCCAAGTCCGTCTGCGCCATCCAGGTCTCGACCCGCGCCTACTACAAGAAGCACGAGCCCCACAGAGGATCACTATGATGTGCAAGTGTGCTTCGGTTCCGGCTCAAGAGCCGTCTTACTGGGCACAGCCCTCATTAACAATTGCCATTTAGGGTGCAATTTCCAGGCGCGAGCCCTGATCGACTCTAGTTCCGAGGCAACCTGTATTACGGAGAGACTTTTCCACCTCGTAAAACTTCCATTCAAGACTATCCAGGCCCAAGTCCCGGGTCTTAATCAAACCGTTGCCGCTCAGTCCACGAAACTCTGTAATTTTTATATTCGATCGCCTTCCAGTCCCGGGCAGCATTTAGAAACTTTAGCTTACGTTCTTCCGCAGCTGGCCGGGAATCTGCCTTAGTATCCAGTCCCTCGAGATTTCTTAAGGGAATTTTTGACATACCCTTGCGGATCCCAAGTTCTTCGAGAGCTCCCAAATCGATGTCTTGATAGGAGCCGACATTCTTCCGTCCATCCTCCTCGGCAACGCCAGGGCTAACATTTGCAGTTTACTTCTCGGCCAGGAAACCATTTTTGGATGGGTGTTGACAGGCCCCATATCTCCAGCGGCCCCCCGCAATTTGTCCGCCTTGTCCACTCGAGTTACCTGCGGACTCGACGACTCGTTGGATCATCTCCTTACCAAATTCTGGGAGGTGGAGGAAGTCCCCACACAGATAGTCCCCGAGTCTGATTCCGTCTGTAAACACAATTTTGTCCAGACTACAAGAAGGGACAATCGTGGCAAATACGTTGTGATGCTCCCGAGCATAGTGGTTCCGAGCTCGCATCTTCACGGTCCTTTGCTCTGGCTCAATTTCTGCGTAACGAGCAGCGCCTAAAAAGAGATCCTCTGCTGAAGGCCCGGTATGACTCTGTGATCCAAGAATACCTCGATTTAGGTCACATGGCCGAGGTCCCTTTAACGATCAGTTCCGCTACGTACTTCCACATCACGCCGTTCTTAAGCCCGAGAGCACAGCCACTAAAGTGCGGGTGGTTTTCAACGCCCTTCCGCAAACGGGACCAGTCTGCATGACATAATTTACGCGGGCCCGGTCTTACAATCCGACCTCACGATTCAAATCCTGAAGTGGACTAACAAGTCCAGGCACCCTAATGTCGCATCTCTACGCACCGCTATTGAAGCAGCATTCACCAATATGGACAGCGCTGTTTTAAAGAGAGCATGCGACCGTTTTAGGACAAGGATAGAGGCGGTCATTAGGGCTGAAGGAGGTTATATAGAGTAATTTACTCTCGGCAGGAACAACTAATATTTCTGTAAATGAATTTTCAATTTTTTTCATATTTTGTTTAAATAAATTTGTTTTTAAATAAACAATTAAATTTGTCCGGATTTAAGCGCCGCACCCTGTACTTCGAGCGCCGCTGAGCCACAACGACTTTCCCGTGGCATGTGTCAAGTCCATCGGGACCAAATCCGGGCCCTGTGGGAAAAGGTGGAGAAGAGATATGAAAGTTGCTCCGATCTTCTTTCCGTGTCCACCGACAGTACGGCAACCTCGACAGTGCTTGAATCCAAGTACAGTTACTGCTACTCCGTATATTCGAGATGTTTGGTCCAGCTTCAGAACATAATAGACAAGGCCGCCTCCCAGCCCATTCAGGCTGCTGTCAGTGTTCCAACACCGACGTCTACGGTCTGTCGTTTGCCACCAGTCGACACCGAAGTTTTCGCTGGTCATTACCTGCGATGGCCCACCTTCAGAGATCTTTTTACCGCGATATACATCGACAACTCGCGTCTCACACCGGTAGAGAAGTTGTTCCACCTATTGTCCAAAACAAGTGGCGATGCGCACGCCATTGTTTCCAAAGTCCCGCTGACCAAGAAAAGGATTATCTCCGCGTGGCGAAGCCTCACCGACCGCTTCGAAAATCGGCGGTTATTAGTCAATAGCCAGTTGAAAATCCTCTTCAACATTCAGGCAGTACCCCAAGAGTCCGGAGCCGCTCTGAAAGAGCTGCAAGGCACAATCCAAAGTTGCCTGACAGCCTTCGAGATGTCCTTTATTCAAGTCGAGGCTTGGGATTGTTTCCTGGTGTATATGGTTTCTTTAAAGCTTCCCAAAATCACACTTTCAATGTTGGAGCAATCCATTCACAACAAGGCTGAGATTCCAACATGGAATGAGTTAGACTCGTTCTTGACAGAGCGTCATCGCACTCTGGAGGCTATTGATGACATCAGGACTAGCAGTTCGGGTCAGTTTCCGCCAAGGTCGACACCTGCGAGCGCCCCAGCGCGTAGGCCTAATTCCTACGAGGCCAGAGTGACTCCAGCCCCAAGAGGGTGCGATCTCTGCTCCAGAGAGAATCATCCTGTTCGCTTATGCCCGCGCTTCCTTGAGAGTGATGTAAATGGTAAATGGACATTAAGAAAAAGAAGCTTTGCCTGAACTGTTTTGCACGATGGCACCTGCAACTAGCGCCCATAGCTGCCTCACGTGCCACAGCCGTCATTACACCCTCCTGCACCGCGGTAATCCATTCGCGGCCGCTCCAAGTCCGTCTGCGCCATCCAGGTCTCGACCCGCGCCTACTACAAGAAGCACGAGCCCCACAGAGGATCACTCTGATGTGCAAGTGTGCTTCGGTTCCGGCTCAAGAGCCGTCTTACTGGGCACAGCCCTCATTAACATTTGCCATTTAGGGTGCAATTTCCAGGCGCGAGCCGTGATCGACTCTAGTTCCGAGGCAACCTGTATTACGGAGAGACTTTTCCACCTCGTAAAACTTCCATTCAAGACTATCCAGGCCTAAGTCCCGGGTCTTAATCAAACCGTTGCCGCTCAGTCCACGAAACTCTGTAATTTTTATATTCGATCGCCTTCCAGTCCCGGGCTGCATTTAGAAACTTCAGCTTACGTTCTTCCGCAGCTGGCCGGGAATCTGCCTTAGTATCCAGTCCCTCGAGATTTCTTAAGGGAATTTTTGACATACCCTTGCGGATCCCAGTTTACTTCTCGGCCAGGAAACCATTTTTGGATGGGTGTTGACAGGCCCCATATCTCCAGCGGCCCCCCGCAATTTGTCCGCCTTGTCCACTCGAGTTACCTGCGGACTCGACGACTCGTTGGATCATCTCCTTACCAAATTCTGGGAGGTGGAGGAAGTCCCCACACAGATAGTCCCCGAGTCTGATTCCGTCTGTAAACACAATTTTGTCCAGACTACAAGAAGGGACAATCGTGGCAAATACGTTGTGATGCTCCCGAGCATAGTGGTTCCGAGCTCGCATCTTCACGGTCCTTTGCTCTGGCTCAATTTCTGCGTAACGAGCAGCGCCTAAAAAGAGATCCTCTGCTGAAGGCCCGGTATGACTCTGTGATCCAAGAATACCTCGATTTAGGTCACATGGCCGAGGTCCCTTTAACGATCAGTTCCGCTACGTACTTCCACATCACGCCGTTCTTAAGCCCGAGAGCACAGCCACTAAAGTGCGGGTGGTTTTCAACGCCCTTCCGCAAACGGGACCAGTCTGCATGACATAATTTACGCGGGCCCGGTCTTACAATCCGACCTCACGATTCAAATCCTGAAGTGGACTAACAAGTCCAGGCACCCTAATGTCGCATCTCTACGCACCGCTATTGAAGCAGCATTCACCAATATGGACAGCGCTGTTTTAAAGAGAGCATGCGACCGTTTTAGGACAAGGATAGAGGCGGTCATTAGGGCTGAAGGAGGTTATATAGAGTAATTTACTCTCGGCAGGAACAACTAATATTTCTGTAAATGAATTTTCAATTTTTTTCATATTTTGTTTAAATAAATTTGTTTTTAAATAAACAATTAAATTTGTCCGGATTTAAGCGCCGCACCCTGTACTTCGAGCGCCGCTGAGCCACAACGACTTTCCCGTGGCATGTGTCAAGTCCATCGGGACCAAATCCGGGCCCTGTGGGAAAAGGTGGAGAAGAGATATGAAAGTTGCTCCGATCTTCTTTCCGTGTCCACCGACAGTACGGCAACCTCGACAGTGCTTGAATCCAAGTACAGTTACTGCTACTCCGTATATTCGAGATGTTTGGTCCAGCTTCAGAACATAATAGACAAGGCCGCCTCCCAGCCCATTCAGGCTGCTGTCAGTGTTCCAACACCGACGTCTACGGTCTGTCGTTTGCCACCAGTCGACACCGAAGTTTTCGCTGGTCATTACCTGCGATGGCCCACCTTCAGAGATCTTTTTACCGCGATATACATCGACAACTCGCGTCTTACACCGGTAGAGAAGTTGTTCCACCTATTGTCCAAAACAAGTGGCGATGCGCACGCCATTGTTTCCAAAGTCCCGCTGACCAAGAAAAGGATTATCTCCGCGTGGCGAAGCTTCACCGACCGCTTCGAAAATCGGCGGTTATTAGTCAATAGCCAGTTGAAAATCCTCTTCAACATTCAGGCAGTACCCCAAGAGTCCGGAGCCGCTCTGAAAGAGCTGCAAGGCACAATCCAAAGTTGCCTGACAGCCTTCGAGATGTCCTTTATTCAAGTCGAGGCTTGGGATTGTCTCCTGGTGTATATGGTTTCTTTAAAGCTTCCCAAAATCACACTTTCGATGTTGGAGCAATCCATTCACAACAAGGCTGAGATTCCAACATGGAATGAGTTAGACTCGTTCTTGACAGAGCGTCATCGCACTCTGGAGGCTATTGATGACATCAGGACTAGCAGTTCGGGTCAGTTTCCGCCAAGGTCGACACCTGCGAGCGCCCCAGCGCGTAGGCCTAATTCCTACGAGGCCAGAGTGACTCCAGCCCCAAGAGGGTGCGATCTCTGCTCCAGAGAGAATCATCCTGTTCGCTTATGCCCGCGCTTCCTGCGTAACGAGCAGCGCCTAAAAAGAGATCCTCCGCTGAAGGCCCGGTATGACTCTGTGATCCAAGAATACCTCGATTTAGGTCACATGGCCGAGGTCCCTTTAACGATCAGTTCCGCTACGTACTTCCACATCACGCCGTTCTTAAGCCCGAGAGCACCGCCACTAAAGTGCGGGTGGTTTTCAACGCCCTTCCGCAAACGGGACCAGTCTGAATGACATAATTTACGCGGGCCCGGTCTTACAATCCGACCTCACGATTCAAATCCTGAAGTGGCGATACTTTCGAATCGATACTTTCGGTTTGTTTTCAACGCCGACATCAAGAAGATGTATCGGCAAATTTGGGTAGACCCCAAGCATACTCCCTTGCAGCATATTCTATTCTGCAATTCCGATGGGGATATCCGCGACTACGAGTTGACAACACTCACCTTCGGGGTCAATTGTACCCCGTTCTTAGCAATCCGGGTGCAACAGCTCGCCGACGACGAAGAGTCAAGGTATCCGCAGGCGAGTCGGATTATCCGACAGTACATGTACGTCAACGACGTACTCGCGGGGGCAGACTCCAAAACCGAAGCGCAAGCGGCTATCCGCGAGCTCCAGGCGGCCCTGGATTCAGCAGGATTCCCTCTTAGACAATGGACATCCAATAGCAAGGCGATTTTGGCCAAAATCCAGAGTTACCATCTCCTTCGCGCGGACTTCATTGAAATCGACGCAGAGAGCACGGCTTAAACTCTCGGAGTGCGGTGGAAGGCGACGAGTTTTTTTTCATTTCGCCCGAATTGACCTTGGGTTCAACGTTCACAAAGCGCCAAGTCCTATCCCAAATCTCTAAACTATTTGATCCAGCGGGCCCCCTTCATAGTCCGGGCAAAGATGTTCATGCAGGACATTTGGCTCCAAAATCTAGGATGGGACGATGCCCTCCCTTGAGATTTTTGCCAAAGATGGGTTGATTTCCTGGAAGATTAGTCCGCTCTCGATCAGATCCACATTCCCCGATGGGTCGCTTTCCGACCACATTTGAAAATTGAGCATGGGCACACGTTCGCTCCGAGCATAACCCGACAGATCTCGCTAGCCGGGGGGTGGCGCTTCAAGACCTTGCGGACAGCCAGCTGTGGTGGCATGGTCCTGCCTGGCTGCAGTGGCCTCGCTGCGAGTGGCCCACTTAAGGCTATGACCCCCCCTGTGACTGAACCCGAGAAGCGAGCAGTCAAGGTCCATGTTGCGAAGGCTCCCCCTGAGCGTTTTTTAGCGTTTTTCCACACTCGACAAGGCGTTGCGAGTCCTCGCTTACGCTCAGCGGTTCATCCAGCGCTCGCGAAAGCTCAATCTCCGTTTGAGGATTCCTTGACAGCTCCTGAAATTACGTCGGCCGAGCGTCTCCTGATTTTCGTTACGCAACGCAGGCACTTTGCCCTTGAGATTGGCTGTTTAAGCAAAAAACGGCCAGTGCCAGCATCCAGCCTTGTCCAAAACCTGAACCCGTTCATTGATTCCCAAGGGCTCATGAGAGCATGCGGCTGAGTCACGGCCTCCGAACTTCTCCAGTATGATGAACGGCATCCTGTCATCCTTCCATACGACTGCCATCTGTCTCGACTCCTTGTCCATTTTACGCATCGCATAACGCTGCAAGGTGGCAATCAGCTAATGATCCGTTCTGGATACCGAGGGTGAGGAATTTGGTCAAGTCCGTCATATATTCATGCAAGGTCTGCATCATCCACAAAAAGATATTGCAAACGCCCTTTCACATATACCCGTGTGGACTATGCCGGTCCCTTCGACATCAAAAACTACACGGGACGAGCCTATCTCATTACGAAGGGGTATGTTTCGGTGTTCGTGTGCTTCGCCCCTAAGGCCGTGCATTTAGAGCCTACTTCTGACCTTACGACTGAAAAGTTTCTCGCCGCCATCGCTCGTTTCGTGTCCCGAAGAGGATGCCTCCGTCAAGTTCAGTCGGACAATGGGAAGACCTTTGTGAGTGCGGCTGCCCTTCTCTCCCGCGAGTTTCTCCAAGCTCTCCAAGAAGCTGTGACAGGTGCCTATATTATATATGCCTATGCATTCATCCGGGAGCACCCCACATGGGAGGCTTGTGGCAAGCAGGTGTTAAGAGCTTTAAGACCCTGTTGTACAAGTCTACGGCGACGCGAAAATAATTCGCATCCGCTCGCGCCGATGTCCGAAGACCCCACTGACATGTTGGCACTTCCGCCTGGGCACTTTCTTGTTGGAGGGCCCCTCCTCGCCATGGTCGAACCCGAGATAAAGGGGGACACCACAGCACCTGAAGGCTCTTTATCAACAATTTCGTCTGCGATGGAAGGAGGAGTACCTCAAAGAACTCCATAAGCGGTATAAGTGGCGAACCCCTACAAGAAATATCCGTGCCGGAGACATGGTGGTAGTCAAGGAAGACAACCTTCCGTCCAATGAGTGGCGACTAGGCAGAATCGACGCGGTGTTTCCAGGATCCGATGGCCATGTTCGTGTGGTCAACATCCGCACTGCACAGGGACTCATTAAGCGTCCCAAAGCGAAGGTCGTCCTTCTTCCAATGGAAGAGTCATCCTGCCCGCAATAACCAGTCGACCCGCCACTCCACGACATTCTTCAGCTGCTCCTCGGCGCTCGTCCGCTACCCCATGGCACTCATCCGACGCTCCGCGGCAATTTTCTGCTACTCGTCTAGGTGACACGCAGCCCGCGATCGCCGCTCCGTCCTTAGCGTCCCTCCTGCAGCGGCACAGCATCAACCTCCTCCCGACGGCTTTGGAGCGGTTAGAGACCGGGAGTCGAGTCTTCGACACTGCGGCGCTCATCGACCCGTGTACGCCTATGAGCTGCATCGACGCTTCTCTAGCGTCGAGTTTCCGCTTGCCGACCCACAAAGTCGGAGGCGAACAGATTTGTTCGGCAACCGTAGGGTCCAGAATCTACAGCGCTGTCCGGCTCGACGTAATTTTTAAAATAGAGCCGCACGTGCGCATCCGCACTCCAATCAGGGAGCTGAGCGACGCGGTAAGGACCCACTTCCGCGATATTACTCTGGCTGACGAGCGGTTCTATCTCCCCGCGACGATCTCCATCATCCTGGGCGCGGATATGTATCCGAGCGTGATGCGGCCGCGCTTCCTGAAAATTTAGGATGGACTACCAGTAGCCCAGAGCACCGTGTTTGGATGGGTCGTGTCCGGAGCTTGCCACCAGCCGTGAGAAGAGCTACCAGGCTATGTTGCAACCCGAGTAGTTGCAAGGGGGGGCGGAATGTTTAGGTCAGTGGCCCACTGCATCGCCGCTGGTCACTAAGCTCTCCGAGCGTTTGCGCCGTGGAAATTTTTTGAGCCTTCAGATCTTTTTGTGGCAAGAACGCCCTACTACAACACAGAGAATCCAGCCGACCTTGAGGTGCTAACTCCTGCACACTTTCTTGGCACAGTTCGGCTAGTGTTGTACTATGATTTTGCGATAATATTGCTCCTTGTTTTTTTTTTTTAATAGATTTTTGAACACGCCACACAAGGATGAACCTTGTTTTCGTGTATTGACGAAAAAGTGGGTAGCGGGTGCTCCATTCTTGGGCAAATCAGGTGTGGTCATAGCCAATCAAAAGTTAATATGTGTAATTACAGAAGACGACCGTGTCTGTCACGGCCGAGAATCCATAAGTCTGCTCCTATAGCAATATTACTTGCATCTGTTGTTAATGAAAATGTTTTCGAAATTCGGGTATATAAGTATTGGATCGGACATTATTAAAAGTTTAAGTTATATACGCTTGTACATAATCATTATCTGTTATATTTAATGTTACGCCTTTTTTAAGCATTGCTGTCGTTGGTTTGCTATTATAGCAAAATTTGAGATAAATTTTCTATGAAATCTACAAAGACTGTTGGGTCAGTGAGCTTTTTCACTAACGCTAACCTTTGATGGTGCCCAATTAAAATAAAACCGCACAAGATTTCAATTGAATTTGCCCTAATTTTATTCTAAAAGACACCAAGGCCTTAACTACAAAAATAAACGTTTATGTTTAAGGTTAATTGGTAGGGCAGGCAGACCGATTTGTCTGTGCCTTTTAACTAGCGAAAGTATAAACGAAGAGAATAGGCAGGCGATCTGCAACCGTGCCTTCAGCGAGCGAGTACAAAATCGAAACTGAAACTTTAAGAATTTATTTAGGCAGCGGCATGACCGAACATTTTCCCCCTATTGGAAGACCAGGGCTTTCAACCAGATCTTGCTTCGGCAGGACGCACAACTTGCGGACAGCTCTTCGAGTGGTTCCAGTTGATGCTCGATTACTGCCACACGAGCAACTCCATCAGATCCAAGAACCAATTCCATGACTCTCGCTAGTGACCATTTAAGAGGAGGCAAGATGTCGTTTTGAACCAGGATGACGTCTTTGACTTGTAGCGCAGGCTTGGGGATGCGCCACTTTGACCGTTGCTGCAACAGGGTCAGATATTCTTCACGCCACCGTGACCAGAAAATTTATTAAAAATAAGCAAATAAGCAGGCAGAACTAGTAATGAGCACGAAATCAATTATTCGGCAATATAACATGAACTTTTAGCTATTATCTGGGTTACCAAGTATTTCAGGTCCTATCTTTTTGGCAGAAAATTTCTGATCCTAAGTGATCACAGGCCTCTAGTAAGGCTCAATAATATCAAGAACCAAATATGAAATTACAGCGCTGGAAAAAAATTATTAAATAAAATATTTGCCCTGTAAAGAAAACCATGTGGCAGACGCCTTATCTAGAATAGGAATAGAGGAAGCTTATGTAGGAGAGACTTTCAGTAATTCAAATACAATGGTAGCTACAGTGCATAGTGCACCAGGAGATAACCAAAACCACATTTCAATAACAGAAAGACCACTTAATTATTATATCAGACAATTCGAATTTATAATAGGAGACTCAAATGAAGTCAAAATAATAAATTACGTCCATAAAACAAAAATCATAATAACATAAAAAGAAATGATAATCGAATACGCAAAACAATTGAATACTTTTCTAACAAGAAAAGCGTAATATATTTTCCAATTGAAACAGACATTTTAATTTTTCAAAAGGCATACGTTGAAATTCTCTCTCTAGATAACTTAACTAAAACAATGAAAACTAATAGTAAATTAAAACTAATAGTAAATAATAGACAGAATTCAAAGATTGATTATTGAAACAATAAATCATAAAGCTTGGTTAATGATGTAGACGAAAGGCGCTAGCCTTTTTACAATAATTTACTGAATATATAGAGGACATAGAAATAGGAATGCAACTTACTAGACTAGGCATTTTTAACCCTAAATTACTTCAACACACGTTAATTCAGAAAAACTATTTATAATAAAAACCTCTACTTGACAACCTTTTCCTACAAACCAATACTAATCAAATATTGATAATTTCTTATATCCCAAAAGACTTTCAACTTCAAAATCTAAAATGTTCCCCTACCCAAATGAATTTAATGACATATTAACTGAACCTTTAAAAGACAAATAACATTTTAAAAATAATCAAACATTTACATTTAATGCAAAAAAAAGTGTTACAAATAAATGCACTATAGGAATATTAAACCAAGCCAATGTAGATACACAATGTAGATACACAAAAATATATACAACAAGAGAGAACGCTATAGTCGGGTGCCCCGACTATCAGATACCCGTTACTCAGGTAAAGGGGGTGCGAGGGAGATGGAGATAGAAACTTTGATCACGCATAACTTTTTAACGAATGGTCCGATTTGAAAAATTTCTTCTACATTTCGATAGGTATTGATAAACACAATAAAACTGCATTTTTACTTTTTCGAAATATTTAAATTTTTAAAATCGTATATAAGCGATTGTGGGCGTTAAAGGGGGCGTGGCACCTTTTTGAAACAAACTTGCGCTGCGTAGGAACTCCTAGAATCTGCATGCAAAATGCCAATCTTCTAGCTTTTATAGTTTCCGAGATCTCAGCGTTCATACGGACAGACAGACAGACGGACAGACGGACAGACGGACAGACGGACAGACGGACAGACGGACAGACGGACATGGCTATATCGACTCGGCTAGTGACCCTGATCAAGAATATATATACTTTATAGGGTCGGAAACGCTTCCTTCTACCTGTTACATACTTTTGCACGAATACAATATACCCTTTTACTCTACGAGTAACGGGTATAAAAATATGAAACAAATTATATTGAGCCAAATATTATAATTACTTGTAATTTAGCTAAAACAATTTTAAATCAATCATACATAAATCAAGCAATAGTTTTCGAAGGAAGTAATATCATAAAAGCTTTTTTTCTGTACAAATCGAAAAAATTTTAATAACAAATATTATAACGGACTACACCCAAACTATTTATGTAAACAATTATGTAACAATGTTAGAACCAATATCAATAATTGAAGCAAAAGAAATAATAAGAATACTGTTCGGTCATGCCGCAGCCTAAATAAATTCTTAATGTTTCTAATCTTAACGTAAATTAAATTCTCGATGTTTGTTTTTGCCTTTGCTATTTGCCCTGCGTGGCAACTCTTTCAATTTCGGTAATTGCTACTCCTTTTGAATTCCTTCGCCGATCGCTGCCTGGCCCTTTGTCCACGGCAAGCATCTACTTATGTTCAGTTCGATTTGTACTCGCTCGCTGAAGGCACGGTCGCAGATCGCCTGCTTATTCTCTTCGTCTTATACTTCGCTAATTAAAAGGCACAGACAAATCGGTCTGCCTGCCCAATCCATTAATCTTAAACATAAACATTTAACTTTGTAATTAAGACCTTGGTGCCATTTAGAATAAATTTAGTACATATTCAATTGAAATCTTGTGCGGTTTATTTTAATTGGGCACCATCAAAGGTTAGCGTTAGTGAAAAAGCTCACTGAACCAACATTTTGGTGACCCCGACGTGATAAATAAAACAATAAAACTAAAGTGCAACCAAACAAATATTTTCATTTTCGTGCGTTTGATTTATCGCGCATATACATGACCTTCAAGTTCTATGTACATATGCAAGCGCAAGCGGTAATACATAAACACTGCTAGAAACTCACATCTCACCCGCCCCGCGCATCATAGAGAACATTTTGGTTTCCTCTTTGTGACTTCGTTCCCGTTCGAAACGTTTTATAGCGGCGACCAAACGTTTCCACCTCTATATTGCCATTTATGTGCAAATAGAAGCACCTACATACATATGTACATTCCGTTAGTTTTTCGGTGGTCAAGAGTTTTTGGTACAGCACGCACTTCACATTGGAATTTAATTATTTTGCTGGTGATAAAAACTGAAAATAATAAAATAAATATATTAAAATGTCAGCCGAAACAACTTTAGCTGCTCCAGTTCAGGGAGTGAAGCATCTTGAATTGAAGGCTGAATCAATGCTTTCTAAGGCGAAATCCTCTGAGAAGGCCTTGACTGTTGAGAAGCTCCAGGCGATGAGTGAAGAAGAATTAAAGCTTCGTGTTAAGCTCTCAGAGGGGAATAAGGCTGCATTTGCCCAGATCCATGACAGTCTTGAGGAACTGGATTTTAATGAAATCGGCAGCCAGGTTCGCGATGATTTTGAAGAGCTCATCATATCAATACAAATCATGCTAAATCGAGACGTCCAGCATGCTCATGATCGTTAACGTCCAGCTCTTCGAAGTTATACGCTCAGGCCAGAGCCATCTCTGGATTTCCATTCCGTGCCGGCTAAAAGATCTCACTTGCCTGAATTAAGATTGCCTGAATTTTCTGGTGGCTATACTGAATTTGCCGATTTTCAATCCATGTTTAAGGCTATCATCGACAATGACGTAGAGCTCACTAACATTGAGAAGCTGCAGCATTTAAAGTCTTGCCTTTTCCAATCCCATATAAATGCAATTTTGAGTCTCCCTAAAGTGTACATGCAGCGAAGCTGAGAGATCTACGTGCTCTTCAGTCAACGGGCTCGGTTGAGCAAATTTCAAATTGTATTCTGGTTCATGTTTTACTCCAAAAATTAGATAACAAAACTCAGGCCAATTGGGAAGAATCTGCGGCTATTGATGAAATTCCTTCGATTGATCAATTTACTACATTTTTGTCTAAGCGTTGTCGAAAATTGGAAAATGTAGAGCATACTGCAGCATCGTACTCATACAGTTCACAATGAGGAAGAAGCCGCAACAATAGCATTTTAATTGCCACTAGCACTTTTGGAAATGGATGTGTTGTGTGCGACAACAGTGGCCATTCAATTTATAGCTGTGGTTAATTTGTTAGTGCAAGAGCGTATTCGAAAGGTGAAGGAATTAGCGCTCTGTCTTAATTGCTTAAAGAAGGGCCATCAAATGCGCAATTGTAAGTCAGGCTGCTGTCGACCTTGCAGGTCCAAGCATTACACCCTTTTGCACCTTGGCACTCAGTCTTCGATCCAGGTTATGGGAGATCCTTCTGTAGACCAAAGTACGCCAACTGCAATTACTTCAAGCCATTCTACGTCTTTGGTAACTCAGAATGTGGATTCTGACGTTGTCTTTCTTGCAACTGCAGTCATTAGCGTTCAAAGTCGATCAGGTGCTTGGGATCTCAAGTCCACATTGTGACTTCCCGAGCTGTTATCTGTAGGGCAGATTAAGTTGGCTGCTGGTTTACCCCTATTGCAGAAAACAAGGCTTGGTTGGATCGTTACAGGAGGTGGATCTTCTACTCTCAAGGCAACTGCATTACATGGCCAAGTTGTGCACCGTGAATTGGTTGCTGCTGAAGTTCATATGGATGAATAAGTCCGTCGCTTTTGAGAAGTTGAGAGCTGTGGTGAAGGCGTGGTCACAGCCACCAAAGAAGAACTGGAGTGCGAAGCTCATTTCAAGACCAACTTTCGTCGTTTAGACTCTGGTGAATATTCCGTACGATTTTCTGCGAAGAACACTATAGAATTACTGGGTGAATCGTACAATCAAGCTTATCGTCGGTTTCTCAATTTGGATAACAAGCTAGAGCGCAAGCCAGAAGTCAAGGTCCAATATTCGGCATTCATTCGTGAATATTTGCATTTGAAGCACATGTCCGTCGTGCCCAGAAACTCCTTGAGTCTTTGCAAGTATTTTCTGCCTCACCACTGCGTTTTCAAAGAAGACAGCACCACGACTAAATTGCGGGTCGTTTTTGATGGGTCTGCGAAAACGTCAAGTGGGTAGTCGCTGAACGAGGTTTTCATGGCAGGGACTACCCGTTCAACAGAAGCTATTCAACACGCTGTTACAGTTTCGGACTTTTCCTGTTGCATTGACTGGTGATATCTGCAAGATGTATCGGTGTGTTCGCGTGGCTGAACCCGATAGCTATCTTCAATGTATTCTTTGGCGTGACTCACCGGACCAGGAGGTGCAGGTATTCAAGCTTGATACCGTAACTTATGGAACCAAGCCTGCAGCCTTTTTATCCGTTCGCGCGATGCATCAACTGGCGATTGATGAGAAGAGCACATTTCCAATCGGTTCTAAAATCATTTTGCGGGACTTTTACGTTGATGATCTGATCACAGGAGGCCAAACAACACAGAAAGTCCTCGAAATCATGTCTCAAACAACAAACTTGCTTGCACGAGGTGGCTTTATGCTCAGGAAATGGTGTTCCAACGATCGCGATGTCCTTGATAAAGTTCCTGACTCGGAAAAAGAAACATTCCTGAAGTTTGACGATGGCAGCGACTTTACCAAGACACTGGGTCTTGCTTGGGATCCTGCAGCGGATGTCTTTCTCTTTTCTTTTTCTCACATACAGGTCTCTCCAAAGCCATGTAAACGACTGGTGCTTT
This sequence comes from Drosophila fuyamai, assembly GCA_018153365.1. Lineage (NCBI taxonomy): Eukaryota > Metazoa > Arthropoda > Insecta > Diptera > Drosophilidae > Drosophila > Drosophila fuyamai. The sequence continues at coordinate 339,532 of JAECXW010000407.1, read as the reverse complement.
CCACAATTGCTCGCGTGTATGATCCGCTTGGACCTATCCTCAAAATGCAAATTCGTGAATTCTTGGCAAAAGATCACCCACACTTTTGGATACGTATACAAATTTGTTCACCGCATAAGACGTCCTGGTCTCGACGTCGAAGATGTGAAAATGGGCACTCAAATGCTTATCAGATGTATCCAAATGAGAAGCCTGGCTGATGACTACTGGAAGTTGCATTCTAAGAAACAAATTACATCATCCAGCCCGTTGGCCTCACTTTCTCCATTCATCGATAGCTCTGGGTCTGATGGAGTTGCTCGTGTGGCAGTAATACGAACATCAACTGGAACCACTCGAAGAGCTGTCCGCAAGTTGTGCGTCCTGCCGAAGTAAGATCTGGTTGAAAGCCCTGGTCTTCCAACGGGGGGAGAATGTTCGGTCATGCCGCAGCCTAAATGAATTCTTAAAGTTTCTAATCTTAACGTAAATTAAATTCTCAATGTTTGTTTTTGCCTTTGCTATTTGCCCTGCGTGGCAACTCTTTCAATTACGGTAATTGCTACTCCTTTTGAATTCCTTCGCCGATCGCTGCCTGGCCCCTTGTCCACGGCAAGCATCTACTTGTGTTCAGTTCGATTTTGTACTCGCTCGCTGAAGGCACGGTCGAAGATCGCCTGCTTATTCTCTTCGTCTTATACTTCGCTAATTAAAAAGCACAGACAAATCGGTCTGCCTGCCCAATCCATTAATCTTAAACATAAACATTTAACTTTGTAATTAAGACCTTGGTGTCATTTAGAATAAATTTAGTACATATTCAATTTAAATCTTGTGCGGTTTATTTCAATTGGGAACCATGAAAGGTTAGCGTTAGTGAAAAAGCTCACTGACCCAACAAATACAAACGAGAAAAAAACAACATTTAAAATTATAATACTCTTTTTTTTTTAATTGTAATAATTAAAATTTTAATTCTTTACTTCATTTTTAAATTTAAGAGCATTTCGAAAAACATTGTAAACATTGTAAACAAATATAAAAATCAAAACAAAAACAATACTAAGAACCCAGTGTAGTATGCACATATATTGAATACCCATTGTACCAAGAGTACTTAAAGGGTACACACTGTAACACTTTGTTGCAGTGTTTACATAATCAAAGCTCCTGTCACAAACCCAAGTGGCCGTAATATGAACCGATCGGCCTCGGCCCGTACACAGAAAGTGCAAGTGTCAGCATACTGTCACATGCGCGGACCTCGCAACCGAATTTATGTATGTGCATATACCCTCGCCCTCAAGCTTAAGAGAGCATAGCCATATAAATACTCACTCAGTTAAAATACTCAATACACTCAAATAATAAACAAAAAAATTAATATCCAAGCCTCCATCCGCTGTAGAGCGTCACCTGCATATACACATGCCATCGGAAAAATGGACCTGTGCAGCCAGCACCGGTGCCCCAACGTAGAAGAAAGAGCCTGTGCAGCCAGCACCGGCACCGCCCAGCGCATCAAGCCGGGCCAAGGAAAAGGAACCGACAGCGCTCCTAAAAGCGCCCACTGAAACAAATTTTTTTTTTTGCATTGCGATGGAAAAAATGTAATAGTAAAAATAAAAATTGTAAAATTGAGCGGAAACATTTCTGCCCAAATAGAGTGCGGCCTGTAAAGCCACACAAACACTAGGCAGGAAAAAGTGTGAAAAAAAAATTTTAATAACATTTTGAAAAAAATTAAAAAACTATTATTAATTAAACAGCCAAATAAAATAAGTAAAACAGAAGAAATTATATCTGAAGAAATAATCAAACATATTGACAAAATGGGTTTAGTAGATGTAAAATCGGTAGATTCGACAGCAAATGTAAAAGTCGAAATCGAAGACACCGATCTAAAATTAGTCACAATACTTATTGTTATTATTTTATTAATAATCGTAGGGCAAGTACTATATAAATTGTATAAAATGCACAATAAATGTATTAAAAAACTTTATCAGAGCCAGGGAAATGATCTGGATATATTTAAAATAAAGTTATACTAAGCAGAAACAAATATTGTTTAAAATTAAAACTCAAAATATATGAATAAAGCTATTAAACTACTTAATTTAAAAAAAAACAAATAAATGGCCACGTTAAGTGCAATTAGAGCAGTCTATGGTAGGGATGCATATTTTAAAGAAAGAATACAACAATTGGTCTCAACGAAGCAAACAGTTCATAAGGATAGATTAAAAATTTTTATTTCATAATTGTATTTAGTATGGCCATGCATAGATACAAATATTTTTCGTAATTTCATTTTCTTTGTTGCTATTAAGTATAATAAAAAAAAAACAAACAATAAAAAAAAGAAACAAAATTATTTATATATATATATATATTACTAAAAATAAAAAAAAAATTATTGTCAAAATGACTTCATATTATTACGTTATTTTTCAAAAGGAGGAGATGTAGTATGCACATATATTGAATACACACTGTACCAAGAGTACTTAAAGGGTTTAAAATTAAAACTCAAATATATGAATAAAGCTTTTAAGCTACTTAATTTAAAAAAAATGGCCACGTTAAATGCAATTAGAGCAGTCTATGATAGGGATGCATATTTTAAAGAAAGAATACAACAATTGGTCTCAACGACCCCTATAAGCATCTATCAGTTAGAATGTCTATGCAATTGTATTAACTACCATTCAAAGTGTGCAAGTGAGATCTGTCATCGAAAATCATCAGACATTAGGCAGAACATTATTGATGATTGTCTCTAAAAAATAATTCATATCCATAATATAATGGAATGGAATGAATTATACAAAGAATTAAATAAACTAAAAATTGACTTTGATGAATCATATAAGTCATCATATAAGTCACTCACTTAAATCAATAGAATCTGTAGAATCTGACTCAATACAGTCAGAAATAGAAGAGCAAGATGTACAAAATCTTACCATTCCAGCTGTTTTAATGTCAGATCAAAATAGCACTGATTCTGATAGTAACTCAAGTGTAATAGAGGAAAAATTCAGTAACACAATGGCACAAACTAATATTGATTTCATTAATACTGCATCCAAGCTTATACCCGTCTTCGATGGTAAAGCTGAAAATTTAACAGTTTTATAGATGCATTAGAAATAACAAAATCTATAAAAGGCGAACACGAACAATTAGCTGTTTCAATAATAGAAACAAAGCTAAAAGGTGTTGCCAGAAACCTAATAGGAAATGAAACTACAGTAACCGAAGTCATTTCCCGATTAAAAAGCAATGTCAAAGGCGAAACTGTAGAAGTATTGTCAGCAAAACTGATGAACCTACAACAACGCAATAAAACTGCTAACCAAAATGACAAAAGCTTTAGAAGGTGCGTATATAACTGATGGATTAAACCAAGAGTTAGCCAGAAGTTATTCAACTCAGCATTCAGTTAAAGCAATCACTAAAAACTGCGCAATCGATAAGGTAAAACTTATCATGCAAGCTGGTACCTTCAATACAATAAATGAAGCCATATCCAAATTTGAAGCAACTGGACAGTCAAACACTGGCCTATACTACAGGAATTATCCTCAGCGTGGCGGAAATCGCGGATGCTGAAATTATAGAGGCAACTTTCGTGGTTATCTCATAATAACTACAGAAACTACCAGACTAACAATGAAGGACGAGGCCATTATAGAGGAAACTATAGGGGCCGTGGTAACTCGAATCGAGGCCACAACATCGACAACAATCAAAGTAATGTCAGAGTAGCCCAAAATACATCGGGAAACTCCCAAGACCCTTTAAATATTCAGCAGTAGAAGAAGCAAGAGTTCACACTATTAATCTCAGTCAAAAAATATTCGTATCCTTCATCAATGTGGCTACTAGAAAAGATCTTGTCTTTCTAATAGACACAGGTGCAGACATATCAATTTTAAAAGAAACTTCTGATATCTCTCGCGACATTCAAAACAATTATATTATAAACATAAAAGGAATAGGTCAAGAAATAACCAACACCAAAGGTCTAGTTTTCATTGAGATACAGACGATTAAATATATAATCCCACACGATTTTCATATCGTAAATCTACAATTCCCTATTCCATGTGATTGAATGTTAGGAATAGATTTTATTAAAAAATACAACTGTCAATTAGACTTCAAGCCATCTGAAGATTGGCTTATAATTAGACCCAAAAACCTAAAATTTGGTCAATTTAGTCAAAGCAGTCATATAACTTTTAATGAATACATACGATTTTACATATCATTTGATAAAACTAATTGGGACGTATGGCTTCAATATTTCGTCTTTTGTTTCAGCACGACCCCCTCAATGGGACACAATTATTGTCCATATGAGTTAGTATTTGGTAAAACAAATAATTTGCCAAAAGAATTTAATAGTATATATAACATAGAACCGATATATAATATAGATGAATATGCAAAGGAAAGTAAATATAGACTAAAACAAGAAAGGAAAGCTAACTTCGGGCGGAGCCGAAGTTGATATACCCTTGCAGAATATTTTGTAAATAATATTCTCCAAAATTATTCATATGATGCATTCTTAATACTAATAAAAATCCCAACTTCCTAACTTTAAAAACACCAAAGTTATGGCAATTTCAATCGTTCAGTTATATGGCAGCTATAGGATATAGTCGGCCGATCCCTATAAAATTTGGTAGGTCGGATTGATTGGCCAAATATAAAACCCATAGAAAATCCCAACTTCCTAACTCTAAAAACACCAAAGTTATGCTATTTCCTATCTTTATATGGGAGCTATAGGATATAGTCGGCCGATCCTTATGAAATTTGGTAGGTCGAATTTATTGGCCAAATAAATAAGCCATAGAAAATCCCAACTTCCTAACTTTACAAACAGCAGAGTTATGGCATTTCCTATCGTTCAGTTATATGGCAGCTATAGGATATAGTCGGCCGATCCCGGCCGTTCCGACTTATATACTGCGTGCAAAGGAAAGAAGGGTGTGTGCAAAGTTTCAATTCGATATCTTTAAAACTGAGAGACTAGTTCGCGTAGAAACAGACAGACGGACAGACAGACGGACAGACGGACAGACGGACAGACGGACATGGCTATATCAACTCAGGAGGTGATCCTGATCAAGAATATATATACTTTATAGGGTCGGAGATGTCTCCTTCACTGCGTTGCACACTTTTGACCAAAATTATAATACCCTCTGCAAGGGTATAATTAGCATATAAAAGCGAGATATGTTAGAAGAAGATAAATAATAAAAATAAAAAAATATATGATCAAAAAGTTAAAAATTTTGATATATGAGGAGGAGATAAGGTTTTACTAAAAAACGAAACAGGTCATAAGTTAGACACTAACTGGTCCGTATAAAGTAACGGAAACAGGAGATAGGAATAACATTATAATAACAAATACTAAAAATAAGAAGCAAACAGTTCATAAGAATAGATTAAAAATTTTTATGTCATAAAATAGATAGATACAAATATTTTTCGTAATTTCATTTTCTTTGTTGCTATTAAGTACAATTAAAAAAAAAAAAAAACAATAAAAAAGAAACAAAATTATTTTTATTTATATATTACTTAAAAAAAAAAAAAAATTATTATCAAAATGACTTCATATTATTATGTTATTTTTTCAAAGGAGGGAGATGTAGTATGCACATATATTGAATACACACTGTACCAAGAGTACTTAAAGGGTACACACTGTAACACTTTGTTGCAGTGTTTACATTAATAATATATACATAGCCACCTCTCTTCTGCCGATTGTGGGCAGCGCGGCTGTCAGACTTAGCCTTATTTAGACCTTAAGAAAGAATGAAAAATAACAGATTGATTTAAACATCGGAAGCGGCACCATTGCCTGCTCCGCCAAATAAAGATACTAAATAAAATACAACTTGTGGATTCTTAATCAATACCAATAAAATCCAACAGAATTAAACAATATTTCACCAAAATAAAATACCTTACAATTAAACGAAAACATTACACAAACTAATATACCCACTCACATATAACCTAATATATCCGCTGAGGACAGGCTCATTTCTAATGGATGGGGAAGTAACATACCTATACCCTTATATCTACCACATAAACATATTTACACCACGCATTTGCCACACCCAAAATCATCGGCTCCCAAGAGACCCCTATTAATATAAATTAAATATATCCTCTTGCATTATAAACAAATGAAAGAACCCCAAATTGTCGGCTCCCACGAGTGACCAATTAATGTAAACATCGTCTTGCGTTATAAACAAATGTCCCCGAACTCTAAAAAGCTTTTATCCCTTAATACTGTAAAATGACAGACGCAGCTGAAACCTAGATCGCTCTCTTGCTCAGTGTTCTCAATTTGGACACTTTCAATTTATAAATCGCGTTCTTTTTCCCAATCGAAGTTTTAATAAGCGTCAGCGTAGTTTATAAGTTCGATTTTTAAGTTGTATCTTGTAAGAAGCAGACCTATCTCTCCCTGTTGGCGTTTACACTATTTTGATTAAAAAGAAATTTTTATTTTTATTTTTTATCATATATATAATATAATATAATACATATTAGATCAGTTTTACTGGGAGTTGACTTATAACCTAAAAACTATCGACTTAACTTTATCACAATTAACTCCATCAAGACATAAAAATGCATTTACGAATCACAAACCATTATGATTTTACAACAATTCAAAACAAAATTAACGATTTAATTGAAAATATTAATAAGCGAAAGATAATAAATTCCAAATGATTTGAAGAAGTAATGAAAGTATCTACCACACATATTAAATTGAGTTTTCACCCCTCAAGAAATATCTATAAATATTTCGCCAGAGCTATTTCTCAAAATAATGGCAAATTTGTTTTAAGCAACCAAGTTACAAAATGCAACAACAACACATTTTACAAAATATATAATTTTAAGAAGGATTTACTCAATAACTATTGTACTCGAACTAAAAACCAATCATGTTTTACCCGTTTATTAAATACTGCATTAAAATAAATGAAAGACGTTCAACAAGACGGGACAGTGCTGATAAACGAAAACAATTTTGTAAACGGTACTTATTTAAAAAGAACTGATTTAATTACATTTAATGACACTACCATAATAAAAAATATATCATATACAAACATAGATAATAAGATGTTGGAATTTATTACAGCCCACAATTTCATTAATTTTGAAATATTCGAATATATATTATATTCCAATAATTCGGAACTATTCTTTGAAAATATGAAAATTCTAAATCCATTTGTTCAAATCAGAAAAACTAAAGTACCCCTAACACATATTGTAATATCAATAGATTCAGTATATATAATTTTGTTGTCAATCTCTAAATAAACAAGTGAGAATGCTATAGTCGAGTGCCTCGACTATTAGATACCCGTTACTCAGTTCAAATTATCAATTTGAATCGGCTTTACAGCACGAACATCAGCAGGTAGCTTATGTCCTGCATCAACAGTTGTGTTTATGTTTATGTTTTGACTCATTGTTTGACTCAGACTTCAAATTTGGCTAACTTGATTTGATTTGCATAGTTCCTGGGATATAGTTCGGTATTGACAAATGAAAACCATCGCAATTTCCTTTAATAAAAATCCTTACCGAGAATTAACGTTGACTCTGTTGAGCACCTTGACCAGCTGTTCCAAAGTCATCCGTTAGATGGCGCAATACAATACACGGGCCATGAAAGGCGGAAATGTAGGCGCTAACCAGGCTTAAGCGTTTAATGGGTTTTTGTGCGTTAGAGTGGGCGTGGCAAACTTTTATTAGGCCAATCGATAGGTATTGACGAAACAAATATATAGCAATTAAAATTTTCATAATAGCATCAAAACTGGCCACAGCTTGTGGCTTGTGGGCGTCAGAGGGGGCGATGCACTATTTTGAAACAAACTTGCGCTGCGTAGGAACTCCTAAAATCTACATGCAAAATGCCAATCTTCTAGCTTTTATAGTTTCCGAGATCTCAGCGTTCATACGGACGGACAGACAGACGGACAGACGGACATGGCTAGATCGACTCGGCTAGTGATCCTGAACAAGAATATATATACTTTATAGGGTCGGAAACGCTTCCTTCTACCTGTTACATACTTTTGCACGAATACAATATACCCTTTTACTCTACGAATAACGGGTATAAAAAATAACAATAACAATATTTAAAATAATTCCCAAGCCCAACTCCCCCATCTCCCTCACTCAAACCGAGCCCTGTGAGAACCACATCAGGGCTACTGTCAACAATTGACTCCAGTCAAAAGCAAAGCTTCCAAATATTCCGCTAAGGGTCCGATCTAGTCCGAGCCAGTTGCTAACCAATTTTTTGACAAATAAGCGATTTATTGAGTTTCAATTACCTCTCAATTATTTATTTATTATTATTTATTTATTTATTTCAGCCAATGTAAGGAGGTTTCATGATTAATAATTTATCAAACCAAGGAAGTTCTTTTTTGAAGACGACCCGATCGGTCGCGAAAATCTAAGTTAAAATATAAATGTCTTTAAGTGAAAGTGAATTTAAGAAAATAAAAGGTGAACATCATAAGAAATAAAATAAACTATTTTTATACCCGTTACTCGTAGAGTAAAAGGGTATACTATATTCGTGCAAAAGTATGTAACAGGTAGAAGGAAGCGTTTCCGACCCTATAAAGTATATATATTCTTGTTCAGGATCACTAGCCGAGTCGATCTAGCCATGTCCGTCTGTCCGTCTGTCTGTCCGTCTGTCTGTCTGTCTGTCTGTCCGTATGAACGCTGAGATCTCGGAAACTATAAAAGCTAGAAGATTGGAATTTTGCATGTAGATTTAAGGAGTTCCTACGCAGCGCAAGTTTGTTTCAAAATGGTGCCACGCCCTCTCTGACGCCCACAAGCCACAAGCTGTGGCCACAGTTTTGATGCTATTATGAAAATTTTTTTTGATATGTATTTGTTTCGTCAATACCTATCGATTGGCCAAATAAAAGTTTGCCACGCCCACTCGAACGCCCAAAAACCCATTAAACACTTAAGCCTGGCTAGCGCCTACATTTCCGCCTTTCATAGCGCCATCTAACGGATGACTTTGGAACAGCTGGCCAAGGTGCTCAACAGAGTCAACGTTAATTCTCGATAAGGATTTCTATTAAAGGAAATTACGATGGCTTTCATTTGTCAATACCGAACTATATCCCAAGAACTATGCAAATCAAATCAAGTTAGCCAAATTGGAGGTGTTCCCTGGGTACAGATTTTAACATAAAAATCGGGAGCTAACTCGAGCGGCGAAAAACATACAAGAGGGCATATTTATATTAAGTTGTTTAGCTGAGTAACGGGTATCTAATAGTCGAGGCACTCGACTATAGCGTTCTCTCTTGTTTTTGTTTTTAAATCAATCCACTAAAAAAAATTTAATTTGCATTAATATAACCCTCCGCATCACCACAAGCTGTCTGTACGTCGTCGTTTTATAGGAGCTGTCTGATCATGCAATGAGTTGCATTCCCTCCTTGAATGGGCACAATGGGACTTTGAAAGTGGTTCGTCGTCAGACGAGGGTTGGTCCTATCCCGGTTTGTAGTCCCCCTCCTGGGAATACCTGCACGACTCGACGTCAGTTGTCTCACACTCTCGTATTCCGTCTCCATGTGGGTTAATTGCTCCACCATCTCGAACTCGTGGCGTCTTATATACTGCCGATATTCTGGTGCCATATTTTCTTAGACCCGATAGAGTTCTTCTTCATTTTGGTATGCGGTTTGCTGCATCTTGGTCCTCAACTCGACCAAATAATCCAAATGATCCACTCCCTGGATCTGGGCTTAGATCTCGTCCTCTAGTCGTGCGGAACCATCGTGCTGCCTTGCCTTCCAACATTTTTTTTGCGTAGCGCGGTGTACCTCCGCCTTGTTTATTCCGTCATTTTTCCTTAAGTCCGGCGATCAAGGTCAACGGGTCAGACACTCCGTCGAATCGAAGATTCAATTTGTGCATCCGCTCGGCTAGTAAATGTCAAAGCAGAAAAACAAATCGGCTTCTTCGTAATCGCCGTCGGACTCCATTGTAGTACGCGAAACTTCTTCCTTTCCTTTTCCTTTTGCTCTCCGCAGACCTTCGCTTCAACAATTAGCAACGCTCGGCAGGGGCGCGATTCTTCGGGATAAAGATCTTTAACTTAGTGGGTATGTAGGCCATTCTGATGTTGCTGTAGTTAGCCTCAATATGCCGGGCGCTACTGGTAAGGATGCTCTCTGGCCGGGGTACAACTCTCAGACTCATTTGTAAAATCAATGAGGCACTTGGCTGGAGACTAATGTCCGTGGGGCGAACGATGATTTGATGACCTTCGATGACCTTCGGGCAAGGCCTCAGCCGGATTTTATTTATTTTAAATTTAGATGTTAAGAAAAATTGAGAAAAAAAAATATAAATCAAAAAGGCCACTTTTGTTCTTTGACTAAACTAATTTAGCTTCTGATGTATAACATGTCTGTATAATTTAAATAAGAATCGAAAAAGGGCCCGTGTCCTGGGGCCAGGTGTGGCTCTCGACGGCCCTGTACGTGGCCGAGGTGCGAGGGTCGTGGAGGCTAAGAATCCCACGGGCTGAACCTTCAGGCGAGGCCGCAGCCGGATTCTGTCGTGATTGGCCGAGATCCGAGGGTCGTGAAGCTATGAATCCTACGGGCTGGACCTTCGGGCGAGGCAGCAGCCGGATTCTACCGTGGGTGGTCGAGATGCGAGGGTCGTGGAGCTAAGAATCCTACGGGCTGGACCTTCAGGTTGATTTATTGATCGGCTAGAAGCAAGTTTGATTAGTCATGTCGGAGGGATCTGCCGTTCCATTGCGATGTGAATTAATGGGGCAAGTGAGAAGATGAGTGGTAGTGAGTGGAAGAACGAGGTGTTTTCCGCCTCACTGCGCAGGTGGCTTAATAGATGAAGGCCAGAAAGTTGTGAGAATATATGAATATTTATATGTAGTGTTCATACCGGCCATCGGAAACCTAAATTATTTGGAGAAAAGAGTGCGTGGGGGTAAAAATAATACACGTTAAAACCATCCGTTGTATATATCGTTTTCATTCACTATCTCCTTTCTTTTTGTTTAAATATATTTTTTCACTGCGTCGATTGCACTTCTTGCTTACTAACCTTATTTCACTACCGAGCGCGTTTTTGCTTCTCTGCGTGTCTAATTCACTAAATTTTCTCTGCTTACTCTTAATTATGTCTGGGTCTTTATATAATTTTGGATGTTACCGACTGCGTTTTTACTCTCCGGTGTGTTTCACTGCGCCGATTAGACTTCTTGCTCACTAACCATATTTTCTTACCAACCGCGTGCTTTCCTTTCCTTTTCCGCTTGCCAAATTTTCACCGCGTCGTCCGCGTGCGCGACCGTCTACCTCCAGGTACCAGAGCAAGAGAGACCCAGAAGCAGCCGTGTAACCCTCTCGAATACTCCGGTCTTTTCCTTGCCAGATCGGTTTAGTATTTATACCCGTTACTCGTAGAGTAAAAGGGTATATTGTATTCGTGCAAAAGTATGTAACAGGTAGAAGGAAGCGTTTCCGACCCTATAAAGTATATATATTCTTGTTCAGGATCACTAGCCGAGTCGATCTAGCCATGTCCGTCTGACCGTCTGTCCGTCCGTCCGTCCGTCTGTCCGTCTGTCTGTCCGTCTGTCTGTGTGTCCGTATGAACGCTGAGATCTCGAAAACTATAAAAGCTAGAAGATTAGCATTTTGCATGTAGATTTTAGGAGTTCCTACGCAGCGCAAGTTTGTTTCAAAATGGTGCCACGCCCCCTCTGACGCTCACAAGCTACAAGCTGTGGCCACAGTTTTGATGCTATTATGAAAATTTTAAATGATATGTATTGGTTTCGTCAATACCTATCGATTGGCCTAATAAAAGATTTCCACGCCCACTCTAACGCCCAAAAACCCATTAAACGCTTAAGCCTGGCTAGCGCCTACATTTCCGCCTGTCATGGCCCGTGGGACTAATAGCGCCATCTAACGGATGATTTTGGAACAGCTGGCCAAGGATAAGGATTTCTATTAAAGGAAATTGCGATGGTTTTCATTTGTCAATACCGAACTATATCCCAAGAACTATGCAAATCAAATCAAGTTAGCCAAATTGGAGGTGTTCCCTGGGTACCGATTTTAACATAAAAATTTGGGAGCTAATTCGAGCGGCGAAAAACATACAAGAAGGCATATTTATATTAAGTTGTTTAGCTGAGTAACGGGTATCTAATAGTCGTGGCACTCGACTATAGCGTTCTCTCTTTTTTTCTCTAGTTTCCTAGTATTTTCCTCTATGGTTGCCACTTTGCGCGGATAGTGCGGAACTAAACTTGACCTATTTTGGTTCTATACCCGAAAATCCCATCGGTTTACTTTCCAACTATTAAATAGTAATACTTCATTAATTCATTTAATTTCTCAAACTAATTAGATTATAATAATATTAAACTTAAATAACTATTACTTATATCTATTGTGGCGGCCAAGCCGTCAGGTAGGATCGTTACAACAGGTTTCAAATACAATAATTACATAGACGTTTGACTGCACAAAAAGGAATCTGAACTTCACAATTATACTTTAAATGCTCTGTGTATTTATATTACACTTTTATGCATTTCTACAACTAATTAAAACTCTAGAGGGAAAATTTTAAAGGCGCAAACTCAATAATAAAAATAATATTGAAAAACAAAAAAAAAATTAAAAAAAAAAAATTACATATATGACATTACAAATAAAAACGACGGAAGCCGAAGTTTTAATACCCTTGCAGACTTTGCCAAAATTGGTAAAATTGAAAAAGTAGCGAAAATTATAAGTGTCGATAGCTTTTATACTGCAAAAATGTCATATAAAAATGAGAAAAAAGGGATATTTTCGCAGACTTAAACAATTTTTCCTACGGAAGCTATTAGATATAGAAGTCCTATTGGCATGAGATTTTACCGTGATCAAGGTATGTGTAAACAAATAACAAATTTATGTCAATAGCTTATACACTGCGCGAAATATTCTGAAAACATCAGTGTTCCTATGCGCGTGCCGATCGGACCGCTATAGTATATAGAGGTCCGATCGGCACGCGCTGTGACCTTGACTAAGGTATGCATAAAAAAATACGATTTAAAAAGATTCATATCAAAAGCGCGAAATATTATCAATTCATGCAAGTATATTGTTCCTATGGAAGCTATAGGATATAGACGTCCGATCGGCACGTGCTTTTACCCTGATCGAGATATGCAAAGATTCATGTCAATAGCTTTTACACTGCGCGAAATATCATCAATTCTTGCAAGATAAATCCGATATATCCGATATAAAAGAGGATATAGGATATAGACGTCCGATCGGGGCGATTTTCAAACTTGATCTGCGTTCACATGTTTTAGGACGACTGTGAAAGTTTCAGATCGCTAGCTTTTAAACTGAGCTCGCAAACGGTATTGAAACAGACGGACAGACTAACAGACGGACATGGCTAATTTTGGCCCTTCGACAACTCTGCAGTTTTCCCTCACCAGTGGTAAGAGACTCAGAACTTAGGCCTGAACCTTAAAAATAAAATCTGTAACACTTGCAGTTTTTCTTAAAGGTATTAATGAATAATTGACTCTTGTTTTTCCATTACCAGTGTTAAAAAAAAATAGTAAACAATTAAAAAAGCAATAAGATATAAAAGAATCTTTTATGTTATAATACAAATTTAATCAATTATACAAGTAGTATTTCAACAAAAAAGTCAAAAATTGTTGTAAAAGTGGTCAAAAAATCGACAAATTAAAAAATAAAAATAATTTTTGCCATTGAGCAAATATTTTTTTGGGCGTTTGTGATTAAATAACATCAGGCGTATTCGAGGCCGACGTCGAAAATGTTATAAAGTTTTCACGTTAAATTAAAGTGACTCCCGAATTCGACAACAAAAAAATTAAATAATACCAAAGTCACTCCCAATAATAAAAAGAAATAAAAACAGTTATAGAATCACTACTAAAAATAAATTTAAAAAAAATCTTATAATCTGTAAAAAATCAAAACTACATAAAGGACCCCATGACTTCAAGAATTTCAGCACTACAACGACTACTACAACTTCAAGATCGAGGAAATGCAACGGCAAAAAACCGCAAGCATTAAGCAAAAACGTCTATAACATCGAGGATTCAGGAGCGACAATAAAAGCGGCAACAAAATTCATAAGAAATCTATCAAATTAAAATTAAAAACAAAAAATGTATTACAAATTACTGTATGTATAAACAAGAAAGGAAAGCTAACTTCGGGCGGAGCCGAAGTGCGAAAGTGCCTTTTAAAAAAAGCTACTATATTGTCACTCCTGGAAAAACAGGACTTAAGCCTAGCGGACTAATCAGGCCAAACTTATCGCCGTGATCCCTTTAGTATCCGTTCGGAGGGAACGTGAGTAAGGTACAGAAGAGGCCCCCTAGTAAACCCACACTCAGGAGAGATCGCTGCAGCGTGGAATAAACCGGAATCTGTCGATCCTGTCGTCACAAGAGCACGCCGAGATATGCTATTACTGTAAGAATAGTTTTAAGCAACCTATCAAAGGAAAAAAATTTAAATTGAAAAATATTAAAAATACTATCCAAAAAGAAATTAAGAAATTAAGCTTTAAGAAAAAAACCACAGACAACAAGTCAAAAATTTACACAAGAATCAAAGACCCACACTATATTTCTTTAATTAATAACCTTCCGAATTCTGAGTAATCAAAATTTAAAGTTAAGCTCAACCTTTTATTGCTCATATATCCCAAATGACTGAATAAGATTTAGCAGACAGACTCGCAAATCTTGCCGTACCTTCGTCAGTTAGTAACGCACAATCGACCACGCGAATCATGACCGAGAGAGACATCGAGCAAAAAATTAAAACTGTCCTAGAGGCAAATCTAAGTAGCCTAGTAAAAGAAATACTTAATCCCAATAAAGATTTTTTTATAATACAGACCAAACAATTAAAAGAGAATTAGCGCACAATCTTAGTGACTCAGATAAATTACCAAACATCGTGCGGACACTTAGAGATTTTTCGGGAAACAAAAGCGACTGTTCTTCATGGAAAAATATATAGAAAGGGTGTTAAAAATCTTCGAAATGAGAATCGGCTCACCAAAATATTATGGAATTCTTTTAGCTATCCGAAACAAAATCATCGGACAAGCAGACGCAGTACTAGAATCCTATAATACCCCCTTAGATTGGACAGCTATCGAAAAATGTCTAACAGCGCATTTTGCTGACAAACTTGACCTAAAGACTCTGGAATATCGCCTTATTGCTCTTAATCAAGGTAGCAATAGTATAGTCGATTATTATCAAGCAGTGTACCAGCAGCTATCACTAATCCTAAACCAAATTGGCAACTAACTTAGATGCCTCAAAAGAAACTGTGCAATCTCTGACATGTACAGGGAAAATGCCTTAGACACCTTTATCAGAGGCCTCAAAGGCAACTTATCACAACTACTGGCCATTAAAGAGCCACATGACTTAGGACACGCCCTACATCTGTGCAGTCTACTTGAGAATCAGAACACTAGGAATAGACAAACACCAAAAATTCCATATTTAGAGAAGGCACCTTTACTACCTCCAAAACCCCAACAGCCATATAGGATGGTAGCCGTCAAACAAAACTTCCATCCACAACTCTATCATAACCCGAACCAAATGCAATGGGTACCAATAACTGGTGCAACCCCAATTACCCAGCCTAACCAATTTTAACCTTATAAACAGCCCTATACAAATCAGGCCGGTGCAGTAGCATCCTACAGCACCCCAAAACCTCCCCCACGACCACAACCGAAACCGGTACCGATGGAGGTCGATCAGTCAGTTTGCTCGCGCCATATAAATTACATGAACAGGCCGGCAAATAACGATTATGCACGGAAAAGACCTCTCAGTGCTTCCAACGTTACAAACACTAGCAAAATGCCACGGCAATTCCATATTCAGCCAGAGACAGAAAGCACCGCACAACAAAATTCAGAAGAAACTACACCAAGCCCAGAGCAAGAGTATTATCGGTTGGTAGAAGAAAATAATGTAAAGATATGTCTGAGCTTTATTTTTTAGAATAAATCGTTCCTCATTACCTTACTTTAATGTAACCACGGAGAACGGAAAAATCCTAAAATTTTTAATAGACACGGGCTCAAATCAAAATTATATTTAAAACCAATTAGTACCAAAACCAAAGCAAAATGAAGAAATATTTTTCGTTAGCTCAGTCGGAGGTACAACTAAAATAACACAACATGCAATACTTAAGCTCCCTTAAATTTGAGATTCACCCATGAAATTTTTATTGCTAGAAACATTAAAAACCTTTCACGGTATACTGGGCAATGACACAATGAAAAGTCTAGGACCCATTATAGATGTGAAGAACGATACATTTATTCTCGAAAATAAACGCAAAATTAAAATTCACCAATTGGCAAAACAAGCAGTAAATACCATTGGACCGCAAATCAGCCATATGACCGAGTCTCAAAAATCAATTATAAATCTCCTCGTACAAAGTCACAAAACTCTCTTTGCAGATCCTGATACAAAGTTAGCATACACAACTAAAGTAGTAGGTGAGATCAGAACTTCGACCGATTCCCCAGTTTACGGAAAACATTACCCATACCCAATATCTTTAAAACAGGAAGTAGAAAAACAAATAAATAGATGGCATTATAAGACCTTCAAGATCGCCATATAATGCACCAGTATGGGTAGTTCCGAAAAAGTCCGGTCAGTCCGAAGAAAAAAGTACAGATTAGTAATCGATTATAGGAAACTTAATTAAGTTACTATCTCAGATCGGTATCCGATCCCTGAGATAGGTAAGTATTTTTCGGTATTGGACCTCAAGAGTGGTTTTCACCAAATACCATTGAAAGACACGGACATAGAGAAAACAGCATTCGCTGTAAACGGCGGAAAATATGAATTTACTAGATCACGGTCAAAATCTCGAAAAGGTATTTTTAACCCTACAAAACGCAAACATGAGAGTCCAAATAGATAAATGCCAATTCTTCAAATACGAAGTAGATTTCTTGGAACAAAATAATAGGCTAATAACGTTAATTTCACGCACCCTGTCAAAAACCGAAGAAAACTATGCAACCAACGAGGGAGAGATGCTTGCTATAGTTTGGGCTCTCCAGAGCTTAACCCATTACCTTTACGGGTATTCGAAGGTGGTAATATACACGGATCACCAATCTTCAGTTTTTCAAATAGTGTAAATAATCATAACGCTAAACTAAAACGCTGGAGAGATCTCATCGGCGAGTATAACCACGAGATCAGGTATAAGCCCGGAGTAGATAACGTAGTAGCGGATGCGCTATCCCGAGCCCCGCTGAAATAAATTCAATCAGCTCCTCATTATCAGTCCTTAGCGACGAAAGCTCATCACACAACCTCATATTTTCGGTAGAAGCTCCAATCAATGTATTTAAAAACCAGATATACTTACCGACAGCTGACACAGATTCCTATAGTTTTGAAATACCATTTCCAACATACCACAGACATAAAATTAAACAAAATTCTTACACGGAAGAAACACTTATAGAAATTCTAACAACCAGACTTGACCCTAAGCTCATAAACGGAATCATTACATCCAAAGGAGTAATGGGAAAAATTCAAAACATTTACCCCATCTATTTCAACTCATACAAAATAAGGCTTACTCAAAACGAAATAGACGATGTAACTTCAGAGTCTCAACAAAACGAAATAATTTCCCTCGAACAGCCCATAGAGACGCAGAAGAAAATAAAATACAAATTTTAAAAAATTATTTTTTTCCACAAGCAATAAAAAAATCCAAGCAATAGTTCAAGCCTGTCAAACTTGTAAAGAATCAAAATACGATAGTTACCCCCAAGAGGAGACTTCCAACCAACCCCTATTCCTAATTACCCAGGAGAATTAGTTCACATTGATAATTATATAACAGAAAAACAAAGAATCTTAACAGGGATTGACAAATAAAGAAATATATGCTCAATAAAAATTTTAGAGTCAAGGGCATCTGAAGATATTAAAAATCCGTTGAGGGAAATGCTGATCGCTTTCGATATGCCGAAATGGATAATAATGGACAACGAACGCTCATTAGGTTCAGCAGCAATCAAGTTCATGTTAGAAGATGAACTCAAAATATCAGTACACACGACTGCTCCGTATGCATCGACAAGTAACGGACAAATAGAGAGATTTCATTCAACCTTATCAGAAATCATGCGGTGCCTCAAAAAAGACAACGGGAGCATAACTTAATTTTTAAAGCAGTTCAAGAATATAATAAATCGATCCATTCTGTAACAAAAGAAAGCCCTATAAATATATTTTGTAGAAGCACAATCTCCAGTTCAGCAGAAGACATGCTAGATAGATATGCCGAGATATGCTATTACTGTAAGAATAGTTTTAAGCAACCTATCAAAGGAAACAAATTTAAATTGAAAAATATTAAAAATACTATCCAAAAAGAAATTAAAAAATTAAGCTTTAAGAAAAAATCCACAGACAACAAGTCAAAAATTTACACAAGAATCAAAGACCCACACTATATTTCTTTAATTAATAACCTTCCGAATTCTGAGTAATCAAAATTTAAAGTTAAGCTCAACCTCTTATTGCTCATATATCCCAAATGACTGAACAAGATTTAGCAGACAGACTCGCAAATCTTGCCGTACCTTCGTCAGTTAGTAACGCACAATCGACCACGCGAATCATGACCGAGAGAGACATCGAGCAAAAAATTAAAACTGTCGTAGAGGCAAATCTAAGTAGCCTAGTAAAAGAAATACTTAATCCCAATAAAGATTTTTTTATAATACAGACCAAACAATTAAAAGAGAATTAGCGCACAATCTTAGTGACTCAGATAAATTACCAAACATCGTGCGGGCACTTAGAGATTTTTCGGGAAACAAAAGCGACTATTCTTCATGGAAAAATATTATAGAAAGGGTGTTAAAAATCTTCGAAATGAGAATCGGCTCACCAAAATATTATGGAATTCTTTTAGCAATCCGAAACAAAATCATCGGACAAGCAGACGCAGTACTAGAATCCTATAATACCCCCTTAGATTGGACAGCTATCGAAAAATGTCTAACAGCGCATTTTGCTGACAAACTTGACCTAAAGACTCTGGAATATCGCCTTATTGCTCTTAATCAAGGTAGCTATAGTATAGTCGATTATTATCAAGCAGTGTACCAGCAGCTATCACTAATCCTAAACCAAATTGGCAACTAACTTAGATGCCTCAAAAGAAACTGTGCAATCTCTGACATGTACAGGGAAAATGCCTTAGACACCTTTATCAGAGGCCTCAAAGGCAACTTATCACAACTACTGGCCATTAAAGAGCCACATGACTTAGGACACGCCCTACATCTGTGTACTTGAGAATCAGAACACTAGGAATAGACAAACACCAAAAATTCCATATTTAGGGAAGGCACCTTTACTACCTCCAAAACCCCAACAGCCATATAGGATGGTAGCCGTCAAACAAAACTTCCATCCACAACTCTATCATAACCCGAACCAAATGCAATGGGTACCAGTAACTGGTGCAACCCCAATTACCCAGCCTAACCAATTTTAACCTTATAAACAGCCCTATACAAATCAGGCCGGTGCAGTAGCATCCTACAGCACCCCAAAACCTCCCCCACGACCACAACCGAAACCGGTACCGATGGAGGTCGATCAGTCAGTTTGCTCGCGCCATATAAATTACATGAACAGGCCGGCAAATAACGATTATGCAGGGAAAAGACCTCTCAGTGCTTCCAACGTTACAAACACTAGCAAAATGCCACGGCAATTCCATATTCAGCCAGAGACAGAAAGCACCGCACAACAAAATTCAGAAGAAACTACACCAAGCCCAGAGCAAGAGTATTATCGGTTGGTAGAAGAAAATAATGTAAAGATATGTCTGAGCTTTATTTTTTTAGAATAAATCGTTCCTCATTACCTTACTTTAATGTAACCACGGAGAACGGAAAAATCCTAAAATTTTTAATAGACACGGGCTCAAATCAAAATTATATTTAAAACCAATTAGTACCAAAACCAAAGCAAAATGAAGAAATATTTTTCGTTAGCTCAGTCGGAGGTACAACTAAAATAACACAACATGCAATACTTAAGCTCCCTTAAATTTGAGATTCACCCATGAAATTTTTATTGCTAGAAACATTAAAAACCTTTCACGGTATACTGGGCAATGACACAATGAAAAGTCTAGGACCCATTATAGATGTGAAGAACGATACATTTATTCTCGAAAATAAACGCAAAATTAAAATTCACCAATTGGCAAAACAAGCAGTAAATACCATTGGACCGCAAATCAGCCATATGACCGAGTCTCAAAAATCAATTATAAATCTCCTCGTACAAAGTCACAAAACTCTCTTTGCAGATCCTGATACAAAGTTAGCATACACAACTAAAGTAGTAGGTGAGATCAGAACTTCGACCGATTCCCCAGTTTACGGAAAACATTACCCATACCCAATATCTTTAAAACAGGAAGTAGAAAAACAAATAAATAGATGGCATTATAAGACCTTCAAGATCGCCATATAATGCACCAGTATGTACAGATTAGTAATCGATTATAGGAAACTTAATTAAGTTACTATCTCAGATCGGTATCCGATCCCTGAGATAGGTAAGTATTTTTCGGTATTGGACCTCAAGAGTGGTTTTCACCAAATACCATTGAAAGACACGGACATAGAGAAAACAGCATTCGCTGTAAACGGCGGAAAATATGAATTTACTAGATCACGGTCAAAATCTCGAAAAGGTATTTTTAACCCTACAAAACGCAAACATGAGAGTCCAAATAGATAAATGCCAATTCTTCAAAAACGAAGTAGATTTCTTGGAACAAAATAATAGGCTAATAACGTTAATTTCACGCACCCTGTCAAAAACCGAAGAAAACTATGCAACCAACGAGAGAGAGATGCTTGCTATAGTTTGGGCTCTCCAGAGCTTAACCCATTACCTTTACGGGTATTCGAAGGTGGTAATATACACGGATCACCAATCTTCAGTTTTTCAAATAGTGTAAATAATCATAACGCTAAACTAAAACGCTGGAGAGATCTCATCGGCGAGTATAACCACGAGATCAGGTATAAGCCCGGAGTAGATAACGTAGTAGCGGATGCGCTATCCCGAGCCCCGCTGAAATAAATTCAATCAGCTCCTCATTATCAGTCCTTAGCGACGAAAGCTCATCACACAACCTCATATTTTCGGTAGAAGCTCCAATCAATGTATTTAAAAACCAGATATACTTACCGACAGCTGACACAGATTCCTATAGTTTTGAAATACCATTTCCAACATACCACAGACATAAAATTAAACAAAATTCTTACACGGAAGAAACACTTATAGAAATTCTAACAACCAGACTTGACCCTAAGCTCATAAACGGAATCATTACATCCAAAGGAGTAATGGGAAAAATTCAAAACATTTACCCCATCTATTTCAACTCATACAAAATAAGGTTTACTCAAAACGAAATAGACGATGTAACTTCAGAGTCTCAACAAAACGAAATAATTTCCCTCGAACAGCCCATAGAGACGCAGAAGAAAATAAAATACAAATTTTAAAAAATTATTTTTTTCCACAAGCAATAAAAAAAATCCAAGCAATAGTTCAAGCCTGTCAAACTTGTAAAGAATCAAAATACGATAGTTACCCCCAAGAGGAGACTTCCAACCAACCCCTATTCCTAATTACCCAGGAGAATTAGTTCACATTGATAATTATATAACAGAAAAACGTAGAATCTTAACAGGGATTGACAAATAAAGAAATATATGCTCAATAAAAATTTTAGAGTCAAGGGCATCTGAAGATATTAAAAATCCGTTGAGGGAAATGCTTATCGCTTTCGATATGCCGAAATGGATAATAATGGACAACGAACGCTCATTAGGTTCAGCAGCAATAAAGTTCATGTTAGAAGATGAACTCAAAATATAAGTACACACGACTGCTCCGTATGCATCGACAAGTAACGGACAAATAGAGAGATTTCATTCAACCTTATCAGAAATCATGCGGTGCCTCAAAAAAGACAACGGGAGCATAACTTAATTTTTAAAGCAGTTCAAGAATATAATAAATCGATCCATTCTGTAACAAAAGAAAGCCCTATAAATATATTTTGTAGAAGCACAATCTCCAGTTCAGCAGAAGACAGAAAAAAACGAGAATAAATTAAACAGAAAATCCAGAAGAAACAAACAGCCGACATCGAATATCACAATCGGGGCAAAATACAACCAAAACTTTTTAAACCTGGTGATGTAGTCCACGTAAAAATAGATAAAAGGTTAGGAACTAAACTTACACCTAGATACAAAGCTGAGAAGGTGTCAGCAAACAAAATAACCACTATTAAAACACAAACCGGAAAAATCATACATAACAAGAAAGGAAAGCTAACTTCGGGCGTAGCCGAAGTTGATATACCCTTGCAGAATATTCTGTAAATAATATTCTCCAACATTATTCATATGATGCATTCTAAATACTCATAAAAATCCCAACTTCCTAACTTTAAAAACACCAAAGTTATGGCATTTTCAATCGTTCAGTTATATGGCAGCTATAGGATATAGTCGGCCGATCCCTATAATTTGGTAGGTCGGATTGATTGGCCAAATATAAAACTCATAGAAAATCCCAACTTCCTAACTTTAAAAACACCAAAGTTATGCTATTTCCTATCGTTATATGGGAGCTATAGGATATAGTCGGACGATCCTTATGAAATTTGGTAGGTAGGATTGACTAGCCAAATATAAAAATGAATCGACGACAGATTCTAAATGGAAAATAATATTATATAGTCCGCCGATTTTTATGAAATCTGGTAGGTCGAATTGATTGGCCAAATAAAAAAGCCATAGAAAATCCGAACTTTCTAACTTTATAAACACCAGAGTTATTGCATTTCCTATCGTTCAGCTATATGGCAGCTATAGGATATACTCGGCCGATCCCGGCCGTTCCGACTTATATACTGCGTGCAAAGGAAAGAAGGGTGTGTGCAAAGTTTCAATTCGATATCTTAAAAACTGAGAGACTAGTTCGCGTAGAAACAGACAGACGGACAGACGGACATGCTTATATCAACTCAGGAGGTGATCCTGATCAAGAATATATATACTTTATAGGGTCGGAGATGTCTCCTTCACTGCGTTGCACACCTTTGACCAAAATTATAATACTCTCTGCAAGGGTATAATTAGGTTTAAAGTTAAATCTGAAAAACACACCGAAGATCCTTATGAAATTTGGTATGTCGGATAGATTGACCAAATAAAAAACCAATACAAAATCCCAATTTCCTAACCTTAAAAACACCAATGTTATGGCATTTCCGATCGTTCAGTTATATGGCAGCTATAGAATATAGTCGACCGATCCTTTTAAAATTTGGTAGGTCACATTGATTGGCCAAATATAGAACCCAACTCCCAACTTCCTAACTTTAAAAACACCAAAGCTATGGCATTTCTGATCGTTCAGTTATATCGCAGCTATAGGATATAGTCGACCGATCCATATGATTGGCCAAAAATACAACCCATAGAAAATCCCAACTTTCTAACTTTACAAACACCAAAGTTATGCCATATCCGATCAATCAGTTATATGGCAGCTATAGGATATAGTCGGCCGATCCCGGCCGTTCCGACTTATATACTGCGTGCAAAGGAATGAAGGGTGTGTGCAAAGTTTCAATTCGATAGCTTTAAAACTGAGAGACTAGTTTGCGTAGAAACAGACAGACGGACAGACAGACGGACAGACAGACGGACAGACAGACGGACAGACAGACGGACAGACAGACGGACAGACATGGCTATATCAACTCAGAAGGTGATCCTGATCAAGAATATATACTTTATATACTTTTATATACTTTATATGGTCGGAGATGTCTCCTTCACTGCGTTGCACACTTTTGACCAAAATTATAATATCCTCTGCAAGGGTATAAAAATAATATAAGAACATCATTTTTCAACATGCCTGGGGACAACCACAGTGCTCGACTATTCCAACTCACAAATCATCTCACTCGAAACCGGATTAGCGGCTAAGCAAGTCATTTAAAATCATCAACATCTTTAACTTACACAGCTATGAAGAAACTCTGGCGAAGTTCGAAGATTCATTTCATTCACTCACCTATCTCGTATACGAATTAAAGCAGATTCATACTGATTTTCGCATTCTCCAAACACAAAAAAGACAAAAAGGGGAAATAGAAGCAATAGGTACTGCATGGAAATGGCTGGCGGGATCTCCAGACCACCACGATTACGAGATCTTAGAAAATAAGATAAATGAGCAATTAGAAAACAACAATAAACAAGTAGTAATTAACAGATTAATTAACCAAAAAATTAACCAACTTACTAATGCAAACGCAATATTAAAAGTTACCCAGAGCTCGGAAGAAATCGTAAATCAGATTGCAAATATTTTAAAGTATAAAATTCAATTAATAAAAGAAGAAATAACCAATATAAGCAATAACCAATTCCAATAATGGAAGATATCTTTAAAAAGGAAAACGAATTATTTTTTAACATAGAAGAATTATTGGAATTTGCTAAAGTTAAATTAGCCACAAATGGCAACGACCTTATCTATATTATTAGCCTCCCAACTATTAAAACAGATAATTGTAGAACTTAAAAAATTAAAGCAATAAAAAAAGCCCAAATAATCAATGATATAAAATACGAAAATTTGTTAGAGTGTAAGAGACAATTATTTGCAATTAAAAAACCTTGCGAATCCCATAATGATAAGACAATTGTAAATCATGAAATGTGTTAGATTTAAGCAATGATACTTGTGTAAACGCTCTCCTGAACCTTCAAGAACCTGAATGTAAGATGATCAACAATCAACACATCCCAGATTTCGAGGAAATACTGCCAGGTACTACTGAACGACTTCAATGGGCCAGTCTCGCTAGACGAAAAACTTCTACAACTGCAAGGCTCCTTTATAATACAATACCGTAATTCAACAGTAACTATTGGCGAAACTACTTACAAATCAAAAGAAGTCAACTTAGTCGAACCAGAACCACCGTTATTCCAACTAATGGGAGAAAAGACGAAGTTAGAGGAAGTTCTCTCACTACAAATGGTCAATGAACTCAATATAAACAACACAAAAGCGCTGGAAAAACTAAGAAGAAAAACAACTATAGAATCTTCCGTTAGCTACTGATCGGCCATCATTCTACTTCTACTAATAATGAGATCGATCACGGAACTCCTACGAAGACATAAATCAACGGAAAGTACATCAGCTTCCGTGCCCAAAACGCAAAGCCCCCACATTCTGGACCTATTTTCTACGACGTTGCGACCGAGGACAGTCGCGTTTAAGGAGGGAAGAGTTAACACCCAAAATTATATAAAGACCCAGACATAAGTAAGAGTAAGCATTGATTGCACAACAAATGCCCTCAATAAAGTTCACACGAACTAACCCACGTGCGCTGAGCTTGCACCTTTCGGTCAGCGATCGTGGGAATGCAGAATAGCCAATTTCCAAAGTTGACCGAACTCGGCCAAGTGCATACAACAAAAACTATAACTTGAATGCATTGGCCAATGACAATTTAAATTGGCCAACACCGACAGCGAAGAATAGTAGCAGCCAATAATAATAAAGAACGTTAGCAGAAACAGCAGCAGCGCCAGAGACGGTGGCAGCGATGGAACGACGCGTAGTCATAATGAATAATTGTTTAGCTTAATTAAAATCAGTTCTTAATCCAACTCAATGAAGAAAAGATAGATTTTTTATACCCTTTACTCGTAGAGTAAAAGGGTATATTGTATTCGTGCAAAAGTATGTAACAGTTAGAAGGAAGCGTTTCCGACCCTATGAAGTATATATATTCTTGTTCAGGATCACCAGCCGAGTAGATCTAGCCATGTCAGTCTGTCCGTCCGTCCGTCCGTCTGTCCGTCTGTCTGTCCGTCTGTCTGTCTGTCTGTCCGTATGAACGCTGAGATCTCGGAAACTATAAAAGCTAGAAGATTGGCATTTTGCATGTAGATTTTAGGAGTTCCTACGCAGCGCAAGTTTGTTTCAAAATGGTGCCACGCCCCCTCTGACGCCCACAAGCCACAAGCTGTGGCCACAGTTTTGATGCTATTATGAAAATTTTAATTGATATGTATTTGTTTCGTCAATACCTATCGATTGGCCTAATAAAAGTTTGCCACGCTTAAGCCTGGCTAGCGCCTACATTTCCGCCTTTCATGGCGCCATCTAACGGATGATTTTGGAACAGCTGGCCAAGGTGCTCAACAGAGTCAACGTTAATTCTCGATAAGGATTTTTATTAAAGGAAATTGCGATGGTTTTCATTTGTCAATACCGAACTATATCCCAAGAACTATGCAAATCAATCAAGTTAGCCAAATTGAAGGTCTGATTCAAACAATGGCGTATGTGTGTATGTGTGTAAGCATTGCACTCAAAAACATAAACATAAACACAGCTGTTGGTGCAGGACAAAAGCTGCCTGCGCTAAGAAGCGCTGGTGCTGATGCTCGTGCTGTAAAGCTGCCAGCTCTAAGAGATCGCCGAATTCAAATTGATAATTTGAACTGAGTAACGGGTATCTAATAGCCGAGGCACTCGACTATAGCGTTCTCACTTGTTTTTTTAATTATAATCAATCTTTTAACTCATGAACTCTTCCTAATCCAGTTGGAATTTTTGATTTCTGATGTTCCAGTGAGCTTACATCCCATAGCCGCCGAGAAGAAGGGCTTTTGTTCAATGATAAAAAACAACAACAAAAAAAAAGAAAAAAAAAATTTTTAAATTGTTCTCTTATTTTTTAAAACTTCAACTAAATGGATGCAAAGTTACAAGGCTAAAAAATAATATATGTACATTTACCAGCCCATTGAAAACCGTCAAAATTTGAATTCAAGAATGGGAGTCCCCTTAAGGGGGTCTAGAAATTTAAAAAAATCGAAACAATTTTTTTTTCATAATTCGATAGTTTGGATATTCAAAAATATCTCCCTAAAAGCATTTTTCAAAACTCAAAATATTTTAAAAAGTTATAGCCGTTTTAGTGACGTGGCAACTAGACCGCTTGAACGAACGACTGGAACAATAGGTGGCTGAAAGCCCGGGCTACCTTAGTATGAATAACTTTCTCTCTTTCTTTCTATAACAATACTCTTATTTCCAATAT
Source organism: Drosophila fuyamai (assembly GCA_018153365.1). Lineage (NCBI taxonomy): Eukaryota > Metazoa > Arthropoda > Insecta > Diptera > Drosophilidae > Drosophila > Drosophila fuyamai. The sequence goes on along the minus strand of JAECXW010000407.1, from coordinate 312,095 downwards.
ACTACACTAATCGTTTGAAGGTCATTGTATGGAGCTGGGATAGCTAATTAAGAGAATGTAAGTTATACATAATATTCTATCAGTTACGCTGCCCGAAACTTAACGTAAAACTTTAAACGCGTTTTTCTCGAAACTACTTTTTTTGATGCGGTCGCCACTATAACTCAAGTTCTAATCAGTCGATTTACTAAATAAAAAATTTAAATTTATAATATTTTTAAACGTTTTTCTTTGAATTGCCGCCATTTCATGAAAAAAAATATATTTTTTTGTTGGTTGATGCCATAGCGACATTCGTACTCATTAAGAATCTATCATTATTTTATTTTTGAGATAACGACAAGCATAAAAATCATGGCGACGCGGACCCGGCATCTTTTTTTCCCCCTCTTCTTCAAGAAGGAATAATTCAATGAAAACTAATTTTTTTTTGAAATTTATTTTATGTACTCCTTTAAGTTTAATAAACAATTGATAAAAAAAACGGATAGTAAAAAATCTATTACTTTTGTTATTAATTGTTAAAAAAAGGTCGAAATTCGAGCCTTTAGACTAGAAGACCCCCTTAAGGTAGAGATTTTGTGAGCACATCTATATTTAAGATCGTTATAAAACGTAATAACGATTATTAAAAAGGATTGCTCCGATGAAAGAATTATTGAAAATGACTGTTCGAAAGAAGCAAATGATCGTTCAAAATATATAATTATTGAAAATGATACAAATTTTATAAAAAAAAATGCGTTAACAGTAGTAGTTTTAAATTAACAGTAGTTTAAAATTAACAGCAGCGTAAAATTAACGGATTTATTGAAAACAAGCGACCGTAAGATAAAACAAAATAAAAGTACTTGCGTGACAACGATTAAAAACGTTAGCGGAGAAGATGAAAATAAAAAGTTTGAGAATATTAAATTAAAAAACCTTGTTAATTCCCAGGTATAGTTAAGTAATGTAATGGCAATGAAAGCGTATGAAGTGGTTCATTTGAAATGGCAATGTTAAGTCAGAATTAAAGATGTCAAGCCAGCAAGCAATTTGAGTCAAAAATATTATTAATTGAATATCCTTATCAAACCGAATGCACCCAGCTATATACAAATGATTAAATTTTCCATGCGAAAATTAAATTTATTAGTCCGTTGATTGAAAAAAAATATTTTCCTTATTTTATTTTACATATACGTATACCTTTTATTACTTAATGCACTTTCACAACTCACTTTTGTTTTATTTTATACTATCGCTGTATAGCTGGGGCGTCGGGGATGATCGTCGTTTGGGGGCAGCTTCGTCGGACGTTGCGGCTGTTGCACGTAGCCGGGTAGCAAGCTGGAAGAGAGGGTGAAAAAAACACTCGACGATCGCGGTACGCAAAGGAAGGAAAAAAACTCGATGTGGTTTTCGGTAATAGCGCGGACCGGCCGGGCGATGTATTTCATTAGTGTGACATAGAAAGATTAACTTAAACCTAATTGAGCGCTGCGTTTCAAAGCGCAGTGGAGAGATTCCGGGAGCGGGAAAGCGGGAGAGCCTGGAATCGCAAGCGTCCAGTGCGGGAGAGCGGGAGAGCCTGGAGTCGCGACTATCCAGTGCGGGCGAGTGGGCATTCGCTACGAGGGAAGCGCGGGCAGTTTAAAAGAGGGGAGAGCGGCGTAAACATTCCGCCCCCCTTGCAATCGCTAGCGTTGCAAAAGAAAAAAAACAAGCCCACTCCTGTCGTCTAGGCTTGACTGCAGGCGCCGGACAGGATCCACCCGAATGCCGTCTTCTGGGCCACTGGGAGTCCCTCGTCGACCAGATGGAAGCCCGGTCGGATGACCTTGGCGTAGACATCCGCACCCAGGACTACCGAGATGGTTGCCGGCAAGTAAAAACGTTTGTCGGCCAACGGGAGGTCTCCGTATCTGCCGACCACGGTGTCCGAGAGCTCTCGGATGGGGGTGCGGATGCGGACGTTCGGCTCCACTTTCAAGACTACCTCTAGCTTGAAGCCGTTGTCGCACTTCGACCGAATTGTCGCCGTGCAGATGCTCTCGTCGCCAACGGTCGTAGTCGGCAAGCGCAATGCGGACGCCAATGATGCGTCGATGCAGCTTGTCGGCGTACACGGGTCAATGAGGGCGGCCGTGTCAAAGGTCTTCAGCCCGGTCTCCAAAGTGACCATGGCCGTCGGCAGGACATTCACGCTGTGCCGTTGAAGGATGGACGCAAGTGACGGAGCCGGTGCCGAGGAGGCTGAGCGCGGCGGAGAGGCAAGCGCTCTGCGAGTTGGCGGATCTTGCCGGCGCGAGCGCTGCTGAGAAGCGGCGGAGGCCGAGCGCCTTGCCGGGGCTAGCGCTTGGCGAGTTGGCGGATTCTGCCGGCGCGAACGCTGTTGAGTAGCCGACGGCAGGGGACGCTCGTGCATATGGAGGAGCGTGTGGTGCTTCCCGTTGCACGTTTTGCATTTGTCGCCACTGCGACAACTCCCGTCGGAGTGCTCGTGGGCGAGACAATTTGAGCAGTACTTATTAATAAGCACTGCCCGAAGCCGCTTCTCTGCGCTCAGCTTTAGGAACCTCTGGCTCTTTCGAAGCGGATGGATTCCACGGCAGACTCGGCATCGGTAGGAATGTATACCTCGAGTACGTCTGCTTTCCAATGCCTGAGCGCTGCGTGGACGAGGAACCATGATGTGATCTGGTGGGGAGTAATGGATAAAAAAAGAGATGATTTGAAACTGCTTAAATGGCGAGGATTGTTGGGGAATTATGTGGAGGATGTTGGTTGAGGAAGACGGTTGGAGTGTTCTCCTGGCAGAAGAACCACATTGGTCACAGGACGCTTGATAATCCTGCGTGCCGTGAGAATGCTGACGACACGGACATTGCCGTCCGCCCCCGGAAAGACAGAGTCGATTCTGCCAAGGCGCCACTCATTCGAGGGCAGATTGTCCTCCTTGACGACTACCATGTCGCCAACGCGGAGATTTGCGGTCCGGGACTGCCACTTGTTACGCTTGTGGAGCTCTTTGAGATACTCCTCTTTCCATCGAGCTTCGAATTGTTGATGGAGCGCCTTTAAGTGTTGCCACCGATTCACAATGGACTTGGATTCCCCTTTTAATTCGGGTTCCACTATGGACAAAAGAGGTCCGCCGACTAGAAAATGCCCTGGTGTCAATGCTAAGAGATCAGTGGGATCTTCAGACATAGGAGATAGCGGTCTGGAATTTAGACAAGCTTCAATTTTCGCTAGGAGGGTTGAAAGTTCTTCAAAAGTGTACTTTCGAGTAGCGGTGGACTTGTAAAAGAAGGTTTTGAAGCTTTTGACCCCCGCTTCCCACAGGCCTCCTATATGGGGTGCCCCCGGAGGAATGAATTGCCAGTTGAGCTGCTGATGACTATACGCATCAGTCACAGACTCTTTTACGGCTTGTAGAAAATCTCGGGAGAGCAGGGTGGCAGCGCCGACAAAGGTTTTCCCATTGTCGGACTGCACTTGACGGGGACAACCTCTTCTGGATACGAACCGAGCGAAAGCGGCGAGAAATTTCTCGGTCGTCAGATCGGATGTGGGCTCTAGATGGATGGCCTTTGTAGAGAAACACACGAAAACCAACACATACCATTTTGTAATTAGGCAAGCTCTGCCTGTGTAATTTTTTATGTCGAAAGGGCCAGCGTAGTCCATCCCTGTGTACGTGAATGGCCGGGAAAAAGAGACTCGCTCTTTCGGAAAACTTCCCATCATCTGAACTTGCAATCGCTTCTTATGGATAACGCAGACCTTGCAGGAGTTAATAACGGCCTTTACCAAGTTCTTTATTTTCGGAACCCAATATTTTGACCGGGTGAGACGTACGACTAACTGGTTACCTCCGTGCAACGTTATGAGATGCGTAAAGTTTACCAGTAGTCGCGAGAGTGCACATTCGTACGGGAGGATTATAGGATGTCGTTCATCATATCGCAAATTTTCGGAGGCCGTTATTCGGCCGCACGCCCTTATAAGCCCTTTCTCATCTAGAAAGGGGTTCAATGAGAGGATGGAACTGGTCGCGGACACAGGACGCTTTTGACTCAAGCAGCGATATTCATTAGCAAAATATCTGCGCTGAGTGCTAATGACCATGAGCCGTTCAGCGGCGACAAGTTCTTGGGCTTCTAGATGGACTTCCGGAATCGGCGACTGTTTCCTACATCGCTGGACAAAACGGTGGACATACGCAAAGACCCGTAAAGCTCTATTTAACTTGGAAAAGCGATCAAGGATGTCTTCTGTCGGAATGGACGCAACATGGGCCTTGACAGGACGCCTTTCCACTTCGGTCACCTGTAAGTCGGTGCTCTAGGCAGGCCACTGATCTCGTGGCTTTTGCAACCAAGTGGGCCCATGCCACCAAAGGGAGTTGTCGACCAGTTCTTGTAATGGCACGCCCCGACTGGCCAAGTCAGCTGGATTGTGTTCGGATTGAACATGCGACCAATTGGCTGCCTCTGTGGAGTGGGTGATCTTTGATACCCGATTGGCAACGAACGTTGTCCACTGGCATGCTGGTTTGGCTAGCCATGCAAGCACAATCGTGGAATCGGTCCAACAATGGAGTTTCGAGGACAGCATCGGCATATGGGGGAGGGATGGATTCGGCCATCTCGGATAGCAATAGAGCTCCACACAGCTCTAGTCTGGGAAGCGACACAGTTTTTACTGGCGCCACGCGCGTCTTGGCCGTGAGAAGATGCACTAGCGTCGTGTGCCCCATCTCGACGCGCACATAGATCGCAGCACCGTACGCCTTTTTGAGAGGCATCACAGAATCCGTGATGTTCCACTCGGAATTCTGGGCGGAAGGAAACCCATCTGGGAATTCGGACTTGATCTAGGACTGAGTAGCTTTTAAGGAAATCACGCCACTTTTGGCACAGTTCAATTGGAAGTTCATCATTCCACCCTAGATCACGCAGCCAGATCTCCTGCATGAAAATCTTGGCACAGACCACGAAAGGAGCGAGCCAGCCTGCTGGATCAAACAGCTTCGCAATTTGGGAGAGAACATGCCGTTTTGTGAGTGTAGCTTCGGTGGATAGGTCGGGGAGGGCGAAGAAAAACTCATCGGATGTTGCTTTCCAACGGACTCCGAGAGTTTTCGCCGTGCTTTCCGTATCTATTTCGAGGAAATCGGCAGTTAAAAGATGATCAGTTCCGATATGAGCTAGAACTTCTTTGTGGTTGGAGGTCCATTTCCTCAATGGAAAACCAGCCGAATCGAGGGCACTCTGCAACTCGTGAATGGTGAGGTGAGCCTCTTCTGCAGAGTCAGCTCCCGAAAGGACATCATCGACATACATGCAACCACGAATAACTTTACTAGCCCTTGGATGGGTTAGTTGCACGTTGGTCGCCAGCTGTTGCAGTACCCGAATTGCCAGGAACGGCGCACAATTGACCCCAAACGTAACAGTTTTTAGCTCAAAATCTCGAATGTATCCTTCCCTATCGCGGAATAAGATACGTTGGAACGCTGTCTGCTTCGGATCTACCCAGATCTGCCGGTACATTTTCTCGATGTCAGCACTATACACAAATCGGAAATATCGCCACTTCAGGATCTGGATGGTTAGATCGGACTGTAGGACCGGCCCAGCATGAAGGATATCATTTAAGCTGACCCCATTGTCTGAAGGGCTGGAGGCGTTGAATACCACTCGAAGCTTGGTGGTCGTACTCTCCGGTTTTAACACTGCATGGTGTGGCAGGTAGTAACATGCTGAATCGTGGGTAGGAAGGACTTCTCTCATGTGATTGAGGTCGAGATATTCTTCAATAACTGAGTCGTACTTGGATTTTAACGTACTGTCTCTTTTTAGCCGCTGCTCGTTTCTTAAGAATTGAGCCAGCGCCTGGGATCTGGAATGTCCTAGGGAGCAATTAATGTTCTCAGGATCTCGAAAAGGAAGACTCACGACATACCTGCCGGTCTCGTCTTTTGTGGTGGTACGAAGGAAATTGTCCTCACAAATCACGTAGGATTCTATTGCCACTTTTACTGGCAGATCCTCCACCTCCCAGAATTTGGTGAGGAGTTTATCGAGAGACGCTTCATACGTGTGTGCAACTTGCGTGGAAAAGGATGATATTTGATCATGCCTCGGAGCGGGTACTGGTCCTGTTAGACTCCAGCCGAAAATGGTCTCTTGACCGAGAAGCGAGCCACAGATGTTCGCTCGGGTACCGCTTAGTAGAATGGATGGAAGTATACCGAATTAGAAGTAGACCCGATTAGAATATCTATTTGTGCGCTCTCATAAAACTTTGGATCCGCTAGCGGAAGTTCGGGAAGGTCTCGCAGGAAATGTTGCGGAAGCGGACATGAAGGAAGATTTCCGGCTATTTGTGGAAGCACGTAGGCAGTGGTGTTTAACTGCAAGCTAGGCCGGGTCGGAGAACGGATCGTGAATTGACAGATCTTTTTGGTCTCAGCGGAGACCGTTTGATTAAGTCCTGAGACCTGTGCTCGGATAACCTGGAACGGCAGTTTAATCAGGTTGAAAAGGCGCTCAGTGATGAAGGTCGCCTCAGATCCGGAGTCTATTAAGGCTCGCGCTTGGAAATTGGAACCTCGATGGCATATATTAATTATAGCGGTGCCTAGGAGGACTGACCTAGTGCCTGCCGCAAAATAATTCTGAAGCGTTGACTGCGTGCCACTGGCAGCCGAGGGACCGAGAGTATTTGGTCTGGATCTGGGCGTTGGCATTGGATTTGCGCGCGCTGGGGATGGGCTGCCTCGGTGTAGGAGGGTGTGATGGCGGCCGCGGCACGTGAAGCAGTTATGTGCGCTTTCGCAGTCGCGCAACTGATGTGTCCGCGCAAAGCAGTTTAAACACAGCTGTTTTCTTTTTATGTATGCGATGCGTTGGTCGACCGTCATCTGGAGAAATTTGGCGCATGTGCGTACAGGATGGTTCTCTCTATTACAGAGATCGCACCCTCTAGGTTGCCTAGGTGCTACCCTTGTCTCATATGAATTTATTCTTCGAGACGCCGATTTGGAAGTGATGCCCTGGGCTGAGTCTGGCTAGAACCTGATGGTCGAACATCATCTATGGCTTCTAGTGTCCTGTGACGCTCCGTTAGGAAAACGTTCAGCTCATGCCACGTAGGATTCTCGGCTTTGTTCCATAGGGAAAGCGTAAGCTTTGGGAGTTTGGACGAGCACATATACACTAAGAGGCAATCCCAAGTTTCGACCTGAATACCGGACATTTCTAAGGCAGTAAGGCAACCCTGGATGGCACTTTGAAGTTCTTTTAAAGCTGATCCAGACTCCTGTGTGACGGACGGTACATTGAAAAGTATCTTTAATTGACTGTTTACTAACAATCGCTTGTTTTCGAAACGCTCAGTGAGGTTATCCCACGCTGATCGAAAGCCATCCTTAGTAAGGGGTGAATTTGAAACTATATTGTGAGCTTCGCCACTCGTTTTAGCATTAAGGTGGAATAATTTTTCGACAGGAGTGAGTCTGGGATTGTTGATATAAATTGCCGTGAATAGATCCCTAAAGGTTGGCCAACGAAGATAGTCGCCGGTAAAAACTTCGGTATCGCACGGCGGAAGCCGGCAGCCTGACGGAATGTATATCTGAGAAGGATCAGCTGGCGTTGGGGGAGGTTGCGGAAGTTGCGGAGTTTGCGCTATCATATCTGCTATCTGGGCGCCGCACCTTTCGTACGCGCTGTAGCAATACCCGTACTTAGCCTTGAGGACTGGCAAGCTGTCAGCTGCACCTTCTCCGGCTGCTACAAGGCATGCGGTACAGGCATCGTATTCTTTTTGATGCGGACCCATACCTCTCGGATTTCGTCTCGGCGAATATTGAGGACGGATAACGTAGGAGGGACCGCCGAGGGCATATTTATTCGCGATTCCAATTCGGACAGTCGATCCGAGACTTCAATAATCTGGCTCATAGCGAGGTCGGCAGCCGTTGCAACCATTTTTGTGCTGGCTCGCGTGGTTCTTTCGATGGAAGAAGGAGCCTTTTTGGGAGGTGGCGTCTTGACCTTTTTAGGTGTGGGCGTCCTCACCGTGATTTTTGGTATTTTCGGTGATGGAACAGGGGATAGTTTGTTGGAACTTTCCCTGGACATACCAAACTAGGATGCTGTTAGGATGGAATGTGCGCGCTGATATTTCGGACAAAAATCAGAGAAACAATTACGGACCTACTTATGGACCAGTGGAAATAGGGTATCGACAATAGTCGATATGCGTGGCTGAATTATAGTTAAAATATTCCCCAGGCTTTTGGTGGAACGATGGAGCAAGAATGGGAAAAAAATACCAAAAAAATACCACAAAATAAAAATACTGAAAAAATATTGTATTTGATGAGGTATTTGTCGTTTAGTATTTTATAGGGGGTAGCTGGCCGAATAAGGATGGGATTGGATGTCCCCGGCAGTGTTTGGAGTTTATTGGTTTTGTTTTTCTTTATTTTAAAAATATTTGGAGACAAAAAAAACAAAAAAAAAAAAAATACCTAGCAGTGGTATGCGGGTGGTATTTTTTCGAATTTTTGAAAATATTGAGTATCGATATATATGCAGATTTACCAAGCTCAATAAATACGAAAAAATACTGGAAAGGGCGTTTTTTTTGTTTTTTGAAAAAAAAAATGTGAAACCGCAGAAACAAATAAATCAATAAATTAATAAATTGATTCCACTAGTTCCGCGAGGGCGACAGTATTTTATATTTCTCCCCTTTTTTTCCCTTTTTTGGAACTGGCAGTAATTCTCAGTATTTGTTTAATTTTATTGGAGTTGAACTTGGTGTTTATTAATTTTGTTGGAATTTATTTATGGGATGATTGAAAAAACAACTGCCCGAACTTTGGCGGGCTGTGTATTGGTGACGCTGGAATGCGCGGGATTAACGAGCTTTTTGCGGTACTGCAATTCGCGTGTATGTGTAGATATATGGATGGATAGTGCCCAAAATATGTAACTAAGAAAAAACACACTGAGACACAACAGTTATTTCACGTCGGCTTTAGGAATTTATTTAATATATATTTATTGGATGGTCGACGGAAAACTTGAGCTTTCGGAATTGGGGTGTAGTTATGTAGAAAAGTATGTATAAATGTATGTATGTATATATATATGGAATATGTAATATATGTAATATGGATGTAATATATGTAATATGGTGTAATATATGTAATATGGATGTAATATATGTAATCAATATGGCGGAAAATTTTATTGTAAATTTTGCCGGCGGGTATGTGTTGTAAATTTTCGATTTATTGTGGACTGTATTTGGATTTTTAATAATGTAAGCAAATATTGTCACAGCGGATGTACAATAAAAAATTAATATCAAAAATATTTGTGGGCCGAAATTGGCGGAACACTTAATTTTTGTTTCACTTTTTTGTGGAAAATTAATTGGAACTCAATTTTGAAATTAATTTATTTTTCACTGTTCACTGAATTTTTTGAAATTAATTTATTTTTCACTGTACGCTTGACTTTTTATTTGCACACTTTAATTTGGATTTATATTTTTTATTTTCTTCGATTTGATGGTGGATGTATATTTAGTGGATGTACGGCCAAATGCGAATATGAAACTTGTACATCAATATGCACAAGAAAAGGAATTAGAAAATAGGCAATATGGCCGCACGTTAAAAGAGAACGAAGAAATGAAAGACGGAATTGGAATTGTAATTTACTAACTGCCGTCGTCGGATTAAATCGGACTTGGATTTTAGACAAATCGTACAGAAAGTCAAACGAATTTTGTTCTTCGAATGGCTGACTTTCGACCGGCAGTTAATAAAGAAAATTAATAAATTGGCACTTATCTGGCTCGAATGGACCAAAAAATTTATAGCTAGGGCGTCGGGGATGATCGTCGTTTGGGGGCAGCTTCGTCAGACGTTGCGGCTGTTGCACGTACCGGGTAGCAAGCTGGAAGAGAGGGTGAAAACAACACTCGACGATCGCGGTACGCAAAGGAAGGAAAAAAACTCGATGTGGTTTTCGGTAATAGCGCGGACCGGCCGGGCGATGTATTTCATTAGTGTGACATAGAAAGACTAACTTAAATCTAATTGAGCGCTGCGTTTCAAAGCGCAGTGGAGAGATTCCGGGATCGGGAAAGCGGGAGAGCCTGGAATCGCAAGCGTCCAGTGCGGGAGAGCGGGAGAGCCTGGAGTCTCGAGTATCCAGTGCGGGCAAGTGGGCATTTGCTACGAGGGAAGCGCGGGCAGTTTAAAAGAGGGGAGAGCGGCGTAAACAATCGCGACCGATTATTGCTTTCCGTTTGATAAGTTATTAATCACGAAACCTCCGCTTAAGAGAATCTTGCTCAAAAAAGATTAAAGGAGAATAGTTACAAGAGTAGGACAATTGGCTGATGAAATAATTGAGAGGTAATTGAAACCCAATAAATCGATTATTTGTCAAAAAATTGGTTAGCAGCTGGCTCGCACTAGATCGGACCCACAGCGAAAAATTTGGAAGCTTTGCTTTTGTCTGGGGTCATTTTTTTACAGTAGCCTCGGGCTCGGTTTGAGTGAGAGGAGATTCTGCTAGTGAAGGTGGAATTTTAAGCGGTTGTAACGATTGAAATTGTTTATGAAACTCATAAGCTGAGAATATTTATTACCATTCCCATTAAAGTCAGAGTTTGTTATAAATGTCTAAAAATCCAAATTCATAGATTGTTTAAAAAACAGTTTATAAGAGCTAAATAAAAGTATTAAAAGTATTAAAAGTAAACGTTGAGAAAATTAGAGAGAAGTAAGAACATTGTAAACTTTCAAGATTACAATATGTTACGAACAGACTCCAAAAGAAAACTTCCTTATAATTATGAGAAGGTCGATTTACTTATGATACAAATTGAGGACTCTCATATAAGCGTATAGCCAAATAACTAATAACAAAGGTCAAAGATTCTAATAAGGTAACTAAATTATTTCTCTATGACAGATATGTCTTGGACACTCAGCCCGGATGGTAAGCAGTCATACATACATGTACATACATACCTACACCTTAGCACTGCCTTACAAGCAGAGGATTCTATTCTACAAACATTAGCTAAGTTAAGTTCTACACGGAATTTAATTTATTATATATTATTATATCCTGTATTCCTGTCTTTTACTTCTGTGCGAAATATTACAAATATTTACTCTTGTGAAATAGGCTAAGCATAAGTTAATGTGAGAGTATAAGGATCACATTTGCTGAGACCACTAAACCAAGAAGACCTAATTGTGACCCTACAAATCTTAACTCGTAATCTTAATCTTTAACTCTGCCAACGAGTCCTGACATTTAGCGTCAATTGCTCTTTCTTAATTTCTGCCATTTGTATTACCCCCAACATTATAGTAAAGTGATAAAAAATTTACTATTCCAATTTGTATTTAGCACCATTATTACTTACAATAATTTTTTTAAATTTTAAAGTCGGTACGCGTCTTTAACGGACCTTGCGTTCATTTGCCTGAAATCTACGCTCAGCCTTCACTTCCCAGTTTTCTGTATGGACTTCTAGATAGCTCGTCTTCTTTGACGTTTATCTCTCCCTGCATTTTAAGGTTTTTAGGATATTACCGCTGACTGGCTGATCGTCCTATTTGGTGATCCTGTATATTTCCACGTTGGATATGTCTTTACGGTCTTCCAGTTTCTTTAACTCGGCCTTTAAAAATCCCTCCCCATCCTCTTTCGGTAATCACTTTGGGGTTTCCACGATTGCCGCAGACAGTTTTTCCTGACCTGATCTGCTAGTCTCGTCATGTATCCTCGAGGAAGTTGTAAAGAAAGTCTCCACAGGTCTCCCAGTGCCAATTCGGCATTGCTCATGGGATCGACCATTATATCCTCTAGGAATCGCTTAGCGGAAGTTCACTGACAGACTTGCATGGCCATCTTTGCTTAGTCCTGCCTGTGTGTCCTCGTGCTTTCCTTCCATTCCCGGTGCCTGCCACTGCCCTCGGAATTCGGGGTTGTGAGTTTGAATTGGTACTAACAGCTTCCGGAATCTTCTCTTCAGCTACGCTACTAATTCGGCGATAACCGGCTCCTCTGCTGTCTGGTCAACAAAGTCACCAAAAAATTACTCTTCGGCGCCAGATGTATCGACCTGATTATTAAGTTTCTCGCTCGCTACGTAAACATGAGGCTTGCTTAGGGTGGTTGTAAGTTCGTTCGTGGATTGTATGATTGCTGCTCCGTCGCTTGCTGGCTGCTGCTGCGTCGCTTCTGGCTTAATGCTCACCAGTGTCGGAGATTGCACCGGTTCCACCGAGAACCTTGATGTTATGCGAACCTCCCTACCCGGACTGGCAAGGTGCATCGCCTAGCAGTGGACCTATGTTCCGCCTTATCGCCTTGCCACCTTTATTGCAAGCTCTCGGAGTTCAGTCTGGACTTTGCCGACAAGGTGTGTCGCCAAGCAGGTATAACTGGGTTCTATTTTAACCCCTAGCCTTTATCGTCGGACTCCCCGCAAGGATTCCTCAAGTTCGGTTTGACCACGACCTGGCACCGTAGGATCTCAGCTTTGTAGCCTCTGCGTTATAGACTCGTTGTCGTTTGCCGGCTTTGCGATCTTGATCCTTGGGCATTTGGTATTTGACTTCCCTGATTCCACGATCACACGCTGGTACTTGGACTGTACTTTTATATGCGTTGGGGGTCCCGTTATTTCCCTTCTAGAGATCGGGTTCGAAGTCCGGCAGTTTACCGTTTGACCTTGTTGCGACCAAGGTCGTGACGATCAAGGTCCATCACGGAACCATTTGTTCCTCTTTGTGTGGTTCCATAGTCCAGTAAACTTACTGTTTCGCTGTTGGCAATCCGCTCTCCTGCATCGGGTTTTAAGGAAAGTTTTAAGACTTCACACATAACGAGGGTAATTTTAAAGTAAACCAGGTTTCAAGTAGTTAGGTAGAACTGGGCAAACAAGTCAGCACAGTTTAATCGCACTGATAAAAGCATTGCGGAGGATTTACGCTTGATGTTCACAAAATTATAAAACGATCATTATGACTGCTAAGTTCATTAAAATCCGCCGAGCCACAACGTATGCAATAAATATTAGACGTATTTCCCCTCCTTTTGTACTTTTTTGAAGTGTTTGTATTACGGTTTTTAAGTATTTGAAACTTAACTTTGGCTTACACAGCCAAGGAAGTATATAATGTCTATGTTTTCGACTGTCAGAATACAATTTCCAATTGTATAAATGCCTGCATTTATATTGAGATATCATTAAATTCACATTTAAGAAGTAAAATGAGCAGCCAAATCATTATTATTATTAGACAGATTGAAATAAAATGATTACAAAGCAAAAAGAGTTTTATCTTTTTCTGGCTTTGGAATCATACTTATAATAGATGTTTTCTATTGTTGTGGAAAGTGACCCAATATCGTTATGGCGTTTAAAATTTCTTATGTTACGACAGCTGCATTGTATTGAAAAATGTTGTGAAGAAGTTTGAAAAAACGCTGTCTTTTTATGGATCGATGATGTTAGCCCAAGATTTTGCAACGGTGCTTCAGCTGGAGTCTTTGGGCTTGTATTGGGATGAACGTCGAACGTCATGCGAACTGTGAAAGGAAAATTTCACATTTTTCACATGAACTGAATAATAGCAGCTAATGAAGGTGTCACAGTAGGTCAGCCACAAAACAAAGCAGCAAAAGAGTTGTTCTGTAGAAAACTAAATTTTTCCAAATATGTCACAATCAGGGGGATCATTTAAAAAAAATGTATTGAAATAGTAGTATTTTAAAAATTAAAAGTAGTCTTGATAGTGTGATAAAAAACATAAAAATAGTTGCGTGACTGACAATTATTGAACTGATCGTTCTGTTGATAGAAATGAAAACGTTGGTTTGAGTCGAAGATATAATCACTTGAATATCCTTATCCAACCGATTACACCCAGGTGAATATAAGTGATAAGTTTTTTACGAACGCGACACGCCCGAAGATTTCTTCAGTTAAATTTGAAAATTAAACCGAATTTTGACAAGACAATACCATTATATTAAAAACCGTATCATACAAGTAAGCGAGATCAAAAATATTTCTCCAATAGTAGTTAAGAAAATTTTAGGACAGCTAAGAATATGCGTATACAATCGAAACATTAATTAATAAAACAATAGTTTATTTAGATGGAAATGAAGGACAGGACTGCAAATACTTCTTAGATACCTCCTTAAGGAAATATTTTATATATTTTTTTATTTATAAACGCTTTTCACAAATTGAGATTTTTTTATTTTGTTGTGATATTAGAAGGCTAAACAAAACATTAAGAGAAGACCCAATGAAAGGAATGAGTTACTGAATTAAATAAAACAACCTCTTCAGTTAAGTTCTGTTTTAAAACTGAATTTTATTTTCTAAGTCCCTGCTTAGGAAACTAACATGAAATTCTTATTCTGTGGCCTACGCAGAGGCTGCGTCTGCCTGAGCGGGAGGGTTATCATTTGACTCCCGCACCGGAACTCTTGGTGCAGTGTGAAAAACATCTCAAGTGCTTATTTTCGGTTAGGCTCAAGTGGCCTGCACTTTAAAATTACAAATCATAGTTTATGGCTCTAGATCGATTTACAGAGCTCATAAAGAAGGTATATGTGTTAATTACAATTGTTTATATTTATTTTCAATAACATTGCAATACAAAATTAGTGAACTGAATATTCGATATAATTTATTTTGCATAATAAATTTGACACCTTGCAACGGCTTGCTATTATTGATATTTAACATTTTAGTTAAGATTTATTTATATTTATTTATAATTTTTTTTTAGCATAAAACATTTTTATATCATTGATTTATTGTATCTACAAATTTAAATATTAAGCATACCGCTAGGTAATGCTATGTAACTGCCTTCGTATTTCTATTTTTCTTATAATATAAACAGTTAATATAGTTATTATTAGAATTGCTAAAATTAGGGATGCATGTCCAGTGTCCAATGATGAAAGTCTAACTCCCTCAATTTTAGTTTGTGAGTTTTTAAATAATTAAAGTTTTGTTAAAGGATTGATTTCGTCCATATGATTAATTAATAGCATGTCGAGCGGGTAATCTTAGTATTTTGTTGACTTCTCCAATGTAAGACAAAGCTAATGTTCCCCAATCTTCTAGCTGAATTCTGTATTGAGCAACCAATATGTTATCATCATTTCGAGCATTGACATTGTTTTGGTAAATCTACCATCTCTATTTTTGAGTTGCTACATTGAACTCTAGCCTTAGAATTGTTCTGAGCCTTAAAAAGACAACTACTTTTCTTGTCCAACTCAATCGATTTATACCTGCAGTTCGATGCCTTATTTTGTTTGAGTGGTTTAATCTCACAACTGTTGTCGTTAGCACTACTCCAAGGCCAACTTCCCAAAAAAAAATTATTTTATTCGACTACCACTTTTGACATTTATTAATAGTAGATTGTGCCATAAGGTGATATGCATCGATCTCGAAATTATAAATCAAGTACTGAGAATCTACTTGCACTGTGCGGTCGCCTAATTTAACCGGAACTGGGATAATTTTATAAAGCACTGAAGCATGTCTACCAAACAAAGGTATTTTGGCATTAATTATTATTAATTTTCTTATCCACAATTACTTCTTGTTGAAGAAGAGGGGGAAAAAAAGAGGTCTGGAGTCCACAATACGCAATCCAATACGTTTTGTGGTCGCATTGGATAAGAACTAAAAAACGTTCTACTTTTTCTTTACGGCACCTAAACTGGCCAACCGTAGAACGATGCTTTATAAGATGCCGTAGAAAAAAAATTTAAAATTGTACATATATATTTAAAAGACAGTAATTTGTAATATTATTAATAGTTTTGATTGTCAGTATAAAACAAATATAAACTCCGAAGAGAGCGGACGTGCTTCGCGCGAGCTCCGGGAAAAATTGAAATTGGTGTATTACAATATTGGCAAAAAGACCCGAAAATAAAAAAAATCAGTGATATGATAAAAAAGTGCAAATTATTTTATAAAAAGTTAATGACCGACGAACCAAATAAAGAGCGACTCGGTGAGCCGAAAAGACTGGTACTTCTCTATATCTCTACGCGCGATAGCGAAGTGCAAAAAACGTCTACAAAGAGCAACACGGCTCTACTAACAGTCGATACCCAAAGAGCACGATCTTGCTCACCCTCTCTACTCACTCTTACTCCTACTCCAACGGCGTGGAGTTCTCAAACTGCAGCGGTAAAACATATGCAATCGCAATAAAAGTTACAGAAAAACAACATCAAAACCAACAACTTCTACAGCAACGGCTCTTATCGCTGAATCGACTGCGATGTCGTCTAGTGCAGCGCCAAATACCATGTCATTTAAAAATATTTTTTTTCCTATATATGCTTTATTTATTGAATCTTCTCTATATGAGACTAACAATAAGTATATCAAATCTTAGTCCAGACACAGGGGTGATCAAGAATTTATAATGCAGTGTAGGCTGCTAGCTTTAAGAACTAACCATACAACATATAGATTAGTCATTTCATACAACGAAAATGGAAACACAAATTATTTCGCGGGAGGCCCCACAGCTGGTAGCGGCAGACCCCGGACACTTCGTGTGCGTTCGTGTTTTCTTCGCTCTCATTCTTATTCTTATTTTGATGCTCGCCCACTCATTGCACGAGTTCGGTCGTTCAGTCGCGGAGACGCGTATTTTTAAATCAAGAAGTAAGCTTTTAATGATTTTTATATATTTAAATTTCAATCGAAAACTAAAACAATATAAAAGTTTATTTTTTTCAATTTTGTTATTGGTAGGATAGCATTATAAAATGGATAATTTTCGTATGCTATATTTTTTTGAGCCGCGAAAACGCTGTTCTCGTCTCTTTCCGCCCTAAAATTCAATCGTCGGTAGGGTATGCAGGCACCATCATATCCCAGAACAACAACCAAAGCTCATTATGTTTGAAGTTTTCTCAACCAGTAAGCGCAGACACCGGCTGATTTATATTAATTGGAATACATACATATATGCAAAACATTTTTCTGCTACTATTGATTTAAATTTGTAAACCAAAATAAAACAAGTGAGAACGCTATAGTCGAGTGCCTCGACTATTATATACCCGTTACTCAGTTCAAATTATCAATTTGAATTCGGCGATCTCTTAGAGCTGGCAGCTTTACAGCACGAGCATCAGCACCAGCGCTTCTTTAGCGCAGGCAGCTTTTGTCCTGCACCAACAGCTGTGTTTATGTTTATATTTTTGAGTGCAATGCTTACATACATACACACATACGCCATTGTTTGACTCAGACCTCCAATTTGGATAACTTGATTTGATTTGCATAGTTCTTGGGATATATGTACTTCGGTATTGACAAATGAAAACCATCGCAATTTCCTTTAATAGAAATCCTTATCGAGAATTAACGTTGACTCTGTTGAGCACCTTGGCCAGCTGTTCCAAAGTCATCCGTTAGATGGCGCCATGAAAGGCGGAAATGTAGGCGCTAGCCAGGCTTAAGCGTTTAATGGGTTTTTGGGCGTTAGAGAGGGCGTGGCAAACTTTTATTAGGCCAATCGATAGGTATTGACGAAACAAATACATATCAATTAAAATTTTCATAATAGCATCAAAACTGTGGACACAGCTTGTAGCTTGTGGGCGTCAGAGGGGGCGTGGCACCATTTTGAAACAAACTTGCGCTGCGTAGGAACTCCTAAAATCTACATGCAAAATCCCAATCTTCTAGCTTTTATAGTTTCCGAGATCTCAGCGTTCATACGGACAGACAGACAGACGGACAGACGGACCTGGGTAGATCGACTCGGCTAGTGATCCTGAGCAAGAATATATATACTTTATAGGGTCGGAAACGCTTCCTTCTACCTGTTATATACTTTTGCACGAATACAATATACCCTTTTACTCTACGAGTAACGGGTATAATTAAAATGTATGCTGAAATATTAAAAAATATATTATAACATATAATATTCTTATTTTTATCATTAACCCAATAGTGAATACGCCCATATTGTTAGGGTATCAAGTCTGAAAAGTAGCAAAAGACAAAATATTCTTGCCGCATCAAATTTAAATAAACGCACACACGCGCACACACCAGCGCAGGCGCAACCTACTTCAAAATGAGCGTCTCTGAAACTGACCGACCGAACTCGTGCAATGAGAGCGCGAGTATCAAAATGAGAATAAAAACAAGAAAGGAAAGCTAACTTCGGGCGGAGCCGAAGTTGATATACCCTTGCAGAATATTCTGTAAATAATATTCTCCAACATTATTCATATAATGCATTCTAAATACTCATAAAAATCCCAACTTCCTAACTTTAAAAGCACCAAAGTTATTGCATTTTCAATCGTTCAGTTATATGGCAGCTATAGGATATAGTCGGCCGATCCCTATAATTTGGTAGGTCGGATTGATTGGCCAAATATAAAACTCATAGAAAATCCCAACTTCCTAACTTTAAAAACACCAAAGTTATGGTATTTCCTATCGTTATATGGGAGCTATAGGATATAGTCGGACGATCCTTATGAAATTTAGTAGGTCGAATTGATTGGCCAAATAAAAAAGCCATAGAAAATCCCAACTTTCTAACTTTATAAACACCAGAGTTATGGCATTTCCTATCGTTTAGTTATATGGCAGCTATAGGATATACTCGGCCGATCCCGGCCGTTCCGACTTATATACTGCGTGCAAAGGAAAGAAGGGTGTGTGCAAAGTTTCAATTCGATATCTTAAAAACTGAGAGACTAGTTCGCGTAGAAACAGACAGACGGACAGACGGACATGCTTATATCAACTCAGGAGGTGATCCTGATCAAGAATATATATACTTTATAGGGTCGGAGGTTTCCCCTTCACTGCGTTGCACACCTTTGACCAAAATTATAATACTCTCTGCAAGGGTATAATTAGGTTTAAAGTTAAATCTGAAAAACACACCGAAGATCCTTATGAAATTTGGTATGTCGGATAGATTGACCAAATAAAAAACCAATACAAAATCCCAATTTCCTACCTTTAAAAACACCAATGTTATGGCATTTCCGATCGTTCAGTTAAATGGTAGCTATAGAATATAGTCATCCGATCCTTATGAAATTTGGTAAGTCAGATTGATTGGCCAAATATAAAACCCATAAAAAATCCCAATATCCTAACTTTAAAAACACCAATGTTATGGCATTTCCGATCGTTCAGTTATATGGCAGCTATAGAATATAGTCGACCGATCCTTTTAAAATTTGGTAGGTCACATTAATTGGCCAAATATAGAACCCATAAAAAATCCCAACTTCCTAACTTTAAAAACACCAAAGCTATGGCATTTCTGATCGTTCAGTTATATCGCAGCTATAGAATATAGTCGACCGATCCATATGAAATTGGGAACGTCGGATTGATTGGCCAAAAATACAACCCATAGAAAATCCCAACTTCCTAACTTTACAAACACCAAAGTTATGGCATTTCGGATTAATCAGTTATATGACAGCTATAGGATATAGTCGGTCGATCCTTATGAAATTTGGTAGGTCGGATTGATTGGCCAAATATAAAACCCATAGAAAATCCCAACTTCCTAACTTTACAAACACGAAAGTTATGGCATTTCCGATCAATCAGTTATATGGCAGCTATAGGATTATAATATATAAATTATAGGATTATTGATTATTGATTAATTGAAACTTTGCACACACCCTTCATTCCTTGGCACGCAGTATATAAGTCGGAACGGCCGGGATCGGCCGACTAAATCGGCCGACTTATATACTGCGTGCCAAGGAATGAAGGGTGTGTGCAAAGTTTCAATTCGATAGCTTTAAAACTGAGAGACTAGTTTGCGTAGAAACAGACAGACGGACAGACAGACGAACAGACAGACGGACAGACAGACGGACAGACGGACATGGCTATATCAACTCAGGAGGTGATCCTAATCAAGAATATATACTTTATATACTTTTATATACTTTATATGGTCGGAGATGTCTCCTTCACTGCGTTGCACACTTTTGACCAAAATTATAATACCCTCTGCAAGGGTATAATGAGAGCGAAAAAAACCCGAAGGCACACCAAGTGTCCGGGGCCTGCCGCTACCAGCTGTGGGGCCTCCCGTTGTATGAAATGCCCAGTCTACATATATGTTGTATGGTTAGTGCTTTAAGTCTGAGATGTATCTTCTTGCATTCAATGTGCCTCCGCCAGGCTAGGCGTCTGTCGAGGTGGACGTCGAGATATGTTACATAGCTGGCGTGGGGAATCTGCGTACTATTCAAAGTTAGCGGGGGGCACGATTGTTTATTAAGGGTATATGTTTATTAAGGGTTTATGTTTACACTTTTGCTCATTAATTTTGATTCGCCATTCTGATAGTCTAAAAATATGACCAAAAAAAAAAAAAGAAAAAAAAGAAAATATTCAACAAGCGGGCCCGGCCATACAGACCGACATGGATCGCTACATCCAAATTAAGCGAAAGCTTTGCCCGCAGAACATCGCGATGGGTAATAAGCCAAAAGTAAACTGTGTCAACAACAAGAGTTGTGCCCTCCTAGCTAAAACTTAACCAACCATTAGGAAGAAAAGCTCGAATGTCCTGATTAACCAAATTATTGCGCTTGGTCGAGGACGGAAATTTTCACGTTGTTCCGATCACTAAAGGAAATATTCACGAAACCAAACTTCATACCAAATCCGAATTTACATTTTTAATAGCTCTGTACCGGCAGCTTAGTCATCAGCCAATTCCGCTGGATAAGTTGAAAAGCAGCCCGGTGGGTCTAAAAATTTTCAGCCTGAGGTCGCTAATGAATCAGGAGGTAAATATAAACTTTCGGTTGTTCTTAATAGGCAACAATTATTTGTTTCTAGATTTACTCCCGAAACGAAATCTGATGATGTTATTTGTATAAGAAATATACCCATAAAAAAAGTTTAACCACAAAAAAACGAGCACAATGTACTTGATTCCCATTTTTAAAATCTAATGTTCATGGTGAGGAACAAAAGTTACTTTATCAAAGAGTTTGAAATCGCGGCAGCCGTACCACAAGAACCCAGTGATATCCTCGTATATACGGCAGAAATACCGACTTTCCAGCAAAAATTTGTTCACAATTATCACTTATGAACATATTGATACTATCTACATATGAAGTAGCATATCTGGGAATACACCTAAATAGGCTTACTTAGAGGAAGCTCATACAAGCGAATAGGGAACCAATAAAACAGAAGTCCCGACAACTGCATAGGCTAATTAATAACAGAGGAAAAAAAATGGTCCTACGTAACCTAATTCTTCCATCTTAAAATTCATAATAGTTATGGTAATTTAACATCCTTATTTTTTCTAATCTATTTAAGAAAAGTTTTTGAATGTAAATTATAGTGTTTTTTTTGACACTGTGGCTCACACATTTTTGATGGCAAGAATATATCAAAATTTATAAAATGAACGGTAAATTTTTTAGAAAGCTAACAAAATATGGTTGTTTCTACATATGTAATTATATATACGCCTTTTTGCTGGGAACACTTTTTTAATTCAAAAACTAATCTTTAAACTCTGGCGGTTACATTAAAATCCTATTTCATTCAACTAATTATTAAAATAAATGTTATATTTTTTCAGTATGCTCATAAATTGGCTTATTTGATTGGACAAAGTATTCAACGAGATGTGGCAGAAACGCTTTTGGAAAAACTTTTCTACCTTTAAACTTTGAAAAGATTTTTGTTAATAATATCAACTTGAACAAAATGAACTACATTAAAATGTATATATCATATTTTTATGTCGCTTTACTTTATTTTGCAGATGGGAATGTTGGGGGTAACAAAAATGAAGGAATAACAATTGTTGGCCGCTTTATCGGCCATGTAAAATTATCGCCCTTCGGAATGTTAAAATGATTTGTCGGAGTGAAAATCCCGTTGCCCAAATCCGTGACTTAAAGAAAGTTTAGAATTCATCTTTGATGATCATTTGCTCAATTGTGTAACAGTGAATATGGCTAAAATTCAGGGTTCAGAAATATCACACAATAACCAGAGAAAAAATGTAGAGCGAAAAAAGCGAATCTGGTGTTGCCAGATTGCATGCTTAGCATATACAAGGTGTGTGTCAAAAGTTTCCAAACTTTTCAAAAAGAAAAAAAACTACAAAAAAGTTTGGAATGAAACTTTGCATTAATTCAAAATAGTCTCCCTCCGACTCAATACAACGATTTGCACGATTTAAAAGTGATTCGAATGAGTGTTTTAGCTCGTCAACCGGGATGGCCTTGAGTATGTAGGTCGTCGCCTTTTCAATGGACTTTATGTCATCAAAATATCTTCCTTTCATTGCCAATTTTAATTTTCCGAATAGGAAAAAGTCACACGGAGCTAAATCAGGTGAATATGGTGAGTGGTTGACGGTAAGAATGTGATTTTATGTATGTATGTATGCGAAATATTATAAACAACATTATTTAACAATGTTATAAAAACATGAGTCGTTCTCCTCTTTGTTACCTAAATCTGATATTAGTCAAATATGTTTATTCAAAAATATATGTTGCTGCTCCTCGCCTTCCCCCACAGCTGGGAACCATTTTTTAGTTCGGGCATAGAGGTGTCCGAGCGTTTATAATCCAGTGGAGTCCGCTTGTAGCGTGTAACCATTATACCATTGTGTTCTGGATGGGACGAATCTACACGCTTTAGAATCCGGCTCTAGCTCGTCGGCTTTGGGGGTGGAGGGAAGTGTTGCTTGCTACAAATTATTATTGATAAGACTAGAATTGAGCGTGCTCCGATAAAAGAAAAGCTAGTTGCAAAACCGGAAGAATTATATAAATGAATGAATAAGATAGGCAAAAAGAAATAAATTCGAGAATTTAATAAAAGAATTTCGCAGAAAACTGGTGATATTGTGTTTACGGTACGCCTCCCTACCTAATATCACCTACTGCTAGAGCATGGCTCTGGTGATCCCTTGTGTACCCTAGGACCGTAGAAACATCAGCTGAGTTCAGTTTATTCAATTTTTAAGTTTATATTTTTGTAATATTTTTAAAGTTATATAACATTCTTATATTTCCTTAGTAAAACTACAAAAAAAAATTATCCAGAATATTCAGCGAGAAGAAATACATTACAAAACAAGAAAGTAAAGCTAGCTTCGGGCGTAGCCGAAGTTGATATACCCTTGCAGAATATTCTGAAAATAATAGAATGTGGCAGCTATAGGATATAGTCGACTTCCGACTTATATACTGCGTGCAAAGGAAATAAGGGTGTGTGCTAAGTTTCAATTCGATATCTTTAAAACTGATAGATTAGTTCGCGTAGAAACAGACAGACGGACAGACAGACGGACAGACAGGCGGACAGACGGACGGACAGACAGACGGACAGACAGACGGACAGACAAACGGACAGACAGACGGACGACAGACGGACATGCTTATATCATCTCCGGAGGTGATCCTCATCAAGAATATATATACCCTATTGGGTCGGAGATGTCTCCTTCACTGCGTTGCACACTTTTGACCAAAATTATAATACCCTCTGCAAGGGAATAAAGATATACATTAAAAAGTAAAATAAATAAGTAAACATGTGTGTAAAGAATGATTGTAAATAATTATATACTAAAATTAGGATAAAAAGTATTCTGTCTAATAACTTCAATGCATTCTTTCACAAATTGCTAAGCATTAAATATACAAATTATTTTTTCTCTAAATTTTCATTGCATGTGGCTCAAGCTGGCTAATGACGCTTACGTTTTAAGATGTGAAAACTCAAAAAAATGTATATAAATTCTTTTAACAACTTAAATTTGTAATTGGCGTCATTAATTAATTTTTCCTTTTAGTTTATTTCGGTTTGGTTTGAAAGGAGTGTAAATTAGGTATAGAAATTATAGAGAAAAATATAACTTACACAGCTGATTCCTAGGCGGTTGATCGATCTTCCGACGCAGGTAGGCTGGAAAAGAAATCAAGGCGTTTATTCTGCTCTGACCTGGTGATAATATATACACTTAGACTTTCAAACATAGAATCGAAATCAAACGAATTTAAGAAAACTTTTGCCAGGATGGTAATATATACACTTTGACTTTCAAACATAGAATCGAAGTCAAACGAATTTAAGAACACTTTTGCTAGGATGGTGATAACAGAAAACTGAAGCGCGCGCTTTTGAAATGATTCCATTACTTTTTTACTTATTAATTAATTTCTTAATATTTTCTTATACTTTTAAAAATTACTTCAGAGTTATTGTTACTTAATTTTTTTAATTTAACTTAATTTTAACTCATTGGCAATGTTAACTCTTTATATTCCTCCGTTATTTCTCTCCGTCTAGTCATTGATTCATTTTTTTGTCACAAAAGTTGCTGGACACTATTTTTAGAGATTACGGCGGTTAGTTAGAGGTCAACATTGAAGTTAATTCGGCGAAAGAAATTTATCAATTTTGGGCGGTATAATTAATTTCTCATCTTGCTACATTTATATAATAGATGGAGTGAAAAGTAACCTCCTTGGAAATGAAAAAAATTTTTTCTCAAATGTTTTTTATTTTATTTAATGTAGTCACCTTCTAGCTCGATACACTTATTCCAGCGATTTTCCAACTTCTTGATCCCACCCGCAAAGTAATTTTTCGGAAGGTCTGCAAAATACTCCTCTGCGGCGTCGATGACTCCCTCGCGTGTGCTGATTTTTTTTTATTAGTGAGCCATCTTACCAGGTTCGGGAAGAGATAAGCAATTGGAGCCCTAAGTCACTTATTTTACCCGTAGTTGCTACGCTCTTGTGCGCCGTTGAATTGTCTTGCAAAAACAAAATTTTCATGTGAAGCCATTTTGCAGTGATTTCGGCCTTCAATCGCTCCAACAATGCATAGTAATACTCGCTGTTGATGGTTTTTCCTTTTCCGAGGTAGTCCGGGAAGTGTATGCCATGACAATCCAAAAAAAACTGACGCCATAACCTTTCCGACCCATCGAGCCCCCCTCGGCCGCTTCTAAGCACTCGTGCCGGCTTTGGTCCATTGCCGGGCACTCATTCTGTTCTCTGGTGTGTAATAGTGGATCCAGGTTTCATCCACAGTTACCAATCGGCGCCAAAAGTCCGCCGGATTCCGCATCAGTAAGTCCAAACACTCTTTCGAACTGCTCTCGCGTTCGAGTTTTTGGTCCGGAGTGAGCATGCGCGGCAACCAGCAGCAGGATAACTTTTTCATATGCAGAATCTCGCAAAAATATGGCGTGTGCGCTCAGTACTGATCGTTGGGGCATCTGCTATCTCGCACACTCGGAAGCCCTTCCGCTGCGGACTTCATCGGTAGTGGAGTTGCGGCCATCACGAAACTCTCGAAACCAATATTTTACGGTGTAATCTGACGGAGCATTTGCCCCATAATATTTGTCCAATTTTTCTTTTGTTTCCTTCGCCGTTTTGCCTCTCAAAAAATAATGTTACGAGAGAACGAAAATCGTTTTTGTCAATATTCAAAATGATGCCAAACACGTCAACAACAATCATCCTTTGAAATTGCGCAGCGCTTTGGTAAGTTTCATGGAGATAAATGCAATAGAGCGCTCATCACCTTCTCAGACAACTGTACCAATACAGCACCTACCCCAGTTTTGCTGGCATCACAGTGTATCGCAAAAGGTTTCGAAATGTCTGGGCTACATAATACAGGGGCTGGACTAAGGCACTGCTTTAGTAGTTCGAATGATTTTATAGCCTCATCGGTAGTACTAAATTTGCGTTTGGTGCTTATCAAATCCGTTAACGGAGCAGAAATCGAAGCGCAAATCGGGACAAATTTCCTGTACCATCCGCACAATTCCATAAAACGCCTTAAGCTTCTCAACCTTTTGAGTAGTGGAATAGTGATTGTAGTCATTTTTTCTGCGTCAGAACGTACCCTCTGTCGCCTATTGTATGACCCGTACACGTCACATGCAGAAATGACTCTTCCCTATGTTGCACGCTTTATGTGAAAAGCTAATTCCCTGAGCACGTCCAGGTGATATTAAAAACTAGAGGAACGTATCAATGGGTCTAGGTAAATAAACACTTCATTCCTCAAATGAGCAGGAACCACCTTGTCCATTAAACGGGACATTGTGCTAGTTGCATTGGACAAACCAAATAGAAAGACCTTAAATTGGTTAAAGACCTACCCGGGTCTGTAACCGCGGGTTTGGCCATTCCTACGTCAATCGAATGTGAAATTAAGTTTGTCTTTCCAAAACCTTGTTGGGTAAACGTGAGAAAGCAATTCACGACATTATTCAGTTTGCCCTTCTCCATTTAGGGCAATTCGTGTTGATCTACCTCCTCTTAATGATCAGACTCGGTTGAAGCTGCCTCAGGGGAAGAAGATCGTATAACTTCCAGAAGTCTATACCCAAATATAGTTTCTGCTTAGGAGAAGGTACTCTATACATTTTTATAAGCCTTCTTGACGTTGCCATATTCTATTTCAGTATTCAGGAGTTTTATTATTTTGTGCGATTTACCGTCAGTGGCCGCAGCAATTCCTTTTATTCTTCTCTACCTACTATCTCACTGGCTAAGTCTCCTCCAGCACAGCTTATCGAGGCTCCAGAATCTAATAGACCATAAACAGTACAATCCAGGCATCGCATTGGCATCGCGGTCCTGCCGGAATGGAATTTATGTTTTTCAAGCTGGTTTTACATTTTTTTACATTTTTGGAAAACGATCTTATTCTATGATTACTCCGAGAAATACGTCTAGATACAACATGTATTTGTATAACATCTGACTGTCACCCCGGTTGGAAAAAAAAAAGTTCTAGACAGCTGAGAAGTCCGTCATATGGGCTAGGGAGAAGGTACCCTGCAACAGCTTATCATATACCGAGCTGGCATCACCAGTTAAGCTCCTCTAGCTTTAATCGATATCTAATTTAGGATCGATTAATATCGTTTAAATTAAACCAAACAAAAATTAATTCTGTGGGCTTCACTCGCTACTACTAAACTTCTGTCCCTTTGTGAAGCTTACTACACGAGAACGAAGATTATAAATTGCTTTCGTTGCTCGCGGTCCTGCCGGAATGGAATTTGTGTTTTTCAAGGTGGTTTTACACTTTTTTACATTTTTGGAAAACGATCTTATTCTATGATTACTCCGAGAAATACGTCTAGATACAACATGTATTTTTTGAAGTCTTGGAATTGTAACATTCCTTAACATAGAAATTTGACTATGAAGCAAAGAAATAACAGGATTATTAAGTTCGTCCGGGAAAGAAAGAGAAACACTTGCGTTTGTGTCCTTCTTTAATCGGTCATGGTTGACTGATTTCGGCTGGCATTCGAAGACTTCTGTTTGTACTGCAGCTTCGACATGCCGAGCTTGGAGTTTTTTGAACATTTGTAACAGCTAAGCTTATATCTATTAGCTTCACCGCAACCATAACCAAAAACACGTCTGTCCGATAATCATTTTTGGAATGATTACAGATCAGCTACTGCCTTTATGTCGATATTTCAAATTTCAGGTCGAATTTCGGGACGAAGGCTAATTTTTAGCACTCGGAGAAGTTTACTAGTCGTCCATGGCTGGTCCAATTGGTCGACTAAACCTGATATGGTATCGTATAAACTATCAAACGATTCGGTTGGCTTTTGCTTGGTATTCCTTATAAGCTCTTCAATATCCGCGTCATTCCTACTAATTCAAATTTGGTCGTCGGCGAATTCCGCCATTTGCCTTATGGTATCGCCATTAAAACTCGTCTTTGAAAAGAACACAAGCATTCCTACACAGCACCGTAAAGTTCCCATCTAACGTTTGTTTTGTCTCTACTCTATATATAAAATTGTCGACAAAAACACATACCCCGGAAAATCTTAATTTCAGTATTTGAACTACTTTATCTGGTCGATTTAGTAACTTGCTAGAAACTGTGAACTTTATCGATCGACTGCTGAGAAAGTACTTCACTTCTAGCGTAAGCCAGAGGCGTGTTTGAATTTACCATGACCTTATGCACACTTTCTGCAATCGAGTTTTGTATTAGCTCAGACATCTTCTCTGAGAGCGTGGCTAATGGCTTTCGCTCCATGGCTAGTAAAGTAATTGCGTTAGCAGTAATGACACTTGTATTCGTATTAGCGTTGTTAGTGCCAGCTTTACGTCCCGATACAGCAGGACTCTCGACTAATGGGTTATTAACCTGTGGTCGAGATTTTGATTTGCTGCCCTTATCTGGTCTCGAAGCTACGCCAATCTAGCCGATGGGACCGGCCGTGAGGTAACCCAAACATTCAGAGTGACCATTCAGCTAGGTAATGCACGGGTCAGTATCTCCGTCCTCATTATGGCGGATGTGCTAGACGACCTCCTACTTGGGATGGATTTCCTGTTTTAAGGAGCAGAAACACTTCAGTGCGGCGGAGTTGCACTCACGCTCCAACCGCGCCCTCAATTCGGGGCCCGAGGAACATTTAAAAAAAAAAATGGATACTCGCAGATACCAGTATCGCCTGACGGCCGTGAATGCACGGCGTTCACTGTCCCCGGCCGTGGATTATTCCACTGGAAGGTGATGCCTTTCGGCCTACACTCGGCCCCAGAGACCTTTCAACGAGTCCTAGACACAGTCATCGGCCCGGACATGGAGCCGCACTCTTTCGCACACCTCGATATGATATCGTCGTAATCGGTTCCACGCCAGTCGCCTGAGGAAAGCCAACCTCCGTCTGAATCGGAACCAAAGATTTCCCTCCTCAAGAAGGACCGAAAGTGGGAATGGTCAGTTAAGCCAGAAATGTGTAAAATAAGTGCCTAAAAGTATGCTACAAATGTGTAAAATAAATGTCTAAAAGTGTGCTACAATTGTGTAAAATAAGTGTCTAAAAGTGTGCTACAAATGTGTAAAATAAGTGTCTCCATACACAACCCCACGGGCCGAATAGCTCGGTGGGCGTTGGACACAAAACTTGGTCGCCGACGCCTTATCGCGCCATCCATGCGCGAGCATCCAACAAGCGCAGGTGCAGGACCACACCTGTAAATGGATCAACAAGATGCTTCGTCGGATTCAGCAGGAACCCGCAAAGTACCCCGACAACCGCGAGGAGAACGGACAGCTATACCGACGTATAGGCTTGCGACCGGAAGTGGAGGTTTACACCCCCTGGATGCTGTGTGTGGGCACTAGTTTCTACAGGAGGGTATTACAGGAGTGCCACGATTATCCAACCGCCGGGCACCTGGGCGTACGGAAAACATGTACGCGGGTGGCCCGAAAAATATTACTGGCCCGGACTGTTCCGGTTACGGTTCTTCTGGTATTCCTGGATTGCTTCAGCAAGTGGGTCGAACTTATCCCCTTGCAACTGGCCACAGTGCCGTACTTGGAGCGAGCCTTCCGAGAACGGATCCTCAGCCAGAATACCGAACTCTCTGGTTTGTGACAACGGGACTCAGTTCACCAGTATCGGCGATAGTGGAAGAAGAGGAGCCCAGGGGTCTGCCACTCGGGCACCCTCACCTCACGACGACGCCCCCACACCCAACGCCCAGCAGCCGACCACGAACGCGAGCCACCGGGAATTTTGGCAAATCTCAATCGTCGCCGCCATGCACCGTGGCATATCGAGGAGGCTCCCACCGACGAGGACTCAGGGACGGGTTCAGAGCCCGAACAACCGGGGACCCTCATGCGGGCACCTGAAGGGTGGCATGTCCCTGACAGGTGGATTCCGGTCGAGTTTCACGACCAAGTACAGGAGCGTATCCGAGGCGCGAACGGCCGGAACCTGCGCTTTTGGGCGGAAAGGGGAGGGGACCGTTACTGCATCCAGGTAACACGACAGGGAACCTACGTCCGCATCCGCCTCCGAAGTAGGGATGGAGTGTGAGGAGCTGAATGAACAGCCCTCACAAATATACATATGTACATATTTTATAGGTTAAGAGTAGGATTAAAGCTAGGATAATAAATTTGTAGATGATAAGTTAGTGTAGGTTGAGCAAACAAGTATCAACCGAGCTGAACAGCATCGGCGATCGACACCCGAAGGGCGCACTTAGGAACAGCGCCGAAGTGAAGACAACGGGCCGAAGCCAGACGCCGACACAAAGCTCTCGTGCCGGCCGAAGGCGAGAACACCCACGGCCAAGGACGGCCCGAGATCGCCCTCTGCTCGCCGATCGTGACAATCGGACGTGCATCTCGGAGCTGAAGGAGATAACGAGGATACCACGTGTCCGGGACTTAGCGGCGCCCAACCGAGCGGCACCAATACCGGCCGCCCAGGACTACGGGTCCGTGAGGCTTCGCCATCGTGATTAGGCGGGCTCCCACGACGATGGAGGAACAGGAGGAGCTGGTGAGAAAGGCCTCGGGCCAAACCGTACGGAAGCAACTCTCGTGGCGGTGAGATAGATAGGAGTTAGAGCTAGGAAATACTTATGTTAATGGACAAATAAAATACTTAAGGAAACATTTTATTTCGGCGCTTTTCTGGCAAGGTTTCCTCCCTCCCTTCCCCAGTTCCTTACGTGGCTCGGCAGCCAAGGCAGGAGCGGCACCCGGGTTTTCGGGGTCGTGGACTCTGCGGCCATGGAAGCCACTCCCACCTCTTTCCGATCTGTATACGGCTCCCGGCTGAAGGGACCGCAATCCACCTCGGGACTCCCACGGAGCCAGGCAGGCGGCTCACGGGTGTCGTAGCCGTCGAACCTGGCCCCTAAAACACCTTCGTTTGGTCAAACGAGCTCAACACCCGGCGCATGGGAACGGGCGGCAGCCGTACTCACGGGACCGGCTCAACTGCACCCCTCTTCCACCTCCTAACCTCTTCATGTCCAACAACTCCGGCCATTTGACCACCCGTCCTGTCCGTCCCAGCAAATACATAAATATTGCTGTGGAGGACCCCGGTACGACTTTGTATGTATCCTGGCCCGTAATTAGCATCCTTACATAATGGCGCCTAAGCAGGGACTAGATAGGACATGCAGGACGTCAAGGACATCGACATCCACCGTGGATTAAAGCCCCACAGTTTGGACAGTATAGGAGGAAGTTTATTGAGGTTACAGGGACTTTTGTGCCAGGGAGCACGCGGGTGCCATGACCACATTTTTCGGGACGCAGAAGTTCATACGTACACACGGACACACATACATACGTACACACGTACACATAAACGCATTGGGGACGAAGATCAAGCTAGCAACAACGAACAGGTCCCCGAACAAACGTCGGCGCACACGACGCAAAATATAGGCACGACCAAACGTCGGCGTACACGAAGCGAAATATAGGCACGAACACTACGTCGGCGTACACGACGCGAAACATAGGCATTAAGCTTAGAAACGGACGAAGACAGACAGACGCGCTCCGAAGACAGACGAAGAAGTTAGCGGCGACGTCCCAGCCGACGTACGCCCGAAGTTTTTTCCGAGGAGGATACCCGAGGTGCCGTGCCAGTATATAAGGCCGGCGGATCAACCGAACCGCAGCTAGTCAACCAGAGGCAGTCAACCAGAGTTAATCAACCAGAGTTAGCCAACCCGGAGTCAGTTAATTCCTCCGCGATCTAACAAAGGACAACCATCTCCAACAATCCTCGAAGAATCACGAAGGACTACACGCCGTCGCCAGCAACGAAGGACTACACCTAGAGTCAACCACCACCACCCAGCTAGGATAACGAATCCTACCCTACTCTATTTGAGTACACATGGATCTCGTACCGAAGGAAGCATGAGTTCGAAACCGGACGAGCTGAAAACTGGTTCCAAAACTTCCTTGAGTTCTTGTTGCCGCTGTGTTACTACCAACGTCTGGAAGTCGAGATACGCACTCGATACCAGAGGGCAAACCAGCCTTTCAAGGACTACCTCATCGACCTCAAACTAGAACTGAAGCGAATTTTTGAAAATATGCGACAGGACGACAGGACTTCAATACGCTGGCCGAGTTAACGCAGCTTGCCGTTAACTTTGAAGTCGCTGGCAGCCGCATAGGCCGAGCACTCCGAGGTTACACAACCGGCCAGCCGACGCTGAACACCAAGGAACCGGACTAACATTGGATATTCAGCAGTCCATCCGACACAGCAACAACGGCATCTTCAGGGACCGCAGTCCCCAGGACGCATCAACGCAAGCAGGGCCTGCCGCAACTGTGGTCAGGAGGACACAGCGCGACAGGGTGTCGATATCCCAGAATCATGTTCTGCTGGGCCAACAGGACATTCGAACCGTCGACTGCGGCAGTAACCAGTCGCCGGGAAACGGGCAAGGCCCTCGAGTATCCGGGAGCTACTCGAGGACCCCTTCGAACGCCCAGAGACACTGAGAACCACGATCCAACAGGATCACAACCGTATCCGCGCAAGAGTTACGGTCGAGGGACGATCCCTCAACGCCACCTTGTATACGGGGGCCTCGCACAGCTTCATGAGTGAGCGCCTGGCCAGAAAACTCGACGATGGAAGTAACCTCCGAGCCGTACGCTCCCACGTCAAGCTAGCTGATGGGACCGGCCGTGAAACACTCAGGGTGACCATTCAGCAGTGAGAAGCACGGGTCAGCATCTCCGTCTTCATTATGGAGAAAACTCTACTTAGGATACATTTCCTGTGTTACGAAGCAGCCACGCTCCAGTGCGGTGGATTTGGACTCACGCTCTAACCGCCCCTTCAAGCCGCCGTGCAGGCGCACACACAGATGGAAAAAGCCGCCACGCTGGCGCACACAACAATGGGACAAGCTGCCGTGAAGGAGCACAAATCGACGCGGGCAGAACGGACAGCTATACCTACGTATAGGCTGGCGTCCGGAAGAGGATAATTACACTCCCTGGAAGCTGTGTGTGGGCACTAGTTTCCGCAGGAGTGTCACGATCATCCAACCGCCGAGCACCTGGGTGTACGGAAAACGTGGCCCGTATTGTTCCGAGATGTAGCCGTCTACGTGCGACGATACCTGAGCTGCCAATGCTTCAAGGTTAGCCAGAAGGAGGCAGCTGGAAAAAATGATCAGACGTCAGGTTGACGAACCTTTCTAGATCATCTGCGCCGACTTTGTGGGCCCAATACCGCGATCGAAACAAGGAATACAGTTGTCCTTGTATTCCTGGACTCCTTCAGCAAGTGGAACGAACTAATCAACATGCGACGGGCCACAGTGCCTTATTTGGAGCGAGCCTTCCGAGAACGGATCCTCCGACAATTCGGAATCCCGAAGACTCTGGTTTGTGACAACTGGACTCAGTTTACGAGCAGAGCCTTCCAGGCTTTCTGTAAATCTCTGGGAATGGAATTATGGCATAACGCCCCATACATGCCGCGACAGAACCCTACAGAGAGGGGTTGCCGACGAGCCGTAGAATACCAGGGATCAACTACTCTCAGAAATTTCTCTCGCGGTCAACAGCAGCGTATCTGGTACCACTGGTTTCAGCCCCGCCTTTCTTTTCCAAGGCCGGGAACCACGCCTGCCAAACGCATTCTACGACGAGGTGACCCCAGGACGGGAAAACGCATTAATCCCGCCTGGAGAACGAAGCCACGTACGCCCGCCCAGCCGGAGACGCCCGCAACGTAACGACGACTCGGCCCGTAACCACTAGCACGCCGGAGAGACGACCCGGACACCTACATCGCAGGACCGTGAAGCGATCCAGAGGCGGCTACTGCAGAAATTGGCAAATACCAATCGCCGCCGCCCCGCACCGTGGCCTATCGAGGAGGCGCAATCCGATGAGGACTCAGAAACCGAGTCAGAGCCCGAAGAACCGGTGCCTCTCATGCAGGCACCCGAAGGCTGGCCCGTCCCCGAAGGATGGATTCCGGTGGAGCTCCACGTCCAGATACGGGAGCGCACCCCTAGGGCGAATGGTCGAAGCCTGCGGTTCCTCACCGATATCGGCGTGGAACGTTTCCGCGTCCAGGTTTCACGGCATTCACCTCCGAGGTAGGGATAGAGTGTGACGACTGAATGTATATAAATGTAAATATATAGGCTAAGAATAGGATTAAGGGTAGAATAGGCAAACGTCTCTAAGTTATAAGGGCACCATGTACATATCAGCATAAGAGCTACACAGCCAAATCGACATGTATATGGCCGGGCAGACTATCAGTATCCCGCCTTAAGAGCCAGAACACAGCGGCAGAGCGGCAGAGCCAACATCGGCAGAGCCCCATACCGACAGAGCCCCGGCTGAGCCACACATACCGGTAGAGCCCCAGCAGAGACACGACAGAGCCGGACACCCAGCAGAGCCCGGACACCCAGCAGAGCCCGGACAGAGCAACCAGCGACCGAGCCGAACATCATCCCCAAGTTTCTCACCTGGATCAGCAGCCAATCCGGGAGCGGTACCCGTCGAACCTGTGCCCTAAATCACCTTCGTTTGGTCAAACAAGCCCGACACACGGCACACGGGATCGGGCCCGTTTCGGCAACATCCCGGTAGGGTTGCGGAACGGTCGGCACCCGGACTCACGGCATCGGCTCAACTGCATCCCTTTTCCACCTACTAATTTCCCCATGCCCAACGACTCTGGCCATTTGTCACCCGTTCCGTCAGTCCCAGCTAATATATAAATATTTCTGTAGAGGGCCCTGGTACGACTTTGTATATAGCCTGGCCCGTGATTAGCATCCTTACAAAATAAAAAAAAATAATTTTAAAGGTTTTATTTTTCTATTTTTATATTTATAAAAATATTTCTTTCAGATATAGTAATTTTTTACTATATCAGAAGTATGCTTTTAGTTTTGTCAAAATGGGACAACAATATTATATAGCTGCCATAAAAACAATAGTAATATAGGCATAGAAATTGAAATGTAATCGTTTTGTAATAACTGCAAGGGTATATAAACTTAGGCTTGGCGAAGATTGCTTTCTTTCTAGTTATAGATGTGGCCTGCAAACATTTGGTGAAGGTGGTGCTTGATGCGTCAATTGCATCTGATTAAGACTCCGGTTCCGCCGTGGGCTTTTCCATACGGATGTTCTGTGCGGTAAAATGTGTAACCTCTATTTAAAAGTTGTATTTGCTTGTGAGGTGCGCTTTTTCCAGCAATTGTGTTAATTCAAGTTTCTACCGTGAAACACCATTGGTATTCCACATTGATATTTGTAGATAATTCATAGATAATTCATACTTTACCATCATGTTCTGGTTATGAACAAGTTTTTGCATAGTCGTTTTCATAAATGACATTAGTTTCAACATGTTTTGTTGCATCTTAGTTTATTTGGCTGTCCTGGAGCCTGCTGAGAGCTTTCTTGGTGAGGCTGGAGTGGACATTCAAGATTGTAGAGCATCAGCATAGCAGATGCTATTGGGCGGGGATCAATACCAGCAGGAAAGGAGAAAAGCGCGAGCGTATGTGGAGAAGAGAAGCGGCTAAATTTCCATGCCGGCGGCTTGGGGACTCGAACACGTCCTTGTAAATTTGCCCCCTGATCTTGACGCAGAGCCAGCTTAGGTTAGGTAAGATCGCCACAGATGTATGGGCCAAAAGCCGTTTCTTTGGCTTACTGAGCTCATTCTTTTGTTAATTAATTAATTGTTTTGAGTTTTTGGTTCAGCGCCATTTCGCATATCTTTTCCCAATTTCAGTAAGTTCGTAACACGTCCGCTCAGTTCCGTACTAAATGAAATTTTAGAACTTATCTCTGATGCTTACTTGCTCATTTGTTGAACAGTGAATATCTCCAAACTTTTGGGTTCGGAAATATACTTAGTTATATGGTTCTATGCGTTTTTTGATCAATGTAGTAGCAACAAAACTGCTAGTTGAGTCACCTATACCACTAGCCATTAAATTCTGTTTCAGAGGCAGATTTTGCACAAAATCCAAATTAACATTTTTTAATAGGTCAGTACCGGCAGCTTCCTTAACAGCGATTTCCGCTAGAGAAATTGAATAGCAGCCCGGTGGGTCTAAAACTTTTCCGCCAGGGGTCCTTAATGATTTATGTTACAAATGCGAATTTATGGGGTAGTAAAAACAGGATAAATTAATAAATAACAATTATTGGCAATGTAAAATTTCCGCCCCTTGGAATATTAAAAAAAATTTTCGGAGTGAAATTCCCGTTGCCTAAACTCGTGACTAAATGAAATTTTAGAATTTATCTCTGATGCTTACTTGCTCATTTGTTGAACAATGAATATCTCCAAACTTTTGGGTTCGGAAAATATACTTAGGTGTATGGTTCTATGCGTTTTTTGATCAATGTAGTAGCAACAAAACTGCTAATTGAGTCACCTTTAGCCATTAAATTCTGTTTAAGAGGCAGATTTTGCACAAAATCCAAATTAACATTTTTTTAATAGGTCAGTACCGGCAGCTACCTTAACAGCGATTTTGTAACATACAACGAAGGATTCGTTACATGTAATTTGAGCTGATGGAATCGTAGTCCTATTCTGCGGAGCACGCGCTAGTAGTCCGGCTCAGTTTAGTCGGCCACACGGGTCGGGGTTGGTTAATCAGTACCGCTAGTCTACTTGCTCGCTGTACAGAATAATTAAATAAACATTCACGTGCTATGTTTACTCATAAGCTAGTTTCGACGGGACAGAGCAGAGAAAGAAGAGATAGATTTGCAATCAGGAAAATTAAGCCACCCACACAACCTGTTGGTCCAGTTCTGATGTCTGTGAGCGGCCGTATCCCCACCCTTCCAATGATCGCCTGGTGCATCGCATCTTATAGTTTTATTTGGCGATCCCTTAAGGTAGTGTAACAGGTAGGTCATTGCCTTATATCGCTACAGCATGATTCCCGAACTAAAAGATCTTCTTATTCGGACTTCATTATAAGGGTTTTATTAAACATACTTAAAATTATATTTTAAAGCGAAAGAAAATTAAAAATAAAGATAAGGAATTAAATATCAATTTCATGAGTTATTTGCCTACATTATTATCATTTCATTTGTTTTCCTAATTCCCTAGTCAACTAGTGAGTCAGATAAGATGACTGAAATAAGAGGCTTAAATACATTTTATATAAAGTAGAATAATAATTATATATATAAGAAATTTAAAATGTGTCTATAGTTTGCCATGAGTAGTTATATATAGTTATATATTTAAATATTATTAAGTTAAATCGCTTTTATATTAAGGGGGGTTCTAGTCTAGAAATTTGAGAAAATCAAAAAATTTTTTTTTTCATAATTCGATAGTTTTTATATTCACAAATATCTCACTAAAAGGATTTTTCAAAACTCAAATTATTTTCAAAGTTATAGCCGTTTTAGTGACGTGGAAACTATACCGGTTGAGTGAACGACTGGAACTTTAAACGCGTTTTTCTCGAAATTACTTTTTTTGATGCGGTCGCCACTCTAACTCAAGTTCTAATGTTCGGAGCAGCCCTCCAGCGACTAGTCTAGTGCGCATAGGTGTATGGCTGAACCTGTAGCGCTCTTGCGCTCTTCTCTTTATATCTGCCTTATCTCGCTAAGCTGTCGCGCTTCGTATTCAGCGACTACTTTGTAAAGCCCAAATTAAAATATGAAGCCAGGCTTTTCGGCTGCAGCAGTGCAGATTCGACTGGCAAAATAAACACGACACGTACATAAACTTATTATATTAAAAGCGTTATTATTACATAACCTAAGGGTGGCATTTTTGTTGTCTTCCCCCAAACAGTCGATTTACTTGAAATTTGGCATGAATATTCTTTAAATATATCGCTATCGCATGAACCAACAAAAAATAAAAATTTTAAATTTATAATATTTTTAAAAATTCGACAAAGTGGAAAAATTAGTGAAAAAAATCGACTTTTTTTTTTGAGTAGCCGCCATTTCATGAAAAAAAAATATTTTTGTTTTAGTGGTTCATGCCATAGCGACATTCGTACTCATTAAGAATCTATCATTGTTTTATTTTTGAGACCACCACAAGCATAGATATCATGGCGACGCGGACACGGCCTCTTTTTTTCCCCCTCTTCTTCAAGAAGGAATAACTCAATGAAAACTAATTTTTTTTTTTTAATTTATTTTATGTACTCCTTTAAGTTTAATAAACAAATGATAAAAAAACGGATACTAAAAATATATATTGTTTTTTTTTTATTAATTGTTAAAAAAAGGTCGAAATTCGAGCCTCTACACTAGAAGACCCCCTTAATAGAACTAAGTAAAGTTTAGCCATACACATTATGTTGAGCCGCCACTGTGTCTCAGCAGTTTTCAAAAATTAACCTAGGTCAAGGCTTAGCAGGCAGCGACTATCAAAATGTAAACATAAAGATCGCAAAGCTCTTATCGCATCTCGATGCGTGGCTGCATGCGTTAGAAAGAGAGAGCTACAGTAATAGAAAATTGCATGGGCCAAAAATAACAAAACTGCTCATCCAGAAGAAATGAAAGCGAGAGAGGCTTTAGCGTTGTTCTGTCTCTTTCACTCCTTGCCAATATGCCTTAAGGGCCTGGTCAAATTCACTAAACCCTTTTAACCAAACAATCACGGAAGCAAATTCAGATAACTTGGTGGGTTTAATTTAATTTTTCTTGTTCACTTACATGGTCGTTATTCCAACGGCGAAAGATCTTTCTCCGGCGGCGACAGCTGATCAAAAATATTTATGCTAGATTAATCGGTGAATGTGTTTGTTGTTTGACTTAACTGTTTTTTTTTTGTTTTATTATTCTATTTATTCATTCTTATTGGGTTTCAGCAAAGAAAAAGAAGACAGAAAAAAAAATGACACTCATGGCAGAAATATTGAGTATGGGAACACGTTATTTTTTCACTTTTTGCATACTAGCATTTTTTTTTTACTTTTTAATAAACAAACTTAGATAAAAAACTTTAGCTTAATTTTAACCGAACTTTAATAACTAGGTAATTTTTATCCGGAGTGGGTGAGCGAATAGAAAACAAAAAACACTTTTACATCGTTCTTGTTTTGAACATTGTTTTTGTTGGAACTTTGCGCGCAGGTATGAAACGCGGCTACAGTAGGCCTTTGAAGTAAAGGGCGGGCGGCATAGGCAAAAATTAACACGTCAAAACACAAACAAATTAAGATTTTTAATCTTAGGAGAGGATTCTCGCACACTTCGCATTATTTAGCACTTATTATTAATATTTTATACATTATTAATTGTTGCTGTTGATGCCTACATGAGCAGGTGCACGTGCTGGGCAACTTAGGGTTAATTTAGGGGTTATGTTTTTCTTTTTTTTCAATTATTTTATGCCGTCTGTTCACATGTGTACTTTTGGATTATCCATTACATTTATAATCTTAAGATGGCGTCTATGTCCTCCCTGTACTGCGGCGACTGGCAGATTGCTGGTTGCGGCTATTATGCTATAGCCAATGTATAGAAAAGAAAATGCAAGGGTACGGCGATATAAGGATTTACAAGGGTATATAAGGGGCCAGACCCTCCTGAAAAAAAACACGGGGAATCAGTGGGGCCTGGAAGCAAATATAGTAAAGAAATAATTACCCCTTGGGTGGCTGGCACCTGATGATTTCCTTTTGTTTGTCTGAACTGATTTATTTTTTTTTTTGTTTTCTGGCCTCCCACTATTCAGTGATCTGCAATTGCAGTGAATAGGGCAGTGCCGCTGGCTTGGCCTGGTTTTTCAAGTCACGAGGCTTGCGAGCCGACTTGAGGTTAAGTTACCAGTCTGGATGGGGCGTGGCAATACGTCTGGCCAGCTTGAAATCTTGGGTAGAAAAGAACGTGGTTTTTCAGGAACTATGTTCATCTACTCTCGATCGGAAAACTTAGGGACATATGTTTTTTGAAATCGAATATCTACCACGGCTGCATTGGATAAATGGGTTCATGTATTGGCTACATTAGTGGTGAGATTAATAGCTATAGAAATGGTCACCTAAAATTAAATTTCGGTTACAAGCGCTACTTCAATTTCCGCTAGAGAAATTGAATAGCAGCCCGGTGGGTCTAAAGCTTTTCTGCCAGGGGTCCTTAATGAAAAGGGCAAAGGTGCTAATGGAGGTAAATATACACTTTCGGTTGTTCTGCATAGGCAACAGTTATTTGTTTTTAGATTCACTGTCGAAACGAAATCTGATAATGTTATTTCTATACTAAAAAAATATACCCAGGTGAAGAACAAAAGTTACTTAATCAAAGAGTTTTAAATCGCGTCAGGCGTACCATAACGACCCAGTGTTATCCTCGTATATACGGCAAAAATACCGACTATCCAGCGAAAATTTGTTCACAATTATCACTTAAAAACATATTGATACTATCTACAAATGAAGTAGAACATCTGGGAGTATACCTCGATAAGCTGACTTGGAGGAAGCACATATAAGCGTATTGCGAAACAATAAAACACAAATCCCGACAACTGCATGGGCTAACTAATAACTAATTCTTCCATTTTGGCATGCAGCCCCATCAAAATTAATGAAAGTTATGGTAATCTAACATCCTTATTTTTCCTAATCAATTTAAGAAAAGTTTTTGAATGCAAATTGTAGTGTTTTTTTGACACTTAGGCCCACACATTGTTGATGACAGGAATATATCAAATATTATAAAAAAACGGTTAATTTGTCCGAAAGCTACCTAAATATGGCTGTTTTTACATATGTGTATTGATATATGCCTTTTTGCGGGGAACACTTTTTTAATTCAAAAACTAATCTTTAAGCTCTGGCGGTTACATAAAAATTTTAC
Source organism: Drosophila fuyamai (assembly GCA_018153365.1). Classification (NCBI taxonomy): domain Eukaryota; kingdom Metazoa; phylum Arthropoda; class Insecta; order Diptera; family Drosophilidae; genus Drosophila; species Drosophila fuyamai. The sequence goes on along the minus strand of JAECXW010000407.1, from coordinate 271,277 downwards.
TATTTGAAATGAATTCATAGCCAAGTATAGCCATAATTATAGTTTTTATTCCTATTTCATTCAACTAATTATTCAAATAAATGTTATATTTTTTTCAGTATGCTCATAAATTGGCTTATTTGATTGCACAAAGTATTCAACGAGATGTGGCAGAAACGCTTTTGGAAAAACTTTTCTACCTTTAAACTTTTAAAAGATTATTGTTAATGATATCAACATTAAAATGTATATATCATATTTTTATGTCGCTTTACTTTATTTTGCAGATGGGAATGTTGGGGGTAACAAAAATGAAGGAATAACTAAATAAATAAATAATTGTTGGCCGCTCTATCGGCCATTTAAAATTATCGCCCTTCGGAATGTTAAAATGAATTGTGGGAGTGAAAATCCCATTGCCCAAATCCGTGACGGAAATAAATTATAAAATTAATCTTTGATGATTATTTGCTCGTATTATAGAACTGCATTTCTGTTTCAAGGGGACTGCCCCGGCTAGCTCGATGCTTAGGGCAGGGTACCACCAATGTCCCTACCGTCCCCAACACGGAATCGATACAAATCGAGGTCTCACACACTATGTTCAATAGGACCATCACTTACTGCCAGACCGGACTACGGCTGGTTCATCTCCCCACAGGTAAGTGCCTTAGGCCAAACTCATCTCCATATCAATTTTTAGGTACTTTTTATTATAAATATACATATACATAAGATTTCCAAAATTTAAACATTAACCATATCTTCTTCTTACACCATTACTGGCCGATCAGAGCAAAACTACTACCCTGGCCTGGACCACGTCAGCTGCATGGCCTTCCTTGAATTCGGAAATTTGGCCTGGCAGAAAAGTTTAAGTTCGCCAAGCGGCTTAAACATTGCACATCTTTTCTCATTACCCTGCTGGGGCACCAAGAGCGCACAAAAGTGACAGGTAAATACGAATAAATAAATTAAATTCTGCTAAGCCCCCTTTCGCATTTAAGACCCTGAGTTGCACAAGGCTGGACTCAAGCTCGCGGAATTACGAAGACGTGCAGAAATGGACGGAGGTAAGTATACAAATTTACGGTGGTACAAAAATATAACTTAAAATCTAATTTCAGGCGCGGCCAGTGCGCTATGCAGGGATTTCGGCTGCTGGTCGTATGTAATGAATTGGGACCGAAAGAGACTCCTTAAAGGCGCACGTCGGTGTGGAGTTGGCGGTCTGGGCATTGGTCCCACGCCTTGCTTCGGTCACTGCTGACCGCGGAATAAACCTAAAAAATACAAAAATCGCGTCTACTTGGCTTCAATCTTTAGCAGCAACTAAACCCTATCCCCTGACCTACGCAATGTCATTCGCCATGTTTCCTTTTGCTCTCCCAAAAGTGGGACAAATTGGACAAATCCAAGGTCATCCTAGCTAAACCCAGAGCGAACCGGGCTAGTTTAAATAAATAAATAGCCAAGGGCATCAGCAGAAGGGGGCGCCACTTCAGTAGGGGTTGCCACCCACCAAACTTCATCGATAGCCTTACTAAAAACGAATACTATCTTTTTATTTATTCCTGCCGATTCCCACTTGAAATGCAACACCACTCAAGGATTTAGAGAGACGCCTCCGAATCATGGGCTACTCAACGAAGTCATTGGGAGTATTGGGGATTGGTGCCTCACGAAATCTGAATGCAATTCCAAACGGTGCCCTACGCGGGGCCTACGCTTGCCGGTAAGTAATGCCTTTGTTTTATTGTTGTGCTCCTTGACTTAGTCCACCTTTTTTTCAGGCTACCCGGATGTCCTTGGCGTGATACACCCGAATTCGGCGTCTTTGAAGATCCTCCAGCTCGTAGGCATTGTTGCCGACCGTTTTCACCACCCGAGCTTTGGGGAACTTCCGAGCAAACTTCGCATTAAAGGCACTTTTGAAGTCGCTGAGGACGAAGTTGCGGTGATACACTTCCTGGCCTGGCTTCGAAAGAAACGTCCGAGCTCTCTGGTCGTACTGTTGGCGACTTCGCTCGTACGAGTTTTCTTCTGCTCCTTGGCCTGGATCACTTTGAGGTTGTCGACCGTTTGCTGGGATACAATCTCATGATCGCACAAGGACTTAAACTTCCTCGCCAACTTGTAGCTGGTGCCGTTCAGGAACATATGATGTCCGAAAACTGTGAGGAAGGGCGTATCACAAGTTTCTGCATGTATCGCGTTTCGAAGAGCCACCTTGATCACCGAAAGATACAAGTTCCATTCCCGATGGTCTCCTTCAAATAACTTCGGATTGCCGCCAGCACGCTTCGATTAACTCGTTCTGCGGCGTTGCTCTGCGGAGAGTAGACTGGAGCCTTGATGTGGGAAATGCCGAAACTCTCAATAGCCTCCTCGAAGTTCTTTGACGTCGACCATTGTCCGAGTGAACGATTTCCGGGACCCCGAACTTGTAGAATACCTCTGGGATGAGGAAATCGACCGATGCTTCCTTCATGGCTTTCATAAACGTGTACTTCGAAAAATGGTCGACTACAATGAAGATCCATGCGTGACCCTTCTTCGACCTCGGATATTTTGCAAGAAAATCGATGTACAGTTTCTGAAATGGCTGCTCAGTCTGGATTATTTCCCCAATACCAACTTGTACCCGGAAATTCGGCACCTTCGACTCCTTGCAGACATCACATCCGCGTACGGACGCTCGGACTTGCAGCACCATGCCTGGCCAGTAGAATTGTCGCCGTAGGATTTCCAGAGTCTTTCCCATTCCGCCATGAGCTGCTGTTGGGTCCGTATACGTATGCTCGATTATGCCATGGGTCAGACGCTGTGGGATCCACAATTTACACTCGGAACTTTCCACCTTATCATCCAGATTTGCTGAAGAGACTCTTTTGAAGATGGGGCCATCTTCGATCTTCAAGTCCGGTAAGTTATCCAAGTTTCTCTCCACATCCTTTACTAACTCGAGGTAATATTCTCCAGCGAACTCGGTGGTTTCGAAACCCAACGAATCCGTCGGATCCATCTACTGTATAACGGATCCGGAGGGACGGATGTCCACGCGCAAATCCCAAAACTACGAAAAGGGGGGGTGGGGGGGCGAGGGACCTACTGGACCGAACGGGAAAGGGTCCACATTCATGTCCGGTGGGACTACGGGAATATCTTATTAGGGGGGGAACTACGGCTACTGTGGCGAACGGGAAGGATGTCCACGTTTCAATAATTATATATTTTGAACGATCATTTGCTTCTTTCGAACAGTCATTTTCAATAATTCTTTCATCGGAGCAATCCTTTTTAATAATCGTTATTACGTTTTATAACGATCTTAAATATAGATGTGCTCACAAAATCTTAGCTGTGGGAATGAGGTTAGGTTAGGTTAGGTTTTCTTATTTGAATAAGAAATGAAAACACACGATCGGGAGATGCGAAATGAGAATCTATTCGCACTTATCTCAATTGACCTGTACTGTAGGTCTTGTCTTCTTCTTCACGATCACCCGTGAGTCACCTGAACTGTCTGAACACACGCGATTGAAAGGCCGAGAGCGGTCGCGTTAGGCGTCGAGGTTGGCCTGTCTTGCGATCCTTCACCGGCGGAAAACTCCAGGAGCACACGTGGCCTTCGAAGACTAGCTAAGTCGTGTCCGGATCACACGTCTTGCTCGTTCCGCGATCCCGAGAGAAGAGACCCTCTCCGGTTGCTTGTTGATCCTTTTCCTTGTTTTTCCCGCATTTGGGATTTCCAGTATTTTCCTATTCCTGGTATCTTAGCTCCTTTGCTTTTCTAATATTAAACGGGTCTCGGCTAAATATCGGATGGAGTTGTCACCCCGGGTTTTGAACTTAGATAACTTATTTAATCTAACTATGACTTCATGATATTTCTCTTAAAACTATTATAATAAGCGGGTCGAAGTCGTTCTCCGTTCCTGCCGACTGGTCTACCTCTATCGTGGCAATGAATGATGCGCTCGCTTCTGTCCCCGTCTGCGCGCGCATGAGAACCGTGCCGACGACAGGCTCGGGATCATCAACTCCGTGAGGATTTGCTCTAGGACATGATTCTCCCATTCAGTGAGCGGTTCGCCAGGATGAGCGCAACCGGGGAATCGTTGGCTGATATTTAGTATACCGGCTTTTTTTTCAAGCCTTTGAAAGAACTGACCTAAGTCGAGAATTACATTGGTGTACATATCGCTAACATCAATTCATGCTATAACTTTCGTACCTCGTCATTTACAACGACTACGTATACGTTGGGCTGAGAAGCTTTATTTGGAGTTTGCGTTGGCAAATCTCTTTTTTTTTGTTCCTGCTCAGGAATTTTGCTGTTTACTTTGGTTTCTGGTAGTGACTCTCAGACTTTTATTATTCGTTTGAATATTTTTTAAGTCTGTTATAGTTCTTCTTGAAAGCGCGTAGGCTATATGATTGTACTTTCCCTTAGGATATTTTTTTTTTTTCGCGCGGAGTCCCACGTCCCACGTACCCGCCCAACCGACCGAGGGGCGCAGCCGTGTATCGTATGGCACGATTCGCGAGAAGATAGACGCGAGATAAGGAAATATAGGTAAAAGTCCGGGGAAAATAGTAATAGTAGGATCAATTTTGTGCCAATAAAGCTAGTATTAAACGTTTTAGGAGCGGCAGAGAGTCAAGATTTGAAATTATAGGGAAAAGTCTACTATAGTCAGAACACAATACTCTGAAAGGCTCATGCAAGGCATAGTTAGATCTACAATGATTTAAAGTTAGGGGAATATAATTTCTAGTTAATCTACTTGGCACAGAAAAGTTTAGCCGACTTAACAAGTCGGGGCAGTCAATATCACCATGTATAAGGTTATAAATAAAGATAGTACCAAGCATCGTTCTACGGTTGGCTAGGGATGGTAAATTAATCAAAAGAAGTCTACTAGAATAAGAAGGTAAGTTAAGATTTGCATCCCAGTTTAGGCGCCGTAAAGCAAAAAGAAGAAAGTTTTTTTTTACTGCTTCAATACGACCAATATGTATTCCGTATTGCGGACTCCAGACGTGAGACCCATACTCCAGAATCGGACGGACAAACGAAATAAACAAAGTTTTACTTAAATAAGGATCATCGAATTTTTTGACCACCTTTTAATAAATACAAGCACTCATCTGCCTTTATTAATCATGGACGAAATGTGGTTTAAAAATTTTAGTTTAGGGTCCAAGAGAACGCCAAGATCGTTTACAAGAGTTATTCTATCCAAAGAGCTGCCACTTAATGTATCGGATTGACCCGATAAAAAGTCATCCGCATGCACTTGGATGCGTTTAAATTTAGTAAATTATCTCGGCACCAGGTTTGAAAATTATCTGAATCGGACTGCAAGTCTAAATGGCAGGAAATGTCCTTATACTGCAGCCACAACTTAACATCATCTGCGTACATAAGAGAATGACTTAATTGAGGGATGATCGTTAATAAATAATGTAAAAAGTAATGGACCCAGATGGCTCCCTTGTGGAACACCGGAGGTAACACGGAGAATTTCAGAAATTGAATTTTTAAAAAGGACCCTTTGTTACCTACCTTTCAAATAAATTGAAATCCATTTAAGTAGATCAACTGGAAAACCTAACAGGTCAAGTTTTTGATCAAGAAGTAAGTGATTTACAGAGTCAAATGCTTTACTAAAGTTAGTGTAAATGACGTCTGTTTGAAAACTACTATTGAAGCCTTTTATCACAAATGTAGTGAGCTCTAGAAGGTTTGTGATTGTCGATCTGCATTTAATAAATCCGTGTTGACACGGATACCTTTTCAAAAAAGGTAACAAGTTAGAAGCCAGTAACTACAGAGGTATTTCTAAGTTATCAGCTATTCCTAAGCTTTTGGAAAAAATCATTACTCCTCATAACTGATAACTTAGAAATACCTCTGTAGTTACTGGCTTCTAACTTGTTACCTTTTTTGAAAAGAGGAATAACAAATGATTCCTTCCAAATATTTGGAAATTGGGAAGTTTCTAGAGATAAGGTAAACAACTTGTGAAGAGGTTTGCACAGGGCCTTAGCGCAATACCTAAGCACGCACCCAGGAATACCATCGGGCCTTGGCGAATCTGCCTGACCTGTGGTTGCCGTCATGTTTTCAAACGACAGCGAGGAAGGAAAAGAATATAAAGAATAAAGCTTTTTCTGGTCCTGAGAGAACTGGACCTTAAAACGGTTTAAGTAACTATTATAACACTGAGCATTACGCACGGTAAATCTTGACCAAGCACTTAAATATCTAGTAAAAACAGATGAGAACAGGTATTTTTATATTCCCTAAAAAGTCTGGACTTTACATTTCTTAAGTGTGTCAACTCTTAAACCAATGTGATTTATTGGAAATTGACGGATAGTACCACGGAACACAGGAATTAAAAAATGAGTTTATTGCAGTGTAAAAAACATTAACTACATCGGACATATTATTGCATAAGTAAAGATCAGACCAATTAAAGCCAGAAATAAAATTATTTACCCTCAGAAAGTCTGCCATGCAAAAACAATGTATTCGTTTGGATGATTTTTCAGATTTTTCTGATTTTTCTTCTATAACTCTACCCGTACCAAATGAAAGTTCGATTGTAGGGTGATATGGATCTTCAGGTTGCGTAAGTGGTGCTACTCTGGACAGAAACACACCTTCAGGATTTGATACAAAACACAAATCAAGTAGGCGACCCAATGAATTTCGATCATGGTTTACTTGAGATAAAGATATGTCAAGCAGGCCGTCAATAAAATCATGCTGTGCTAAGGTAGTAAGATATTCTATCCATCCTCAGTGGACCAAGTAACTCCAGGTATATTAAAATCACGTAGAACTACCAACTGATCCCTATCGTAAAGCTTATTTGCAACTTAATAACAGAAAGGTGATTTAAATAATCAGGAAGTTCAGACAACGGCGGAATATATGAGCAAGTTATGTATATAGAGCTGCCAGGAAGGGATAACTTTACACAAATAAATTCAATGGTATTGAATTCATCAAAAAATAACTCCTCAGACGGGAGGTTTGAATCAACTCCAATTAAAACTACACCTCCCCGTCTAGAGGGCCGGACATCTATATATATTAAGCTATCAGGAAGAAAACTGGGAATCAACGCACAGCCAAAACCACTGGTTAACAATATTAATATTCATTTTTATTACATTCTAATAACTTTAAACTGATTTGCTAAGATTTATTGGGGCTCCCCAAGTGGCCCCAATCGCTTCCAATTGGAAAGAAGGTCAATTTTCCTTTCAAAAATTCTGGACGCTAAACCGTTTAACCATTCCAATCCGTGTTTTCGCCAAAAAATAATTTAACCATTATCAATGTTTAAAAAGTTTGACAGCTTAGATTTAAGGCTTTTTACTGTTTTTAAAACACATTCTAAAATAACAAAAATAATCAAAAATTCCTGCGGTAAAGTTTTTCCTTAAGCTTTAACGATTCATTTGATGGTTTCACCAAAGCTCTAGCTATCTTCTAAACAAAAAAACTAAGCAACAAGTCGATCTATTATTGAATTTAAGTGCTCTTTACAGTTATTGCTGCCAAAATACGCAAAAGACGTTTTTTTGATTTTGATAGTGTAGTAAAAATATACCATTCAAATTGTTTTTTTACAGTGTTTTGCCAAGCGCTGTTAGGAAACATAGGAGAGGGAGATCGCAGTAGATAGAGAGAGAGGAAAGAGTGTAGCAAGTGCGCAATAGAAGAAGTTAAAATTTCAATTTGGTCAGAGTCGTATCAAGAAAATTTGCCGCGAGTTGTGTTTTTATGTGATAATTAATTAATTAGGCAAAGAGTATGCTTTGCCGAATTAATAGGAAAATTTCTTTGCATAACCATGTATTTTGGTGTATATCCGTATGTGAGCAATAAAATTATTAATGAGGGTTAACTAAAGTTTCAGACAAAACTACTAATACGTTTCAAGTAACATCTAAAATGCAAAATTACATAGTTCTACTGCAAACTTATTACATAAGAAAAGTAGGATATTCGGGTTATCCACCGCAAGCGAAGCTGCGGGCACCCTGCTAGTACCAATATACTGTATACTTACCTGGAAAAACTTCGGAGCTAAAGATCTCCAGGCTTCTGTAAACACAATAATATGAGATGCAAAAGAAAGGATATCGGAATACAATTTAGTGAGCTTGCTACGCAAACCTCTTGCATTCTGATAAGAAAGAAGGAGGTTAGAAGTTCGTTTTTTGAAATGGGTACACTGGTTTGGCCTCGACTAGGAAGTTTTACTCCCATGGGCCCCTTCGTCTTTATTTTAGCCTCGAACTCTTTTACAACCATATTATCCGGCCAAAAGTCGCCCGAGCATATGGCTTCAAAAAGCTCATAAGGGACAGTTATTATACCCGTTACTCGTAGAGTAAAAGGGTATATTGTATTCGTGCAAAAGTATGTAACAGGTAGAAGGAAGCGTTTCCGACCTTATAAAGTATATATATTCTTGTTCAGGATCACTAGCCGAGTCGATCTAGCTATGTCCGTCTGTCCGTCTGTCCGTCTGTCCGTCCGTATGAACGCTGAGATCTCGGAAACTATAAAAGCTAGAAGATTGGCATTTTGCATGCAGATTTTAGGAGTTCCTACGCAGCGCAAGTTTGTTTCAAAAAGGTGCCACGCCCCCTTTAACGCCCACAATCGCTTATATACGATTTTATTTAAATATAAATTTAAATATTTCGGAAAAGTAAAAATGCAGTTTTATTGTGTTTATCAATACCTATCGAAATGTAGAAGAAATTTTTCAAATCGGACCATTCGTTAAAAAGTTATGCGTGATCAAAGTTTCTATCTCCATCTCCCTCGCACTCCCTTTACCTGAGTAACGGGTATCTGATAGTCGGGGCACCCGACTATAGCGTTCTCTCTTGTTTTGAAAGATGAAATGTCTCTAGCATAAGAAAAATTCAACTTTTCCACCTTTACACTATTACAATCGGCTTTAGTTTCGTCTTATATATAAGACAGTTCATCAGAAGATGTAGAACGAGAAACGAAAATTTGTTTCTTTAGTGGAACCACTGAAAGTGATTTTGATGAAGCAGACATTAATTCTGCAAACCCAACTTGAGCCGGTTGTCCGGACTCAGTAGTCCCTTGTGCTGGTGATGCTACATTCTGAGAGATAGGTGGATCCACTAATTGTGAAACCACTACGGACAAATCGGAATTCTTAGAAGTCCCTGGTTGCATGAATTCTGTTACGGATTATTCGGATACCGAATCTTTTTTAGTTGCTGATCTTAGCAACATTTGAGAGTTTGCTGCAATCAGCTGCTGATCCGCCAGAATGCTCTGTTGTTCTGTTGATTTGCGCTTTTGCGTTTAGGGGACTCTTCTAATAGCTTACGACTGTTTAACTGCGAATCCAGCGCAGAGAGAAGATCATCACCACGGCGAAAACTATCTCTAGCAATTCCGAAACAGCTAATCAGCCCCATCATCTCATATTATCTCATTCGCAACCTCAACACAAGCATCACATCAAAACTGCAAATCGGGCCCTTTTGAAAGGTCATCACTTGTCCGGCCAGTAAAACCGGGGCACTTGGTGTGCACCATATTTTCACACAGCCAGCAAGTCATATTAGACTGGTCAGCCCTGATTACGAGCCTGCATTTTTTGCAGAAGCAGACCAAATTATTATTATTAATTTTATCTATTGGAACCACTGTACCAAGAAAACGAATTCAAATTTATAAGCGAGCAGTAATAAGTACCGCAAGAGCGCAGAAACTGCACGCTTAGAAGTTTCAAAGCAAAGAGACCGAGAGAGCGGGAGCGTAAATTAGTTAAAGTGCATGTAAAAGCAACACTAAAAACAGCACTACGACTTACGACGATCAACGCACAAAAGAGAAAAGGTGGGGTTACAAGCAAAAAAAACACAAAATAGAATTACGAAATTAAAACAACTTTTTAGTTTTGTTACACAAGTGCACAAAGATTTATAACTCACTCGCTAAGCGAACGGAATTTAAATGTATGTTTGAATAACCGGAAGAAAATGAAAATTGTTTTGATAAAACCCACCGATGGGAATAAACGAAACAAAAATACAAAATCGGAGCGCAGAAAAAAAAACACGACCGTTCACTTTGAAAGTCAAAGACGAATTCGACAGTAAAATCATATTCTTCTAAATCTAATCTCATTCGTGTTAGTTTGAGCTCGGGTTTGTCATTGAAAATAAGTAAGTAAATGGCCTATGGTTTGTTTTGACTTTGAAATGTTTTCCATAAATATATGGTCGAATATAATTTATAGCCCAGTGGATAGCTGCTAACTGTTGTTCTGTTGTATTTTTGTTGCTTTCTCTTTTTGTAAATGATCATGATAGCTTGTTGTTATTGTAATCTTGAGTAAGAACAGCTCCACACATGTTTGCTTGCATCTGTTCTTATACAAAATTCTTTATTAAAATAAATTGAATTTTAAGGTATTCGAATGCTTTTTGACATGGATTTGTCCATCCAAATGTAACATTCTTTTTACATAATCTAGTTATGTGACGTGAGTAATCGGAAAAATTTTTAATAAAACGTCTGTAGTAATTGCAAAATGCAACGAATCTTCAAGCGCTGTGTGCTTCCGTTGGGGCTGGGTATTTTTCTATTACATCGTATTTCTTACTGTCTGGCAAAATACCCTTGTGTCCTGGGTGCAGTTGGGTTGTGTTTCCCACATAAAGCCTAGTATCCTGATCGACAAACGATTATGCTAGCGTAAAAACCTTAATCTTTGCAGTGTGACCAAAAGTTTGAGAGTTCATCAGATTTAAGCGTGCTACGGTCGTACTGTCAATCAGCTGGGTTTGTTGACAAGCAGTTAAAATTCAAATATCGTATTTGCGGGAAAGAGCCTTTAAAAGATATTATCGAATACCTTGGCAAGACAAGTCTGCCGCTATACAAAGAAAATAAAAAACAATTCAATTTAAATTTAACAGTTGCTTATTTTAATTTACTGATAATTATTTGCTAATTTAAAGTTCATAGCTGCACTTTTATTGTGTTTTTCGTAAATTTTTGACATATGAAACATTTTGCTCTGACAAGAGGCATCCCAGAAGTATTAATGTTATTTTGTCCTCACATGTAAACTCCTGCAATTGACTTTTGCGGGTTTTTTGATTTTTTTTCCTCCATTTTTTAATATGTTCAGTGAGAAGCGCACGCCGAAAGATTAAATTTTTTAATCTTTGCGCTAGGGTTCACCCAAAGTTCATTTCCGCAGACTGGCAACGCTATGGAATTTTCTGGTATTTTTTTCGTCGAACAGGAGACCGACGTGAAAAAAAGGCCCGACGAAAAGTGAACGCCAGCTGTTTGCCTCTCGCTCTCTCTCATGACTGGCGTACGGTTTTCGTCGATCAGGATACTAGGCTTAAATCAAAAACGTTTGTGAGATTTTTAATCATATGCTTTCTGTACAACCGATGACAATTAGGACATCCATATACAAGAATGCTGGGAAGGTTCGATACCTGAAAATGCAATTGTCACCATTCTTTGGAAAGAATTTGGCGCTATTTTTAAACCATAAGGTAATCGCGTGAAGCGATAGGAACCATTTCTCGTGGAAAACGACAACAACGAAATCCTGACAACAGGTCTAGACATGAAGAATATTTAGCTCTACCTAATTGGTCAAGAATATCATCTATTCTTGGTAGTGGAAATTTATCTGATAAATTTTTTTTGTTAAATTGGCGGTAATCAATTACATTTACATTTTTATTAGATATTATTATGTCATAATCTTCTGCTGGTATAATTGTCAAATTATTTTCGAGTGAATGGTTTATTGGAATATACGAGGCACGTCCAGAAAGTAAATGTACTCAATTTATGCAGGGCTCAAAAAAAATGTATTAAAACAAAAACATAATTGGTTACACTTGTACATAAGTTATTTTTCGACATAGTCACCATCCCTCTGGAATTTTTTGATGCCTGCCTCCCGCCAGCTCTTTCGCCCACTTCTCCACCTCCCCCTTCACCTTCTCGTCCGTTGAAAACTTTTTTCCACCCATGTGCACCTTCAGGGAAGTGAAGAGATGGAAATCTGAAGGGGCCAGGTCAGGGGAATACGAATTCAAAACGTCCCATCCAAAAGAGTCCAGGAGTTGCTTCGTGGCCTTCGCCGTGTGAGGTGTGGTATTGTGCTGCTCTGTCAGCTGTTTTGGGACCCACCTCGCAGACAATTTTCGATATCCGAGAGTTTCCGTGATTGTTTCGTGTATCCGGGATCTGGAGATTTGCGGAAACATCGAAGAAAGTTCATCTAACGTTAATCTGCGATGGTCATGAAACGCCATCTCGATTTTTTCCACAAGTTCGTCGGTCACAATTGATGGTCTTCCGCTCCTCTTATCGTCATGCACGGAAGTACGGCCATTTTTAAACTTGCGATACCACTTGTACATATCGCAATATCATAGCTGTGTCACCGTAAACAGTTTTCACCTCACTATAAATTTCATCCGTAGCTTTTCCCTTCGCAACAAGGTAGCGAATGACGTCGCGAATTTCGCATTTGGCGGGAGATACGATCGACATTTTTCGCGCGAGATGCTATTGCGTCAAGAGTTTTCAACACACTAACCTCGGATTGGTCTTATTTTGAAGGGGAGGGGTTAGGCTACGCGGAAGTGTTGCCAAAATGTAGAAAAAGTATTTCCTACAGCTGTGAGAGTACCAGTACACATACTTTCTGAACGTGCCTCGTAAATGGGATAATAGAGGTTATTTGGTCTTAGTATGAGCCAATTATTTTCTGATTTTAAATCTATTTGGCAATAGTATTTTTTTTATAAAATCTATTCCATCACATGGAATAGGAAAATTTGATGCTACTATATGAAAATTATGCGGTATAGCATAGTTGATTTAAAGAAGTTCTATTGATACTAATCCTTTTGAATTGGTTGTTCCTTCACCAACACCTGATATTTGGGTAATATTTTTATAGTTAACATTGTTAAATTAGTGTGAAATTTCGTTTATTAAATAGATGTCTGCACCTGTATAAACTATTAATGTATATAATTTATTTGTGTGTTCATTATACCCGTTACTCGTAGAGTAAAAGGGTATATTGTATTCGTGCAAAAGTATGTAACAGGTAGAAGGAAGCGTTTCCGACCCTATAAAGTATATATATTCTTGATCAGGGTCACTAGCCGAGTCGATATAGCCATGTCCGTCTGTCCGTCTGTCCGTCCGTATGAACGCTGAGATCTCGGAAACTATAAAAGCTAGAAGATTGGCATTTTGCATGCAGATTTTAGGAGTTCCTACGCAGCGCAAGTTTGTTTCAAAAACGTGCCACGCCCCCTTTAACGCCCACAATCGCTTATATACGATTTTATTTAAATATAAATTTAAATATTTCGGAAAAGTAAATATGCAGTTTTATTGTGTTTATCAATACCTATCGAAATGTAGAAGAAATTTTTCAAATCGGACCATTCGTTTAAAAGTTATGCGTGATCAAAGTTTCTATCTCCATCTCCCTCGTACTCCTTTTACCTGAGTAACGGGTATCTGATAGTCGGGGCACCCGACTATAGCGTTCTCTTTTGTTTTTAAGTGAAACAAAGAGATTGAAGTTTATGTTGATAGTTTGAACCGTATTCTTTACTGGGTTTTTTATCTTAAGGGTCTTTATTGGTTTTCCAAAGTGTATTCTTATTGTTGTATTTTTTCTGTTTTGTCATAGCTTGCAAACAACTGTTGACCGTTTTTCTTCTTCCGCTCTCGTTGCGAGCACAACCGAAAAAGTTCATACTCTCTCGCTCTCGCTTTGAGCAAGAGACTCTTGCTGTCTTCATTTATGTTTTCTAGTGAGCGTTTTTCGTTGAGCTCTTTGTATATCGCTCTTTCAATGAGCAGTGCGTAAGGAGCGGAACGAGAAACGGTCGCAAAATGAGAGTCAGAAAAATACCGATTGACCGAAAAACTCAACGCAAACGGTCTTCACATTTACTCTCGTTGTTGTGAATAAGAAATAATATATTTTGTTTAATAGAGAAATTTAAATTTATTTTCAAATATTTTTGTTAACAAGTTCCTTTTCGACTTCATATTTCATATATTTCAAAAGAAAAAATAATGTTTCAGAAAATGTTGTTTTTAATTTTTTTTTAATATTATTATATATTATGTGTTAAGCTTTATAACTAGTAAGGCGTTCAGATTTTCTGCACTAATCGAACCTCTGTGTTCACTTAATATAAAGTTTAGGGCTGAGAATGCTCGTTCGACGGAAACTTGCGTTGCAGGTGTAGCCAGCACAACCTGCGCTAGTGCATTTATATGAGGAAACTTAAGCTGGAAGTCATTAAAAAATTCCAATATATTTGAATTTAATGGCAAGCGACCAAATGTAACGTCGAAGTTTTCGATGTCAGCATAGATATGTTTCATCCATATCCATATGTTTCGTTGTTAAATGCCGTTTTAAGTTTGTTGAATGATTGCCGGACAATTTAACACCGCAAACACTACAAATTGACTTCTTCTCTTCCAAATTAAATTTAAAAAATTGATGCACATTTTTATTCAATTCACTGCCCATTTTACACGACAATTATTTCACAACTTGACTCACTTAATTCCCGTTCACAATTGATATATTTCGTCTGCAAAACAGAAAAATTACGATTTTCTTGCCTATGCGTGCGAATGTAAACCAATACATACGCAAAAGACCTTTTGCTTCACTCAACACGACAAAACGGTCTTGGAACAACCAGAACAAAACAGTATATAAATAAACGGTTTGTGTGATAGAATTTATTGTTAGCTCATTTTGCACCTTGTATAATGTAGATCCTATAATTTTTGATTTAATGCTTCTACAGCCAAATCTTCGAATGTGCCTTTAGTCAAGTTAACTAGCTTTAAAGCTGTTACAAATGGCATTCGAGATATCTTTTATATATGTCCTTTGGGCTGCTGGATCTGCGCTTATATTTTCTATTATTTCTGGCACACTTATAGCTGATTCTATATCTTCTTCTGCTTCTGTTACTGTTTTCTTTTATTTATTTATTTCAATTCCTTCGCTCAAATCGGAATCTTATTTTTCTGTCAGGTCTATTTCTTGATCTATTGTCAAAGGGTATTTAAAATTGTCGGTATCGATATATTTAAATTATGCCTATCTTTGACGGTTATTAGATTTGTACGTAACTTGATCAATAATTAAGATCATTCTGACCAATTCGTTTTATTAATTGCTTTCCTATTTTCATGTACTAGAGTTCTTGCCTTTGCATGTTTACATATTAATAGTGTCTTTATGTCCTGGCCTATTTTGACTAAAACAAGCGATAGGAGCCATTGCTCATGGAAAATTACGTTATATTTCTAGACGTTTCTTTGAGTTCTATTTGATGAAATCCTTACATTAGATCTACACATTAAAAGTATTTATCTCTACCTAATTGGTCAAGAATATAGTCAATTCTTGGTAGTGGAAATTTAAAAAAAATTAAAATTTTGTTGTTTATTTGGCGGTAATTAATTACTAAACTGAAGTAACATTTTATGTGTGAAGTTTCCAATTGTATTTACATATTAAACTTTTATAATCGATAAGTAATTTTCAAAAATCAGCCTAAGGTTGATTTCCAGCCCATCTCTCTTATCACAATCGCACTCAGGACATCTTTCGCTTCCGTTTTCCCTGCTTTCTTTAAATTTCGTCCGCTGGTCGGCTATTGGGCGCAGCTGCGTTCTCCGAACCTAAGTCCACGTAACGCGCATTGTTCCAACGGTTCACTGCAGCTCGGTCTAGAAAAAGGGCCTGTCGGTAGAGGAGGATTCACATAAAATAAAGCCCAAGATGGTGACGAGATTCATGTACTCCCATTCCTTGACAATCACGAAGATCCATATAAAGTATATGCGTAGTCCATCAGCAAGCAGGCGGTTGGCACTATACGAGAACTTCACAATAAAAAGGCCAATAAAGTTATACACACATGAGACGGTGAAGCCGATCAGGGCTATCATCAAATCGGGATTACCCCGCAGACCCGCCAGAAGATCGCTCCAATTATCGAAAACAGCACGTGAACTCTCGTTAAAGGGATTCACGCTTGGCAAGAAGTGCATACAAATGGCGAGTAGCGAGGTAATAACCATTCCAAAGATTCCCTGCCAGCCCGCTGCTTGCAATGGAGTCACATTAGAGGTCTTGAGCTGCTTCTCCTCGTAAACATACTGAAGACCCTGCAAAATCTCGGCTATTATGATGAGCAGGTCGCCGGTCAGGATAGATTTGTGGTCTGTGTACGGCAAGGTGACTTGGTCATATTCCACGCGGTGAACGTCTAAGGTGATAATGTCCAACAGGCCGCAGGAGATAGATACGAAGGCCATCCAGTGGCGACTGGCAAGCGTGTGGTTCAGGAATATAGTGCTGAAGATGCCCACAAAGATCAGAGCGGCGGCCCTTATTATTTGGAAGCTGGTGGCGTAAGTCAAGTAAAGTCCGGTGAAAAGCAGAATGGAGGACACCGCTTCCAGCACGGTGGTCAGGAGCTTGGTTAGGGGGCTGAATTCGCTGCGGTCCTGCGACAGGAACATTGAAGGTGCCGCTGAGAAAAAAGATCAGCATCAGAAGGACCCGGTGCACACTAATTCGATTTACAAATATTGACGTTCTTTGTGCAATTCGCAATTGTGACTGTGCAGTGATAAGTGGAAAAGAGTGCGGCCAGATAGAATATCTATTGCCCTTTAATATAATACACTTTAGTGGCTATAGCCACGTAACTATAATTTTTATTCTCAAGGTTTTTAAAATAACTATCAATCTGTGCGTTTTTCTTTGTTTTTACTTAAGCCATCTTTTAGTACCGCAATCTGGTAATGATTTTTTCGGGACGATTAATAATGGACCATTGTATTCAGAAACTGAAGTTTCTACTATTTTGTCTTTAATTAATTTTTATACTTGTTTTTCTACTTCTTCTTTTTGACTGTGGGGAATTCTATAATACTTTATGTACACCGGTTCATCATTTTTCATTCTTATTTTCAGTTTGTAAAAATTATTAGTTGTTATCGATTCGGATTCTATTCCGAATATATCTGTGTATTTGGTGCATAATTCTTTAAGTATTTCTTGGAACTGAGGTGGAAAATTTTTGTTCAATTTGTATAAGATTTTTTCTTGGTTTACATTTTTTTTAGATTTATTTATCTCATAACCATCCAATGGTTCAACTTTTAGTGGTGAATGATTGCAGTTTTATTTGTTGTATTCAAAATTCGGACAAAAGTGTTTTTAGAATCTGCAATTTTATTTTATAATGAATACTACATTTTGGATTTCTTCGTTCGGTATTAATATATACCTGGTTGCTGAATTTATTGCAATTTTTCGGTAGGCTTCGGATTTTGCTGGTAGTATTGTCAAAGTATTTTCGAGTGTATGGTTTATTGGAATATGAATGGGATTATAGAGGTTATCTGGTCTCAGTATGAGCCAATTATTTTCTGGTTTTAAATCTATGTGACAATTATATTTTTTCATAAAAACTATGCCTATATTCCATCACATGAAATAGGAAAATGCTACTATTTCCGAGAAAACAGTTTCAGTTACATTTTCTTACGGTAGACAGTATTATTGCTTTTTGCGTGCGGCTATAATGAATAAGCGGGGAAAAAGCTAGATTGTACCTTTTCATATACTCATTTTTAAAATCTGAAATTAATAGGGGCTCTACTCTGTTTCTAACTATGGCTAACACCCTATTCTCAAAAATTGTTGTTGTATTAGGCTTTTTTTTTTTTTTTTTTTTTTTTTTTTTTTTAATTTTTTGGAGATAATAATGTGTTACATGTATCCCTACCTAGGTAAAAAAAATTAAGACCCGCAGCTAGAAACTGCCTGGTCTGCACAATTTGTATTAATTATAAATTTCATCGCAAATGCATAAAGATATATAAAAAAAAGAATTCAAGTTGTGCGCTCTTGGAAGCGCTGTCGGTTCACTTTTTCGTTGCCCGGCTTGGTGCGCCGGACGGGACTGGTGCTGACTGCACAGGTTATTATGTTGTGCGCTCTTGGAAGCGCTTTCGGTTTACTTTTCCGCAGCCCAGCTTGGTGCGCCGGACGAGACCGGTGCTTGCTGCACAGGTTATTGCTACTTTATTGTTAGGGCACCGGTGCTGGCACAGGTGCATTCACAAAAATATGATTCCAGGGGTCCTCTGCAGTCGTTTGGTCACCTCTTCTTCGGTTAGGGAACCTTTTTTATTTCAGGTGTTTTATGAATTATTTGTTTAATTTTATTTGAGTGAGAGGACATGTTGGAATTTTTTTTTTGTTTGATTTCTTCTGCGTGTGCTGGGATTTTTTTATGAGCAACCATTTCGGATGCACTATTTTTTTTTGTTTTTTTTTATATATATATATATTTTTTATATTGCACTCCACCGCGTTTTTTTCCGATTTGTGAGTCGTTATCCTCCAGGCTCGATGTCACGGTCGCCATATAATGAGATTTTAAGAAGTCCAGTTTCGTTAATTTGAAGATTGAGGAGCGACTTTACTTTATTTAATGGTCTTTTAATTCTATAACATTGGCGCATACAGCTAACGATAGCTCAGCTATGTCGGCAGAGACGCCGGTTTATGTGTATGTAAGTATTGTGGCAAAGTGCTACAATGTGTTTGTATTTATATTAATGCATAACACTGAGTACAATGCGCATTCGATATGTGAACATACTACAGTCGCTTTTGATAAGGGATGTTGTCGCAGCCATACTTGCCTCCCGAGCGTTGGTTATAGTGCCTCGCCTGCTCTAGAGATGCTCGTTGAAGATTCGATAGTACGATGTCGAAGATTCCTTTGAGGTGTGACGCCTTGTCTTCACCTGTAGGAACGACCGCCGATCCAGGCGTAAGGTCGACATACAGCATCGCAGGCAAGCGGAGCTCCCGTCGCTGAGTGAGAAATGCGAGAGTATACCCAGTCGAGTTCGATACACAACTATTGATAGCGAGGGAAATCTCCGGCTACAAATTATCCCAAGAACTTTGGTCGTCTTCCGACAGCCGAGATATCAGGACTTCCACGCCGCGCTTAGCGAAGTAGTCTTTTATTGGGTTCCGTTGTCGCATACAAACTTTCGGGGGATGCACAGAGAATGTCGAAAGGTTCGCTTACGACGCGGGTACGCATTTTCCCTGCTTTGGTCTGAACGGTCTTAAATTTCTGGCAAGACTCGCAGTGCCGAACGTGCTGCTCTGCGTCGCGGTGAATGCCGGGTCAGAAATATCTTTGCGACAGGCGGGTAGTCGTTTTTCGGACCCCCAAGTGTCCTCTTGTCGGGGAATCATGACACTCGTATAAGACGAGGTATCTACAGGGAGTGGGTACACAGAGTTTCAACAGGAAGTAGTCCTCGTCGTCCGCTCGGTAACCCATGATCCTAGCATATAGTCAGCGAACTTCTCAGTGTCGTCGTGCACCTTGTCTTTCATCTTCCCGATCCATTCGCAATGGTCCTCGAGCTCGATAGCGCCGTGAAGTACCTCACAGGGCTGTCGCGAAAGCGTATCGGCCACGACGTTCAGTTTCCCTCGTCGACACCGCACGTCAAATTGAAACTGTTGTAGTTCCAAGTCACAGCGCGCTATTCGGCCGGAAGGACTCTCAACAGAATTTAAACATTTGAGAGCCAAGTGGTCGGTAACGACTTCAAATCAGTAGCCCTCCAGGTAACACCGCATCTTCCTGATGGCCCAAATGATGGCCAGGCACTCTTGTTCTGTCGTCGTGTAGTTGTGCTTCGCAGGAGTTAGACGACGGCTAGCGTATGCGATGACCTTCTCTTAGCTCTCAATGTCCTGGGATGACACCGCTCCCAAGCCGACGTCACTCGCGTCAGTCTGCAAAACAAACGTCCGGTCGAAATCCGGACATCCCAAGACCTGGCCGGTGGTTAGGCATCTTTTTTTTTTTTTTTTTTTCGCGCGGAGTCCCACGGCCCACTTACCCGCCCAACCGACCGAAGGGCGCAGCCGTGTATCGTACGGCACGATTCGCGATAAGATAGACGCGAGATAGGAAAATAAAGGTAAAGGTCCGGGGAAAAAAGTAATAGTTAGATCAATCTTGTGCCAATGAAGCAAGTATTAATCGTTTTAGGAGCGGCAGAGAGTCAAGATTTGATATTACAGGAAAAAGTCTATTATAGTCAGAACATAATACTCTGAAAGGCTCATGCAAGGCATAGTTAGATCTACAATGATTTAAAGTTAGGGGAATATAATTTCTGGTTAATCTACTTGGCACAGAAAGTTTAGCCGACTTAACAAGTCGGGGCAGTCAATATCACCATGTATAAGGTTATAAATAAAGATAGTACCAAGCATCGTTCTACGGTTGGCTAGGGATGGTAAATTAATCAAAAGAAGTCTACTAGAATAAGAAGGTAAGTTAAGATTTGCATCCCAGTTTAGGCGCCGTAAAGCAAAAAGAAGGAAGTTTTTTTGTACAGATTCAATACGACCAATATGTATTCCGTATTGTGGACTCCAGACGGGAGACCCATACTCCAGAATCGGACGGACTAGCGAAATATATAAAGTTTTAGTCAAATAAGGATAATCGAATTCTGTTGACCACCTTTTAATAAATCCAAGCACTCCTCTGGCTTTATTAACCATGGACGAAATGTGATTAGAAAATTTTAGTTTGGGGTCCAAGAGAACGCCAAGATCGTTTACAAGAGTTATTCTATCCAAAGGGCTGCCACTTAACGTGTAGGTCGCGTATATCGGTTGGCCCGATAAAAAGTCATCAGCTTGCACTTGGAACCGTTTAAATTTAGTAAATTATCTCGGCACCAGTTTTGAAAATTATCTAGATCGGATTGCAAGTCTAAATGGCAGGAAATGTCCTTATACTGCAGGCACAACTTAACATCATCTGCGTACATAAGTACGCGAGAATGACTTATAATTGAGGGAAGATCATTAATAAATAATGTAAAAAGTAACGGACCCAGATGGCTCCCTTGTGGGACACCGGAGGTAACACGGAGAATTTTAGAAATTGAATTTTTAAAAAGGACCCTTTGTGACCTGTCATTCAGATAACTTGAAATCCATTTAACCAGATCAACTGGAAAACCTAAAAGGTCAAGTTTTTGAATGAGAAGTAAGTGATTTACAGAGTCAAATGCTTTACTAAAGTCAGTGTAAATGACGTCTGTTTGAAAACTACTATTGAAGCCATTTATCACTAATGAAGTGAGCTCTAGAAGGTTTGTGATTGTGGATCTACGTTTAATAAATCCGTGTTGACACGGAGAAATGATTGATCTGCAAAGGTGCTGCAAATGAGGAGTAATAATTTTTTCAAAAGCTTAGGAATAGCTGACAACTTAGAAATACCTCTGTAGTTACTGGCTTCTAACTTGTTACCTTTTTTGAAAAGAGGAATAACAAATGATTCCTTCCAAATATTTGGGAATTGGGAGGTTTCTATAGATAAGGTAAACAACTTGTGAAGAGGTTTGCACAGGGCCGTAGCGCAATACCTAAGCACGCACCCAGGAATACCATCGGGCCCTGGCGAATAAACAGGTTTAATACGAAGAAGATCCAAAAGAAGAGAGCTTTCTGTTAAAGTGGGACAGAATATGAGGTTTGACTTGGATATGTTATAAGAATAAGGCTGTGATGAATAATCTAAAGTAGAGTAAGTCGTTTGAAAAAATTGGGCAAATAAATCGGCTATTGCCTGATCTGTGGTTGCCGTCATGTTTTCGAACGATAGCGAGGAAGGAAAGGAATTAGATTTACGCTTGGTGTTAACAAAATTATAAAACTGTTTCGGGTCCTGAGAGAACTGGACCTTACAACGGTTTAAGTAACTGTTATAACACTGAGCATTAAGCACGGTAAATCTTGACCGAGCACTTAAATATCTAGTAAAAACAGATTGAGAACCGGTATTTTTATATTTCCTAAAAAGTCTGGACTTTACATTTCTTAAGTGTGTCAACTCTTTGCTAAACCAAGGTGATTTATTGAAAGTTGACGGATAGTACCACGGAACACAGGAATTAAAAAATGAGTTTATTGCAGTGTAAAAAACTTTAACTGCATCGGACATATTAATGCATAGGTAAAGATCAGACCAATTAAAGCCAGAAATAAAATTATTTAGCCTCAGAAAGTTTGCCTTGCGAAAACAATGTATTCGTTTGGATTTTTCTGATTTTTCTTCTATAACTCTACCCGTATCAAATGAAAGTTCGAATGTTGGGTGATATGGATCTTCAGGTTGCGTGAGTGGTGCTACTCTGGACAGAAACACACCTTCAGGATTTGATACAAAACACAAATCAAGTAGGCGACCTAATGAATTTCGAACATGGTTTACTTGAGATAGAGATATGTCAAGCAGGCCATCAATAAAATCATGCTGTGCTATAGGTAGTAAGACATTCGATCCATCCTCAGTGGACCAAGTAACTCCAGGTATATTAAAATCACCTAGAACTATCAACTGATCCCTATCGGAAAGCTTATTTGCAACGGACTTAATGACGGATAGGTGATTTAAATAATCAGGAAGTTCAGACAACGGCGGAATATATGAGCAAGTTATGTATATAAAGTTACCAGGAAGCGATAACTTTACACAAATAAATTCAATGGTATTGAATTCATCAAAAAATAACTGCTCAGACGGGAGGTTTGAATCAACTCCAATTAAGACTCCACCTCCCCGTCTAGAGGGACGGTCATACCTATATATTGTGTACTTACCTGGAAAAACTTCGGAGCTAAAGATCTCCGGCTTTAACCAGGTTTCTGTGAACACAATAATATGAGATGCAAAGGAAAGGCTATCGGAATACAATTTAGTAAGTTTGCTGCGCAAACCTCTTGCATTCTGATAGGAAAGTAGGAGGTTAGAAGTTAGTTTTTTGAAATTGGTACACTGGTTTGGCCTCGACTAGGAAGTTTTACTCCCACGGGCCCCTTCTTCTTTATCTTAGCCTCGAACTCTTTTACAACCATATTATCCGGCCAAAAGTCGCCCGAGCATATGGCTTCAAAAAGCTCGTTAGGGACAGTTATCTTGAAAGATGAAATGTCTCTAGCATAAGAAAACTTAAACTTTTCCACCTTTACACTATTACAATCGGCTTTAGTTTTGTCTTGTATATAAGACAATACATCAGAAGATGTTTGATCAGGGGAAAGCCGAGAAACGAAAATTTCTTTCTTGAGTGGAACCACTGAAAGGGATTTTGGTGGAGCAGACATTGCTTCTGCCAAACCAACTTGAGCCGGTTGTCCGGACTCAGTAGTCCCTTATGGTGGAGATGCTACATTCTGAGAGTTAGGTGGATCCACTTATTGTGAAACCACTACGGACAAATCGGAATTCTTAGAAGTCCCTGGTTGCATGCATTCTGAAACGGATTGTTCGGATACCGAATCTTTTTTAGCTGCCGATCTTAGCAACATTTGAGGGTTTGCTGAAATCGGCTGCTGATCCGCCGGAATGCTCTGTTGTTCTTTTGATTTCGGTTGCGGGGTGTTCCCCTTTTGCTCCTTACCACCAGCGGCCTTTTTGCGCTTAGGGGACTCTTCTAAAAGCTTACGACTATTAAACTGCGAGTCCAGCGCAGAGAGGAGATCATCAGCTCGGCGAAAACTATCTCTAGCAACACCGAAACAGCTAATCAGCCCCATCAGGCCGCCTTTAGTTTGGCGCATGAACGATTTCATCTCGTTCGCAACCTCGACACAAGCATCACAACAAAACTGCAAATTGGGCCCCTTTGATAGGTCATCACTTGTCCGGCCAGTAAAACCGGCGCACTTGGTGTGCACCATATTTTCACACAGCCAGCAAGTCATATTCGACTGGTCAGCCCTGATTACGAGGCTGCATTTCTTGCAGAAACAGACTAAATTTTTATTATTCATTTTATTTATTAGGACCACTGTACCAAGAAAGGGAATTGAAATTTATAAACGAGCAGTTATAAGTACCGCAAGAGCGCAGAAACTGCACGATTAGAACTTTCAAAGCAAAGAGAGCAAGAGAGCGGGAGCGTAACTAAGTTAAAGTGCATGCACAAAAGAGAAAACGGTGTGGATAAAAGAAAAGAAAACACAGATAAGAATTACGAAAATAAAACAATTAATTAGTATTAAATACAAAGTGCACTCGCGAAGCGAACGGAGTTTAAATTTACATATGTTTAAATAAACGCGGAAGAAAATTAAAATTGTTTTGATAACACCCACCGATGGGAATAAACGAAAACAAAATACAAAATTCGAAGCGCAGAAAAAAAAACACGACCGTTCACTTTGAAAGTCAGAGAGAAATCTTCTAATCTCTTTCAAGGCAATTTGCTGTTTCGGTCCCCAGGTCCACTTCCGGCCTTTCTGCAGTAGCGCGGTCACTGGTTGCACGAAGGTCGCGAAGCTTAGGACGAATCTCCGATACTATGATGCCATTCCGATCCATTGACGAAGTTTCTTCAGGTTGGTGGGGGTCTTCAACCCATTGATCGCAGACACCTTCTCGGGATCGGTCTCTATCCCTTCGCCGCTGATCACATGACTAAGGGTAAACCGGTTTCTGCTTGAAGAAGGTACACTTCCTTGGAGTTATTCTCAAATTCGCCGCCCGCAATCTGCGGAACACTTGAGCGAGGTTCCTTGCCCGATCATCCGGTGAGTCACGGACCTGCTTGTGTAGTACTCTCCAAATTCCGAAAAGGCTTCGGCTATCGTCGAATTTGCTATCCCTCGTGATTCCTGACCGTTACTCCTGTGGTGCCACATCGAGTCGAGTCGAGTTTTTTGATACTCTCCTACTCGGTAGCCATGTGGGTTAGCTGATTTAGCGTCACTCTAGAGAAATGTTTTATGTATGCTCGGTATAACTCTTCCGCTTCGCGGTACCCGGCCTGCTGCATCTTTATTGTATGTTTTGAAAGGCTCTCCTTTCCTCTGCACGTGAGTCCGAATCTCGTCCTCTAATCGTTCGAAATGTTGAGGAGGTAGGAAGAAATCCAGGAATTCCCTCCGGAAAGTGCCCCAAGAGAAGGAATGCAGATGACTAGTACGGAACCACCGTGCCGCCGGGCCCTCGAATATTTTAGACATAGCCCGGGAAATCTCTTTCGGATTTATCCTATACGTCGTCATCTTCTCCTCGAGTGCGGCGATGAGAGTCAATGGATCTGAGCTACCATCGAACCGCATTTTCCACTTATGTGTCTTCTCGGGGAGCCAATGGTCAGTGGGAGTCGTATTACTCCGTACGTCCTGCCTCTGTAGGCCAGTGGCCTACATCTACTGGCGGCACACAGACGCCATGTGTCGTTCATGGATGTATCCCTCGATGATGATGTGGAACCTCCATCGGTGCAGCGTCGGATACGACGGGAATCCGGTGGAACTCCGCAAATTGCCCCATCTCGTCGTTCTTTCCTGCGGGACTAGGGCTTGGGGCCCGACTACTGTACTGATCCTCCAGCTGAGCTAGTCGGTTCCACACTTGTTGTGTGCGCTGACCAGATTGGCAAACGCCTTTTTGGACTCAACGGCAAGGAAGGTGAGTTCGTCTTTTCGGCGAGCATATATACAGCGAACTCATCCATGTTTTTTGATAAAATTATCTTCTTCGTACTCACCGTTGGATTCCTTAGGAGTACTCATCGTCTGTTAGCGTCTTATTTTCCTGGGCGGTCTTCTTTCTTAAATCCTTCTATTCCTTCCTGATGCTGGGTAGGCGCGGTCGTTTCCGGGCGACTAGCTAGCTCGGTGTCCCTGCTCGGGCTACTTGTAAGGATACTTTTTCGGCCGGGGTACAGATCTCAGTCAGAGTCCTTTACAAGAAATTTGTAAATCACCGGAACACCGGACTAGAGAGTTCCGCTCCACAGGCGAACGGATAATTTTGATGGGGAGTCTTCATCGAAGGTTCTTCCAAGGGAACTAGGGTAACGGATCCGGCAGTACGGATGTCCACGCGCAAATCCCAAAACTACGTTTGGGGGACCGAATGGGAAGGGGTCCACATTCAGGTCCGGTGGTACTAGGGGAATATCTTACGGCTACGGCGACTGTGGCGAACGGGAAGGATGTCCACGTTCGGGCCCACAGTAGCTGTGGGAATGAGGTTAGGTTAGGTTAGGTTTTCTTAACTGACTAAGAAATGAAAACACACGATTGGGAGATGCGATTCTTCTTCACGATCACCGGCGAGTCAGGTAGTCGGATAACTTGATTAACTGAACTGTCTGAACACACTCAATTGAAAGGCCGAGAGCGGTCGCGTTAGGTTGGCTTGTCTTGCGATCCTCGATGAGCACATGTGGCTTTCGAAGCCTAGCTGAGTCGTGTCCGGATCAAACGTCTTGCTCGTTCCACGATCCCGAGAGAAAAGACCCTCTCCGGTTGCTGTATGATCGCCTACCCTTTTCCTCGTTCGGGATTTTTAGTATTTTTCCGCCTCCGACAGCACGGCCTCGCTCACTCTGGGTTTATCGCCGCGACCAAAACGCGACCACCGATCCACTCTGCTATGACGGAGGTGGACCCAGTACCATTCTCGGGCTTGTGCCTTAAGCAGCACGTGAAAGTTCCTGAGCACCTTTGCCCACGAGCATTGGTACTGCCTCTGCCGAAACTCCACTCGGAAGACGAAATCCTCCACCGAGATGCGGTCGTCCTCGCCGTCAAAGGACACTCCCCACCGATACGTTAGCATATGTATGCGGTTGCTCACGGAAATCGACTTCTGAATTTTTTACGCGATACGGTTAATGTCAGATCAATAATTTTATAACCATTGTTCGGAGCAGCCCGCCAGCGACTAGTGCGCATAGGTGTATGGCTGAACCTGTAGCGCTCTTGCGCTCTCCTCTTTATCTGCCTTATCTCGCTAAACTGTCGCGCTTCGTATTCAGCGACTACATTGTAAAGCCCAAATTAAAATATGAAGCCAGGCTTTTGGCTGCAGCAGTGCAGATTCGACTGGCAAAATAAACACGACACGTACATAAGCTTTTAATATTAAAAGCGTTATTATTACATAACCTAAGGGTGGCATTTTTGTTGTCTTCCCCCAAACATTTTGGTGACCCCGACGTGATCGCTGTTTTATTTGCCGTCTGCAACTCGGTTTTATTATTGTTTATTATCGTTTAAGCAATATATTTTGGTTTCGCTGTCGTTTGCGGGCATTTGGTCACAAAGACACGGACTTACATACAAGTGCACACAGCTGGCCGTTTAAGTTTTACATTTCGCGCTGTGAAAAGCCGGCAGGCTGTTGATCTTTTTGTACATTTCGCGCTGTGAAAAAATCAAAACAGTGTTGTGCAGCAAATTATAAACAAAAGGAGAATAACATTTAACTATTCTAAAAGTGCATAGCGCAGTGCATACATATACATAATTTCAAGTCCGCTGTTATAAGGCGGAACAACAACAACAAAGTTCCGTTGCGTTTTCGACGACGCTTGGTGTCGCGCATTTTTCGCGGCAAAGGTTAAAAGGTTATTCACCCCTCTTAACCGGTTCGGACATTTTTCTTTTATTTTTTTGTGTGCGACTAAGAAATGGCTGCTCCAGAAAACGCGGTTCGGCCTCAAAATGACGCGCCAAATGAAATAGAATTTCTTCGCGCCAAAGTGCAATCAATTCTGCGGCAAACAAATGCGATGAAATTGTATTTAACAACTGAGTCTATAGATCAGTTGGATGAAGCTGATCTTCTCGCGCGATTGGACTGGGTCAATTCCTTAAATTCGTCGTTTGACTCCGCACAGACATCGCTGGAACGGCTGGATTTAAAGGAAACTTCGAGTGATAGGCGATGGGAATTTTCGGAAGCTTTTATGGATGTGAAGGCGAGCTTAATAGAGGCTTAGCGGCCCAGCGCAAATTGCAATTGTTGGGTAGCACAGCTGCCAACTCCACATCTATAGACATCAACCACCATTCTGATCTTTCTTTTCGGACACGGAAGCCTCGATTACCGAACCTGGAGATTGCTCCTTTTCATGGATCTTATGCTGAGTGGCCGGACTTTCTCGCAACATTCACCGCGGTCATTGGAAATGATGACGAGCTAAGCGACATTGAAAAGCTGCAATATTTACGGTCTAGTCTAGGCGGCGTGGCTCTGGAGACCATACGCTCGCTCGAATCTTCAAATGACAATTATAAAAAGGCTTTGAATCTGCTCATAAATCGATTTGATAATAAAGTTTTACCTTTTCAGGCACACGTTCAGGCAATATTTGGTTTAAAGGGTGTCGATAAGGGATCTGCTAAGGGTCTTCGTGAGCTCAGCGATTCTATGAACGCACATCTTCGGGCAATCCATACGCTGGCCACTACACAGCAAATTTTGGATGGATTACTGATTCATATCGTCATTCACAAGCTGGATCAACGGACTCGGGAAAAATGGGAAGAGGATTTGCCAATCGCTGAGTTATCTTCATGGACTGCTATGGAGTCGTTTTTGGAGGGGAGATGCAGGATGATGGAAAATTTGGATCAAGCTTTGGTAACGCAAACACCAGGCCATCAGGTGGGGAAAAATGTGCATAAATATAACCCAAGTGCACTCATTGCGTCTTCTACTAACTTAAATCATCCAATATGCCTATTTTGCGATGCGAGAGATCATTATTTGCCAAAGTGCTCTCGATTTTTAAATTTGAGCCCGCATCTTCGATTTAGAGAAGCCAAGAAAATGCACCTTTGTCTAAACTGTTTGCGCAAGGGGCATAGTTTGCAGCAATGTAAATCAACTCATTGCAAATATTGTCGCATGAAGCACCACTCACTATTGCATATGACCCCTGACTCATCCGCACCACCTCCATCATCAGACCCACTCTCGAGCTCTCAGCCATCACCATCTACTTCATCAGCACTGGTGTCATGCTCACAACTTGATCGTCAGGTATCGCACCCTCCACCAAATGCTTCAAATACTGTGCCAATAAATTACGTGTTGCTGCCTACTGCTATTGTCTATGTAAAAAATAGGGTTGGTTCATTTATGTCCTGTCGAGCAATCTTAGATTCCGCTTCTCAATTGAACTTTATAACTACGCGCCTAGCTAGCCAGTTAAATTTGAAATATAGGCATTCGCATACACTAATTTCTGGGATCGGTGAGTCCTCTATGAACTCTGATAAATCAGTGGATATTTTTGCGCAATCACGGGATGCAGGCTATCGTGCGTCATTCACAGCTGTTGTGACTCACAGTATCACTGATTATCAGCCGAATTTCAACATAAATACATCAGGATGGAGGATTCCACAAAACATTTCGCTCGCTGACCCTTATTTCAACCAATCACAACGAATCGACTTGTTAATTGGCGCTGGTCTGTTTTTAGAAATAATTGCTATGGGGCAAATACATTTGGATAGCATGTTGCCAACACTCCAAAATACCAAACTTGGTTGGATCGTTTCTGGTGGGATGTCTACTACTCCAAATCATAAGTCTGTTTTAGCCGCCATTGTCAAAGAAACTACGGATCATTCTGAGGATGACGCACTTGCTGCCATAGTAAAGCGATTTTGGGAAATTGAGGATTGTAATCCATCAAAGTCAGCACCGTTGCCTGAGGACTTGCAATGTGAACAACTGTTCAAGGAAAACTGCACTTGACTTGGGAATGGTCAATACTCTGTTCGTCTCTTATCCACTTCGGGATTCGAAAGTTTAGGTGATTCCTATTGCCTAGCTCGTCGTCGTGTGCGTGTGTGTGTCCCACCCGGATGACTTTTTGCAGTGTATTATTTGGCGAGAGAAGTCCACGGATGAGTTGAATGTTTACAAATTGAACACGGTGACTTATGGTACCAAGCCAGCTGCCTTTTTGGCTATAAGAGCCATGCATCAGCTCTCTTATGATGAGGAGGATTCGTTTCCAATTGGAGCAAAAATTGTTCGTAGGGACTTCTATGTGGATGATTTAATCTCTGGTGGCGAGTCAATGGAAGAGGTTAGGGAAATTCGTCGTCAGGTGAAGGATCTATTGTCGCGAGGCCATTTTCCAATCCGCAAATGGTGTTCTAATGATGGACGCGCACTCGAAGGAGAGGCTGACTGCGATAAGGAGAAGCTAATTCAATTTCACGACGGATCAGCTGTTACCAAGGCGCTGGGATTAGCCTGGGATCCTTCTTCTGACCAACTTCTGTTCAACTTTTCTCAATTATCTGTAAATCATCGAGTCACCAAGCGTATTGCACTTTCAACAATAGCCAAATTCTATGATCCGCTCGGTTTAATAACACCGATTGTCACAAAGGCCAAGATTTTTTTGCAATCCCTATGGAATGCTAAAGTGGATTGGGATGACACATTTCCAGAGTCGAAACATCCAACATCAAGGTCGGAAGCATCGTGTTGCTGCAGGAGGACAACCTTCCACCCTTGAAATGGCAGCTGGGGTGCATCCAAGGAGTCGTTCCAGGCGAGGACGGTGTCGTCAGAGTAGCTATGGTCCGTACAGCTACGGGTCTAGTCAAGAGAGCCGTCGCCAAGTTAGCCGTTCTGCCCATCGATTCCCATTTAGTTGGAGCCCTACTTCCTCCAACGGGGGGAGTATGTTCGGAGCAGCCCGCCAGCGACTAGTCTAGTGCGCATAGGTGTATGGCTGAACCTGTAGCGCTCTTGCGCTCTCCTCTTTATCTGCCTTATCTCGCTAAGCTGTCGCGCTTCGTATTCAGCGATTACATTGTAAAGCCCAAATTAAAATATGAAGCCAGGCTTTCGCCTGCAGCGGTGCAGATTCGACTGCAAAATAAACACGATACGTACATAAACTTATAATATTAAAAGCGTTATTATTACATAACCTAAGTGTGGCATTTTTGTTGTCTTCCCCCAAACAACCATATTAAAGTAAAACATTTAAACTTTGTTTTCACAAATGTTCATTAAAAAAATAATAAATGAGCCGTTCACAGCAAAGCTCCGTAGGCACCTCCAAGAAAAAAGGTTTTGGATCATCAGACAAAACCAAAAAGAAATTGTTCATTAGTTAATATGTTTTTAGAGGTAACTACGTTGAGTTTTTTTTTAAATTTATTTTTTGGATTTTTGGTGACACCTGGTGGCCTAAAAATTGGATATATTTGTTTTTATAAAATTAAAAATAATAATTAAAAAAAACTCGACGTCAGTACCTGCAGATTTAGGTACAGAAATTGTGTGAAAAATTACAAAAAGATTCGTTTAGTAGCAACTTTAATTGCAAAGTTAAAAAGAATAATAAATATTATAATAAGGACCAGCAAATAATAAATAAACATATAAATATATTATATATGTATACATGTCAAAACAGATAATAATTATAGAAACAAATTTTTAAATAAATAAATAAATGTTCGAAATATATAAATTTTTTATAATAAAGAAATAATTAATTTGGTAAATATATAGATATTTTTGAAAATAAATAAATAATATAAGTAAATAAATATAATAAATATATAGATAAATAAATAATATATGATTCTTCCTTTTTTTGTTGTTTTAATTCTTTTCGGATTTATTTGGGGGAGATGAAACCTTTCACCAGTCGGTGGACTCCTGACCAAAGACTTTCTGTCGCATATTTTTTTTGTAATTTAGTCACTGGCACTGCCGCTCGTCAACTGGACTGACTATCAACCTGTTAAGGACATCGGCTGCTGGTTGAGTCTCGTTGTCTTTGTTTTCTCTTTTGTGGTTTGATCCCTAAATTGAGGTGTTCGTGCAGCGCGTGTAAGTCACGGGACACGAACACACAATTAAGTATCCAACCGAGAGAAAATATCAAACACCTACGCGAAACAAAAACCTTAGGATCAACAAAAAAAAACAACTAAAGGATCTAATGAAACCCCACAAATACGAAACTTTAAATATAAATAAATAAATAAATAAATAAAAAACTACGCCCTAACTATTTTATCACAGCTTTATATCCCAGAGTTATCACAGAAATATCGTCTTTCGTGCTTGTTGCACGGACCACCTTCGTATGTAAATCCTTCGATCCTATTCACATAAACATTTCGCTCTCAGACCACACCTCCCGGTGCAGTTGCATGCAACCTGCTGTTGCCCTGCAAATCACACCGGTGAGGCTGCGAGAGGTAAATCCCTAATTGCGAGGCGTCGTCGTCTCGACGATTTTTATTTACTTTGGGCGCCACTATGTTATGGAACTGCACTTCTGTTTCATGGGGTCAGGGTTTTCAATGTCCCTACACTTCCCAACACGGAATCGGTACAAATCGAAGTCTTACGCACTATTTTCAACCGGACCATTTCTAATGACAACAAAAGGTAAACAAAAAAAAATAAATGTAAACATCGGACGAAATACAAAAAAGTGGCATTAGATGGACTTGCCACCGCGCTCCCAACCATCCTATGGTGCCCCAGTCGGAGCCACTGCCAGGCCAGACTACGGCCGGTTCATGTAATATCTCAATATCTAGGTAAATTTATTATAAATATATACATAAGATTTTGAAAAAAAATAAAGATTAACCATATCTTCTCCTTCTTACACCATTACTTGCAGATCAGGGCAAAACCACTACCCGGGCCTGGAGCAAGGCAGCTGAAAGGGGTTCCTTAAATTCGGAAATTTGGCCTCGCAGAAAAGTTTAAGTTCGCCAAGCGTCTTAAAATTGGCACATCTTTTTTCTCCTAATTACCCTGCTGGAGGCGCACAAAAGAGACAGGTAAATACGCTTTCGCATTTTAGACCCTGAGTTGCGCTAGGCCCGACTCAAGCTCGCGGAATTACGAAGACGTGCAGAAACGGACGGAGTTAAGTGTACAAATTTACGGGAGTACAAAAATATAACTTAAAATCTAATTTCAGGCGCGGCCAGTAAGCCACGCAGGGATTTCGGCTGATGGTCGTATGTAATGAATTGGGACCGAAAGAGACTCCTTAAAGGCGCACGTCGGTGTGGAGTTGGCGGTCCGAATATTGGTCCCACGCCTTGCCTCGGTCACTGCGGACCGCGGCGGTGGGTATGCCGCGTGTGAAGACGCCCGTGCCCGTATTGTGCATTTTTTCTTGTTGAAGGTTGCGGTTGCCTACAGCGGTTGCTACTGCACATATGCTGGCTATTGCTGCCCGTGGTAGTTGCTGTTGCCCGTGGCTGTTGCTGCTGCTGCCTGTGACTGGCTACTGCTGCCTGTGGCTGTTGCTGCTGCTGCCCGTGGCTGTCTACTGCGGCTGGCTACTGCTGCCTGTGGCTGTCTACTGTAGTAGCTGTATAGCTAACCTTAAGGTCTTGGAAACATCACACAATAACTAGAAAAAAAATGTGGAGCGAAAGTACCGAGTCGTGATAGTGGTGATCCCGTGTGTACCATAGGACCGTAGAAACATCAGCTGAGTTCAGTTTATTCAATTTTTAAGTTTATATTTTTGTAATATTTTTAAAGGTATATAACATTCTTATATTTCCTTAGTAAAACTACAAATAAAATGGGCCAGAATATTCAGCGAGAAGAAATACATTACAAAAAGATATACATTAAAAATTAAAATAAATAAGTAAACATGTGTGTAAAGAATGATTGTAAATAATTATATACTAAAATTAGGATATAAAATATAATAATACTGTTTAATAATTTCAATGCCTTCTTTCTTAAATTGCTAAGCATTAAATTATATTTATATTATTTATATATTTATATATAAATTATATTTTCTTTAAATTTTTATTGCATGTGGATCAAGCTGGCTAATTGCGCTTACGTTTTAAGATGTGAAAACTCAAAAAAATGTATATAAATTCTTTTAACAACTTAAATTTGTAATTGGCGTATTAAATTTAATTTTTGGTTTATCTCTCATAAATTTTCATCATTATTTTTTTCTTTTAGTGCATTTGGGTTGGGTTTGAAAGGAGTGTAAATCAGGTATAGAAATTATAGGGAATAATATAACTTACACAGCTGATTCCTGGGCGGATGATCGATCTCCCGACGCAGGTAAGCTGGAAAAGAAATCAAGGCGTTTATTCTGCTCTGACATGGTGATAATATATACACTTAGACTTTCAAACATAGAATCGAAATCAAACGAATTTAAGAAAACTTTTGCCAGGATGGTAATATATACACTTTGACTTTCAAACATAGAATCGAAGTCAAACGAATTTAAGAACACTTTTGCTAGGATGGTGATAACAGAAAACTGAAGCGCGCGCTTTTGAAATGATTCCATTACTTTTTTACTTATTAATTAATTTCTTAACTCGATTTAGCCTCGCTTGTGAACAGTTGTGTTTACCTTTGTGCTCTGAGTTTTTGTATTTTTTCAGTGATTTTGTGCGAGTGTTTTGTGTTAATTTATTTACAAAGCTTAACTTAATACATATCTGTGTTAGAAATTTTAAATAGATCTCCCAGTAAACGGGTATGTGTTTAGAATTGTTTTTAACATTTCTATTAGATTTGTTTAATCTCGTAGCTTTGTTAGTGTAATTTACGCTCTCTATACTTGCTAGAACTCTTTTACTCCCTCTCAATCTCTCCCGCTCTATTTTATAACTGTAATCTACTCTCTATGAACTTCTGGTAGACTTGTTCGTTTATTTCTCTCACTCTCTCTCTCTCTCTCTCTCTCTCTCTCTCTCTCTCTCTCTCTCTTGCATGCTTTACATTGCATTTGTTTATTGATTAAAGTTGTTGTGTTGCACAAGCCACGCTCAGTCGATATAAGATTTATTCTCTCGTGCTCTCTTTATTCGACTTAATTTCGTGATCTCGCGCTCTTACTTTTTTCGTGTTTTGTGGTTTTTGACAATTTGATTTGATACCAGTGCCAAATTTACTTTGAGGTATTTTTCTTATTCTTATTTTTTTATTTTGCTTTAAACTTACAATGGCTCTTGTCTGTTCTAAGAAAAATTGTACTCTTGCGTCTTCAACTAAAGACCCTTTTATTTTTTGCTGGCTCTGCGATTCGATGATGCACGTTAAATGTGCAGGATTTACTGGCAGAGTCAAAGATTTCATTGATCTTAATTCTGGTCTCATGTGGTCATGTGGGTCCTGCAAGGAAATGGTTGTTGAGATGAGTGGCTTTATGAGGCAGACTCGAGACAGCTTATTGAATATCTCAGGAGGTTTTAAACAACTCAATGAGGGGTTCAATTCCGTCTGTGCCCAGTTTAATAATAAAAAATTATTAACCGAGTCGCCTAAACGTAAAAAAGCCAGTTTAACCGCCGTTAATATGATTGTGGAATCCACCCCAAATCCGAACTTTGTAGCAGCAGTTTCTGTTGACACAGGGGTAAATGAACCAACTGTGCCTATGGATACAGCTAGTTCGGGTGGTACCTCTGTTTCCAGAATAAAAGCTACAGTACTGGCTAAGTCAAAGAATTCGTTGCCGACCGTACCTACAGGTACCGTAGACACCGTTCCTGGTCCTCAGCCCAGTGTGGTTCAGACTGCTGGTGGGGGCCGTAAGAAACTTTCAGTTGTTCCACAAAGGAAGCAATTATTTGTTTCTAGATTCACCCCAGATACCACATCTGAGGATGTTTTGGAATTTATACGTGAAAAATTCCCATCCGAGGATATTGCAGTTGAACAATTTCGATTTTCTTACGCTCGTAGGATATCGTCTTTTAAAATATTTGCTCCGCCTGATGTGTTTAATGTGTTACTTTCTGAAAGTTTTTGGCTTAATGATGATTTAGTAATTAAAGAATTTGTTCCAAATAAACCGAGAACAAATAACAGGCCTTCCACTGTGCCAAAAAACTAAATAGTTTATTCTTGGCGTATCAAAATGTTAGGGGACTAAATATGAAGCTACACAAGCTTTATGCCGACTCCTCTGCATTCACCGAAGATATTTTGGCTTTTACGGAAACTTGGCTAAAACCTGAGATATCGGACTCTGAAGTTCTGTCAAATAACTTAAATACTTATAGGACCGATCGCTCCTCACGTAGGGGGGGCGGTGTACTGATTGCTGTTACCTCTAGCCTAACATCCGAAAGAATTCTCACTCATATCCCAAACGAAATTGAATTTGTAAATGTGAAAGTTTCTTTGCAATCTTTATCTATTTTTGTTACATGTTCCTATATTCCACCTGGCTCTGATCTAGTAATTTATGAGCACCATCTGTCCGCAATAAAATCCGTTCTATCCCTGCTTTCTAACAGAGACCTTTTGATTGTTTTGGGTGACTTTAATCTACCTGATATTTCTTGGTCTCCTCCCACTGACTCACTTGTCGCTATACCTTTATCCGCTCATAATTTTGTAGATGGCCTTTTAGAATTATCGTTACAGCAAGTAAGCTTTATACGAAATTCTTTAAATAGACAATTAGATCTTGTGTTTGTTTCAGACCCGTCTGAGGTCACGGAATGTAGAATTGACGCTCTTGTTGTACCTGAAGACCGATGTCATCCAACAATGAAACTGACAATTTGCCTGCCCTGCTCTGATACCCTCTCTCTTTTAGTGTCCCCAACTAAAATGAGATGTTTTCGTAAATGTGACTATAATAAACTTAACGATATGATTTCTCATTATAATTGGACAGACTTGTACAATTGTACAGACATTGAAAGTGCCACAGAACTATTCTATACAGCGTTAAATACTTTTTTTAATGATAGGTTTCCTTCAAACCTAAACAGGCCTCCTTGGTTTACCAATGCGCTACAAAGACTTAAAAATCTTAAATCAAATACTTATAAAAAGTATGAAAAATCGGGTAAGCCATCAGATTTTTCAAAATATTTAGTGGCTCGATCGGATTTTAATGTTCTTAACAGTCATTGCTTTTCTATGTATCTAAATCGAGGTAAATTTGAATTTTCAAACGATCCGAAACAGTTTTTCAACTTTGTTAATGCCAAACGTAAGTCATCGGCATTGCCTTAATCGGTACGTCTAAACTCAACGGAGGCATCGACGGATTCTGAAATTGCTGATTTATTGGCTGAGTTTTTCCAAGCCACTTATAGTTCGATAGCTTGGTCAAATTCTAACTACCCTAATCCCTTAAATAGGGCAAATTGTATTTTTTCCCCTTTATTTACTGAAAACTCTCTCTTAATAGATTTAGCAACAACAACTCCGACTTATTCTCCCGGTCCAGATGGACTTCCTGGATGTGTGCTCAAGTTTTGTGCGTCAACCATTTGTAAACCGATTCTTAAACTTTTTAATTTGTCTATTTCATCATCAGTTTTTCCTACTATCTGGAAGGACTATTTTATTATTCCACTTCATAAAAAGGGTGCGAAGGCTGATGCCAAGAATTATAGAGGTATTTCCAAATTGTCGGCAATTCCTAAAGCATTTGAACGTATTATCACTTCTCATTTGCAACATTTATGTTCCTCGCTTATATCACCGTGTCAGCATGGTTTTGTTAAGCGAAGATCGACCACCTCCAACCTTCTTGAATTGTCATCTATTGTAATAAATGGATTTCAGAAAAAAATGCAGACTGACGTTATATATACAGATTTTAGTAAGGCCTTTGACTCCGTCAACCACTCTCTTCTCTTATTCAAATTAGATCTGCTTGGGTTTCCTGGTAATCTATTAACTTGGATTTCAAGTTACTTGAATGGTAGGACTCAGAGGGTTATATTCAAGAATTCTGTTTCAAAATTGATCTACGTGACATCTGGAGTCCCTCAGGGAAGTCATCTGGGCCCTTTGCTGTTTACTTTGTTTATCAACGATCTTCCCTCTATCATAACACATTCTCGTGTTCTAATGTATGCTGATGATGTTAAGCTTTGTTTATCATATAATGATATAGCGTCGGGATTTAACTTACAGTCAGATATTGATTGTTTTTATGAATGGTGTGAGTACAACCTTTTAAAGTTGAACTACCTTAAATGCAACGTCATGACTTTTTATAGGGGTACTCCTACGTTTATTAGTTATTTTCTTGAAAATACGTCACTCGACCGTATATATTCAGTTAACGATTTAGGTGTTCTTCTTGACCCTAAACTTAAATTTGACTGCCACATAATGTCCACTGTTAATAAAGCCATGAGTGTTCTTGGCTTTATAAAGCGTTGGTCAAAAGAATTTGATGACCCTTATACGACCAAATTATTATTTACCTCCCTTGTCCGTCCTATTTTGGAATATTGTTCGCCGGTTTGGAGTCCACAATATCAAGTGCACATTGACCGTATTGAGTCGGTACAAAAAAAAATTTCTTCTTTTTGCCCTTCGTAGTTTGAACTGGGATCAAAACGTAAGGCTACCTTCCTACCTGAGTAGATTACTGTTGCTTAATTTACCTACACTTGTAAATCGTAGAAAAATGCTTGGTACTATTTTTATGCATAATCTTATAAGAGGTGATACCGATTCTGCAGAACTTGTAAACCGCCTAACTTTCAATGTTCCTGTTAGACTAACAGGAAATTATATCCCTCTAAATTTGCCACGATGTTCATCAAATTTTTGTCTACACGAGCCCTTTCGCGTTCTATGTAATACTTATAACAACCTTTATCATCTAATTTGCATTTCCACTTCTATCCCGTTATTAAAAACTAATATTTTAACTCATTTGCGTTTTTATACCCGTTACTCGTAGAGTAAAAGGGTATATTGTATTCGTGCAAAAGTATGTAACAGGTAGAAGGAAGCGTTTCCGACCCTATAAAGTATATATATTCTTGATCAGGGTCACTAGCCGAGTCGATATAGCCATGTCCGTCTGTCCGTCTGTCCGTCTGTCCGTCTGTCTGTCCGTATGAACGCTGAGATCTCAGAAACTATAAAAGCTAGAAGATTGGCATTTTGCATGCAGATTCTAGGAGTTCCTACGCAGCGCAAGTTTGTTTCAAAAAGGTGCCACGCCCCCTTTAACGCCCACAATCGCTTGTATACGATTTTAAAAATTTAAATATTTCGGAAAAGTAAAAATGCAGTTTTATTGTGTTTATCAATACCTATCGAAATGTAGAAGAAATTTTTCAAATCGGACCATTCGTTAAAAAGTTATGCGTGATCAAAGTTTCTATCTCCATCTCCCTCGCACTCCCTTTACCTGAGTAACGGGTATCTGATAGTCGGGGCACCCGACTATAGCGTTCTCTCTTGTTCTTAATTGTGCCTTTTATTTTCACTTGTGTCTTGTCTCTATTTAATTTATGTATTTTCCTCGCGAAATCGCATTTTTTGCCCAAATTGATAATAGGGCCCGCGCGTAACAAGCACGTGCTTGGTGTCGTTCCATCAGATAATATTTTCTTATACGTTTAAAAACGTTTAAATTTATCAAATTTTGGCGGTATAATTTATTTTTCATATTGCGAAATAGATGTATTAATTTGGGTTAGCGGCTTTTTTAATTTGCCATCCTTTGAAATTTAAGTAATAATTGAGCCTGGTGGCTTTTGTAATTTGTCATGCTGGGAAATTTAGGTAATAATTGGGCCTATTAGCTACGCGGAATCCTCTGAACGAAGGGGGTGCTCCGCAGGGAAACACTTATCGCTGATCACAGGGTGCTCCGCAGGGCAACCCAAATTGCTGATCGCGAGGTGCTCGGTAAGGCAATGCGAATTGCTGATCGCGGGGTGCTCCGCAGGGCATTTTCCAAACACCGATCGCAATGTGGGTGTTCTCCAGGGCCGGCCGCCGGGTTCTTCCAAGCTGGACAAACCTAGCAAAAAGAACATCCTCCGCGTGAGACGAAGCCTATGATCACAAAAAATAAATGTGCCACCAATCTTGCAATTTCCCCAGCGCTGCTTGTTGCCGCGGACGTAAGGGAAATCGTAGAATTTCAGCCTAAAATTCAAGAAATTAACGCAAACCCAATTGGGCAAAACTGAAAAACGCACTTCTTTTAACCTTTTAATTAAACGGTTAAAACTCTCGTACTCAAGGAAACGATCTGCCACTTTTATTTGAAAAAACTTTATCGCGTTGGTACGAAGCAAATCTATAACATCTGACTGCCACGCCGGTTGGATAAAAAAAGAAAGTTCTAGACAGCTGAGAAGTCTGCCATATGGGCTAGAGAGAAGGTACCCTGCATCAGCTGATCATATACCGAGCTGGCATCACCATTTAAGCTCCTATAGCTTTAATTGATATCTAATCTAGGTTCGATTAATAAAGTTTAAATTAAACCAAACAAAAATTAATTCTGTGGGCTTCAGTCGCTGCTACAAAGACTCTGTCCAAAAACTCATCCAAGTCCTCCTGATCAGGACTCAAATATGCTGTAATTGCAGTTATATATAAAACTGGGACCTATTATTCGACAGCACTGTTTGCGGAACGCCATAGATCATAAGCAAATCGCTCTCCAAATATTTACTGACAACGCTTAGATCTATCTTCCCAACTGATTTTAAGAATATGTACTTAGATAAGTGATCAAGAACAATAAAGATCCCGATGTTCCCGAGCATAGGGACCGAGGAAATCAATAATAATTCGCTGGAAGAATCGCTGTGTTTCCGGAGCTTTTCTTAACGGAGGTCAGAGAGTAAAGTTACTCTTACAAACCTCACATTTACCAATATGTTCCAATAAACATATGTTGCAGGATCGCATTTAATAATGTAAATAAACAAAATTCTTCAATAATGTTATTAAAACCATGATAAGTGAGGCGTTGTATTTTATGGTCTATGTTAAAAATCGAAACCAAAAGCCAAAAATCAGCCGTCAAACTTTACTTTTAGACAAATTGAGAGAATTGTGCTCGATTCGTTTTTTTAATC
This sequence comes from Drosophila fuyamai, assembly GCA_018153365.1. Lineage (NCBI taxonomy): Eukaryota > Metazoa > Arthropoda > Insecta > Diptera > Drosophilidae > Drosophila > Drosophila fuyamai. Next base: position 230,400 of record JAECXW010000407.1, on the reverse strand, counting down.
CTGCAGGAGCAAGAATTTCTACTGTGGTACTACCTGTAAGAAGAATGATTTAACTTAAATGATTAACTTCAAATAATTTAACTTAGCTTCGATATGTTACTTCAGTTGCTTGTGGCATAATAATGTTGTTCAGGGACAGTGCAGGGCATGTTTGCTTGTTTAGGGTAAAAGTGACATTTTTGCATTTTGGTTCATTAACGTTTATGCGCCAGTCTGCCAGCCATTGTTCTAAAAGCACGAGGTGATCTTGTAAGTGTTGGTTTGCTCTAATATGACACTTAACCATCTTAGGATGGCAGTATTATCAGCGAAGGTTGAGGTTTTTGTAAGAGTGGTTGTAGATCTGCTGTATAAATAATATACAATGTAGAGGAAATCTTTGCATTGCACTGCGAAGCTTCTTTTATGTAGGTAGGACTCCAAAATTGTATGGGTGCTTTGTGGAAGTATAAATTTGATTTTATGAATTAAGCCGTCCAGCCACACGTGTTCGAAAGCGTGATAGCCTGAGGATAACCATAGAGGTGAAGCAAGATGGGCGGGAGATCTGATGATAGATCTGATAAGTGTTCCACTGGAATATGAGTCTGCGGCACCCTTCGTGTGTCAGCAAAATCAATCAGGTCAGGCCTCTTATTTGGCCAATACGTAGGCTTCCCTGGAGAAATAAAGTCAAGCTTGTTTCGTGGAGTTATTATCGCGTTGTAAAGTTGTTTTCCCTTGGGGTTGGTGAGTCGAGATCGCCAGTGGGTGTGCTTTGCATTGTATTCACCAGTTGTTATAAAGCGGTCACCTAATACATCGCGGGCGGTGGGGAGTACGCAGAGGCTAGGTTTACTGTTGTTGCTTGAATATAAGTCGTAGCAAATGATGGCAGCTCGTATGATGATTTGTCGAATTAAATGTATAGCCAGTAAGAAGATTATAATTCTTATTTGTTATGTGAGTCTCTGATATGAGCATGGTTCAATGTCATAATGATCAAAGAACTGCGTGAGCTCGTATTTGTGCTGTGAAATGCCATTCGCATTCCAGAAAGATATTCTTGGAGTAATCATCTAAATAGATTTTTGTTTGATTAGAAGCTACAAGAGGTGATTTTGAGTGCGCACCAGCTACTACAACGTTTGCTGTATTGCTCCCATTGTTTTTGTTATAGTTGTCAGCATTAATTCTATACCACTGGGTTATTGGGATGTGTTTAACGAGATACTTTCAGGAGTATGGTTCGATGCCTGTTGCTCCAACAATCCAGTAGTGGTAAGTTTAAATTTCGGTTTTGGAACTAAAGCGTAAGACCCGTTGTTGTAGCTTAGTGCTTGGGCAAAAGAGACTCCCGGAGTCGTTGTTGATGGTATGTATGGAAGGTTTTGACGGGTGGCTGGTTTTCTAGCTGCAGTTATTTTTTGAGTTAGGCGGTTTTTCAATTCCTTATAAATACGGCAACCTCTGTAGTTGGCCTTGTGGTTTTCCCCACAGTTGCTACATCTTTTGGAAGATTGGTCGCAGCATTTTCTTGCATAGTCATATTTTGAAACGGGCCATTCCGTTTGTGGTGTTCGTGATTCTGCGGTTCAATAAATATTGAAGTTTGTAGATTGGGTGGACTTCATTTTTATTTAAGGGCATATTTTCAGGCGTCAGTTCTATCTTAAACTTTGGCTAGATATTTGACCACTGATCGATAATCTTGTTCGTCGTTTACTAGAATTTTTATTTTATTTATGTTTCCTCTTTTTATAGAAGTGACACATTTTATTTTTTAACTACCTCAGCACAATTTGCGTGACAAACATTAATGGGTGGTGGCCTTGGTTTCTTGGCCGTAGTTGTTTGAGTGGCAGCATTATCTTAGTTTGTGTAGTGAATTATCTTAGTTTTGTGATTCTTAGTGAATCGAGAATCTATTAGTTATCAGCGGATTTTTCGGCACAGTGATAATATGTGATTTTTAATCTGTTGGTGTGTTTGTTTTTCTAGAAGATTACTTAATTTTCTTTTTATTTGCAAATAACGATCGATTCTAGCTTGTATTAACGTTCCAATAGCATTATTCGTGGTATTTTGTTGGAAGAGGAGGAGTTTGATGCCGGGCGCTAAGTAACTGCAGTGGATATTGTTGGGTGTTTGGGTCGTTGCTGAGGGCTCCAAGAGGTCTTGAATTCAGCACGGTCTCCCCGCTGGTGAGGAGAGTTCCGAGCTCCTCCGCAGTCAAGAGGTCTTGACCGACCGTGCTTTGGAGACATCACCCCTGCCTCCCAAAGTCCACCAAAGTGCGGTGTTATGGGCGGTATAAACGCAAACTCGCATCCTTTTTTGATGCGTATGTTTGTATACCACCCCCTGCTCCTCCAGACGGGCTCGGAACTCCCTCATGTGCCGGTCGGCTCCGAAGAAGTTGGTGGCATTACACCTTTTCCGGTATTCCGCCACGACTCACAAACCTTTGAAAAGCCAACAGAAAAGAATCAATGGTTAGGTCAGACACAAGCTCCAAGTGGACCGCTTAGGACGCAAAACAGACAAACAAGGCCACGTACGACTTGTACGGTGGCTTAACACGGATACGATACGTTGTGCTAAAGGGGCCACAAAAATCAACGCCACAGATGTTAAACGGGCGGAGAGCTCGAAGTCCATCTGCTGGTCAGATCCCCATGATTTGCGTTACGGGTTCCGGTTTACAGCGAAAGCAGCGACTGCACGAGCGAACTGTTTTCGTAACGTGCAGGTTATACACATATGGTCTAATGAATTGTAAGCTTTTAGATATCAACAACGGGAATTTGGCTTCGTACTGGATAGGAGCAATGTCGAGGCAGACCAATTTAATTGATTCCCCTGAATAAAGGGGCTTAGCTTTTGAATATTCGTTGCTATCGGTTTATTTTCCCGAATATTACTAATATCGTCACTGAATTCGTGAAATTGGATAACTTTAACAATTTTCTCAAAAGCGAAATTCTGTTCTCTTGGCGCAATACTTTTTTCAAAGGTCTTTGTCCCTTTTCTGCACTTTTGAATAAGCTGAGAACCCATACGAATACTCTCAAAAGCTTCAGGTGCGACGAAAAGTTTTATATTTTCTGAAGCTTATAATTTGGCTTTGGGCTGACTACAAGAGCTAATGCCCAATGTTGATTTACAGGCCAATTAATTTCTGAGTCCAACAAGAAGAAAGGCCCGCCGAACCAGATGGACGTGGTAAACTCCTCAACGCCACATCCACGGGACACTATGTCTGCTGGGTTAACTTTCGTGGGAACGTGTCTCCAAGTTGGAATCGACCACTGCTGAATCTCTGCGACCCGATTTGATACAAAAACCGACAACGACGAAGGATGGGTTTTGATCCAGTGTAATGTCATCTCGGAGTCTGTCTATAGGAAAACATTCTCATTGGGACAATTTAGCAATGGCCTGACTCGATTATACAGATCTGCTAAAAGGTGAGCTGCGCACAGCTCAAGGCGAGGTAAAGTTTTCTTCCTTAGACGAGTTACTTTTGATTTGGCGGTCAATAAAGACACCTTTAAACCTTCAGCACTTTGAGTACGAACGTAGATGTACGCTCCATACGCTCGCATGGAAGCGTCAGCGAATCCATGTATTTGAATCGGGACTTGCGGTTCTGTGTGGACAAATCGCGATGCCTTAATTTTAGGCAGCTGCAAAAGCGTTGCTTTAAAAGTATCCCATGAAGTAAGCAACTGCATTGGTAGCGACTCGTCCCAATCTAGCTTTTGAAGCCACAGCCCTTGTGACGAAAGGACAGAAGAGGCAAAGTGGATCGAAAAGTCGACAAAATATTTCGTTTTGTAGCGCGAAGGATCCAGGAAAGAGTCATCCAACCGAAATTGGAAGTAATTTTTAACCAGTAACCAAACCACGCCAAGGGTCTTAGTTACGTCTAAGCCTGCCGTAAGTAGCATTAAAGCGCTATCAGATGCGGATAACTCTGGGCAGTTTGAAGTTCCATATGTAAGTTCCATATGTAACGGTATTTAAATTAAAGATTTTCAGAGACTCAGAAGGATCTCGTCTCCATACTACGAGCTGAAAGTTTCGGTCAGATTCGTCCACCATTACTTGGCGATACATTTTTTTATGTCTGCCGCAAGGGCAAACTTATGCAATCTAAACCGAAGCAGTGTCGAGTACAGCTGCCTCTTGAATGGTTGGGCCTACCATCAAGATGTCATTCAACGATACCTGCGTCGAAGTACGGCACGATGCATCAAAAACTACTTTAATCTTTGTTACTGTACTTTGTGGCACTAGAACGCACTGGTGCGGAATGAAATAGTGCGGAGTGTTTGGAATTTGTTCATTGGTGGAAGACATGTGGCCCACGGAAACATATTTCTCCATGAATTCAAGGGTCCTTTGACAATTTCCTTTCCAGCGACAAAAAACTACGTTTCGCAATTTCGTACTTTTAAACGGCAAACGAACCAAAAATCTACCGGACGACAATCTTTGAGTATTTTTTTCAAAGTGTTGTTTATTAAGTTGCTGCTCAGGAGTATGGACTTTAACCTTGGGCGGCAGGGTCTCCACAGACCTAAATTTCTGCAGGGTTGTGTCAATTGACTCCAACGCTTCCTTCTGACAACTGAAATGTACCATTTTGTCAGCCTTTATTTTATCTTCAGAGGCACATCTCCCAGAACTGTTTTTTGTAGGATGTGAAGTTCAGGCCCCTGCTTGATCTGGCCAACAGATAAAAGTTCAAAGAACGTATCTGCACCGATAAGCATATATATTTTTTGGGGCTTGAAGAAGAATGAATCTGCCAACTGAATATTTTCAGGCATTCTCCACCCGCTGGTGTTCACCGCTTGATCCGGGTGATAACCAGAAATATTTTTTAGGATCAAAAAATCGGGCAACAACTGGCTTTTCCCTACTCGTGACTTCACAATCGTGTGTATTTTTATGTAGCTTGGGCATTAGTACCACCAATGCCTCGTAAGCTTAAGCACAGGTCCTCTCTTGAAATTTTAAGTCTCTGAGCGAGCTCATCGGTCACAAAATTTATTTGTGATCCTGAGTCAAGCAACGCTCGAGCCAAGACAAATTCGCCACTTTTCGTTTGGACGCCCATAATAGCATTTGCAAGAATGACTCTATCCGATTCAGTCGCATGCAAAACATGCGAAACGGATGGAGTCTCCTGAGAAGTGGCCTGAGAAGGGGGTGGAAACGCGAGATTAGTGTTTCCGGAATATATATGCAGCAACGTATGGTGTGATCTGTTCGATCTGTTTCGTCAAAAAATGACGGTGTGTCCCTTTCGAAGGTAGTTTATGCACAAGGGTACTCTTTTAGAGAAATCGAATCTTTGCTGAACTGTTAGAGCTGAACTGGAAGCGCAGTTCCCAATTGTATGTTCAGCTGAGTTCCAATACAGGCATTGTACCGTGCCGTTCCTGGCAACGACAAACGAAAAGCTCCTATTTCCATTCTTCTTAGGTTTAGATTGGACTTGCTGAACAGTTTTGGGCTTGGAGGCCTCTTCCGCTACCATGTGTTGGTAACGTCTGTTCAATGTCGTCTCACACTCGCTCCAAAGAGGAAGCGAAGTATAGTCTAATTGTTCTTCCCATTTTCTTTTGGTTCCTGCATGCGTCTAACATCCCCAATATAATAGCAAGAAGTCATAAAGAACTGTCACTGTGACTGTGTCGATGAGGGTTAACAAGTCTGATAATTATTTGTAAATTAAAAAGTGCCGATATGTCGTCAAAAAGAATAAAGCAATCATTATCGTACAACCGCTTCAGGCTAGCAAGGGCTTTGGGATAATTTTCCGCAGTGACTTGAAACTGTTCCTAAAGTGTCTCCACATAATCACGAAATTAAATGATTAAATTTCTCAATATCGTGTATACGCTTCACAAAGATTTTCATGACTCCGACGTGAATGATTGTAAAATCGAACCAAAAGGTACGTGACTAGACCTAAGTCCGGTTACAGAGCTCAGACGGACCCTGGACTCGGTAAACAGCTATCGTATAAATCTACATATGTTAGTTATGGGCTTTATCTGTGACTAAAATAAATCTGGTCGGCCCCTGGGTTTTACTACTAAATATGACACTCTCGAGCGGGCTCTGTGAGTATTAATGACTGCAGTAAAACTCGGGCGGACCCTGAGTCTTAATAATGACTACGTTAAAGCTCGGGCGGATCCTGAGTTGTATTAATAACTACGATAAAGCTCGGGTGAACCCTGGGTTTTATTAATAACTACGATAAAACTCGGGAAGATCCTGAGTTTTATTAATAACTTCGGTAAAACTCGGGCGGACCCAAGGTTTCGCTACTAATAACTACGATGAAGCTCGGGCGGACCCAGGGTTTTTTACTAATAATAACGATAAAACTCGGGCGGCCCCATGGTTTTATTACTAATAACGATAAAACTCGGGCGAACCCAGGGTTTTATTAATAATTACGATAAAACTCGTGCGGACCCAGGGTTTTATTACTAATAACTACGTAAAACTCGGGCGGACTCAGGGTTTTATTACTAATTACGACAAAACTCGGGCGGACCCAGAGTTTTATTGCTAATTACGATACGACTATATTAACGGCTAAAATGTTATTTAATTTCGCGTAATTGGAGCAATCGTTTAAATTGACATCACATAAAACCAATTGGGTTAAGTACAAGAAATACATTAGCTCACACATTGAGCTAAGTCCTCATCTCAACGATGAAGCTAACGTAGACAGATTTGTTAATACACTGGAGTCTGTACTCGTCTCTGCAGCTCGAATTTCAACAACCCAAACTACAAGTACGAAAAGCAACCAAAGAAGACAAATCTACAAATAGAAGAGCTCGTCCTCGAAAAGCGACGCTTACGTCGAGAGTGGCAACTCAACAGATCGCCATCTGCTAGGCAAAGCTTAAAATATGCCTCACGTCAACTCACAAAGGCTTTACAGTAAGAAGAAGCACATGTCCACCGAACCTACATAGAGCAATTGTCAACATCTAGTACAAAACACTCACTATGAAGAGCTCATCCTACTCTAAGCTCACTGAAAGTAACCGTGATGCCTATTAGAAATCACACAGGCGGGTGGGCGCGCAGCGATGCAGACAGAGCCAGCACGTTTGCCAACCACCTTGAAAATGTCTTCCAACCAAATCCTGCCACTAGTGCGTTCACCTTGCCGATTTTACCATATGAGCCTCAGCTTCAACATGAGCCAATTGAGTTTCGCCCAAACGAAATCGTTAACATCATCAAAAATCAGCTGAATCCGAAAAAATCCCCAGGCTGCGACCTCATAACTCCCAAAATGATCATTGAGCTCCCATATTGCGCCATTTGCACTATCACCCAGCTTTTTAATGCCATCGCAAAACTTGGCCACTTTCCAGTGAGATGCAAAAAGTCGATTATAATAATGATAGCAAAGCCGGGAAAAGACCACACAATTCCCACGTCGTATAGACCTATAAGCCTACTCTCATGCTTATCTAAACTCTTTGAAAAATGCGTATTGACTCGGATAAACACATACCTAAGAATCCAGGAAGAAATTCCGTCACATCAATTTGGGTTTTGTGAAAAGCACGGAACAATTGAGCAGGTCAACCGGATAACATCAGAAATTCGGAACGCGTTCGAAAAACGAGAGTACTGTACTGCCATATTTTTAGACGTCTCTCAAGTATTTGATAGAGTTTGGCTAGAAGGTCTAATGTACAAGATCAAGTCAATGCTCCCCTACAACACCCATAAGTGGTCAACTTCTCGGCAATTTCGAGACTCTCTCTTCTCCGTTTGGCAACAGCAACTCCTCTGCTCTGCAAAGCTCGCTTTTCTATATTTCCTCTCGCTCTCCGTTGTCGTCGACCACGCAGTCGCTGAGGTGGGCTTTGCGCTCCGTTTAGGTCGTTCGGTATATTGATCTCTCGCGCTCTTTTGGAGTGAATTTCTTAGGCAACTGCGTAGAAATCATTCTCGGCCTCACCTCTCCTCCCCGCTCTCCTCTCTCCCTTCTACTTATCGAATGATATATTTATGTTTGTTTGTGCTTAGGCTTACTAATTATTTAACCCATTGTTCTTCTCTTAAAGCTAATGGAAATCAAAAGGGATAAAAATAATAATAATAATAACAAAAGTCACATATTTCCTTCTCCCCTCCGTGGGGATCGGGTTATATCGGGATCGGGACTAATTGTGGCGGCGTCAGAATCGCCGTCACAAAGTATGTATATTTTTTGGGTCTTCAAGAAGAATAGATCTGTCAACTGAATATTTTCAGGCACTCTCATCCCGCTGGTGTTCACCGCTTGATCCGGAAATATTTTGTAGGTTCCAAAAATAGGATGACTACTCGCGACTTCACAACCGTGTAAGTCTCTGAGCGAGCTCATCGGTCACAAAGTTTATTTGTGATCCTGGGTCGAGCAACGCTCAAGCCAAGACAAATTCGCCACATTTCATTAGAACGCTCACAATAGCAGTTGCAAGAATGACTCAATCTGATGCAGTCGCATGTTTGAGCGTGGGCTGAGAAGGGGGTGGCAACGGAGATAAGTGTTGGCGGAATATATATGCAGCAACGTATGGTGTGAAGAATTGCACACTCTGCATCTGTTCGATTTGCATTTTTTGACGGTGTGTCCCTTTCGAAGGCAGTTATTGCACAAGGGTGCTCTTTTAGAGAAATCAAATCTTTGCTGAACTGTTAGAGCTGCGAAGGAAGCTCAGTTTCCAATTTGATGTTCAGCTGAGTTCCAATACACGCATTGTATCCTATCCCCAATAGATAGCAAGGATTCAAAAAGAGGTGTGACTGTGTCGATGAGGGTTCTCAAGGCGGTAGCTGACGGCAATCGTACACCCGCTTCAGGCTAGCACGGGCTTTGGGATCAACTTTCCGCAGTGATTTGAAATGCCCTAACTGTTCCTATAGCGTCTCCAGCTAAACACAAAATTAAACGATTAAATTTTTCAAAACGATTAAATCTTTGTGAACAAAAGTTTCAAAAAGGCTTATAAAATTTTTTTTCGCTAAATGGTGGAAGAACGACGCTGGGCAGGCGGCATTGAGGCGGGGGACTTGCCTGCTCTTCCAACTCTTCGCGAAAGACATCTTTTGCTTCTCTCACTTATATTTGGTTTTGAAGAAGTAAATCATTTTCAATGTGCGGATTTAAGATTTCTAGACGAAACTATGGCTCAACCGAATTAAAAGACAATTTACCTTAATTTAAGTTGCGATACGATTGGTTAATACCTTCATTCAAATTTGTGTTTAAGCTCTTCGATATCCTTGGTTGCCATTGCGTTTATTTTTTATTTATTTATTTTTGGAATCGAGGTTTTAAATATATATATTATATATTTTATTTTTTTTTGTGTATTTGTTTAAAAATATATAAAACGACTAACGAGTAATATACCGAACGCACGCAGTGTAGGGAAGCTAAGTGCCGATAGAAGTTAAAAAATCTTAATTAGATCTTTAAAATAAATCTTTTTAGAATTTTGTATAAATAACCTAAGACAGAACTATGCCGAACGCACGCACTGTAAGGTAGCACCCGCCAACGCTCAAGCTAAACGTGAAGCAAACCAAAAATTGCACTGTTGCCGGGCTCAAGAACGAAAACGACAAAGATAACTCGAAATCGCGGCAGTGGTGTCGGTGTGCGTGTGTATGCGAACGCGGCTAGCGGCTCAACTCCTAGGCAAAACTGACAGATAACTAAGGGCAACGAAAATATAAGCCTGATGCCAAGAGGCGCGAGAAAATAATGAAAAGCGTTGGAAAAATGATGAAAAGCGCGTGTTTTTTGCCGCGACTTTCTCAATTTTTTAAAAAAATTTTCACTACGGCAAAAATGGGGGAAATAAGTTTGCACTAATTGGGGTCGAATTTTTTGTTGGTGTTTTAATGTCCAAAGCGATTCTCTTTTGTATAGTTTAAAATATTTTTGTATGTATATTTGAATTAAAATTGTTAGTACATGCAAATTTTTATTTGCTTTTTACACGAATGCAAAAAGTTAAAAGATGGGCCAAACACAATTAGAACAAGAGAGAACGCTATAGTCGAGTGCCTTGACTATTAGATACCCGTTACTCAGCTAAACAACTTAATAAAAATATGCCTTCTTGTATGTTTTTCGCCGCTCGAATTAGCTCCCGATTTTTATGTTAAAATCGGTACCCAGGGAACACCTCCAATTTGCCTAACTTGATTTGATTTTCATAATTCTTGGGATATAGTTCGGTATTGTCAAATGAAAGCCATCGCAATTTCCTTTAATATAAATCCTTATCGAGAATTAACGTTGACTCTGTTGAGCACCTTAGCCAGCTGTTCCAAAATCATCCGTTAGATGGCGCTATTGTATACGCCATGAAAGGCGGAAATGTAGGCGCTGGCCAGGCTAAAGCGTTTAATGGTTTTTTGGGCGTTAGAGTGGGCGTGGCAAACTTTTATTTGGCCAATCGATAGGTATTGACGAAACAAATACATATAAAAAAAAATTTTCTTAATAGCATCAAAACTGTGGCCACAGCTTGTGGCTTGTGGGCGTCAGAGGGGGCGTGGCACCATTTTGAAACAAACTTGCGCTGCGTAGGAACTCCTAAAATCTACATGCAAAATGCCAATCTTCTAGCTTTTATAGTTTCCGAGATCTCAGCGTTCATACGGACAGACAGACAGACAGACGGACAGACAGACGGACAGACGGACAGACGGACATGGCTAGATCGACTCGGCTAGTGATCCTGAACAAGAATATATATACTTTATAGGGTCGGAAACGCTTCCTTCTACCTGTTACATACTTTTGCACGAATACAATATACCCTTTTACTCTACGAGTAACGGGTATAAAAACTCCAGAGATTAACTTTTAACTTTTAGCACTCTATATCTGGTTGCCCAATTTGGGGCTCGAAACTTCCTGTAATTCCATCTCAGCGTAACAGTAGCAACAGAGGGGTCTGCAATCGCGAAAGCTTTCCAATCTATCACGTCGGAGTCACCATGAAATTTTAATACTGTTTTGTATTAACAAAAGCGCGACTTTGATTGGAGAGCGACGAATTTTATTTGCTAAATTAAGCGGCGATGAAAAGGAGGGTAATGTTGATCGGATTCGATTTAACACTGGTATTTTAATTTCAATAATCATCTCTTAGAGCTATGCTTAGCTAAGAGGGGCGAGAGACGGGGCAAATTCGTAGGGGGGAATTAAATCGCAAATTTAATATTTGCTTAAATTGCGCCATTTAAACCAAAAAATTTTTGTTTTAGCGACCATTGTCCTTTAAAACAATGGTTCTGGAGTTTTAAAGCTGGTTGCTTTAAATAGAACGGATCATAATTTTCAAAATGACCTACTCCTTTCACACTATCAGTTCTGTTACGGTATCAAAGCGAAACGTGTGTACCGATTGAGTGGCTTTTATTGGAAGACTTCCTGCTATGGATCTTATAAATAGATAACGATTTATTTATGATTCTGAGGTTTCACTGCCTTTTATGCTACACAAAAGAATTGTCTTGGATTATAGTTCAATGGGAGGGGTAAGTAGATCAGATAATAGGATCCACTTACTCTGGCTTCTGAGCTGTAATGCTACGCTGTCTTCCAGCTTATATAGGGCTTGTATGTATGTCGGAGACTTAGATTTCGAGACATGTAAATTTACTCGGATTTTATCAGAAAACTATCAGCCTATAAAGGCTTTTCCGAAAAATCGTAGGATTATAATTTTTGCCAAGTCCTATAAATCGTATAACAGCTCACCCAACTTTAGTTGACCGTTGACTGGCTCGTCCCACTCTGGTTCTTTATTAAATATCTTGGATAAATATCCTGCATCGTACGAACACTGCGCAGATAATTCCAGCAAGTCGAACCTTCAGGCAACGACTGCAAATATTGGTTATTTGGTAAATGGCTCTTGACGATTGCAAGAATATCTAAATGGGAAGATATCAGAATATGGCTTTTAAGTCATCCAATGCAATGATGGCATAAATAAAACAAAAATGATTTTAATACCATCATCCTGAAACAGCAATTTTTTTCCTTTGTAAGCATTTTACTCGTATATCAATCTGTCTAAAAATAATGATTTGGCTTCTTACTTTACTCCGTAAATGTGTATTTAACAAACTAACCTACTTGATTTCCCAACAAACTGTATAACTTTATATAATTGCATGGAAATAGTTTTCTGACAGTCTAAAACATAGACATTTTAGACCTCCTTGGCTTACACAGGATGGCAGTAGGGTACCATTGGCCGGGATGGCACCGCGACATCAGGAAGTATGTGCAGAGCTGTGAGAGTTGCGTAAGGTTCAAACCCAGCCAGCTACAGACGGCCGAAAAGATACCGGATGAGCCATGGGCTACGGTGTAGGCAGATTTCTAAGAACCATTGCCTCGTTCCAAATGCAGGAATTCGATGCTACTGGTGCTGGTAGATCTGATCGCAAATTTGACGGAAATGGTGCCGATGCGAAGGGCAACCAAGGAAACTTTTGAGGTGGTCAGACGAAACATGGAGAAGGCGGCGCAGGATCAACGGAAATTGGCATCAAGATACGATGGGCCATTAAAAATTATACATTTGGACTCGCTAGTGATATGTAAGGCGCTGCGCATAAGCACCGGCAAGGAAAGAACCGCACATATCAGCTAGTTAAATTCGCAAGGTGGGCAAAATGGAGTCGGCCCTTAGTGTAGCCATCCCCGTCACTAGTCAGCGAGGAGGACGACGACTTTAAACTTTCAAAAGATTGTTGTAAATAATAATGGAGATACATACAAATTTGAATAGTACATTTTTATGTCGCTTTACTCTAATGCTGGGGGTAATACAAATGGCAGAGATTTAGAAATAACAATTGACGCCAAATGCTAGGATTCGTTGGCAGAGTTAAAGATTATATTTTTATGTGCACAATTAGGTATTCTTGGTTCAGTGGTCTCAGCAAATGTGATCGCATATATAATCACTAACACATGTTTGTTAGATCTAATTTTCACGACAGGACCGTTTTGGTCTGTGTATTACTCTAATGTGAATGGTTTATTTAAAAATGTTGGAAAGAAAAACCCTCACCTTTTCCAGACTTTTTATACCTGTTACTCGTAGAGTAAAAGGGTATATTGTATTCGTGCAAAAGTATGTAACAGGTAGAAGGAAGCTTTTCCGACCCTATAAATTATATTTATTCTTGTTCAGGATCACTAGCCGAGTCGATCTAGCCATGTCCGTCTGCCCGTCTGTCCTGTCTGTCCGTCTGTCTGTCCGTCCGTATGAACGCAGAGATCTTGGAAACTATAAAAGCTAGAAGATTGGCATTTTGCATGTAGATTTAAGGAATTCCTACGCAGCGCAAGTTTGTTTCAAAATGGTGCCACGCCCCCTCTGACGCCCACAAGCTGTGGCCACAGTTTTGATGCTATTATGAAAATTTTAAATGATATGTATTTGTTTCGTCAATACCTATCGATTGACCTAATAATAGTTTGCCACGCCCACTCTAACGCCCAAAAACCCATTAAACGCTTAAGCCTGGCTAGCGCCTACATTTCCGCAATACAAAAGCGCCATCTAACGGAGGACTTTGGAACAACTGGCGGCGAAAAACATACAAGAAGGCATATTTATATTAAGTTGTTTAGCTGAGTAACGGGTATCTAATAGTCGAGGCACTCGACTATAGCGTTCTCTCTTGTTAAGAATAGTCAAAACATTTCACTTATTTATGTGTGGTTTGAATTTCTCTAATTCAGGGATACTAGAAGCTTTTAGAAATTATTTTTTTAATATTTTGTCTATACCAACGATTTATAATTGATCATGGTACTTAACATAAAAAAGCTTCCTTATATTTCTTCCGGTGAATTATTTCATTACGCATTTCATTATCTTTTTACTATAGTATTTTGCAATAATTTTGATTTCATTATCAATTAAATAGATTTTCCTCAAATATATATATATATATTTACATACATTCGCAGTCCAAAATATTGTGTGTTTGCTGCACAGCAAAAATTAACATGTTGTTCATCGGATTTGGTAAATTTCGTCCTTGAGGATGACATGTAATATGCAAGAAGTCCAAACAAATGTTCCCACAGCAAACAATGTTGTCCATAGGATTTGGTGAATTTCGTCATTGAGGATGTCATGTAATATGCACATATGTACATACATATAGCGAGGGTACACTGTACTCAGGATGCACATAGCGGCAAAACATTGTTGCAAATAATACAAACAAATAAACCAACTTAAGTGAGCGCGAAACTCATTAGGTCGCCTACTTGATTTGTGTTTTGTATCACATCTTGAAGGTGTGTTTCTGTCCAGAGTAGCACCACTCACGCAACCCTATCACCCCACGATCGAACTTTCATTTGATACGGGTAGAGTTATAGAAGAAAAATGAGAAAAATTACCAAACGAATACATTGTTTTTGCAAGGCAGGCTTTCTTTTATTTCTGCCCTTAATTGGTCTGATCTTTACTTATGCAATAATATGTCCGATGCAGTTAATGTTTTTTACACTGCAATAAACTCATTTTTTAATTCCTGTATTCCGTGGTACTATCCGTCAATTTCCAATAAATCACCTTGGTTTAGCAAAGAGAGCAACACTTAAGAAATGTAAAGTCCAGTCTTTTTAGGAAAAATAAAAATACCGTTTCTCAATCTGTTTTTACTAGATATTTAAGTGCTCGGTCAAGACTTACAGTGCTTAATGCTCAGAGTTATAATAGTTGCCTAAACCGTTGTAAGGTCCAGTTCCCTCAGGACCCGAAACAGTTTTATAATTTCGTTAACACCAAGCGTAAATCTAATTCTTTTCCTTCCTCGCTGTCGTTCGAAAACATGACGGCACCCACTGATCAGGCAATAGTCGATTTATTTGCCCAATTTGTTCAAATGACTTACTCTACTTCAGATTATTCATCACAGCCTTTTTCTTACTCCATATCTAAGTCAAACCTCATATTCTGTCCCACTTTTACAGAAAGATCTCTTATTTTGGATCTTATTCGTATAACGGCTATTTATTCACCAGGGCCCGATTGTATTCCTGTGCAAACCTCTTCACAAGTTGTTTACCTTATCTCTAGAATCTTCCCAATTTCCAAATATTTGGAAGGAATCATTTGTTATTCCTCTTTTCAAAAAAGGTAACAAGTTAGAAGCGAGTAACTACAGAGGTATTTCTAAGTTGTCAGCTATTCCTAAGCTTTATGAAAAAATCATTACTCCCCATTTGCAGCACCTTTGTAGATCAATCATTTCTCCGTATCAACACGGAATTATTAAACGTAGATCGACAATCACAAACCTTCTAGAGCTCACTACATTTGTGATAAAAGGCTTCAATAGTAGTTTTCAAACAGACGTCATTTACACTGACTTTAGTAAAGCATTTGACTGTGTAAATCACTTACTTCTTGTTCAAAAACTTCACCTGTTAGGTTTTCCAGATGATCTACTTAAATGGATTTCAAGTTATCTGAATGGCAGGTCACAAAGGGTCCTTTTTAAAAATTCAATTTCTGAAATTCTCCGTGTTACCTCCGGTGTCCCACAAGTTGAGCCATCTGAGCCATATCATTTGGAACGAGACAGCGGTTTGATGAAAACTGCATATGCTATAGCCCATGCCTCCCCCGGAATTTGGGTGAGCATTAGTCCGGTACCTTGCTGCAACCCTCGCGATCGTTTTCCGGCTGCCATTGTGTCCGGCCATCGGCTGCTTAGACCCGGTGGGCACGCACAGCTTCCACGAGGCCACATCCTCGTAGCCCGCTCTGGAATGTATGTGACAATATAGCCGGTCAGCTTCCACTATGTAATCAGGTTATTTTTCAGGATGCAGGAACTAAAAGAAAATGGGAAGAACAATTGGATTATACCTCGCTTCCTCTTTGGAGCGAGTGTGAGTCTGCCCTGAACAAGCGCTATCAGCATAAGGTTGCCGAAGAAGCGTGTAAGCCAAAAATTGTTCAGCTAAGCCAGGTTTATCCAAAGAAGAATGGAAACAGGAGTTTTTCGTTTGTTGCTGCGATGGACGACCGCGAAGAATGTGTGTTTTTTGCAACTCAGCAGAACATCAAGTAGGAAATTGCACTGCTTTTCCTGCCCTAACAGTTCAGCAAAGATTCGATTTCGCAAAAAAGGCTCCCTTATGCATTAACTGCCTCCGTAGGGGCCACACGGTAAAAAGATGCAACTCGAAGAGATCCAGGGTGTGTAAGTCCTCACACCACACATTGCTGCACATTTATTCGCCATCAAATCTCGCGCTGCCACCTCCTCCTCAGCCCACGCTCTTGCAGAATACTCCATTCACTTCGCATGTTTTGCATGCCACTGCATCGGATAAAGTTATTCTTGCCACAGCCATCGTGAGCATCCAAACAAAAAGTAGCGAATTAGTTTTGGCTCGAGGGTTGCTCGATTCTGGTTCACAAGTAAATTTTGTGACCGACGAGTTCGCTCCGAGACTTCAGATTAAGAGAGAGGACGTGTGTTTGAGCTTGAGGGGCATTGGTGGAACTAATGCTCATGCAACCAAGAAAATACACACGATAGTCAAGTCGCGAGTGGTTAGCAGTCAATTGTCATCCAAATTCTACATATTAAACAAGTGAGAACGCTATAGTCGAGTGCCTCGACTATTAGATACCCGTTACTCAGTTCAAATTATAAATTTGAATTCGGCGAATTTTGTCCTGCACCAACAGCTGTGTTTATGTTTATGTTTTTGAGTGCAATGCTTACATACATACACACATACGCCATTGTTTGACTCAGACCTCCAAGTTGGCTAACTTGATTTGATTTGCATAGTTCTTGGGATATATGTAGTGCGGTATTGACAAATGAAAACCACCGCAATTTCTTTTAATAGAAATCCTTATCGAGAATTAACGTTGACTCTGTTGAACACCTTGGCCAGCTGTTCCAAAGTCATCCGTTAGATGGCGCCATGAAAGGCGGAAATGTAGGCGCTGCCAGGCTTAAGCGTTTAATGGGTTTTTGGGCGTTAGAGTGGGCGTGGCAAACTTTTATTGGGCCAATCGATAGGTATTGACGAAACAAATACATATCAATTAAAATTTTCATAATAGCATCAAAACTGTGGCCACAGCTTGTGGCTTGTGGGCGTCAGAGGAACTCCTGCGTAGGAACTCCTAAAATCTACATGCAAAATGCCAATCTTCCAGCTTTTATAGTTTCCGAGATCTCAGCGTTCATACGGACGGACAGACAGACGGACAGACGGACATAGCTAGATCGACTGGGCTAGTGATCCTGAACAAGAATATATATACTTTATAGGGTCGGAAACGCTTCCTTCTACCTGTTACATACTTTTGCACGAATACAATATACCCTTTTACTCTACGTGTAACGGGTATAAAAATATTTCTGGTTATCGTCCGGATCAAACGGTGAACACCAGCGGCTGGAGGGTACCTGAAAATATTCAATTGGCAGATCCATTCTTCTTCAAGCCCCAAAAAATAGATATGCTTATAGGCGCAGATTCGTTCTTTAAATTATTGTCAGTCGGCCAGATAAAGCAAGGGCCTGAGTTTCCCATTTTGCAGAAAACAGTTCTCGGCTAGATAGTGTCAGGGAGATGTGCCTCAGAAAAAATAAGAAATGCTGAAAAGTTGGTACATCTCAGCTGCCAGGACGAAGTGTTGGAGTCAATAGACACAACCCTGCAGAAATTTTGGTCTGTGGAGGACTTGCCGCCCAAGGCCAAGGTCCATACTCCTGAGCAGCAACTTTGTGAGCAACATTTTGAGAAAAATACTTAAAGATTGTCGTCCGGGAGATTTTCGGTTCATCTGCCATTCAAACCTGACCCAAACACTCTTGGTTCATCATATGAAGTTTCGAGACGTAGATTTTTGTCGCTTGAAAGAAGATTATTCAAAGATCCTTCTTTAAAAAAGATGTATCTGGAATTCATGGAAGAATATGAAGCCATGGGCCACATGTCTTCCACTAACAATAAAATTCGAGGCAGTCCGCACTATTTCATTTCGCAGCAATGCGTGCTGCGACCTCAAAGCACCTCGACAAAATTGAGAGTGGTATTCGACGCCTCGAGCCGTACATCGACGCAGGTCGCGTTGAATGACATCTTGATGGTTCAGTCGGTTCAGACTGCCCAAATTCGCGCTTGCAGCAGACGTAAAAAAGATGTATCGTCAAGTAATTGTTGACGAAGCTGATCGAAACTTTCAGCTCATAGTGTGGAGACGAGATCCATCGGAGTCTTTAAAAATTTTCAAGCTGAACACCGTGACTTATGGAACTTCGCCAGCACCCTATCTGGCGATTCGGTGTTTAATGCGGCTTGGAGAGATCGCGCAGGATTCGTGTCCAAAAGCCGCTAAGGTCATTCAGAATGACTTTTATGTTGACGATTTGTTGACTGGCGCCAGATGCGTTGAGGACCTGCTAAGCCTTCGAGACGAAGTTTCTCAGGTATTGCAAGAGGCAGGATTTGAATTGGCAAAGTGCTTTTCTAACTGCCCAGAGTTGTCCACATCTGAATGCGCTGTCATGCCGCTAACGGCAGACTCAGACGTAACTAAAACCCTTGGCGTGGTTTGGTTGCCGGGTAAATATTACTTTCAATTTCAGTTGGATGACTCTTTCCTGGATCTTCGTGCAACAAAACGAAACATACTGTCGGTGACTGCCCGACTTTTCGATCCGCTTGGCCTATTGTGTCCTCTAGTGACTAGGGCAAAAATGTTGTTGCAGGAACTGTAGCTTCGAAAGTTAGACTGGGACGAGTCGCTGCCGATGCAACTGCAGACATCTTGGGAAGCTTTTAAGGGAACGCTGTTGCAGCTGCCCAAGATCAAGGTATCGCGATTCGTTTATACAGACGCCAAAGTCCCGATGCAGAACAAATGGACACTTTGAAGTACCTGCTGATGTCGTGTTGATGGAATTACGCAAATCAGCATTGGCGCTTGTGGTAATCCCAGAGCCCAATTATGTGCTTCAGAAAATAGAATCCTTTTCGTCGCACATAAGGCTTCCAAGGGTTTTCGTGTGGCTCTTACGGTTTATTCAAAGGTGTAAAAAAGTGTCGCAGCCCTTTGAAAAAAGTATTACACCAAGAGAACTAAATTTTGCGTTCGAGAAAATAGTGGAAGTGATCCAATCTCACGAGTTCAGTGACGACATAGGTAAAATTCGGAAAAATAAACCGGTAGCAACAAATATACAAAAACTAAGCCCTTTTCTCCAGGAGAAAAAATTAGATTGGTGCTGCGAGTTGGGGGTCGGTTATTGAATGCTCCTATCCCGTACGAAGCCAAATTACCGTTGTTGTTGTCGAAAGGCTCACAGTTTGTTAAAACTTACGTGTTCTACCTGCACGTTACAAATTGTCAAGCTGGCCCTCGAGCTTTTGTAAGTCTGTTGCGAGAAAATATATGGTTGGTTAATGCCCAGGAAGTTTGCCGCAAAACAGTTCGTTATTGCATTCGTTGCTTTGGGTGCAAGCCGCAACTCTTGACGCAAATCATGGGGAACTTGCCATCAGACAGACTTCGAGCTCTCCGCCCTTTTAATATCTGTGGCGTTGATTTTTGTGTCCCATTTAACACAACGTATCGTATCCGTGGTACGCCACCGTACAAATCATTCGTGGCATTGTTTGTCTGTTTTGCGTCCTAAGCGGTCCACTTGGAGCTTGTGTCTGACCTAACCATTGATTCGTTTTTGTTGGCATTCCAAAGGTTCGTGAGTCGACGCGGGATTCCGGAGCCGATCGCCACATGAAAAATTTCCGGGCCCGTCTGGAGGAACAGGGGGGCGGTATCGCAACATTCGCATCAAAAAAAAGGATGCGAGTTTGCGTTCATACCGCCCAGAGCACCTCACTTTGGCGGACTTTGGGAGGGAGCTGTGAAGTCTGCAAAGCACCTGTTCCTTCGGACGGTCGGCGAAGACAGCGTGAAGGCCGTTCTCAACTCAAGGCCCCTCGGAGCGATCAGCACGGATCCCAACGACGGCGAAGACCTAAGCCCAGGCCATCTTCTGATCGGCGGGCCCCTCCTAACTCCACCCTCAGCAGCGTTCCCGGACCAAGTCAGCCCAACCTGCTTACGACGATGGCGCAGTGTCTCGTGTCTCAGACACAGGTTTTGGCAGCGTCGGTCCCGGGAGTACGTCTCGAGCCTCCAGGCGAAAAACAAGTGGCACCAGGAAGTTCCAAACGTCGACGTGGGAGCTCTCGTCGTCGTCGCCGAGGACAATCTTCCGCCGCAGCAGTGGATGATCGGGCGGATCGTGGCGGTGCACGTCGGCGCTGACGGCAAGGTCCGAGTGGCGGACGTGAAGACGAAGGATGCGACTTATCGGCGAGCGGTCCATAGGCTGGCGGTGCTGCCTGTGGCATGCTGAAGACGGCGGTCCTTCAGGGGAGCGGTGTTCGCGCACTTTGCGTTTTTTTAAATATTTGTTGAATAGTGTAAGGCGGGAGCGGGAGCGCAATAAAGATTTAATCGCTCTCGCGAATTCGCCCCGTCTTTCGCCCCCTTCGTTAAGTTAGGCTTGAGCGTTTAATATTGAAAATAAAGTCAGTTGTTAAATGAACCTCATCAAGCAAACTCCTTTTCGTTGCTTCGTCGCCAAAAAAATAAATTTCCCTGCAATCATAAGTTCGCGTTTATTAATACAAAATAGAATTAACGTTTTTCAGCAACGATCTCGTAATCGCTGGCGTCGGTTTGCAGCACAAACGTCTTTGTAAAATCGGGGCACGCCAAAATTGGGTCGAAGACTAATTTTGCCTTGACTGATGGTCGTCTGTCCACTCCCATTTTAAACTCTTCCGGAAAAGGCCGTTCTGCGGATGCCCAAAATGCTGCCGACGCGGAGTGCAGACCAAATCCAATGCCCTTTCACTGGAAAAGAAATTTCCCTAGCACAGTTAGTCCAGAATGTAGTTTATCATCCGCATTGGTTACGCATCTTTCACGGACTTTACGTATATTTGTCGAAAATCTACACACTCACCATGACTATTGATGAGCTGTACTGGTGAGTAGCTCGTCTACTTTGACGTTGATCTCGCCCTGCATTATTGGGTTTTTAGGATAGTACCGCTGTTTGACTGGCTGATCGTCCTTCATGGTGATCTTGTATATTGCCACGTTGGATGTGCCTTTTCGGTCTTCCAGTTTCTTCAACTCAGCCTCTAACAATCCCTCCCCATTCTCATTCACTGACATTTTATCTTTCCTTCCATTCCCGGCTACTTTCCCGCTGCCTGCCGCTGTTTGTGCCGCAGATGCGACGCAGCAGCAGGACAGGTGCGGCGCAGGAGAGTGTCGTTGCTTTCTGTTGCGTCCTGTCCTGCTGCTGCGCCGCATCTAGTTACTACTCACCGGTGACCGAGATCGGATCGGTCTGAATGTAATGCGAACCTCCCTACCGGGGCTGGTAAGGTGTATCGCCTAGCAGGTGGAACTATGTCCCGACCTATCGTCTTGTCACATTATCGCAGTCTGGACTTTTGGGTATATTTCTTATATAAATAATATAATACTAATATAAATATCATTAGATCTCGATTCGGTAGTAAATCGTGAAACAAATAATTGTTGCCAATGACGAACAACCGAAAGTTTATATTTACATACATTCGCAATCGAAAATATTGTGTGTTTGCTGCACAGCAAGCAATAACATGTCGTTCATCGGATTTGGTAAATTTCGTCCTTGAGGATGACATGTAATATGCAAGAAGTCCAAAAAAATGTTCCCACAGCAAACAATGTTGTCCATAGGATTTGGTGAATTTCGTCATTGAGGATGTCATGTAATATGCACATATGTACATACATATAGCGAGGGTACACTGTACTCAGGATGCACATAGCGGCAAAACATTGTTGCAAATAATACAAACAAATAAACCAACTTAAGTGAGCGCGAAACTCATTAGGTCGCCTACTTGATTTGTGTTTTGTATCACATCTTGCAGGTGTGTTTCTGTTCAGAGTAGCACCACTCACGCAACCTGAAGATCCATATCACCCTACAATCGAACTTTAATTTGATACGGGTAGAGTTATAGAAGAAAAATCAGAAAACGAAAAATCCAAACGAATACATTGTTTTCGCATGGCAGACTTTCTGAGACTATATAATTATATTTCTGGCTTTCATTGTTCTGATCTTTACTTATGCAATAATATGTCCGATGCAGTTAATGTTTTTTACACTGCAATAAACTCATTTTATAATTCCTGTGTTCCGTGGTACTATCCGTCAATTTCCAATAAATCACCTTGGTTTAGCAAAGAGTTGACACACTTAAGAAATGTAAAGTCCACCCTTTTTAGGAAACATAAAAATACCGTTTCTCAATCTGTTTTTACTAGATATTTAAGTGCTCGGTCAAGATTTACCGTGCTTGATACTCAGTGTTATAATAGTTACTTAAACCGTTGTAAGGTCCAGTTCTCTCAGGACCCGAATCAGTTTCATAATTTCGTTAACACCAAGCGTAAATCTATTCCTTTTCCTTCCTCGCTGTCGTTCGAAAACATGACGGCACCCACTGATCAGGCAATAGTCGATTTATTTGCCCAATTTGTTCAAATGACTTACTCTACTTCAGATTATTCATCACAGCCTTTTTCTTACTCCATATCTAAGTCAAACCTCATATTCTGTCCCACTTTTACAGAAAGCTCTCTTCTTTTGGATCTTCTTCGTATAACGGCTATTTATTCGCCAGGGCCCGATTGTATTCCTGTGCAAACCTCTTCACAAGTTGTTTACCTTATCTCTAGAAACTTCCCAATTTCCAAATATTTGGAAGGAATCATTGGTTATTCCTCTTTTCAAAAAAGGTAACAAGTTAGAAGCGAGTAACTACAGAGGTATTTCTAAGTTGTCAGCTATTCCTAAGCTTTATGAAAAAATCATTACTCCCCATTTGCAGCACCTTTGTAGATCAATCATTTCTCCGTATCAACACGGAATTATTAAACGTAGATCGACAATCACAAACCTTCTAGAGCTCACTACATTTGTGATAAAAGGCTTCAATAGTAGTTTTCAAACAGACGTCATTTACACTGACTTTAGTAAAGCATTTGACTCTGTAAATCACTTACTTCTTGTTCAAAAACTTGACCTGTTAAGTTTTCCAGATGATCTACTTAAATGGATTTCAAGTTATCTGAATGGCAGGTCACAAAGGGTCCTTTTTAAAAATTCAATTTCTGAAATTCTCCGTGTTACCTCCCGTGTCCCACAAGTTGAGCCATCTGAGCCATCTCATTTGGAACGAGACAGCGGTTTGATGAAAACTGCATATGCTATAGCCCATGGCTCCCCCGGAATATGGGTGAGCATTAGTCCGGTACCTTGCTGCAACCCTCGCGATCGTTTTCCGGCTGCCATTGTGTCCGGCCATCGGCTGCTTAGACCCGGTGGGCACGCACAGCTTCCACGAGGCCACATCCTCGTAGCCCGCTCTGGAATGTATGTGACAATATAGCCGGTCAGCTTCCACTATGTAATCAGGTTATTTTTCAGAATTTTGGGGTATCCGACAACCATGTCCCTTATCCGACACCCGATTTGTTCTTTCTGTTGTGTTCCGGCCATTATCCTTCAACACAATTCTGGTAGTGCCTGCCGCGAAGAATCAATCCTGCGATTCTTCCGGTTGGGCTCTCGATGTATTCTGTTATTATTGAATAGCATTATCATAGCATTGAAGTGGTAGCCTTACAAGTACGCTTTAATTGCCCCCTTCGTTAAGTTAGGCTTAAGCGTTTGATATTGAAATTAAAGTCAGTTGTTAAATGAACCTCATCAAGCAAACTCCTTTTCGTCGCCAAAAAAATTAATTTCCCTGCAAGTTTGCGTTTATTAATACAAAACAGTATTAAAGTTTTTTCATAGTGATCCCGACGTGATTTGCACAGGAACTCGAGTGTTATTTTTTGTGGTGAAACAAACAAAATTAAAAACAAATAAATCGCGCTGGCTTTTAATACAGTGAAGTTGTTGTTGCCGCTGCTTGTCGCCAGTTCCTGCCCTTAGTTATCGGTGAGTGCATCATTCATTAGCATTGCGTTGAGCACCACCAGCCGTACACACATACACACACACACAAAAAGCGCAGTCCGTTCTTTCGAGTTCTCTTTCGTCGTTTTCGTTTTCGATAGCTGGAACGGTGCAAACGTTGCCGCTGCCTAAACGTTTGTTCGTTTTTTGGTGTTTGAGCTTGGCGTGTGCTCCCCTACACTACGTGCGCTCGGCACATTATAATTATTGAATTGTTAAAATAAATTAGGATTCCTTAAATTAATTCCATAATTCATTTTAAATAACTCCCCTACACTGCTTGCGTTCAGCTTATTCCTCTCGTTGGTTATTATTATTTAAATTTAATAAATTTAAAAACAAAATTTTGTTGTACCTACTTACATTTATTAAAAAAAATAAAATAAAATAAAAATCTTCGATACCAAAAAAAAAAAAAATCACAAAATCAAAAAATCAAAAAATCAGAAGGAACGGCCAGGAAATCGAAGAGTTGAAAAACCAACGAGATGGATATATGAGGAGTATAGAGCGAACGCAAAGATATTTAAATGAGGGTGGATTCTCTTTAAATACAGTTGAGTTATATTGTCGATTAGAAATCCTAAATACGCACAAAAAATGCTTCGCTTATACAAAATAAAATTGAAGCGAAAGATGGAAATGATGAGTACCGCGAAGAGCTCGAAGAGACTGCGATAATAGCAAAATCGTTGCTAATTTCCCTAATTGCAGAAACAAAGCGTAAGAGCGTTGACAATTCCGCTCCGCCGGCAACACGCACATCCCAATGCCGTTTGCCGAGCGTCGCTCTTCCAACCTTCAGCGGAAAACATTTCGAATCTAAAAATTTGATAAGCCTTTTCGAAACTTTTGTTGACAAAGATGACGCTGCACGATATCGAAAAATTCAACCATCTAATATCGTGTTTGGCTGGAGATGCGCTAGGAACAGTCAGGGCATTCCAAGTCAACGCGGATAATTATCCAAAAGCTCTGGCTAGCCTTAGGCGGGTGTACGATAATGATTGTTTAATTTTCTTTGTAACGTATTACGAATGCCATCCTCATCCATCTAGTAATGGGCAAAGTCGATGCAGGAGCTAAAAGAAAATGGGAAGAACAATTGGATTATACCTCGCTTCCTCTTTGGAGCGAGTGTGAGTCTGCCCTGAACAAGCGCTATCAGCATATGGTTGCCGAAGAAGCGTGTAAGCCAAAAATTGTTCAGCAGAGCCAGGCTTATCCAAAGAAGAATGGAAACAGGAGTTTTTCGAGTGTTGCTGCCATGGACGACCGCGAAGTATGTGTGTTTTGCAACTCAGCAGAACATCAATTAGGAAATTGCACTGCTTTTGCTGCCCTAACAGTTCAGCAAAGATTCGATTTCGCAAAAAAAGGCTCCTTCATGCATTAACTGCCTCCGTAAGGACCACACGGTAAAAAGATGCAAATCAAAGAGATGCAGGGTGTGTAAGTCCTCACACCACACATTGCTGCACATTTATTCGCCATCAAATCTCGCGCTGCCACCTCCTCCTCAGCCCACGCTCTTGCAGAATACTCCATCCACTTCGCATGTTTTGCATGCCACTGCATCGGAGAGAGTTATTCTTACCACAGCCATCGTGAGCATCCAAACAAAAAGTAGCGAATTAGTTTTGGCTTGAGGGTTGCTCGATTCTGGTTCACAAGTAAATTTTGTGACCGACGAGTTCGCTCCGAGACTTCAGATTAAGAGAGAGTACGTGTGTTTGAGCTTGTGGGGCATTGGTGGAACTAATGCTCAAGCAACCAAGAAAATGCACACGATAGTCAAGTCGCGAGTCGTTAGCAGTCAATTATCATCCAAATTCTACATATTAAATAGACTTCTGCATGAATGCATCCAAAACGACAAATGAATCACTTAGTCTAAAAGTGGGCACACTTTTTTTTCTGCACAGTATATTTGGGTGTGAGTGAGTAGGGTAGTATTGTCTGTTTTGATTGACAGTGTTCTCACTCATTCCATAGTTGTACAGCTGTTGATGAGTACAATAAGATTAGTGTGCAGTAGTCAACGCACTGTACAGTGTTTTGGTGTACAGTTGACATACTGTACAGTGAGTGAAATTCCATGACTGGTACATACACACATATGTATATTGTTCTCGTGTGTATGTATGTCATAGAAAGAATACGATTAAAAAATTGATTTGTATTTTCGGTTTAAATGTATTTATTATAAAATAAAGAAATGATTAATATTTTAATTAAAACTAATTATACTAATTATTTTATGTAATTAATGAATCTATATTTAAATTATTAATATTTGAATAAAGGAACATTATTTTATTCACCATGTCTTCAGTGGTGGCAATTTTTGACCGTTTTTTCGCTTATTAAATTTTTGGCAACAGAAAACGCCCTTTCCGATGCTGCACTGCTCGCGGGAGCTGCTAGTATCTTGCAGCTAATTTGATAAAGCAGAGGAAAACGGTCTTTATTAATTGACCACCACTGCAGAACATCAAAATCTTCAGTATATGCTTTATTAACATTTTTATACGTTTTAAGTTCATCCTGAATATAGGAGAAAATATTGGTGCTCTGTATGGGTTCTGAATAATCTGCAAATATGTTATCCAAGTCTTGTGTAGGTTTAATTAAATTTTCTAAATCATGATTTTCGCTATTTAAATGAATATTAACCATCATTTCTTCTACCTCCTTAAAAGTTTCTTCCTTTTCTATTTCTGTGAATTTAGTTAATTTATTAGTGGGTGGGAACAAAAACAGAGCAATGTTGTGATATTTTTTTAAATTTTCTATAACTATTGAATCTAAGTACTCTAAAAGCGAAAGTTTGCATTTTTCAACTATTTTAATATCATTGTCATTTGGTGAGGATATTTTTTTTAAGTTATTAATATGTGGAACAGTCAAGTGCAATGTTGGATAATTACTACCCTCCAGCTTTTTGGAGCAACTTTCAAAAGGAGCAAGAAGGTTCACCATTCCGCTAATATTAATTAAATTTATATCCGAAATTCTTGATATTTCATTTTTTTCCACCAAAATCTGCGAAATTTCCATCCAATTTAACTCAACCGACTTCAAGAGGTTAAATATAGTATTCCAACGAGTTGGACAGTAGCTTTTAAGGGTGCTTGTTAAGTTCCAGTTTTGTCCAGATTTTTTAAAATACTTAACAAGCTTGCTGCAGCGATTAACCAGATCCAGCAATTCTGGTACTTCTTTCACAACTTTACCAATCACATTGTGGATCAAGTGATTTGCACAGTGTATTGCGCTCAGTCCGTTGAATGCTGCTTTCATATTAGCTCCTCGGTCGGTAACAATTATTGGATCGTCGTTCAGTAAATCACATCAAAAGTCACCTAAAATTCGCTGTATTTTGTTTTTTATTTCATTACCTAAGAAATTTTGATATTCTCATTAAATATTATATATTCCAATAACATTTTATACTTCTTACCGGTACAGGAGACTCCACCCATTGATTTCACTGCTAGCAGGCGGTTTTTAAGGATGCCTTCTTTGACGTAATGCATAGTCAGAGAAATATAAGATTCTTTAAAGAAATCGTCCGTCCAGATATCTGAAGTTATGCTATATCCATATTGTTTTTGCTCTTTAATTTCGATTCTTACTTCATTGAAGTGAAAATCATAGAGCGCACCGATGTTTCGCGATATAGTTGTTGGATGCGGCAGTACAGAATCAATATTGACGTTTTCCCCCAGTTTCGCACCAACAGAAATAAAAAACTGTGCTAAGTTTTTTAAGCCAGTGTCCGCAATTAGATTAAACGGTCTACCATTCTTTATTGTCCACTCCGTTGCCAGGTTGGTGCATTTCTTTTTGGTTTCTGAGGGTACATCTACGACAGGAAGACTGCGCTTTCGGCTATTGGCCATAATGTAGCATTTGTGTTTAACCAAATTCGATGTGCTTTTCTCAAATTTATAAATATTTTTGCATATTTTGCACACTACTGCATCAGTCGTCACTATGCCGTTTGCCGTTGCCAGCCGTGAAAAGGTGTCCCACACTTTGCTCCGACCACGTGAATCAGTAGGCTTAAGCTCACCAGCTAATAATTTCGATTTTATTGTGGCAGCGTACTCTTTAAAGGACGATTCGGTTGTTGTGTCCAGCGTCTGATAGCAAACAATTTTGTTTTAATATACATACATGTGAACAAAATTAATACTAAAAACAAGGGAGAACGCTATAGTCGAGTGCCTCGACTATTAGATACCCGTTACTCAGCTAAACAACTTAATATAAATATGCCTTCTTGTATGTTTTTGCCGCTCAAATTCAGACCTCCAATTTGGCTAACTTGATTTGATTTGCATAGTTCTTGGAATATAGTTCGGTATTGACAAATGAAAACCATCGCAATTCCTTTAATAGAAATCCTTATCGAGAATTAACGTTGACTCTGTTAAGCACCTTGGCCAGCTGTTCCAAAGTCATCCGTTAGATGGCGCTACCACGGGCCATGAAAGGCGGAAATGTAGGCGCTAGCCAGGCTTAAGCGTTTAATGGGTTTTTGGGCGTTAGAGTGGGCGTGGCAAACTTTTATTAGGCCAATCGATAGGTATTGACAAAACAAATATATATCAAACAAAATTTTCATAATAGCATCAAAACTGTGGCCACAGCTTGTGGCTTGTGGGCGTTAGAGGGGGCGTGGCACCATTTTGAAACAAACTTGCGCTGCGTAGGAACACCTAAAATCTACATGCAAAATGCCAATCCTCTAGCTTTTATAGTTTCCGAGATCTCAGCGTTCATACGGACAGACAGACAGACGGACAGACAGACGGACAGACGGACAGACGGACATGGCTAGATCGACTCGGCTAGTGATCCTGAACAAGAATATATATACTTTATAGGGTCGGAAAAGCTTCCTTCTACCTGTTACATACTTTTGCACGAATATAATATACCCTTTTACTCTACGAGTAACGGGTATAATGAACATACAAATACATACATATATTTAACAATCACTGTTTTTGCCTGGGTCTCTGGCACTAAATAACCTTCAACATATAAAAGACAATCACAAACATATAAAACAACACATATACTTCGTTACAAAACATATATATTATGACAAAAACTTACATTATCTTGTGAGTTCATTGCACGAGCGTCGTTTTCCTTAAAATCCATGTTTATGCACTTATTCAAAAATACTGCACTCATCTGCACAGTTGTACTCAGTGAACTCGCAAGCTGTACAGCGTGTTTAAAAAAGGACAAATGTAGTACTCACTCACGAAGAGTACAACCATATATTGCACTCACGCGAAGTGAGTACACTGAAAATGTTGTGCTATCTTCTTCTGGCCTATAGAGTTACTGTACAGTAAAGAATGAGTGCAGTATTTTTAAGAACACCATACTTCTGTACAGATCTGTTATGCCTCAAATGAGTACATTCATGCAGATGTCTAATATTAAACAAGTGAGAACTCTATAGTCGAGTGCCTCGACTATTAGATACCCGTTACTCAGTTCAAATTATAAATTTGAATTCGGCGATCTCTTAGATCCGGCAGCTTTACAGCACGAGCATCAGCACCAGCGCTGCTTTAGCGCAGGCATCTTTTGTCCTGCACCAACAGCTGTGTTTATGTTTATGTTTTTGAGTGCAATGCTTACATACATACACACATACGCCATTGTTTGACTCAGACCTCCAATTTGGCTAACTTGATTTGATTTGCATAGTTCTTGGGATATATGTAGTGCGGTATTGACAAATGAAAACCATCGCAATTTCCTTTAATAGAAATCCTTATCGAGAATTAACGTTGACTCTGTTGAACACCTTGGTCAGCTGTTCCAAAGTCATCCGTTAGATGGCGCCATGAAAGGCGGAAATGTAGGCGCTAGCCAGGCTTAAGCGTTTAATGGGTTTTTGGGCGTTAGAGTGGGCGTGGCAAACTTTTATTAGGCCAATCGATAGGTATTGACGAAACAAATACATATCAATTAAAATTTTCATAATAGCATCAAAACTGTGGCCACAGCTTGTGGCTTGTGGGCGTCAGAGGAACTCCTGCGTAGGAACTCCTAAAATCTACATGCAAAATGCCAATCTTCTAGCTTTTATAGTTTCCGAGATCTCAGCGTTCATACGGACGGACAGACAGACGGACAGACGGACATAGCTAGATCGACTGGGCTAGTGATCCTGAACAAGAATATATATACTTTATAGGGTCGGAAACGCTTCCTTCTACCTGTTACATACTTTTGCACGAATACAATATACCCTTTTACTCTACGTGTAACGGGTATAAAAATATTTCTGGTTATCGTCCGGATCAAACGGTGAACACCAGCGGCTGGAGGGTACCTGAAAATATTCAATTGGCAGATCCATTCTTCTTCAAGCCCCAAAAAATAGATATGCTTATAGGCGCAGATTCGTTCTTTGAATTATTGTCAGTCGGCCAGATAAAGCAAGGGCCTGAGTTTCCCATTTTGCAGAAAACAGTTCTCGGCTAGATAGTGTCAGGGAGATGTGCCTCAGAAAAAATAAGAAATGCTGAAAAGTTGGTACATCTCAGCTGCCAGGAGGAAGTGTTGGAGTCAATAGACACAACCCTGCAGAAATTTTGGTCTGTGGAGGACTTGCCGCCCAAGGCCAAGGTCCATACTCCTGAGCAGCAACTTTGTGAGCAACACTTTGAGAAAAATACTTAAAGATTGTCGTCCGGCAGTTTTTTCTCGATGCAGAACAAATCGACACTTTGAAGTACCTGCTGATGTCGTGTTGATGGAATTACGCAAATCAGCATTGGCGCTTGTGGTAATCCCAGAGCCCAATTATGTGCTTCAGAAAATAGAATCCTTTTCGTCGCACATAAGGCTTCCAAGGGTTTTCGTGTGGGTCTTACGGTTTATTCAAAGGTGTAAAAAAGTGTCGCAGCCCTTTGAAAAAAGTATTACACCAAGAGAACTAAATTTTGCGTTCGAGAAAATAGTGGAAGTGATCCAATCTCACGAGTTCATTGACGACATAGGTAAAATTCGGAAAAATAAACCGGTAGCAACAAATATACAAAAACTAAGCCCTTTTCTCCAGGAGAAAAAATTAGATTGGTGCTGCGAGTTGGGGGTCGGTTATTGAATGCTCCTATCCCGTACGAAGCCAAATTACCGTTGTTGTTGTCGAAAGGCTCACAGTTTGTTAAAACTTACGTGTTCTACCTGCACGTTACAAATTGTCAAGCTGGCCCTCGAGCTTTTGTAAGTCTGTTGCGAGAAAATATATGGTTGGTTAATGCCCAGGAAGTTTGCCGCAAAACAGTTCGTTATTGCATTCGTTGCTTTGGGTGCAAGCCGCAACTCTTGACGCAAATCATGGGGAACTTGTCATCAGACAGACTTCGAGCTCTCCGCCCTTTTAATATCTGTGGCGTTGATTTTTGTGTCCCATTTAACACAACGTATCGTATCCACCGTACAAATCATTCGTGGCATTGTTTGTCTGTTTTGCGTCCTAAGCGGTCCACTTGGAGCTTGTGTCTGACCTAACCATTGATTCGTTTTTGTTGGCATTCCAAAGGTTCGTGAGTCGACGCGGGATTCCGGAGCCGATCGCCACATGAGAGATTTCCGGGCCCGTCTGAAGGAACAGGGGGGCGGTATCGCAACATTCGCATCAAAAAAAGGATGCGAGTTTGCGTTCATACCGCCCAGAGCACCTCACTTTGGCGGACTTTGGGAGGCAGGTGTGAAGTCTGCAAAGCACCTGTTCCTTCGGACGGTCGGCGAAGACAGCGTGAAGGCCGTTCTCAACTCCAGGCCCCTCGGAGCGATCAGCACGGATCCCAACGACGGCGAAGACCTAAGCCCAGGCCATCTTCTGATCGGCGGGCCCCTCCTAACTCCACCCTCAGCAGCGTTCCCGGACCAAGTCAGCCCAACCTGCTTACGACGATGGCGCAGTGTCTCGTGTCTCAGACACAGGTTTTGGCAGCGTCGGTCCCGGGAGTACGTCTCGAGCCTCCAGGCGAAAAACAAGTGGCAGGAAGTTCCAAACGTCGACGTGGGAGCTCTCGTCGTCGTCGCCGAGGACAATCTTCCGCCGCAGCAGTGGATGATCGGGCGGATCGTGGCGGTGCACGTCGGCGCTGACGGCAAGGTCCGAGTGGCGGACGTGAAGACGAAGGATGCGACTTATCGGCGAGCGGTCCATAGGCTGGCGGTGCTGCCTGTGGCATGCTGAAGACGGCGGTCCTTCAGGGGGCGGTGTTCGCGCACTTTGCGTTTTTTTAAATATTTGTTGAATAGTGTAAGGCGGGAGCGGGAGCGCAATAAAGATTTAATCGCTCTCGCGAATTCGCCCCGTCTTTCGCCCCCTTCGTTAAGTTAGGCTTGAGCGTTTAATATTGAAATTAAAGTCAGTTGTTAAATGAACCTCATCAAGCAAACTCCTTTTCGTTGCTTCGTCGCCAAAACAATAAATTTCCCTGCAATAATAAGTTCGCGTTTATTAATACAAAACAGAATTAACGTTTTTCAGCAACGATCTCGTAATCGCTGGCGTCGGTTTGCAGCACAAACGTCTTTGTAAAATCGGGGCACGCCAAAATTGGGTCGAAGACTAATTTTGCCTTGACTGATGGTCGTCTGTCCACTCCCATTTTAAACTCTTCCGGAAAAGGCCGTTCTGCGGATGCCCAAAATGCTGCCGACGCGGAGTGCAGACCAAATCCAATGCCCTTTCACTGGAAAAGAAATTTCCCTAGCACAGTTAGTCCAGAATGTAGTTTATCATCCGCATTGGTTATGCATCTTTCACGGACTTTACGTATATTTGTCGAAAATCTACACACTCACCATGACTATTGATGAGCTGTACTGGTGAGTAGCTCGTCTACTTTGACGTTGATCTCGCATTATTGGGTTTTTAGGATAGTACCGCTGTTTGACTGGCTGATCGTCCTTCATGGTGATCTTGTATATTGCCACGTTGGATGTGCCTTTTCGGTCTTCCAGTTTCTTCAACTCAGCCTCTAACAATCCCTCCCCATTCTCATTCACTGACATTTTATCTCACCTGGTGCTTTCCTTCCATTCCCGGCTACTTTCCCGCTGCCTGCCGCTGTTTGTGCCGCAGATGCGACGCAGCAGCAGGACAGGTGCGGCGCAGGAGAGTGTCGTTGCTTTCTGTTGCGTCCTGTCCTGCTGCTGCGCCGCATCTAGTTACTACTCACCGGTGACCGATATCGGATCGGTCTGAATGTAATGCGAACCTCGCCTAGCAGGTGGAACTATGTCCCGTCCTATCGTCTTGTCACATTGTCGCAGTCTGGACTTTTGGGTATATTTCTTATATAAATAATATAATACTAATATAAATATCATTAGATCTCGATTCGGTAGTAAATCGTGAAACAAATAATTGTTGCCAATGACGAACAACCGAAAGTTTATATTTACATACATTCGCAATCGAAAATATTGTGTGTTTGCTGCACAGCAAACAATAACATGTTGTTCATCGGATTTGGTAAATTTCGTCCTTGAGGATGACATGTAATATGCAAGAAGTCCAAAAAAATGTTCCCACAGCAAACAATGTTGTCCATAGGATTTGGTGAATTTCGTCATTGAGGATGTCATGTAATATGCACATATGTACATACATATAGCGAGGGTACACTGTACTCAGGATGCACATAGCGGCAAAACATTGTTGCAAATAATACAAACAAATAAACCAACTTAAGTGAGCGCGAAACTCATTAGGTCGCCTACTTGATTTGTGTTTTGTATCACATCTTGCAGGTGTGTTTCTGTTCAGAGTAGCACCACTCACGCAACCTGAAGATCCATATCACCCTACAATCGAACTTTAATTTGATACGGGTAGAGTTATAGAAGACAAATCAGAAAACGAAAAATCCAAACGAATACATTGTTTTCGCATGGCAGACTTTCTGAGACTATATAATTATATTTCTGGCTTTCATTGTTCTGATCTTTCTTTATGCAATAATATGTCCGATGCAGTTAATGTTTTTTACACTGCAATAAACTCATTTTATAATTCCTGTGTTCCGTGGTACTATTCGTCAATTTCCAATAAATCACCTTGGTTTAGCAAAGAGTTGACACACTTAAGAAATGTAAAGTCCAGACTTTTTAGGAAACATAAAAATACCGTTTCTCAATCTGTTTTTACTAGATATTTTAGTGCTCGGTCAAGATTTACCGTGCTTGATACTCAGTGTTATAATAGTTACTTAAACCGTTGTACGGTCCAGTTCTCTCAGTTCCCGAATCAGTTTCATAATTTCGTTAACACCAAGCGTAAATCTATTCCTTTTCCTTCCTCGCTGTCGTTCGAAAACATGACGGCACACACTGATCAGGCAATAGTCGATTTATTTGCCCAATTTGTTCAAATGACTTACTCTACTTCAGATTATTCATCACAGCCTTTTTCTTACTCCATATCTAAGTCAAACCTCATATTCTGTCCCACTTTTACAGAAAGCTCTCTTCTTTTGGATCTCCTTCGTATTAAGCCTGTTAAGCAGACGTCATTTACACTGACTTTAGTAAAGCATTTGACTCTGTAAATCACTTACTTCTTGTTTAAAAACTTGACCTTTTAGGTTTTCCAGATGATCTACTTAAATGGATTTCAAGTTATCTGAATGGCAGGTCACAAAGGGTCCTTTTTAAAAATTCAATTTCTGAAATTCTCCGTGTTACCTCCGGTGTCCCACAAGTTGAGCCATCTGAGCCATCTCATTTGGAACGAGACAGCGGTTCGATGAAAACTGCATATGCTATAGCCCATGGCTCCCCCGGAATTTGGGTGAGCATTTGTCCGGTACCTTGCTGCAACCCTCGCGATCGTTTTCCGGCTGCCCTTGTGTCCGCCCATCGGCTGCTTAGACCCGGTGGGCATGCACAGCTTCCACGAGGTCACATCCTCGTTGCCCGCTCTGGAATGTATGTGACAATATAGCCAGTCAGCTTCCACTATGTAATCAGGATATTTTTGAGGATTTTGGGGTTTCCGATAGAAAGCTGCACGGCTGCACTCAAATTTTAGTACTCTCTCAGTACTCTTGAGTTGTGTACTCTAATTTGAGCACAACGCATTCAGCTGATCGAGTTCGCATCGCACTTTATTCTCATTTGAGCCGAATTTTGAGTATAGAATGAATGTGTGTGCAAAACCGAATAAATGAATGAATAAAGCATAGAATTGACTGAATACTCAGAATACAATTTGTGCGCCGCTTATTGCGCACTGCGTTTTACTTTTCTGCAAGCGTTCGCCAAGATGAGTTCGGAAGATTTTGGCGGAAATAATGAAAGTTATTTATGTGTTCGTGTACCAATAATAATTTATTATACCTGTTACTCGTAGATTAAAAGGGTATATTGCATTCGTGCAAAAGTATGTAACAGGTAGAAGGAAGCGTTTCCGACCCTATAAAGTATATATATTCTTGTTCAGGATCACTAGCCCAGTCGATCTAGCTATGTCCGTCTGTCCGTCTGTCTGTCCGTCCGTATGAACGCTGAGATCTCGGAAACTATAAAAGCTAGAAGATTGGCATTTTGCATGTAGATTTTAGGAGTTCCTACGCAGGAGTTCCTCTGACGCCCACAAGCCACAAGCTGTGGCCACAGTTTTGATGCTATTATGAAAATTTTAATTGATATGTATTTGTTTCGTCAATACCTATCGATTGGCCCAATAAAAGTTTGCCACGCCCACTCTAACGCCCAAAAACCCATTAAACGCTTAAGCCTGGCTAGCGCCTACATTTCCGCCTTTCATAGCGACATCTAACGGATGATTTTGGAACAGCTGGCCAAGGTGCTCAACAGAGTCAACGTTAATTCTCGATAAGGATTTCTATTAAAGGAAATTGCGATGGTTTTCATTTGTCAATACCGAACAATATCCCAAGAAGTATGCAAATCAAATCAAGTTAGCCAAATTGGAGGTCTGAGTCAAACAATGGCGTATGTGTGTATGTATGTAAGCATTGCACTCAAAAACATAAACATAAACACAGCTGTTGGTGCAGGACAAAAGCTGCCTGCGCTAAAGCAGCGCTGGTGCTGATGCTCGTGCTGTAAAGCTGCCAGCTCTAAGAGATCGCCGAATTCAAATTTATAATCTGAACTGAGTAACGGGTATCTAATAGTCGAGGCATTCGACTATAGCGTTCTCACTTGTTTTTATGTTAATAAATGTGCGTCCAATGTGATTGTTTAGTTTAGATACTAATGAGAATTGTTTTTTACTTAAAATTGAATTGTGAATTTGTGAATAAAGGTTTGTTGTCCGATGTGATCGTTTAACGCAAAACTATAATAACTGTAAACTATCTTCGTTCTTAGGTATCGGTATTTGATAAATTGCCCAATATATCAATCATTTAAGACTATTATACTTGTATTGTACTACGCATTATGTAAAGGATGGCATATTAATGAACCGTCTACTGGCTGTTAAAAGCATGAAAGGAGAAGCCTGCACAGGTAATTATAAGAAGCTCGTCCCAGTTTTTACATTTATTAAGAGTTGTAATTGTTTTTATTAGGTGTGAACGTTCGCGCTAAGATGATAGAAATATTGGACAAATTTTCTTGCGACCATGAAAAAGACCATCCCGTGATTGTTACAGATAGGGGATCGAATATGAGAACGGCTTTTGGAACATACGATCAAATTCACTGCATCAACCATTTAATACATAACGTAGTAGAAACATCTGTTAAGACAGTACCAGAGCTATCAGAAATAGTAGTTGAGTGCATCAAATTTAAAAAATCCGGCTCCAATTCAGATTTAAATCTTTCCTTAAAAAGCTTTAGCCCAACGCGTTGGAATACTGTTTTTTATTTATTGAAGTCGATAGAACAAAATTGGATTGATATCCTAAAGATTCTAAAAGAAAAAAATGAAACAATTAGAATAGAACTAATTCACTTAAATGAGCTTCGATCAATAACGTGTCTTCTAGAAACATTTGCAGAGATATCGACAAACTTGAAAGGTAATAAATATCCAACAAATCATTTGACTATACCCTACGTAAATAAATTGAAAAAATCTTGCCAAGCAAACATAGCCGATAGTGATCTTCTTGCCAAAGTCAAATTAGTTTTGCTAAACCATATTTCAGAAACCATTACGCAATATATTACAAAATTTCATAAAATAGCCCTATTTTTGTTTCCACCAACAAATAAATTGCTCCAATTTTCAGAAAATGAGAAAAATACCATTATAGATGACTGCAAATAAATCGTAGTGGGTTTTTTATTAGATGAGGTTTCCAACGAAAATGATGGCAAAGCCCAAAATTGTTCTGATGATGCATTTATTGATTTCATCGAAGTACAAAAAGCTACAACCACAATAGATCAAATAGACAAGGAAATAAACGGTTATTGTAACACAAGTGATATTTTTTTCAGATAGTTTTGATTGCTTTAGTTGTTGGACCGACCATAAAAAAATGTTCCCCCTTTTATTTAAGACTAGTTGTAAGATTTTTTGTATACAACCAACTATTGCGGCTTCTGAGAGAGCGTTTTCTGATGCAAAAAACTTAATTACTGAAAAATGCTGCAGTGTATCAAAAACTCCAGAAAGCATAAATAAAATTATGTTTCTACATTCTAATATAAATAATATTTAATAAGGAAAATTAATAATTAGTTTTTAAGCGAAATATACATAAATGAAATGAAAATAAACATTGTGTTATTGTCTCTTATTTAATTTCGCAATAGTAAATACAGCTCAACGTAAAAGGAAACAATGCGTCATTCATCGCACTCACTATTTTTACCCGGTTCTTTCGGCATTCAATTTACTCTCTCTATGTGTGAGTTCGATGAGTTGAGTACAGCGGCGGCGCACACATTCATTCTCATTCATTGCAATTCGCAGCCGAATTCATTCAACACATTGGCAGATGAATGTCTCTTAAGCCGTTTTGAATGCGTCCGTGTAGCCCTTTAGTAACCGACCACCATGTCCCTTATCCGACACCCGATTTTTTCCTTCTGTTGTCTTCCGGCCATTATCCTTCAACACAATTCTGGTAGTGCCTGCCTCGACAGTGCACCTGCCACTATATTTATCTGGCCTTTCTTGTATTTAATCCTGCGATTCTTCCGGTTGGGCTCTCGATGTTATTCTGTTATCACATTGAAGGGGTAGCCTTACAAGTACGCTTTAATTTCCATATGGCCCATGTAATTGCTAAGCATTCCTTTTCAGTTGCCGAGAAATGTCTTTCTGACACCGATTTAGCGTCGCTTGTGAACAGTTGTGTTTACTTTTGTGCTCTGGGTTTTTGTATTTTTTCAGTTATTTTGTGCGAGTGTTTTGTGTTTATTTATTTACAAAGCTTAACCTTATATCTGTGTTAGAAATTTTAAATAGATCTCCAGTAAACGGGTATGTGTTTATAGTTTTAAAATAACTATTCTATTAGATTTGTTTAATCTCGTAGCTTTGTTAGTGTAATTTACGCTCTCTATACTTGCTGGAACTCTTTTACTCTTATAACTGTAACTTACTCTCTATGAACTTCTGGTAGACTTTTTCGTTTATTTCTCTAAATCTCTCTCTCTCTTTCTTGCATGCTTTACATTATACTTGTCGCACAAGCCACACTCAGTCGATATAAGATTTATTCTCTCGTGCTCTCTTTATTCGATCTAATTCGTGATTTCGAGCTCTTATTCTCTTATATTTTTCGTGTTTTGTTCCCCTGTGGTTTTTGGATTTGATCCCAGTGCCAAATTTACTTAGAGGTATTTTTCATATTCTTATTTTTTTAATTTTTTTTGCAACTAAAGACCCTTTTATTTTTTGCTGCCTCTGCGATTCGATGATGCACGTTAAATGTGCAGGATTTCCTCGCAGAGTTAAAGATTCCATTGATCTTAATTCTGGTCTCATGTGGTCATGTGGGTCCGGCAAGGAATTGGTAGTTGAGATGAGCGGCTTTATGAAGCAGACTCGAGACAGCCTATTGAATATCTCAGGAGCTTTTAAACAACCCAATGAGGGGTTCAATTCCGTCTGTGCCCAGTTTAATAATAAAAAATTATTAACTGAGTCGCCTAAACGTAAAAAAGCCAGTTTAACCGCCGTTAATATGATTGTGGAATCCACCCCAAATCCGAACTTGGTAGCAGCAGTTTCTGCTGACATAGAGGTAAATGACCAACTGTGCCTATGGATATAGCTAGTTCGGGTGATGTCCCTGTTCCCAGAATAAAATCAGTACTGGCTAAGTCAAAGAATTTGTTGCCGACCGTACCTATAGGTACAGAGGGCACCGTTCCTGGTTCTCATCCCAGTGAGGTTCAGACTGCTGCTGGGGGGCGTAAGAAACTTTCAGTTGTTCGACAAAGGAAGCAATTATAAGTTTCTAGATTCACCCCAGATACCATATCTGAGGATGTTTTGGAATTTATACGTGAAAAATTCCCATCCGAGGATATTGCAGATGAACAATTTCGATTTTCATACGCTCGTAGGAAATCGTCTTTTAAAATATTTGCTCCGCCTTATGTGTTTAATGTGTTACTTTTTGAAAGATTTTGGCTTAATGATGATTTAGTAATTAAAGAATTTGTTCCCAATAAACCGAGAATAAATAACAGGCCTTCCCCTGTGCCAAAAAACTAAAAAGTTTATCTTTGGCGTATCAAAATGTAAGAGGACTAAATATGAAGCTACAAAAGCTTTATGCTGACTCCTCTGCATTCACTGAAGATATTTTGGCTTTTACGGAAACTTGGCTAAAACCAGAAATATCTCACTCTGAAGTTCTGTGAAATAACTTTAATAATTATAGGTCCGATCGACCCTCACTTAGGGGGAGCGGTGTACTGATTGCCGTTACTTCTAGCCTAACATCTGAAAGAATTCTCACTCATAACCCAAACGAAATTGAATTTGTAAGTGTGAAAGTTTCCTTGCAATCTGCATCTATTTTTGTTACATGTTCTTATATTCCACCTGGCTCTATCTAGTAATTTATGTGCACCATCTGTAAGCAATAAAATCCGTACTATCCCTTCTTTCTAACAGAGACCTTTTGATTGTTTTAGGTGACTTTAATCTACCTGATATTTCTTGGTCTCCTCCCACTGACTCACTTGTCGCTATACCTTTATCCGCTCATAATTTTGTAGATGACCTTTTAGAATTATCGTTACAGCAAGTAAGCTTTATACGAAATTCTTTAAATAGACAATTAGATCTTGTGTTTGTTTCAGACCCGTCTGAGGTCACGGAATGTAGAATTGACGCTCTTGTTGTACCTGAAGACCGATGTCATCCAACAATGAAACTGACAATTGGCCTGCCCTGCTCTGATACCCTCTCTCTTTTAGTGTGCCCAACTAAAATGAGATGTTTTCGTAAATGTGACTATAATAAACTTAACGATATGATTTCTCATTATAATTGGACAGACTTGTACAATTGTACAGACATTGAAAGTGCCACAGAACTATTCTATACAGCGTTAAATACTTTTTTTAATGAATGCGTTCCTGATAGGTTTCCTTCAAACCTAAACAGGCCTCCTTGGTTTACCAATGCGCTACAAAGACTTAAAAATCTTAAATCAAATACTTATAAAAAGTATAAA
The DNA here is from genome assembly GCA_018153365.1 of Drosophila fuyamai. NCBI lineage: Eukaryota > Metazoa > Arthropoda > Insecta > Diptera > Drosophilidae > Drosophila > Drosophila fuyamai. Next base: position 189,538 of record JAECXW010000407.1, on the reverse strand, counting down.
AAATCGGGTAAGCCATCAGATTTTTCAAAATATTTAGTGGCTCGATCGGATTTTAATGTTCTTAACAGTCATTGCATTTCTATGTATCTAAATCGAGGTAAATTTGAATTTTCAAACGATCCGAAACAGTTTTTCAACTTTGTTAATGCCAAACGTAAGTCATCGGCATTGCCTTAATCGGTACGTCTAAACTCAACGGAGGCATCGACGGATTCTGAAATTGCTGATTTATTGGCTAAGTTTTTTCAAGCCACTTATAGTTCGATAGCTTGGTCAAATTCTAACTACCCTAATCCCTTAAATAGGGCAAATTGTATTTTTTCCCCTTTAATTACTGAAAACTCTCTCTTAATAGATTTAGCAACAACAACGCCGACTTATTCTCCCGGTCCAGATGGACTTCCTGGATGTGTGCTCAAGTTTTGTGCGTCAACCATTTGTAAACCGATTCTTAAACTTTTTAAACCTTTTCCCACTATCTGGAAGGACTCTTTTATTATTCCACTTCATAAAAAGGGTGCGAAGGCTGATGCAAAGAATTATAGAGGTATTTCCAAATTGTCGGCAATTCCTAAAACATTTGAACCTATTATCACTTCTCATTTGCAACATTTATGTTCCTCGCTTATATCACCGTGTCAGCATGGTTTTGTTAAGCGAAGATCGGCCACCACCAAGCTTCATGAATTGTCATCAATTGTAATAAATTGATTTCAGAAAAAAATGCAGACTGACGTTATATATACAGATTTTAGTAAGGCCTTTGACTCCGTCAACCACTCTCTTCTTTTATTCAAATTAGATCTGCTTGGGTTTCCTGGTAATCTATTAACTTGGATTTCAAGAATGCTGTTTCAAAATTGATCTACGTGACATCTGGAGTGCCTCAGGGAAGTCATCTGGGCCCTTTGCTGTTTACTTTGTTTATCAACGATCTTCCCTCTATCATAACAAATTCTCGTGTACTAATGTATGCTGATGATGTTAAGCTTTGTTAATCATATAATGATACAGCGTAGGGATTTAACTTACAGTCAGATATTGATAGTTTGAACTTAAATGCAACGTTATGACTTTTTATAGGGGTACTCCTTCGTTTATCAGTTACTTTCTTGTAAATACGCAACTCGACCGTATATATTCAATTAACGATTTAGGTGTTCTTCTGGACCTTAAACTTAAATTTGACTGCCACATAATGTCCACTGTTAACTAAGCCATGAGTGTTCTTGGGTTTATAAAGCGTTGGTCAAAAGAATTTGATGACCCTTATACGACCAAATTATTATTTACCTCCCTTGTACGTCCTATTTAGGAATATTGTTTGTCGGTTTAGAGTCCACCATATCAAGTGCACATTGACCGTATTGAGTCGGTACAAAAAAATTTCTTCTATTTGCCCTTCGTAATTTGAACTGGGATCAAAACGTAAGGCTACCTTCCTACCAGAGTAGATTACTGTTGCTAAATTTAATGCTTGGTACTATTTTTATGCAAAATCTTATAAGAGGTGATATTGATTCTGCAGAACTTGTAAACCGCCTATCTTTCATTGTTCCTGTTAGACTAACACGAAATTATACTCCTCTAAATTTGCCACGATATACATCAAATTTTTGTCTGCACGAGCCCTATCGCGTTCTATGTAATAATTATAACAACCTTTATCATTTAATTTGCATTTCAACTTCTATCCCGTTATTAAAAACTAATATTTTAACTCATTAGCTTTAGTCTTAATTGTGCCTTTTATTTTCACTTATGTCTTGTCTCTATTTAATTTATGTATTTTCCTCGCGAACTCGCATTTTTTGCCCAATTTGTTAATAGGGCCCCGGGCGTAATAAGCACGTGCTTAATCGCTGGCGTCAGTCTGCAGCACAAACGTCTTTATAAAATCGGGGCACGCTAAAATTGGGTCGAACACTAATCTTGCCTTGACTGCTTCAAAGGCCTGCTGATGGTCGTCTGTCCACTCCCATTTTAAACTCTTCCGGAGAAGGCCGTTCTGCGGATGCCCAAAATGCTGCCAAAAACTTTGTTGCAAATAATACAAACAAATAAACCAACTTAAGTGAGCGCGAAATTCATTACTTCATTTGTGTTGTACTTGATTTGTGTTTTTAATCACATCTTGAAGGTGTGTTTCTGTCCAGAGTAGCACCACTCATGCAACCCTATCAGGGTAACCCGTGCTTAATGCTCAGAGTTATAATAGTTGCTTAAACCGTTGTAAGGTCCAGTTCCCTCAGGACCCGAAACAGTTTTATAATTTCGTTAACACCAAGCGTAAATCTAATTCTTTTCCTTCCTCGCTGTCGTTCGAAAACATGATGGCACCCACTGATCAGGCAATAGTCGATTTATTTGCCGAATTTGTTCAAACGACTTACTCTACTTCAGATTATTCATCACAGCCTTTTTCTTACTCCATATCTAAGTCAAACCTCATATTCTGTCCCACTTTTACAGAAAGCTCTCTTCTTTTGGATCTGCTTCGTATAACGGCTGTTTATTCGCCAGGGCCCGATTGTATTCCTGTGCAAACCTCTTCACAAGTTGTTTACCTTATCTCTAGAAACTTCCCAATTTCCAAATATTTGGAAGGAATCATTTGTTATTCCTCTTTTCAAAAAAGGTAACAAGTTAGAAGCGAGTAACTACAGAGGTATTTCTAAGTTGTCAGCTATTCCTAAGCTTTATGAAAAAATCATTAATCCCCATTTGCAGCACCTTTGTAGATCAATCATTTGTCCGTGTCAACACGGAATTATTAAACGTAGATCGACAATCACAAACCTTCTAGAGCTCACTACATTTGTGATAAAAGGCTTCAATAGTAGTTTGTAAACAGACGTCATTTACACCAGAGATCTGCAACGAGTCAAAGGTTTTGGGTACACCCGATCATTGACTCGTATCTGGCATGATTCAATCACTTTGTTTGATCCAAAAAGTATGAGCGGTGAGCGAACGTTGTGAGTGAACATTTCTGTTGCATCAAACGATCAAAGCGATCAAAATCAAATGACCGTGTGTGATCGTTCTCAACCGCAGGCATGATCGTTTGTGAGTGCAACATTTCTCACACATGATTGTTGTGATCAAAAATTTTGGTTCGCTGGTGTTAAGATGGTTTGCATGAGTTTTTTTTCGTACAGTACTTTTCGTCTGATATCGGCTTGATCGACTTTGGCTCGTGCCACTTTTTGAGTTTTGTGGCACGCGTTGTTTGACTTTTTCAGTTGACAGTTAGCTTTCCCCAAATTCTTATTACAAAAACAAGAAAGGAAAGCTAACTTCGGGCGAAGCCGAAGTTGATATACCCTTGCAGAATATTCTGTAAATAATATTCTCCAAAATTATTCATATAATGCATTCTAAATACTCATAAAAATCCCAATTTCCTAACTTTAAAAACACCAAAGTTATGGCATTTTCAATCGTTCAGTTATATAGCAGCTATAGGATATAGTCGGCCGATCCCTATAAAATTAGGTAGGTCGGATTGATTGGCCAAATATAAAACTCATAGAAAATCCCAACTTCCTAACTTTAAAAACACCAAAGTTATGGTATTTCCTATCGTTATATGGGAGCTATAGGATATAGTCGGCCGATCCTTATGATGGCATTTCCTATCGTTCAGTTATATGGCAGCTATAGGATATAGTCGGCCGATCCCGGCCGTTCCGACTTATATACTGCGTGCAAAGGAAAGAAGGTGTGTGCAAAGTTTCAATTCGATATCTTTAAAACTGAGAGACTAGTTCGCGTAGAAACAGACAGACGGACAGACGGACAGACGGACATGCTTATATCAACTCAGGAGGTGATCCTGATCAAGAATATATATACTTTATAGGGTCGGAAATATCTCCTTCACTGCGTTGCACACTTTTGACCAAAATTATAATACCCTCTGCAAGGGTATAATTATAATACTTAGTTTAGATTTAAGACTACATATGTACATATGAAAACAAGAATATGAAATATTGCTGTTAATAATTTTTAATTTTTTTATATGAATTAATTTTTTAATTTGTATTTTGTATAAAAAAAACGTTATTTATTTTTTAATTTAATTTTGAATTTGAACCTAACATGAAAAATAAAAACATGTTCATTTAATCCTCCAAATAGTTTTCCTTTTTATTTAATTTTCTGATCGCAATCAACTCGAATATTTTAGTCTTATTCACAATCAACTCATTTACATCGTTCACTTAATCGAATCGATCACGATCTGTTCGAGATGATAGCGAGTTCGGCAACGTTCATTTCATGGACTCGAGCACGAAGCTAAAAATCAGCATATTGATCGACCCGAAAGCGCGACGATGAGCTAAAAGAACTCAAAGGCAAAGTGATGCACGAGCATGATTATTCTCCGAATTTTTATTTCAGGTGTGTATCACGAAATTTGGGCACGCTGATCGAGTTGACTCGATCATACTCGTTGCAGATCTCTGATTTACACTAACTTTAGTAAATCACTTACTTCTTGTTCAAAAACTTGACCTGTTAGGTTTTCCAGTTGATCTACTTAAATAGATTTAAAGTTATCTGAATGGCAGGTCACAAAGGGTCCTTTTTAAAAATTCAACTTCTGGAATTCTCCGTGTTACCTCCGGTGTCCCACAAGGGAGCCAAATGGGTCCGTTTATTTTTACATTATTTATTAACGATCTTCCCTCAATTATAAGTCAGTCTCGTCAGATGATGTTAAGTTGTGCCTGCAGTATAAGGACATTTCCTGTCATTCGGCAATCCGATTTAGATAATTTTCAAACCTGGTGCCGAGATAATTTTCTAAATTTAAACGCATCCAAGTAAGTGCAAGCTGATGACTTTTTATAGAATAACTCTTGTAAACGATCTTCGCGTTCTCTTGGACCCTAAACTTAAATTTTCAAACCGCATTTCGTCCAGGGTTAATAAAGCCAGAGGAGTGCTCGGATTTATTAAAAGGTGGTGAAAAGAATTCGATGATCCTTATTTAACTAAAATTTTATTTATTTCTTTAGTCCGTCCGATTCTGGAGAATGGGTCTCCCGTTTGGAGTCCGCAGTACGGAATACATATTGGTCGTATTGAAGCAGTACAAAAAAACGTTCTTCTTTTTGCTTTACGGCACCTAAACTGGGATGCAAATCTTAACTTACCTTCTTATTGTACTAGACTTCTGTTGATTAATTTACCCTTCCTAGCCAAACGTAGAACGATGCTTGGTACTGTCTTCATTTATAACCTTATACATGGTGATATTGACTCCCCCGACTTGGTATGTCGGCTAAACTTTTCTGTGCCAACTAGATTAACTAGAAATTATATTCCCCTAATTTTAAATCATTGTAGATCTAACTATGCCTTGCATGAGCCTTTCAGAGTATTGTGTTCTGACTATAATAGACTTATAATTTCAAATCTTGACTCTCTGCCGCTCCTAAAACGTTTAATACTAGCTGCATTGGCACAAAATTGATCCTAACTCTTTTCTCAGGAATTTAACCTTTATTTCCTTATCTCACGTCTATCTTCTATCGAATCGTGCCGTACGATACACGGTACGATATATATATATAATCGCCCAATTATGAGTTAGGCTAAGTCAGCATACCCACGCTGACCACTTACGCCACACATATATACATAAGTGCCGAAGACTCCTTATCTCCGTTTACTGGTAATATATATATAGATATGAGCAACCGCTGCTGGCGTTATAGGCAGCGCAGCTATGCGACTTTAGACATAATAATATATGTAAACAGGCTAAGCACTCAAAAATATGGATATAATAAATCATTGACAAAACCAAACTCAAACTTCACAGACGTGCACTGTGTCTTACTTTCAAAGAAATTACTTCGTGGCCGTGACAAAGTCATGCAAAGTAAAATGATGTGAACCTGCTCGATGACGAACACTGGAACCAGACGAATACTGGAAAACAAAGTCTAAGAATATTCAAGGACTAGGTGGCTGGACATACTGTAAAAAACTGAGTGAGTACAGGGGATGAGCTACGTAATAAAGAAAACAAGAGAGAACGCCATAGTCGGGTGCCCCGACTATCAGATACCCGTTACTCAGGTAAAAGGAGTGCGAGGGAGATGGAGATAGAAACTTTGATCACGCATAACTTTTTAACGAATGGTCCGATTTGAAAAATTTCTTCTACATTTCGATAGGTATTGATAAACACAATAAAACTGCATATTTACTTTTCCGAAATATTTGAATTTTTAAAATCGTATATAAGCGATGGTGGGCGTTAAAGGGGGCGTGGCACTTTTTTGAAACAAACTTGCGCTGCGTAGGAACTCCTAGAATCTGCATGCAATATGCCAATCTTCTAGCTTTTATAGTTTCCGAGATCTCAGTGTTCATACGGACAGACAGACGGACAGACAGACGGACAGACGCACATGGCTAGATCTACTCGGCTAGTGATCCTGAACAAGAATATATATACTTTATAGGGTCGGAAACGCTTCCTTCTAGCTGTTACATACTTTTGCACGAATACAATATACCCTTTTACTCTACGAGTAACGGGTATAACAAGGCGCAGTGGCATTAAAGAGCGGATAAGACAAATAAAGTCTGTAATTATAATAGGGAACTGCCAATAAACCGCATGACGAACTCAAACATCTTGAGTCGTTACTTGAAAAAGAGCCACCCCTGTCCCTCAGTGGAAACCAATAGTAAAGAAATAATAATAGTAAAGAAAACGATTAGCCCCCAGCCGAAGGAAATACCAGGCAGACCACGCCTCTGCCCATTGGACTGTGAGGAACCACTTTACAGCCCTTATTGCCTAGCACGTGCCAGCGACAACCAGCCAAAAGATGTAATTACGAGAGATAGACCGCCCCTTGTACCAACGCGAGAACAAAGAAGAAGCACGAGAGGAAGACCGCCCCTTGTGCAAACGAAGGGACACACAAAGGGTGAACAGCGCCACAATTACTATATTATATTACGAAATGCCCGACGACAATTGAGTCGACCGGCAAGCCGTTTGGCCCGTAAAGCCATTCGAAAATACTTTTTTTTAAATATTCCTTTTTTAAATATCATATAGCTCGTATACAATTTTAATATTATATAATATATGACAAACAAAATAAACAAATTAATAGAAATATTTGAAAACTTGGCCAACATGGGTATCGTAGAAGTAAAAACAGTAGAATCGACTGCAAATGTAATCAATAAAGTCGAAGTCGATAATACCGATTTAAAATTAATTACAATATTAATTAAAATAATTTTCGTAATAATTCTTGCGCATTTATTGTTCAAATTGTATAAGTATCACAATAGATGCATTAAGAAAAGGCATCAAAGCCAGGCAAATGACATGGATAAAATTTTAAAACATGTGTTTTTCCCAATTGAAATAGCAACAATGATTGCTTTAAAATAAAATAAAAAAAATGATATATATGTTTTCGCAATCGAGCCAAATAGAAATAAATTCTCTTAATGGAATGGAATAAACTTAATGCAGAGTTAGTAATTATCAAATCCAAATTCGACAAGTCATATATAAGTTGAACGTGACTAAGAGTAGTCACGCAAAGATACGAGTTGCCTGTTTTAATCAAGCACGTTCATTGATACATGACAATAGAGAAAAACTAAATACCCAGTTTGAAAAATATTCTGAATAGCATTAAAATGAAGTACTCTCTCGACATAATAGTTCCTGAACACTTTAGCAGTAGTTGCAGAAGATACAAGTACAGACATAGAAACTTTAAGCGATTCCGAAATCGCAATTGAAAATCAAATAAATGAAGAAGATCCAAACGATCTTACGACACCAGTGTTAATAAATTTACCCGTGGTATACAAATCTGAATCAGAGTCAGTAAATGAGAAAAAAGTAAACATGGCTCCTGTTAGAGTTTGATGGAAAGGCATAAAATCTAACAAGTTTCATAGAGAGCTTGAATCTAATTGATTCATTAAAACGTCCGCATGAAACAATAGCAATAGCAATTAAAAAACAAATTAAAAGGTCATGCTAGAAATTTAATAAGTAATAAAACAACAATTACTGCTTTAATAGTCAAATGAAAAGCTAAAGTCAAAGGAGAATCACTAGAAGTAATTTCAGCAAAATAACAGAATCCACAAAAAAGACAGAAAACGACCGACCAATATGTACAAGAAATATAGAAGAACAAAGGCACTAGAAGAAGCCTTTATCTATCATGGACTATGTTCAGAAATAGCTGCCAAATATATCACAACGCGTGATGTTAAGGCGATGGTCAAAAACTGTTCCAGTTCCCACAACAACGACAACAAAGATATAATAACTACAATAGAGGAAGAGGCCACTATAGAGCGAATTACAGGGATCGTGACAACTCAAATCGCGCCACGGTAATTATAACCCTAATGTACATGTCATATATGGTAGTTCGGAAAACTAGTAGACACATTTGGACACTCAAAACTAAATAAAAAAGTACACACAGTAAACCTTAGTCTAAATATGTTTTTAACCTTTAAAAATACTTCCACAAATAATAATTTAACATTTCTGCTCGACTCAGGAGCAGATATAATACCTATTAAAAAAAACTCAGATGTCTTTGATAACATCGAGAAAAAAACACATAAAAAATTGTTATTAATATATACTTGAGCGATTTTAAAACGCAAATCTTTCGTGGGCCACCTTTAAGAATTGCCAAAGCAATCTACAGAAGTAACTTCTTAGCCCAACGTATATGAAGTCATAAATAATGCCGAAGTACGTAAAGTAGTGACCTTGCATATAAAAGATATGTTATGTTTCTTTAAACATGGTAGGAAAATTATAGCAAGAATTGATATTTGTGATTTATATACAAATGGAAATATTGAGTGAGGCCAACTATTCCCAAGGTTTTAAAAATAAGCCGGTATATTAAAAATAATCCAATTGAAAATGGCCAAATTATTCAAAGAGTACAATCAAAGACCCTACCAACAATAACTGGAGCCCCCTGGTACATCCGCAACGCAAACATTCAGAGAGTTCTGGATATAAATCACGTAAAAGAAGAAATTGTTTCAAGAAAAATTAAATATGAAGCCAGACTATCAAATCACCCAAACCTGCTAGCCAGACAACTCAACCGGCTACGCTATCATTCACGTCTACAGTGGAACGATCATCCCTTTTCAATAACATAAATTAACTTAACATAGATTAAGATTTGAAAACTTATTGTTAGTATCTTAAGTAATAGAGAAGTTCCAATAAATAAGAATAAAGTATAACAAAAAAAAAAAACAAGAAAGGAAAGCTAACTTCGGGCGGAGCCGAAGTTGATATACCCTTGCAGAATATTCTGTAAATAATATTTTCCAAAATTATTCATCTGATGCATTCTTAATACTCATAAAAATCCCATTTTAAAGTTAGGAACTTTAAAAACACCAAAGTTATGGTATTTCCTATAGTTATATGGGAGCTATAGGATATAGCCGGCCGATCCTTATGAAATTTGTTAAGTCGAATTCATTGGCCAAATAAAAAACCCATAGAAAATCCCAACTTCCCAACTTTACAAACACCAAAGTTATGGCATTTCCTATCGTTCAGTTATATACTGCGTGCAAAGGAAAGTAGGGCGTGTGCAAAGTTTCAATTCGATATCTTTAAAACTGAGAGACTATTTTGCGTAGAAACAGATAGACGGACAGACAGACGGACTCAGGAGGTGATCCTGATCAAGAATATATATACTTTATAGGGTCGGAGATGTCTCCTTCACTGCGTTGCACACTTTTGACCAAAATTATAATACCTTCTGCAAGGAAATAAAAATGGCTCCGTGGGAAAAACCAAACACGAGACCGGGAACAACTCCTACGCAGTTGCCTAAGAAATTCACCCCAAAAGAGCACGAGAGAGCAGTAGACCGAACCATGATACAATAATATAAGGTAGTCTCGTCGGCAAAATCTAGTACCTCTACATTATAACAATGAGTGCGAGTGAAATGGGAACTGTTTAGTAAGTGCGAGCAGAGACAATAGAATGTGTGGATTAACCCTTGTATGGTTCAGGGGTTTTTTTTGCCTTTCTTGATAAAAGGAGTTTATTTTTTTTTTATAATTTAATTTTAAATTTGAAATTAGGCATTGTTTTTGTCTCTGAATGCTAAGTCTTTTGTTAATATTCTTAATTCTAAAATATATTCTAATCTTAAAATACAACTTTTTATGTCCAAACTTATACTAACATTTTCGGCTGCGATTATTAAAGTTTCTTTTACATTCTTTGTTATTTTAAAAGTATCGTCAATGTAGTGTACAAATATAAGTTCTAATTGTTTTATTTTTTCAACGAACTGGTTGAATCGGCATAGCCTAATTTCGGAATATTGAGTTCTGGCACTCTGTCTGGAACAGCATCTTCAGTCGCCTTTTCTTAATAGTCTGACCACTTTGTGTTGACAACTTCCACTGAGCAGACCTAAAATGCGTTTCGCAAATTTTGCAATAATCGCCAAGTTTGCATCCCAGCGATTCCTCTAACAGCGCTATTTTTTCAAAACATTTCGGTGCCTTTATAAATTTTACGCCATCGACGTGTTTGCGGCACACATTGCAAAAAGTCATGTTGCTCAAGGGTTAATTCTGTTAAAAAATTCGTCGACAACCTTTCCCTTCAAAAAACGAACACGCACTGACCAAAACCCGAACTAGACAGCCGACGAGACTACCTTATGTTATTGTATCATGGTTCGGTCCATGTTTTGTATCATTTATTGTATCATGGCGCGGTCGACGACAACGGAGCGCGAGAGGGAATATCGAAAAGCGAGCTTGGCAGAGCAGCGAAGTTGCTGTTGCCAAAAGGAAAAAAAAAGACGCGAAATTGCCGAGAACTTCACCACTGCGACAGCGTGGTGAAAAAATGGTGAGATCGGAAGGGCCAAGGGCACGAGAACGAAAATTGAAGGAACTCAGGGATTGACACGCGAACATCGGAGCCGGATAGACGTACTTAGAAAAAATTGATAAGTCGATATTAGGCAGACCACGCGGTTTTGTATTTGGTAAGCGAAACAGTACAGTCGTGCACAAATTTTACTGGTGCAGCGGGAAACGCGATTAGGTCGTAAAACGGTAGAACGAAGATTTGTGAACTTCTGTGAACGAGACAAGAAGGCGAGAGAAGCCAGTGATGAATAAAGATAAATCTAATGAGTTATATTTTGACAATGAGTGCGTATTCCTTTTCTTTGACCTTCGGCCCGTCTCAATCAAGCCCGTTGAATAAATAAATTAATTATAACAAATGATAATAACACCAACCCGAGAATCGATCAAACGTAACGGAACCGTAAGCCCGACACGTAATTAACTAACATATTAGTAGAGTTGTATCGTAGTTATTAATAAAGCCCTGGGTCCGCCCGACTTTTATCGTAGTTATTATTAATAAAACCCTGGGTCCGCCTGAGTTTTATCGTAATTAGTAGTAATAAAACCCTGGTTCCGCCCGAGTTTTATCGTAATTAGTAGTAATAAAACCCTGGGTCCGCCCAAGTTTTATCGTAGTTATTAGTAATAAATCCCTGGGTCCTCCCGAGTTTTATAGTAATTAGTAATAAAACCCTGGGTCCGCCCGAGTTTTATCATACTTAGTAATGGCTAAAATAGTTAAGGAGTAAGAACGTCGATCAAGAACGGATTTTTGACAAGAAACACAAAGGAAACACAATGACAGAAAACGAACAAGGAAAGAAAACTAATATGGGCCCGCCAGACAGTCGCATAGGGACTCGTTGGATCTATACGCTGAGGAAGGACGAATTACTCATATTCGCACAGGAATTCGGATTCGACGGCACAGGCATGGTGGAGCAGATGAGAAGGTGTTTTGCAGAAATCGTCAAAGCAGGAGAGCTCTCTCCATCCCAAAGGGCCCGATTGGCCCGATTAGAATCCGAATTCGGGAATGTGGGAGTGAACGACGACGTGAAAAGGATAGAAGAAGCCAACCTGGTCCCCAGGTCAATCCAATTACAGGTGCCAGGATTTTTTACCCCTAGAGGTGGGAGCCCTGTCGACCGCGAACAAGCAGTTGCTACTGAGGGGACCAAAGGCCGTAATAATACCAAGTGTAATTTTACACAGGAGAACGAAATGGCTCGGGGAGGAAATTTTGGCCGGGCCACAGCACACGGTGTCATAGCAGAGCAAGTCCGAAAATGGGGACTCAAATTCAATGGCCATACCGACCCGTTGGGATTCTTAGAGGAGCTGGAGGAGAGGGCTAAATCGTACTCCCTTCCCTTAGCCCAACTACCAAGAGTTATGACAGAAACTCTTACATTCAGGGACTCCCAGTGGTTTAGGACCAGCCAACTGCAGGGAGCCAATTGCCCAGTATTCCAGCGGGAGTTCTAAGACTTTTCTTACCCCCACATTATTTTCGACGATTAGAAGACGACATCAGAGCTTGTTACCAAAGTGAGGGAGAGGGTTTTAAGGATTATGTTATCGAAATCCGAACGCTCATGCGACACGCAGGGTACGATCAGATGAAGGAGTTAGATAGGATTTACGAAGACTGCCTCCCTACATACCAGATGTACGTAAAACGCGGCGACTTTGAGATCTTAGGCCAGCTTTTACAGTTCGCAGTCGTTTTCGAGAGTATACAAAATCGCGACCTTATACGATTACAGTCCCAAGATCGCCCGTACAAGAGTCTCGGCCGAACTCACGGGAACACCCGAGAGTCTCCGAGGTCACAGGTCCCGATGAACCCCATCCAGGTTCGCATTCCTTTCCGAGGAAACCCGCAAACCCTTACAATTTCGTCCAAACATCATGCCACGGAAAGAAATCTTGAATAGGATAATGAACCAGGAGGCGCTACAAACACCTCCCGAAAGTTGGAGTTGTTTCAACTGTGGTACAGAGGGAGTGCTGGAACCCCCGACGGTTGGTGAGTTGGGATTGTAGAAGGGAAGGGATCAGGACTATTGATCGTTGTAGGCGTCCCGAGTCGGGAAACGAACAGCGTCCTCGACCAACCCGGCATCAGTTGGGGACGAGAGTACCCGAGAACCGGGAATAGGCGCACCCCTGCGCGTAGAAGACGGGAAGATCGTAGCGCAAGTATTAGTCGCTGATATCTCTATGTTAGCCACTGTCGATAGCGGGGCCACGATGAGTTTCATCAACAAAACACTGCTCAGACAGCTGAAAGCATCTGTGACAGTGAGAGATGTGTGCACCGGCATACGCTTGGCGGACGGGACCAGCGTCAGTATCACAGGAATGGTACTCACCAACATCGCTTATTTACAGGGGCTCGGGGTAGAAGTGACCCAAGAGGGATCTACCGCCGACATGGAAGACGTGCGCAAGGCGAATAGGAAGATAACGGAAATCGGAAAGAGGACTGGGGAACTCACGGGAAAAGAACTGGAGGAAGGAGAGAAAATACAGGAAACCAGGGAACACAGAGAACCAAGGAATACAGGAAAATTTGGGAACACAGGAAAAAAGAAGGGGAATGGTCAGTAGCGGACCAGGAACACATTGATCGATTCCTCCAACAAGAGCTGGAAGAATTCGAGGGGATGTCAGGGGTATCACACATCGCACAACACACGATCACAATGCGAGACGATCGACCAGTGAAACAACGATACTACCCTAAGAATACAGCGATGCAACGAGTTATCGACGACCAGGTGAAGGAATTCTTAACCGCTGGACAGATAGAACCGTCCAAAGTCCATATAGTGCACCCATCGTCTTAGTGCGTAAAAAGAATGACGAGTGGCGGATGTGTGTCGACTTTCGACAATTAATCGCGAGGTCAATATCTCTTCCACTACGTTCCAACGTCCCCTAGATAGTGTCATCGGGCCCGAACCAGATCCGTTCGCGTTTGCGTATTTGGATGACATCGTTGTAATTGGGGGAGACTAAGCAGAACATACACGAAACCTACGAGATGTATTTCAGAGACTCAGGGCTGCTAACCTAAGCATTAATAAGGAGAAATGCTAATTTTTTAAAAGAAAACTCAAGTTCCTGGGCCACATGGTAAGCGAAGATGGTATTCATACAGATCCCGATAAGGTAGCAGCAGTAAGGGAGTTACGACCACCTACCTCTCTAAAGGAACTGAGACAATGTCTAGGTATGGCATCGTGGTACCGAACCTTGCGACGAGATGTTCAGCCGATGACCAAGCTCCTAAGGAAGAGCGTTAAGTGGCACTGGAATACCGAAGAACAGGCTGCCTTCGACACATTTAAAGAACGTCTCACGAGCGCCCCCATCCTCGCCTGCCCAAACTTTGACCAACGATTCACGGTCCAGACGGATGCGAGTGACATCGGATTGGGAGCAATATTGACTCAGGAGATAGATGGAACGGAAAGAGTATTCGCCTACATAAGCCGCCGGCTAGAGAAAGCTGAAGAAAATTATACCACGACCGAAAACAAGTGTTTGGCGATCGCATGGGCCATCCGGAAGTGATATGAGTTCACCATTATCACGGATCATCTAGCGTTGAAGTGGCTGAATTCGATTGAAAGTCCATCCGGACGGGTAGCTCGATGGGCCCTCGAATAACAACAGTTTCGATACTCGGTCAAGTACAGAAGGGTCCCGCCAACCCCTAGCGGTATTACAGTGTACAGAAACAGACAAGGAAGAATGTGAATGCTGGACACGGAAAAGAGAGCAGATCTTAGGAAGCCAGGAGAATTTCCCTGATTTCACCTTTGAGAACGGAGAACTATATCGTCATCTAGGGACCCGACCAGACGACGCCGATTTCGTGCCTTCATCGAAGGTGAACAGTCAAGTTGGGACAACCTTCTACCAGAGATGACACTGGCAGTCAACTCTAGTATCTCAGATACTACAAACTTCAGCCCATTTTCCTGATGCAAGGTCGCGAACCAAGGATGCCCAAGGCGCTATACGAAGAGAAGGCACGAGGGAACGGGAACACCCCAGAAGATTTCACCATCAAAGCGGCCAAGATAAGGGAAATATTTGAGGTCATCAAGATTAATGCGGAGCGGGCGAGTGCTGACCAGATGCACCACTATAACCTGAGAAGGCATGTATGGTGCCCCGCCTTGGGCTCGCTCGTGTTATAAAAAGAAACAACACCAACGGCCTAGAGGAGTCGACGGCTTCGCGGCGAAATTGGCGCCAAAATATGACGGCCCGTTCCGGATCCTTAAGTTTATATCGCCGAACATCGTACGGATCCAGAGGCCCGGGTAACGTAAGAGGAAAGTGGCCAACATTGCAGAGCTGAGAGAATTCCGAGACGCTGAGACAGGGGAAGGTGAAGAAGTATCTTAAGTTATACCTAACTAACATCAAGTATCTTTAGATTATAACTAGATATAAGGCGTTTATTGAAAGCTGCACCAGTAGGTAGGGAAATCTTAGGGTCAGTTATATAAATTAAGTTATCTACCCACTACAGATACTATGGAAGAAGGAGAGTCACACTTGACTCAAGAGTGGACCGGCGAAGATGACGAGATGGACGACGGTGGATACGAATCGGAAGACGGTCCTATCGACCTCACCTTGGCGGACACGAAAGATAGCGACGAGGAGGCTGTGACGGTAGCAGAAGGGGACAACCCTTAGGGGTATGATATGATGTCCCCCAAAGATATAATTTAACACCGTAAAATATATGATTTTAAATTTAAGTCCTGCTCACCATCACTGCTGGCTATCAACTGATCTCGCTCTCCGCTTAGAACTCGCACCAACACCCAACTCTCTGATAGAGTTTTAGAGCAATGGGAGCACAAGAGAGAGAGAGAGCTCAGCGAAAGCAAGCTCTACAACAACAACAATTAAGGAATACATATTAAAAGGTAGCAATCATGCTACAATTAGGCCGTCCTGACATTCAAGATCCTCTGATCTTGGTTTAATTTTCAATTGATTTTATCTTATATTATCTTACATACTATCAGTCTTTACATTTACAATTCTTTATCTAAAGAACAGTTATTTACAGTTATTTTCTCTTCCCAATCCAATGTTTAATATTTTGACAACTCCAGACACCTTCATAAGGGATACGCGACAATTGAAAACCTTCCACATCTTTAATCACATACCTATCAATTCTCAAAACTTTATCTATAACATAAGGGCCCTTGTGTTTGGGTATTAGCTCTCTTGCGACTCCTACTGCATTATCAAAATTTTTCACTATAATATAATCTCCTACTTTGTACTCCGAACTATCTTTCTTTTTCTCATTATATCTTCTTTCGTTGTCAATTTGTAATTTTGTCTGGGATTCTGCTCCATTTTTCATAATTTTGTCTAAATCTCTAACATCACTAACATTATCTAATTCTTCTAATCTTTGCCTCAATTCATCAATAACTTTTCCTTTCTGCTCAATTCCAAACAACATTTTACTCGGCATTTGTGCAATGCTCATTTGCTTCGTATTGTCAATGAAAATTGAACATCCTCAACAACTGTATCCCAATGCAGTCCTTTTTCCGGATCCGCCAATTTAGCTATCATTGGCCCCACTATTCGATTAATTCTTTCCACCTGCCCATTGTCTTGAGGTGACCCAGTCGCAATTTTTACATGTATAATATTATATTCTTCCACAAATTTTCCAAAATCTTCCGATGTAACACAGCTTCCTCGATCCGAAACGATACAGGTTGGCCTGCTATACGAACTAAAATAATCTCTCAGTGCTATAATGATTTCCTTTGTGTTCGTCGTCTTTGTTGCATATAAACTAACGTATTTCGTGAACCCGTCTATAACCACAAACAGATGTTTCTTTGATCTTCCATTATCAACCGGTTCGTAATGAACGATATAAATAACTTCGAAAGGCACATTTCCTTTTGGTATGCTATGTAACATTCCTTGCCCTTTTCCTGACTTCGGCGAATATGCCACACATCTCAAACAATTATCAATATGTCTAACAACTTTCTCTTTCTCTTTTTGTCATATTCGAAAACCAGTACGTCCTAACAATGACATCCATAACCTAATCTTTTCCTAAGTGACCTAATTCATTGTGATATTTGTATAATATCTTGTCCTCCATTTCTCCTGGCACACAGAATAAGAATTTTCCATCATTTGATTTTCTATAAATAACTCCATTTCTTATCTCAAACATTTAATCTTCCTCTTTTTCTAACTTTTTCCTAACATCTTTTAAATTTTTAATCTTTCGCTTGACAGATTATTAAATTGTCTTCAAAACTATTCTTTTCTACTAATAGTGTATTCGTATTCCTATTTAACGCGTCTACGTGTTGCATAAGTTTACCCGATTCATGAACTAACTCAAAGTTATACTCAAGCAATTCTAAACCCCAACGTGCAATTCGAGGGTTCAACTCAATCCTATTTAAAGTTAACGTCAGTGAGTTACAATCAGTATCTATTCTAAATCGTCGACCTTGCACATAAATTCTAAATCTTCTTAGAGCATAAATTATCGCTAACGTTTCAAGTTCAAAACTGTGATATTTTGTCTTTTGTTGTGGCCTTTGAAAAATAAAAAATAGGGTGCAACTTTTTATCCTCTTTTCTTTGTAGAAGTACCGCTCCAAAACCTTGTGCGCTTGCATCTGTATGCAATTCTATCTCGTCATTGTAATAATATAATCCTAACACTGGCGCTTCCACTAACATTTTCTTAAGCATCTCGACACATTGTAATTCCTTCTCTTCGAATACAAACACTTTTTTTTTTCTTTAACAAGTCATATAATGGTTTTGCGATCACTGAAAAATTCTCTATGAACCTTCTAAAATACGAACATAAACCTAAAAAGCTTCTAACACCATGAACTTTATCTGGAACGGGAAAATCTCGTACAGCTTGTATTCCTTTACTGGTTACTAAAAATCCTAAATGCTGCACACTTGCTTGGCGAAACTCACACTTATCCATTCTAAATTCTAGTTTGTTCTTTGCTAAACGATCAAAAACTTCCCTAAGAACATTTAGATGTTCTTGTATCTCTTTACTGGCGATCATGATATCGTCCATATATTACTACCTTGCCATTCCTTATCATGTCTGCAAAAATTTTATTAATAAATCGTTGAAACACCGCCGGAGCATTTTTTAGCCCCATCGGCATCCGCATAAGTTCGAACTGGCCTAACGGCGTCATAAATGAAGTATACTTTATTGAGTCACTGTCCACGAACACATGAAAGTAGCCTTGTTTTAAATCTAATTTGGAAAATATTGTTTTATTTACCAAGTGTCTAACAAATCGTCTATTAAAGGTAAAGGACAATACCAGCTCAAGAGTAGTTAGGGCTTGCAAGTAGTGCTAAAGGGCATAGAGCCCGACGTATCCACCAATGAGATAAAAGAGGCACTGAAAGAAAAAGGATTATTCTCCAAAAATATTATTAATATTATCAACAAAAATAAAAAGCCGCAACCACTCTTTAAGGTCGAACTGGAGCCAGATAGCAGAGCCTTGAAGAAAAATGAAGTGCACCCGATCTACAAACTGCAATTCCTGTTGCATAGAATGATTACTGTTGAAGAACTGCATAAGCGGAAAAGCCCGCTGCAATGCACAAACTGCCAAGAGTATGGACACACCAGAAACAACTGCGGGCTTCGTTCAGTCTGCGTAGCTTGTGGTGGCTTCCACAACCCAAAGACAAAGAAATGCGCTAACTGTGGAGATAACCATACCGCAAACTACAGAGGCTGCCCGGTCTATAAAGAGTTGAAGAGTCAGTTTCAACAAGCAAAACAAGCACGCTCCCAGAATGCACGAAATGCGTTCGTGCAATCCCAAACCACACCTAATGTTTTCTTTGCGAAAGCAGCCAGATCTTCATTTGGGCCCCTCAACGCCAGTGCTCTAAAATCAGGACTTGCCAATCAGACGGGGTTCCCACAAGCTCAATGCTCTGAGCAAAATATAATAACACCTCAGCAAGCAATAGGACAAATACCAAGCAGCATGGAAACCATGATGCTGACCCTACAACAGGGTATGATGGAATTTATGTCCTTCATGAAGACAACAATGACAAACCTTATGCAAAATCAAAACATTTTAATAAACTTGCTCACATCCCAACAATCTAAATAATCGATGTCTTGTCTTCGAATATCCATGTGGAATGCCAATGGCGTTTCACGGCACAAACTTGAAATAACTCAATTCCTCAATGTAAACCAAATAGATGTAATTCTGCTGGCAGAAACGCATCTCACAAGTAAATACAACTTCCAAATAAGAGGTAATACTTCATACTGCACAGATCATCCGGACGGTAAGGCTCACGAAGGAACTGGAATCCTAATCAGGGAACGCATTAAGCACCATTTTCACCAGAGGCTTGCAACAAATTATTTGCAGGCTACATCTATAAAACTACAAGCAGGCAACAGCAGTATCACTATAGCCGCTGTCTATTGCCCACCGCTTTTTACAATAACTGAAGAGCAATTCTTGGACTTCTACAATTCACTCGGAGATCGCTTTATAGCAGGAGGAGACTACAACGCCAAGCACACGCACTGGGGATCAAGACTCGTGACGCCCAAAAGAAGACAACTGTATAAAGCAATCATAAATTTGAGCAACAAACTCGACTATGTCTCCCCTGGCAGCTCCACATACTGGCCAGCTGACCCCAGAAAACTCCCGGACTTAATTGACTTCGCTGTGACCAAGAACATCCCAAGAAATTTAGTCAGCGCCAAATCGCTATCGGACTTATCATCGGACCACTCGCCTGTTCTAATGACTCTCCTTCAAAGCCCGAAAGTAATCGAGCACCCCTTCAGGCTGACCTCGACTAGAACTAACTGGCTAAAGTACAAAAAGTACGTAAGTTCCCACATTGAACTAACACCACAGAACGACATCGACTTCTGTGCTGATGCCCTGGAGTCAGTACTCGTGGCAGCAGCCAAAATCTCAACACCAGAAGAGACAATCGTGCGTAGCAACCAATAAAAAACTAATCTGCAAATCGAACAACTGGTTCGGGAAAAACGACGTCTGCGACGCGCTTGGCAATCCTGCAGATCGCCCCATTCGAAGCAACTCTATAATGATGCCACCCGCAGACTCACCAAAAACCCCAAGCAAGAAGAGGAGCTTGCGCAGCGCCGGTACATCGAGAAACTGTCGCCGACCAGTACAAAGCATTCTTTGTGGAGAGCTCACCCAAATTTAAGCTCTCCGATAGAATCAGTAACTCCGATTAGAAACTCCTCGGGTACTTGGGCCCGCAGCGACGAAGACAGAGCTGAAATATTTGCTTTACACCTACAAAATGTATTTCAGCCGAACGCCGCCACAAACTCTCTTCAACTACCGCCGCTTAGCTCTGAAATTGCAATAAACCCGATTTTGTTTCAAGCACCTGAAATTGCTAAAGTCATTAGGATGCAAATAAAACCGAACAAGAGAGAACGCTATAGTCGAGTGCCTTGACTATTAGATACCCGTTACTCAGCTACACAACTTAATATAAATATGCCTTCTTGTATGTTTTTCGCCGCTCGAATTAGCTCCCGATTTTTATGTTAAAATCGGTACCCAGGGAACACCTCCAATTTGGCTAACTTGATTTGATTTGCATAGTTTTTGGGATATAGTTCGGTATTGACAAATGAAAGCCATCGCATTTTCCTTTAATAGAAATCCTTATCGAGAATTAACGTTGACTCTGTTGAGCACCTTGGCCCGCTGTTCCAAAGTCATCCGTTAGATGGCGCTATTGTGCCATGAAAGGCGGAAATGTAGGCGCTAGCCAGGCTTAAGCGTTTAATGGGTTTTTGGGCGTTAGAGTGGGCGTGGCAAACTTTTTTTTGGCCAATCGATAGGTATTGACGAAACAAATACATATCAAAAAAAATTTTCATAATAGCATCAAAACTGTGGCCACAGCTTGTGACTTGTGGGCGTCAGAGGGGGCGTGGCACCATTTTGAAACAAACTTGCGCTGCGTAGGAACTCCTAAAATCTACATGCAAAATCCCAATCTTCTAGCTTTTATAGTTTCCGAGATCTCAGCGTTCATACGGACAGACAGACAGACAGACGGACAGACAGACGGACAGACGGACAGACGGACATGGCTAGATCGACTCGGCTGGTGATCCTGAACAAGAATATATATACTTTATAGGGTCGGAAACGCTTCCTTCTACCTGTTACATACTTTTGCACGAATACAATATACCCTTTTACTCTACGAGTAACGGGTATAAAAAGGCTCCAGGGGGCGCCCTAATAACCCCAAAAATGATAATTGAACTTCCAAACTGAGCAGTGGATGTTGTATGCAAGCTATTTAACGGGATCACAAAACTTGGCTACTACCCCAAAAAATGGAAAAAGTCCGTGGTTATAATGATACCGAAACCTGGGAAAGACCACACAATTCCCTCATCGTATAGGCCAATAAGCTTACTATCGTACCTGTCCAAATTACTGGAAAAATGCCTGCTCACGGGCATTACATCATATTTAAGAGAACAAAACTTAATCCCGGCACATCAATTTGGGTTTCGTGAAAGCCATTATAAATTATAAATTCTCGATCACCCCTTTGTCTGCACTTTAAAGTTCTTCTCTACAACTCCACCCTTAAGCCCATTTGGACCTACGGCTCCCAGCTCTGGGGGAACGCGAGCAACAGCAACGTCGACATCATACAGCGCTCACAATCAAAAATCCTGCGAACAATCTGGGGCACCATGGTATGTTCGGAATGAAAACATCCACAGGGATCTGGGCATTCCACCGGTCAAAGATGAAATAGCAAGGCAGAAAGCGGCCTACCATAAAAAGCTTACACTGCACCCAAATAATCTCGCAAGGAACCTAAGACGGGTTTCGAACAGAACTCGTCTGCATCGAAACGATCTACCAGCCCAGCAATAAATATTAGGGCCCGTTAGTCTAAATTCAGTCTACATGCCTGTAAGTTAAGTTATATTCTTAAGATTTGATATACTTATTGTTAGTCTCATATAGAGAAGATTCAATAAATAAAGCATGTATTTAAAAAAAAAAAAGTACACTTGGGTTCCATAAATACATTGATGTAGTGATGCGTACGTACATACGGGCACAAAATTATATAAAACAAGAGAGAACGCTATAGTCGGGTGCCCCGACTATCAGATACCCGTTACTCAGGTAAAAGGAGTGCGAGGGAGATGGAGATAGAAACTTTGATCACGCATAACTTTTTAACGAATGGTCCGATTTGAAAAATTTCTTCTACATTTCGATAGGTATTGATAAACACAATAAAACTGCATTTTTACTTTTCCGAAATATTTAAATTTTTAAAATCGTATATAAGCGATTGTGGGCGTTAAAGGGGTTGTGGCACCTTTTTGAAACAAACTTGCGCTGCGTAGGAACTCCTAGAATCCTCATGCAAAATGCCAATCTTCTAGCTTTTATAGTTTACGAGATCTCAGCGTTCATACGGACAGACAGACGGACAGACGGACATGGCTAGATCGACTCGGCTAGTGATCCTGAACAAGAATTTATATACTTTATAGGGTCGGAAACGCTTCCTTCTAGCTGTTACATACTTTTGTACGAATACAATATACCCTTTTACTCTACGAGTAACGGGTATAATAAAACTGCAATTTTATCCTTATTCACATTTTTATTCTCAAAAATGTACATAAATAATGTATACATATGTAGATATCTTACACATAAAAACACGCATACTTTGAGGTGTTTGTGCATATTTCCTGTCGATTTATCATCGAATTTTATTGTTTTATTAACACACAACACGCACTTGCCATCCGGGTTAAAAAATTTGTCATTTCATATTAGTGGCAACACTTTCTCATTTGTATTTTCTTTTTCGGCCATGTCTGTCGCGCAGAGTCAAATTGTTTTGTGCATATGTGAAAATTGTAATGCAAAGGTTACTTCAAAAAACAAACATGAGAATGGCTAAGTTCCCCTTACTTTTAATACTGCGTTTCGACTATTACAAATTCGAAACGAAATTGACGTGTAGATGTGGTGGATTTTGCTTATTTCAATGTCGCAACGAGATTTAGCTATTTTAAATCAGAGCATTGTTTAATACCTATACAAGTACCTTAATAATTTTTTCGGACGTTGATGCACTAAGATCAGCGCAAACAAGTGGCCCTTACGACACCAAGCAGTGCTTGTTACGCGCGGAGCCTTATAGGCGTAAAAACGAGATCGCGAGAAGTTAAAAAGAACAATGTAGAAGCGGACAGACTAAGATTAGAAATACGTACGAGACTAAATACTAATACTAATTTTGTGCTAAGTAAGATAAAATTAATGCTTTTAAGCTCGGTAGTAGAAATAATGTGGTATAGTCTATTATAGCCGTTACACAGTACTCTAAACGGTTCATGCATATCAAAGTTAAATCTACAAATATTTAATGTAAGAGGAACATAGTTCCTGGCAATTCTATTAGGCACGGAGAAGCCTATGCGACCCAGTAACTCGGGACTCTCCACATCCCCGTGAATAAGTTTATAGATAAAAGTTGTGCCAAGCATCGTTCTACGGTTTACTGAGGATGGTAGATTAATTAGGAGAAGTCTACTAGAGTAGGATGGTAAAATAAGGCTTGCATTACAATTAAGGCCCCGTAGAGCAAATAATAAAAAGTTCTTTTGCACAGACTCTATCCGGACTATATGTACACCATACTGAGGACTCCAAACTACTGAACAGTACTCAAGGATTGGACGGACTAGTGAAATGAACAGAGTCTTAGTAACATAGGGATCATCGAATTCCTTTGACCACCTTTTTATAAATCCAAGTACTCCCCTGGCTTTATTTACCATAGAAGTAATATGGTCACAAAACTTAAGTTTTGGGTCAAGGAGGACGCCAAGGTCATCAACTTGCGTAATTCTAGACAACGCGCAACCACCCAGCGTATACGTTGCGTGTTGTGGCTTCACCCGAAAAAATGTCATTACTTTGCACTTAGCGCTATTTAAATCAAAAAGATTTTCACAACACCATGTTTGAAAAGCATTTAGGTCAGATTGTAAGTCGGAACTGCTAGAAATTTCGTTATATTGCAGGCATAACTTAACGTCATCTGCGTACATAGGGACACGCGACTTTGTCAAGACTAGAGGGAGATCGTTTATAAATAAAGTAAAAAGAAGTGGGCCAAGGTGGCTTCCTTGTGGGACCCCTGAAGTAACTCGGATCAAATCCGAAATCGAGTTTTTAAAGAGGACTCGTTGAGTTCTACCACTCAGATAACTTGAGATCCATGTTAGAAGATCACATGGAAACCCTAATAAGTCTAGCTTTAATACAAGAAGCGAGTGATTTACTGAATCAAACGCTTTACTAAAATCAGTGTAAACTACGTCAGTCTGCATGTTCTTTCTAAAGCCATTTATTACAAAAGACGTTAGCTCCAAGAGGTTTGTCGTCGTAGATCTTCGCCTTATAAATCCATGTTGACATGGAGATATAATCGATCTACAAAGATGCTGCAAATGGGGTGTAATAGTATTTTCGAAAAGCTTTGGGATGGCGGATAATTTGGATATGCCTCTGTAATTACTTGAATTGCATTTATTTCCTTTCTTATGAAGGGGAATGACAAATGACTCCTTCCAAATAAGTGGGAAATGAGATGTTCTTAAAGACAAAGTAAACAATTTTCACAGAGGTCTACATGGAGTTTCAGCACAGTATTTAAGCACGCAGCCTGGAACTCCGTCCGGACCCGGTGAATAGACTGGCTTAACTTTATGGAGATCCAAAAGAGGGGAGCTTTCGCTTAATCTCGGACAAAAAATCAAGTTCGACTTGGGTATGGCATTTGAATAAGACGGATTTGGACGGGATGAAACAGAATATGTTGTCTGGAAAAACTGGGCAAATAGATCGGCAATTTCCTGATCAGAGTTTGCCGTAGAGTTTTCAAATGATAGCGATGAAGGGTAACAGGCTGATTTACGCTTAGTGTTAACAAAATTACAAAACTGTTTTGGATCTTGTGAAAATTGGACCCTACAACGAGTCAAATAGCTTTTATAACACCGGGCGTTAAGCACGATAAAATTTGACCGAGCCCTTAGGTACCGAGAGAAGGCAGATTGTGAACCGCACATTTTAAATTTATGGAAAAGTCTTGACTTTATATTTTTTAGGTGTGACAACTCTTTATTAAACCACGGAGGTTTATTTGAAATTGACGGATAGTATAACGGAACACACAGATAAAAGAAGGAATTCAATGCATTATAAAAGATATTAACAGCCTTAGCCACGTCAGTGCATGAATAAAATTCGGACCAGTCATAGCCGGATATAAAAATATTTAAAAGATTAATGTTTGCCTTACGAAAGCAGCGGATTCGTTTAACCGACTTTCGGGATTTTTTATTCAGCTCTGTTCTTACGTCTACAGTCAGTTCTAGAGTTGGATGATAAGGATCTTCCGGTTGTGTAAGTGGTCCCGTTCTTGATAGGCAAACGCCTTCTGAATTTGAAACAAAACACAAGTCCAGTAAACGCCCTAATGAGTTCTTAACATGGTTCACTTGGGATAGCGCAATGTCAAGCAAGCCGTCAATAAAGTCATGCTGCGCTAAAGGAAGCAACATATTAGAGTTTTCGTCAGGGGACCATGTCGCACTAGGTATATTAAAATCACCCAATACTATTAACTGGTCTTGATTTGACAGTTTTTTGAAAATTGACTGAATACAGGAAAGGTGATTTGCGTAAATAGGGAACTCAGATGATGGTGGGATATATGAACAAGTAATGTATACAAAACTACCGGGAAACGATAATTTTATACCTAGGAATTCGATGTCATAAAATTCGTCGAAAGTTAGTAATTCAGAGGAAAAGATGGAGTCGACAGCAATCAGGACTCCACCTCTCCGTCTGGACTGACGATCAAGCCTATAAATAGTGTACTTACCCGGGAGAATTTCGGAGCTAAGAATATCCGTCCTTAACCAGGTCTCTGTACATACCATAATATGGGAAAGAAAAACTATCCGAATACAATTTAGTCAGCTTACTAAGTAAGCCTCTTGTATTCTGATAGCAAAGAAGAAAAGAGGAGGCTAGTTTTTTGGGACAGAAGAGGATGTGGAGGGGGCTGGGGATGGTTCTATTCTGGTATTTTCCATTTCCCCTGAACTATTCTTTTTTCTCTTAGCTTCGTACTCTTTTACAAATATGCCCTTGGGCCAGAAACTGGTGGAACACACAGATGCAAAAAGAGCACAAGGAATACCAATCTTAAATGATGATACTTTCCTAGCATAAGAAAATTTAAATTGTTCGACCTTCAAATCATCAACTTCGACTTTGTTACGGATATAAGCCGTAATATCCAGTGATGAGAGGTCTGGGGCGAGCCGTGAAACAAATACATGTTTTAGCTGGGGCACCCGAACACAAGTAACCGTTTTTGGTACAACACATGCAACCTCTTTTGGTACTACAGAATTTGTACCTGTACTACCAGTATCGGCCGGTAATCCGGACGTTAAGTCTACATGAGGTGTTGGGGCCACCACTGTATTTTGATCGGACAGAGCCACATCGATTCCGGCGACTTCGGATACCGAATCACTTTTTGCCCCCGATCTTAGTACCATTTGAGTGGCGCCTAAGATTGGCAGCTGAGCTGGAATCGAATCGCGGACAGTAGGTTGCATGGCACCTGCCATAGAATGCCCACCGACCGCGACTTTTTTGCGCTTTGGGGAATCGGGCTCAGCTAGCATGCGACTAGTGAGCTGCGATTCAAGCGCCACGAGCAGGTCCGTATTTTTACGGCAGTTCCGCATTAATTCCGTAACACTGCTTTTCGTGAGCCGCCTAATAGTTATTGCCTGGTTTTCATATACAATGCATTCATCGCAGTAGTATCGTAGGCCACTCCTCTTATCGATGGCATCACGAACCAGGCCAGAATAGCCAAGACACTTTGCGTGATAAATTTTATCACATGTATGGCAGGGAATACTTTGCTGTCCAGCCAAGATAACTTTCTTACAATTTTATAATGAACAGAAAGCCATTTTCGCTGTCCACGGCCCACTGTGCACTATAGCGGACAAAAAAATCGAAAGCGCTTTTTAATGAGAGATCGATCAGAGCGACAGAGCGGGAGCGAAACACCGAATAACTTTGATGTTAGGCACCACGAAACGAAATAGAAAACGAACAGAGAGAGAGAGCGGGAATATTAACCGATTAACTTCGGTATAAAATACCTCAGAGAGATATTATCGTTGGAGTGCGTGCCGTTCCAACAGCGCTCAACGACGAAGAGAAAGACTGAAAAGAGGGGCAATGGAAAACAATAACAACAAACCAGCACCGAATTAAATTATGATAAAAATTGTTTCTAAACACAAGTTAATCACGATGCACTCGCGAAGCGAACGGAAAGTTGTTAGAAAACACTTAAAGGTGTAGAAACGTTAAAGAGATTTAAGTAAACCCCGGTGGTTTCAATAAGAAAAATGAAAATTCGGAGCGCAAAACAAAAACACGACCGTTCTCTGTGAAGACGCTATAATCTCTCTATCTAGAAATCTGTAGCTAGGTAAGGTAAAAAATACCCAATTATTTTTATACCTAGGTAAGGTAAAATGTACCATTTAATTGTACC
Source organism: Drosophila fuyamai (assembly GCA_018153365.1). Taxonomy (NCBI): domain Eukaryota; kingdom Metazoa; phylum Arthropoda; class Insecta; order Diptera; family Drosophilidae; genus Drosophila; species Drosophila fuyamai. The sequence continues at coordinate 161,800 of JAECXW010000407.1, read as the reverse complement.
TAGATACGTACCTAGGTAAAAGTATCTAGGTATGTCCCAACACTGGTCGTAGGTCACCTGTTTTCTTTTTTACTAACACTATTGTAGATGCATACTCCGATTGACTTGGTCTTATAAATCCTTAATTTAAGTATTCATCTAATATAACCTGTAATAACCTGTAATTAACAACTTTCTACCATTCTAACAAACTGACACCTAACATTATAATTCACTTGATTGCCAATTTTATAATCTGAACTTTCATCTGTTATATTAATACTAAACAATTCCTTTTCAACTAAATCTATTTAATTTGTATTCATAACTTTTTCTTCATCTGTAATTTTACTAAAAATTTCTTTAATCATCTGCCCATTGTCACTAATTTCATTGCTAACTATCTGGTTTTTATTTCTAACAATATCACAAACTATTTGATTTTCATTTCTAACAATATCACTAATTATCTGATTTTCATTTCTAACAATATCACTAACTATCTGCTCTTTACCAACACTTCTAACAATTTCACTATCATTTGGAGGGTTTTCAATATTCTCAACCGTAACCATTCTCAAAGTGTCGAGGTTTAAATTAATATTACATGCTTCCATAAAATCTCTTCCAAGTATTACAAAATGACTCATAGATTTGTTTGCCACAATAACTAAATGAAAATGTATTTTATTTAAATTCTTTTTAACATAACATAATATTGTTCCATCCGTTTCTAGGAATCTTTTATTTAATCCATGAGATAAACTTAAAACTGGTAATTTGCAAACATTTTCTGGTACTTTGGATATTTTAATAAATGGGCTTTCTGTATCTATGAGCCATTCTGCAATTAACTTGGTATTAGAATCGTTCATAAAATTAATTTCAAAGTATCTTACATAATTATTCTTGCCACCCGACTTATTTTTGTTCTTCACGCACGTAGCCACAAAATGACCCATCTCGCCGCACGCATAGCACGACCCTTTCTCCCGTTTCGCCTTCCTGCATTCGGATGCCCAGTGCCCTTTGGCATTGGAATTATAGCAGCGCGTCTCTTTGTTGTTCTTGAAAATTTTCTGCTGTCTTCGTCCTTCCAACACTAAGTGATTTGGGCAAGCTAACATCCGCAAAAGCTCGCTTTATGTGCCCAATGTGTCATCAGCATAACTCCCGAAAGTCTCGCCAGTACTCCATTTGCTATTCTCAAATTTGCGCCTTATCTTCAACTTCGATGTTTTTTCGCTAAACATTGAGATCAGTTCGGCAATTAATTCCTCAAGTGGTAGCAAAACACGCCCTGCATTTGCGTGCAACCAAACATTAGCTTTACCTTTTATCTTGCTAACCATCAACATTTTGATGTAGTGTCCGGTTATAACATAGATGCTTGCGATGTTGTACATCTGAGTGATCCATTTGCGGGCACACGTTTCACCAGCAAATTCACTCAATACTTGCATTGCCATTCCCAACGAAATATCAACACTCTGATTAAAAGTGCTCTCCATCTTTTCTTTCGCGCCGTTGACCTTTTTCACCGCACCCACGCTTCTTATTGCATCGTTGAATCTCTCTCCAGCTTGGTTTTGCATGTTGTCTTCTGTATACTTTTGATTTCTGCTTCCGCCTTCCTTCTGTTTGCCGCCTTTTTCGTTCTCATCAGCAACTTCGCCAATGCTGCCCATAGCTTCTTCGTTCTCTTCAGCAACTTCGCCTTCGTTTTCTCCATCTTCGCCGTTACTTTCATCGCCTTCTTCTCGTAATCCTCGATGCCGCCGTCTTTGTCGTTACCTTTGTCGATCTTCTTCTTGAAAATTTTCGATGCCGCCGTCTTCTTGGAAATTTTCGATGTCGCCGCCTTATTGGAAATTTCCGATGCCGCCGTCTTCTCCGTTACTTTTGTTGTTCTCTTTTTGTATAACCATTTCGTCAATTTTATTGCGTATTTCGGTTTAAACGTAAAATTATTTCTCGTTTTGTACCAGTCGTTGATAACTTTAATACCATCAACGCTTCGTTTAAATCCATTTTGGTTTGTTAGGTTTTAATTTTCTAAGCTTCTTTTAATTTATTTGGCTCGGTCCACTTCTGATATTGTAGGGGTATGATATGATGTCCCCCAAAGATATAATTTAACACCGTAGAATATATGATTTTATAGTTAATAGCTTTTATTTAAATTTAAGTCCTGCTCACTATCACTGCTGGCTATCAATTTATCTCGATCGGTCCACTTCTGATTTTGTAGGGGTATGATATGATGTCCCCCAAAGATATAATTTAACACCGTAGAATATATGATTTTATTGTTAATAGCTTTTATTTAAATTTAAGTCCTGCTGAACTCGCACAAACCCCCAACTCTCTGATAGAGTTTTAGAGCGATGAGAGCACAAGAGAGAGAGAGAAAGAGAGCCCAGCAAGAGCAAGCTTTACAACAACAACAACTAAGAAATACAGTAGCTTATACATATTGATAGGTAGCAATCCTGCTACAAACCCATCGTGCTCGAGTGAGCTGCCAGACGAGTCAACCCGGGGCACCTCACTTGGGAGTACGTCTCCCCGGAGTGCGTCTCCATGGTACGCGTCTCCCCGGTATGCGTCCCCATGCTACGCGTCTCCCCAGTATGCGTCACCCAGTTATGCGTCCTCGGATTCTCCGACATCCTGGTTTCAGTCGAACCCACGCTTCGCAACGGAAGAATCTCCTCGCTCGACGTATAGGGGTTACCAACCTTTTTCTCGTGGGCAGTGTCACTTCCCTCACCCAGCATCCTTTTCCAACCTGCGGGGGGGGTGGGCATATGTATGAACCCCAACACGCCGACTACTCACCCACCAGAGGTCGCTCACGTGACCCCAGACGAGGACAAGGCGTATACCAACGGACAAAAGAGACCACGGTGGACCGGTACCAGGGGTCACAAGAGTCCGAAGAAGAGGAGGAGGAAGACAGCGAGTGGACTGCCAGCTTCGTTAGGGAACAAGAGGATTACCACTGAGTGACAATCACTGGGGGATATCGGGTCACACAAGTCCGGCAGGTGACGATGGACAATTCCAACACTATGACAAGGTCCCGCGTTCCAATTTGAGACAAACTGCGGCAGAACTCGTGCACCTCCCCTAGCCAAACGAGCAGCATGGAGATAAGGATGCTCCAACGAGAATACTCAGGTGGCCCGGGAACCCACGCCCCCACCACAGGAGGTAGGCGAGAATACCAGGCAGAGTCGCGAGGACAGTCGAAGCGCAGGACAAATGACGAACAAGATGCCGCTGAGGGAACCGGAGGTTCGGAAGTATTGGACCTGGGACTCCATCCCGTCCGAGAAAGATGAGCAAGAGGATGACAAACCGCTCCTACGGCGTAGATACCCTGCTTCACGAAGATACCAGCTTCCCGACTCTAAGTCTCCTATTTTTGTTATCCCTTTTGATTTTTATTAGCTTTAAGAGAAAAAAATGTATTAAATAATTAGTATAATAAGCCTACGCGTAAACAAACATAAATATAATTCAATAATTAGAGAGGAGTGAGAAGAGCGGTGAAGAGAGAAGAGCGGGGAAGAGAGGCGAGACCGGGAACAACTCCTACGCAGTTGCCTAAGAAAGTCACCCCAAAAGAGCACGAGAGAGCAGTAGACCGAACGACCTAAACGGGGCGCAAAGCCCACCTCAGCGACTGTGCGGTCGACGACAACGGAGCGCGAGAGGGAATATCGAAAAGCGAGCTTGGCAGAGCAGAGAAGTTGCTGTTGCCAAAAGGAGAAAAGAGAGTCGCGAAATTGCCGAGAACTTCACCACTGCGATAGCGTGGTGAGAAAATGGTGAGATCGGAAGGGCCAAGGGCACGAGAACGAAAATTGAAAGAACTCAGGGATTGACACGCGAACATTGGAGCCGGATAGACTTACTTAGAAAAACTAGATAAGTCGCAATTAGGCGGTTTTGTAGTTGGTTAGCGAAACAGTACAGTCGTGCAGAAAATTTTACTGGTGCAGCGGGAAACGCGATTAGATCGTAAAACGGTAGAGCGAAGATTTGTGAGCTTCTATGAACGAGACAAAAAGGCGAGAGAAGCCAGTGATGAATAAAAATAAATCTGATGAACTATAATTTTGACAATGAGTGCGTATTCCTTTTCTTCGACCTTCATCCCGTCTCAATCAAGCCCTTTGAATAAATAAATTAATTATAACAAGAAAGGAAAGCTAACTTCGGGCGGAGCCGAAGTTGATATACCCTTGCAGAATATTCTGTAAATAATATTCTCCAAAATTATTCATATGATGCATTCTTAATACTCATAAAAATCCCAACTTCCTAACTTTAAGAACACCAAAGTTATGGCATTTTCAATCGTTCAGTTATATGGCAGCTATAGGACATAGTCGGCCGATCCCTATAAAATTTGGTAGGTCAAATTTAAAACCCATAGAAAATTCCAACTTCCTAACCTTAAAAACACCAAAGTTATGGTATTTCCTAAAGTTATATGGGAGCTGTAGGATATAGTCCTTTCCTATCGTTCAGTTATATACTGCGTGCAAAGGAAAGAAGGGTGTGTGCAGATTTCAATTCGATATCTTTAAAACTGAGAGACTAGTTCGCGTAGAAACAGACAGACGGACAGACAGACGGACAGACAGACGGACAGACGGACATGCTTATATCAACTCAGGAGGTGACCCTGATCATGAATATATATACTTTATAGGGTCGGAGATGTCTCCTTCACTGCGTTGCACACTTTTGACCAAAATTATAATACCCTCTGCAAGGGTTTAACAAATGATAATAACACTAACCCGAGAATCGATCAAACGTAACGGAACCGTAACCCCGACGCGTAATTAACTCACATATCGGCCGTTAATAGAGTTGTATCGTAGTTATTAATAAAGCCCTGTGTCCGCCCGAGTTTTATCGTAGTTATAAGTAATAAAACCCTGGGTCCGCCCGAGTTTTATCGTAATTAGTAGTAATAAAATCCTGGGTCCGCCCGAGTTTAATCGTAGTTATTAGTAATAAAACCCTGGGTACGCCCGAGTTTTATTGTAATTAGTAATAAAGCCGCCGAGTTTTATTTGGTAATAAAACGCAGGGTCTGCCCGAGCTCGGTAACCAGTTTTTGGTACGATTTCCTCTCCTAAATATAAAGGCAACGACTCAAAACTCACTCGATTAACCCACATCGTCCACTGTAAATTTATAAATATTTTTGTGGAGGCCCTATCCTACCCCTGAGCATATCCTGGCTGGGAAAACATCCTTACAAAATATGTAAAATAACTTCACTTAGTTACGTTATTTTTCAAAAGAAGGCAGATGTAATATGCACATAAGTAGATACCTATAGCTAAGGATACACTGTACTTAACTTAGGCTAAATCAGCATTCCCACGCTGACCATACATATATACATAAGTGCATAAGACTTTTTCACTCTATATACTAGTAATATTTATAGATATGAACAGCCGCTTCGCTGTTCTCGTTACAGGCAGCGCAGCTATGCAGCTTCACAAATAAGAATATATGTAAACAGGCTAAGCACTCAAAAATATGGATGTAAAAAATTATTGACAAAACTATACTCAAACAGTACAGACGTATACTGTATCTTACTTTCAAAGAAATTACTTCTTACTTTACTGCATTTTCTAATAAAAATTTTTTGTTAGCCATGGTGAAAGAGATACTCCCAGTTTGTGACGGTGCTGCTAACGACAAAGTAGCAATTTATGCATGTAGGAATCAGGAATAAACCAGAAGAGCAAGTGGGGAAAGACACGGAGCGGTTGTCGGTTCTAATAAATTATACCGAGAACGCGAGAGAATCGATAGAGTAGAATCAAGAAGAGTCAGTCGGTGCCAAGATCTCAAGCGTTACGCATGCACAGAAGTTTAAGTTTGTTTGTTAACTCATTAAAGTTAAAACCACAATAATATGTTAATCGGATACCAAATAATAATAATCAATAAACATTTTCATAATACATTACTTCGTTGTCTCAAGAGATGTTTGCATTGCTGCGGATTTCCAGTGGCCACAATTTTATGGGCTCAATCGGAGATATTTGGATCGATTACAAACTACACTCATTATGTGTTTAAAAACTTTCTTAACTTTTAAAAAAAATTTGGAGCGTAATAGAAATTCAAAGAAATTACAAAGAAAAGGTACAATTGCAGAAATAAAACAGTTGTGAAATTCGATTTTGTGAGACGCAAAAGAATTTGCAGAGAAACCGACCCAAAGAGCACTGACCTGGACAACGTAGAAGACGATAGATCAACGAGTACCAATTCTGAAAGCAGCGCAAAAGCTTTGTGGTGCACGTCAACAAGCAAGAGGCAGGATTGTTGGCAGTGGGCATCTGGACAAGAGACAAGGCGTGGAGCAGTTACGGTAGCAGGCAAAAGGATAGCAGAAGTAAGCAAGGGAAGGAAGTGGAAAAGTGTACGGGAGGAGATCGGCGGTCAACGAACAGGAAGATCTGGAGAAGTACCAATTGTGAATTCTGGAGCAGTACTGGTGACCTGGCGTGGCTAGAAGACAAATTCAAGGCCGTTTCATAAAGCAAAGAGAAGACCACCGGTATTGGTGAGACAACAGGAAGAAGTGAAAATAGTATTTGTTTGCTGGCGAGAAGTTTGCTGATGCAATATTGGTGAGAGACAAGAAGGCGAAATATCTGGCGATTTGGACGGGCAGAAATTTGCGGAAAGAACAACAACAAGACGAAGAGACTGAGACAGATTGCCAAGAAGCCAATATTATTTTCATTCTTGCATAAATTGAAGCAGTATATAAAGCTGCTATCTTAGAGTAACGCAATAACGTAAGCTTGCGAGTTTCCATATTTGATATACATATTTTTATAAGCATTATATTACTCTTTTTATATGATTATATTTACGTCTTTAAAATGAACATGCAAGAGATTTTGTCACTGCTTGTGGCACTATGGTAAATGGATGAAGAAAATGAGGAAGGAATTAGAGTGGATGAGGATGGGGGCGGATGTTTTCTTTCCGTACCTTCACGAACCCATGAAAATGTTTGATCTAATAGGAATTTAATTTTTGGTGGGCAAAAACGTCAGGTGAAAGTTCTAATTCGGGTAGCTTACTTTGAAGGATGTGGAAGGAAGTGTGTCACCGTTTTTGGAAAATAATTCACTAGACATTAAGCAGTGGATTGAGGAACTTAAAGAATATGCACTAAGAGTCGAATGGAGTCAGCTGATGGTTTTTATATATGCTTAACAACTTTTCAGCGGAGCGGCTAAGCCTTTTATTCGTAGTCATCGAGATGTTCGCGATTGGAGATCTTTATTGAACGCATTAGTCGACGAATTTGGTGTAAGGGTGTCATCAGCAGAGGTACATCGTACACTTGGCAAAAGGCAGCAGAGGAAGATCGGATCGTTGAACGAGAACCTGTATGCATTAATGGAATTAGCAAAGCCAATTGATCTAGATGATGAAAGCTTAATTGAATACTTTGCCGATGGTATTCCAAGCTCTAAGACAAACAAGACTTTACTATACCAAGCTAAGAGTATGAGGCAGTTGAAAGTATTAATTTTGGCATATTAGAAGATGCGAGTATCTGTAAAGAAATTCAAGTATGACTCCCACTTCAATAAAGGTAAATTAAAAATTAACAGGAAACGTAAAATGTTTAAGAGGTATCGTTGAAAACCAAATTCTGACTTTTGCAAGTAGATGGTATTAGTCTCAGTAAAGAATTTCACGTCATATCGGATGAGGACCTGGCTTTTGAAGCTATTTTTGGAAGAACTCTCTTAGATAGTGTGGATATGAAGATAACAAAGAACGGTACAGAGTTGGTTCGCAGATCAGATAGTCAGGTAATAACAGGACGAAAATGTAAAATTCTCGAACAAAGACAAGAAATAAGTTTATGCGCAGAGAGATGTTGAATAAGTTTCAGAGCTTGTGTATGCTAACAGGCGGAAAGTAAGAAGGACTTAGAGTTGTCGCATTTGCCACATTCATTATTAATGAATACAAGCCGAAAATGAATGTTCGTTGCCCGGACGAGATGAAGATTATACACACCAAAAATCGACAGTATTTCAACATCCTCGACGTATTCCGTCTACTGAACAAAAGATAGTAGATGCGCAGGTTGAAGAGTGGCTCAAAGAGAAAATTATCAAAACAAATACTTCAGAGTACGCTTCTCCAATCGTACATGTGTCAAAAAAGAATGGACAGAAACGATTGTGTTGCGAATATCGAAAATTAAACGAGAAAATTGTGAGAGATAACTTTCCGATGGTACAGATGGATTTCGTTATAGAGAAAATACAGAGAGCGATGATTTTAACAACACTAGATTTAAAAAACGGTTATTTTTATGTTCCAGTTGAGGTTGAATCTCAGAAGTGTACATCATTTGAATTCTTGAATGTGCCTTTTGGTATTTTAAGCTCCCCGCCAGTATTTACTCGCTTTATAATGTTAGCTCTCAGGGACCTCATTAGAAATGGTCAAGCAGTTGTCTACATGGACGATATTATTATACCTAGCAAAGATATCATATAGGGAGTAGAGAAGCTTAAAAAAGTGCTTGAAGTAGCAGAGGGAAATGGATTGAGGATCAACTGGAACAAGTGTCAAATTAGAAAATAGAAAATGGTTTTATCACACCCAGTAATGAAAAGACACAAGCGGTATCAAATTTTCCAGTGCCCTCTGATCGTAAAGCTATTCAGCGATTTCTTGGGCTAACGTCGTATTTTAGGAGGTTCGTGGATGGATATGTAGTTATAGCGAAGCCGTTGTCAGATTGGCTGAGCAAAGATGTCATAGACTTGCAGCAGGCTGCAATCGAACAATTAAAGGCAGCATTGATTAGAAAACTAGCTTTGAAACTTTATGACTTTGACTATGAAAAAGAAGAAGTTCCGTTACGGGTGGCAAGGCTGGCAATGGTTTAGCAAGATTACGATTACGAGATAGAACATAGAACATAGATCAGGCACAAAAATGTGGCATGTAGACGCGCCTTGTCGCGCTTAAGGGAAGTTTAGATGGCAGATGAATGGACAAGAACCGTCCGAAGCTTGGTTGAAAATAAGGGACATGAGGACTATTACATCGCCAATCAAATTTTGTTCAAAGACCCTGACGGAGAGTTAGCAGTAGTTCCATCTCAAATGGATATCGCAAGACTTGGTGGAGAAAACTTATTTTATTCCAAACCTAAGAGATAAAGTATCCAGAGTAGTAGGCAGTTGTGTGGAGTGCATTATGGTAAACGCAAAATTGGAAAAGCAGGAAGAAATTTAAATCCCATTAATAAGGGGGACAAACCTTTAGTCACTTATCACATTGATCACGTTGGATCAATGGATACCATGAAAAAGTACAATCATATCCTAGTTGTGGTAGATGCATTTTCGAAATTCGTTTGGTTGTATCCAACGCGCATTACAGGAGTCGAAGAGGTGCTTAATAGCTTAGACAGGCAAGCTGTAACCTTTGGTAATCCTTTCAGGATCATATCAGATCGGGGTGCAGCGTTCAAGTCGCACTTATTTAAGGAATACTGCGACAAACAAAAGATTCAGCATTTATTAATCCCTACAGATGTACCTCGTTGTAACGGGCAGGTCGAAAGAATGCATAAAATCGTGGTCCCAATGTTGTCGAAGATGGTCCTAGAGAATCCAGAATATTGGTAAAAGCATGTGGGTGAAGAACAGCAATTAATCAGCAATATCGAGCCTAGGAGCATAAAAGTAACTCCGTTTAAGTTGTTAACAGATGTCGATATGCGTCTGGTTGACATGGCAAGACTGAAAAAACATGTACAGCAGTCTTTGATTCAATAGTTAGCCGATGACCAAGAACAGATACGCAAAGAAGACAGGGAAAATTTTCAAGCCCTACAGGAGGAAAACAGGCGATCCTTTGACTCAAAGAGAAAGAACGAAAAGCTCTACAACTTGAATGATTTAGTTGCGATCAGGCGTAAGCAGTATGAAAACAACTTGGACCTTATAAGGTAGTTAAGTTCACATGGCGGGTATGATGTCGAAAAAGTGTAAGAAAGGAAAATATCCACTGTAGCTGAGTTATGAAGAATGTAGAAATCAGGAATCATATAATAACAACTAGGAAGAGAGACACGGAGTGGTTGTCGTTTCTAATAAAGTATAACGAGAACACGAGAGAATCGATAGAGCAGAACTCAAGAAGAGTCAGTCGGTGCCAAGATCTCAAGCGTCACGCATGCACAGATCTTTAAGTTTGTTTGTTAACTCATTAAAGTTAAAACCACAATAATTTGTTAATCGGATACCAAATAATAATAATCATTAAACATTATAATAATACATAACTTCGTAGTCTCAACAGTTGTTTGCATCACTGCGGAATTCCAGGAACCACATGCATGGATCTCATAAATGTACAACTTCTGTGACGACTTAATTCGCATGCTAGAGATGTCCAAGTTAAAGGACTGTACCCAAGTTGCACTCTTCTCTAAATCTGTTAGCTTTAAAGACTCCGGAACTATTAACTCAACTTGCAGAGGCTTTTCAGTCTATGGAAAGCTAAATTATTATGAAGACTTCGCCAAGAGCAGCTAATCGACAACATTATCGAAGGATATCCAGTAACTCTTCACGACAATAGGCGTTTCACGTTTCCAGGCATTCGCCAAAATTTCTTTACGTAAACCATCGTTTACACCGGGACGCCCTAAAGTCACTGCCAAAGAATGGGCCTATTACATGCAACTCTGTTGGATACTTCACAATATGCAAGAAGTCCAAAAAAATGTTGCCACAGCAAACAATAACATGTTGTCCATTGGATTTGGTAAATTTCGTCATTGAGGATGTCATGTTATATGCACATATGTACATATATATGTACATACATGAGTAAACTATACTCAGCATGCACATAGCAGCAAAACATTGTTGCAAATAATACAAACAAATAAATTAACTTAAGTGAGCGCGAAATATAATCGCCCATATATGAGTTAGGCTGAGTCAGCTTACCCACGCTGACCACTTACGCCACACATATATACATAAGTGCCGAAGACTCCTTATCTCCGTTTACTGGTTATATATATATAGATATGAGCAACCGCTTCGCTGCTGGCGTTATAGGCAGCTCAGCCTTGCGACTTTAGACATAATAATATATGTAAACAGGCTAAGCACTCAAAAATATGGATATAATAAATCATTGACAAAACCAAACTCAAACTTCACAGACGTGCACTGTGTCTTACTTTCAAAGAAATTACTTCGTGGCCATGACAAAGTCATGCAACCTAAAGTAAAGTAAAATGATGTGATCCTGCTCAATGACGAACACTGGAACCAGACGAATACTGGAAAACAAAGTCTAAAAATATTCAAGGACTAGGTGGCTGGACATACTGTAAAAAACTGAGTGAGTACAGGGGATGAGCTACGTAGTGAAGAAAACAAGGCGCAATGGCATTTAAGAGCGGATAAGACAAATAAAGTCTGGGATTATAATCTTAATCAAACATCTTGAGTCGTTACTTGAAAAAAAGAGCCACCCCTGTCCCTCAGTGGAAACCAATAGTAAAGAAATAATAATACTAAAGAAAGGAAATGACGAACACTGGAACCAGACGAATACTGGAAAACAAAGTCTAAAAATATTCAAGGACTAGGTGCCTGGACATACTGTAAAAAACTGAGTGAGTACAGGGGATGAGCTACGTAGTAAAGAAAACAAGGCGCAATGGCATTTAAGAGCGGATAAGACAAATAAAGTCTGGGATTATAATCTTAATCAAACATCTTGAGTCGTTACTTGAAAAAAAGAGCCACCCCTGTCCCTCAGTGGAAACCAATAGTAAAGAAATAATAATACTAAAGATAAGAAATGACGAACACTGGAACCAGACGAATACTGGAAAACAAAGTCTAAAAATATTCAAGGACTAGGTGGCAGGACATACTGTAAAAAACTGAGTGAGTACAGGGGATGAGCTACGTAATAAAGAAAACAAGAGAGAACGCCATAGTCGGGTGCCCCGACTATCAGATACCCGTTACTCAGGTAAAATGAGTGCGAGGGAGATGGAGATAGAAACTTTGATCACGCATAACTTTTTAACGAATGGTCCGATTTGAAAAATTTCTTCTACATTTCGATAGGTATTGATAAACACAATAAAACTGCATATTTACTTTTCCGAAATATTTGAATTTTTAAAATCGTATATAAGCGATTGTGGGCGTTAAAGGGGGCGTGGCACTTTTTCGAAACAAACTTGTGCTGCGTAGGAACTCCTAGAATCTGCATGCAAAATGCCAATCTTCTAGCTTTTATAGTTTCCGAGATCTCAGTGTTCATACGGACAGACAGACGGACAGACAGACGGACAGACGCACATGGCTAGATCTACTCGGCTAGTGATCCTGAACAAGAATATATATACTTTATAGGGTCGGAAACGCTTCCTTCTAGCTGTTACATACTTTTGCACGAATACAATATACCCTTTTACTCTACGAGTAACGGGTATAACAAGGCGCAGTGGCATTAAAGAGCGGATAAGACAAATAAAGTCTGTAATTATAATAGGGAACTGCCAATAAACCGCATGACGAACTCAAACATCTTGAGTCGTTACTTGAAAAAAGAGCCACCCCTGTCCCTCAGTGGAAACCAATAGTAAAGAAATAATAATAGTAAAGAAAACGATTAGCCCCCAGCCGAAGGAAATACCAGGCAGACCACGCCTCTGCCCATTGGACTGTGAGGAACCACTTTACAGCCCTTATTGCCTAGCACGTGCCAGCGACAACCAGCCAAAAGATGTAATTACGAGAGATAGACCGCCCCTTGTACCAACGCGAGAACAAAGAAGAAGCACGAGAGGAAGACCGCCCCTTGTGCAAACGAAGGGACACACAAAGGGTGAACAGCGCCACAATTACTATATTATATTACGAAATGCCCGACGACAATTGAGTCGACCGGCAAGCCGTTTGGCCCGTAAAGCCATTCGAAAATACTTTTTTTAAATATTCCTTTTTAAATATCATATAGCTCGTATACAATTTTAATATTATACAATATATGACAAACAAAATAAACAAATTAATAGAAATATTTGAAAACTTGGCCAACATGGGTATCGTAGAAGTAAAAACAGTAGAATCGACTGCAAATGTAATCAATAAAGTCGAAGTCGATAATACCGATTTAAAATTAATTACAATATTAATTAAAATAATTTTCGTAATAATTCTTGCGCATTTATTGTTCAAATTGTATAAGTATCACAATAGATGCATTAAGAAAAGGCATAAAACATGTGTTTTTCCCAATTGAAATAGCAACAATGATTGCTTTAAAATAAAATAAAAAAAATGATATATATGTTTTCGCAATCGAGCCAAATAGAAATAAATTCTCTTAATGGAATGGAATAAACTTAATGCAGAGTTAGTAATTATCAAATCCAAATTCGACAAGTCATATATAAGTTGCACGTGACTAAGAGTAGTCACGCAAAGATACGAGTTGCCTGTTTTAATCAAGCACGTTCATTGATACATGACAATAGAGAAAAACTAAATACCCAGTTTGAAAAATATTCTGAATAGCATTAAAATGAAGTACTCTCTCGACATAATAGTTCCTGAACACTTTAGCAGTAGTTGCAGAAGATACAAGTACAGACATAGAAACTTTAAGCGATTCCGAAATCGCAATTGAAAATCAAATAAATGAAGAAGATCCTAACGATCTTACGACACCAGTGTTAATAAATTTACCCGTGGTATACAAATCTGAATCAGAGTCAGTAAATGAGAAAAAAGTAAACATGGCTCCTGTTAGAGTTTGATGGAAAGGCATAAAATCTAACAAGTTTCATAGAGAGCTTGAATCTAATTGATTCATTAAAACGTCCGCATGAAACAATAGCAATAGCAATTAAAAAACAAATTAAAAGGTCATGCTAGAAATTTAATAAGTAATAAAACAACAATTACTGCTTTAATAGTCAAATGAAAAGCTAAAGTCAAAGGAGAATCACTAGAAGTAATTTCAGCAAAATAACAGAATCTACAAAAAAGACAGAAAACGACCGACCAATATGTACAAGAAATATAGAAGAACAAAGGCACTAGAAGAAGCCTTTATCTATGATGGACTATGTTCAGAAATAGCTGCCAAATATATCACAACGCGTGATGTTAAGGCGATGGTCAAAAACTGTTCCAGTTCCCACAACAACGACAACAACGATATAATAACTACAATAGAGGAAGAGGCCACTATAGAGCGAATTACAGGGATCGTGACAACTAAATCGCGCCACGGTAATTATAACCCTAGTGTACATGTCATATATGGTAGTTCGGAAAACTAGTAGACACATTTGGACACTCAAAACTAAATAAAAAAGTACACACAGTAAACCTTAGTCTAAATATGTTTTTAACCTTTAAAAATACTTCCACAAATAATAATTTAACATTTCTGCTCGACTCAGGAGCAGATATAATACCTATTAAAAAAAACTCAGATGTCTTTGATAACATCGAGAAAAAAACACATAAATATTGAAGGCATTGGACATAGTGTTTTCAAGTCCAATAGCCTAGTCAAAATTGAGCTACAGTCAGATAGATATATTATTTCACACAATTTCCATTTAGTTTCCAACAATTTTGCAATACCATGTGAAATAGGAGGTTTTTCCAGTTGTCTTAATTCCAAATCAGGAAATTATACCCAGTATTTATGTTGCAAGCCCAGTAGCATCATCAAATAATACATTTGGTAGTTTACTGAATACAACCAGTACCGACCAATTAATTGACATAAAAATATCAACTATAAACCACTTTATCATTACGAAATAATTCAACCGAACACAAGTTGGAGCTCTATTGAAGAAAATTTTGCGATACAATTTAAATGATAGCTCGCTGACATATGTCAATCTGTATCTGAATATCTTTACTAGTACCCAATAAATCACTCCCAGATTCAAATGATACAAAATGAAAATTAGTATTAGACTATCGCCAAATTAATAAAAAATTACTGACCAATAAATTTCCACTACCTTGAATCTACGACATTCTATATTAACTAGGTAGCGCTAATTACTTTTCATGCCTTGATCTAATGTCAGGTTTTCAACAAATAGTGCTAGAAGAAAGCTCAAGAAATATAACGTCATTGTCAACAAACAATGGCTGATATCGCTTCACACTATTGCCATTTGGTCTAAAAATAGCACCAAATACATTTCAGAGAATGATGACATTAGCATTCTCAGGTTTAGAACAATCACAAGAGTTCCTTTATATGGACGATTAAATCGTCATTGGTATCAATGTATTTCCACAAAAATGTTAATTTTTCATGCACGAAGTGACATATCTTGGTCACAAGTGCACAGATAAAGGAATAGATGACCAGATGACAAGAAATATGACGTAATCATGAAATACCTCGTCCCACATGATGCGGTCAGTGCTAGATGTTTCGTTGCATTTTGCAATTACTATCGACGTTTTACTAAAAACTTCGTCGACGATAAACTCATAGATCCAACCCTGCTGCAATATTCCGATTTTTGCAAAGAATTTTGCATAATTACAGATACAAGTAAGCAAGCATGTGGAGCAGTTTTAACTCAAAACTAAAATGGACTCCAACTTCCCATTTCATACGTATCGAGAGCATTCATAAAAGGTGAAAGTAATAACAGTACTACAGAACAAGAATTAACTGAAATTCCCTGGGCAATATTACATTTTCGACCATATATCTATGGAAAACATTTTATAATTAAAACAGATCAAAGACCCTTAACATATTTATTTTCTATGGTCAATCCGAGTTTATAATTGTCACGTATGCGATTAGAACTAGAAGAATATGACTTTACAGTCGAGTATCTAAAGGGTAAAGACAACTTTGTGGCAGATGTCCCATCCAGGATAATAAAATTAGAATTAAAAGAAATAAATAAAATCCTAAAACTCACTACCAGGTACCAAAGTAGACAAAAATTCTGAGCAGAATATGAAAAAGTATAAGGTTGTCCATCTAGCGTTTGCTTTTTGAACTATCGATAATTTTTACTTTGACATTTCGAATGTCATTGTCAATGTATCAGACATTTAGTAGAAGGTTTACGGGTTACGAAATGGTTAAGTTTACGCTCGAAGAAAATTGGGAAATGTTAAAAACTTTCTTCCAAATTGAAGAGTCTTCAACCGAAACTGCAAGAAAATTGCGCTCAAAATTCTGAAAAATTTAGCGCCTTCCAGGCAGTTTACGTGCTCGTACAGTTCGGTCGGTCGAAAATATCGCTGCGGTGGCCAAAAGTGTCAATGACAATCAGTCGTCGTCAAGTCGGCACGGTGCTCAAGAGTTGGACTATTTTTTGTGGGGTGCCGTCAAGGATAAGTAATACGCCAACCACCCGGAGACGATTGACGACCTAAAGCACGAGATTGAGGTCGCCATCACGGCCATTTAGGGCCATACCATCGAATGGGCTACTGTTAAGCCGGCCGAGGCAGCCACATGGACGAAGTCGTGTTTCATACATAAACCTCAATGTTGAGGCTATCCAATAAAAAACAAGAGAGAACGCTATAGTCGAGTGCCTCGACTATTAGATACCCGTTACTCAGCTAAACAACTTAATATAAATATGCCTTCTTGTATGTTTTTCGCCCCTCGAATTAGCTCCCGATTTTTATGTTAAAATCGGTACCCAGGGAACACCAATTTGGCTAACTGGATTTGATTTGCATAGTTCTTGGGATATAGTTCGGTATTGACAAATAAAAGCCATCGCAATTTCCTTTAATAGAAAACATCCAGAATTAACGTTGACTCTGTTGAGCACCTTGGCCAGCTGTTCCAAATTCATCCGTTAGATGGCGCTATTGTATACGCCATGAAAGGCGGAAATGTAGGCGCTAGCCAGGCTTAAGTGTTTAATGGGTTTTTGGGCGTTAGAGTGGGCGTGGCAAACTTTTATTTGGCCAATCGATAGGTATTGACGAAACAAATACATATCAAAAAAATTTTCATAATAGCATCTAAACTGTAGCCACAGCTTGTGGCTTGTGGGCGTCAGAGGGGGCGTGGCACCATTTTGAAACAAACTTGCGCTGCGTAGGAACTCCTAAAATCTACATGCAAAATGCCAATCTTCTAGCTTTTATAGTTTCCGAGATCTCAGCGTTCATACGGACAGACAGACAGACGGACAGACAGACGGACAGACGGAGAGACGGACAGACGGACAGACGGACATGGCTATATCGACTCGGCTAGTGATCCTGAACAAGAATATATATACTTTATAGGGTCGGAAACGCTTCCTTCTACCTGTTACATACTTTTGCACGAATATAATATACCCTTTTACTCTACGAGTAACGGGTATAAAAATGGTTATTAATATATACTTGAGCGATTTTAAAACGCAAATCTTTCGTGGGCCACCTTTAAGAATTGCCAACGCAATCTACAGAAGTAACTTCTTAGCCCAACGTATATGAAGTCATAAATAATGCCGAAGTACGTAAAGTAGTGACCTTGCATATAAAAGATATGTTATGTTTCTTTAAACATGGTAGGAAAATTATAGCAAGAATTGATATTTGTGATTTATATACGAATGAAAATATTGAGTTAGGCCAACTATTCCCAAAGTTTGAAAAATAAGCCGGTATAATAAAAATAAGGCAATTGAGAATGGCTCAGTGGGAAAAAATCTTTAAAAAAAAATCAATGGATAATTTTTAAAATATGGACAATAAAATATTGAATTTATTAAGAGAAGCGCAACTCAACTCGGTGATCAATAATAAGTAATAAAGAGAAAGAAGCTATATTGCCTACATTACATGACGACCCAATACAAGGAGGTCATATAGGACCAAAAACCTTGGCCAAGGTCAAAATATTTTTTAACTGGAAAGGTATGACGCTAGATTTAACACGGTATATCCAAAAATGTCAAAAATGCCAGAAATCAAAAGTTACTAAACATAATAAGACCCCAATAACCATTACTTAAGCCCCAGTAAATGCTTTTGACAGAGTTATAGTGGATACAATTGGCTCACTACTAAAGTCAGAACAAGAAAATGAATATGCTATTACACTTACATACAAGTATGTATATGTGACTTGACTAAATACTTAGTTGCTAAGCCAGTTACAAACAAAAATGCTTCAACAATAGCAAAAGCAATATTTGAATCTTTTATTCTCAAGTAAGGTCCGATAAAAACAATATAAGAATTTAATTATAAATGATTTACGCAAATATTTCAAAATATAAAATATAACTTCAACTGCACATAATCGCTGTTCTGACTATCGGTCCATTGCCACGATTCAGGATACTCAGATTTCGGGACCGAAATCATAAACAAGATGAGACCAAAGAAGGTCCTAAGTACAGTTACGAAAGTCGCTCATAAGCACTAAAGCCACTCATTAAAAAGCTCCAAATCGAAGTTTAATCGTAATTAAAGTAGGAGTTGGGGAGAGAGTTTAGTTTGAGACTTGTAACTATCAGGTCGGTGTTCTTCCAAATATAAAATGAAATTGTATCGGTTTGATTAAAATAAAATAAAGTTTTTTTTTAAGCAAACTTGCGGTACGAATATTTAATTATATATATAAAAAACAAAAATTTCCAAAATAACTTTAAAATTAAAAAAAGCTAAATTTAGTAAAACCAATAATTAAATATAAAATATATAAAATAACTTCACTTTGTTACGTTATTTTTCAAAAGAAGGGAGATGTAATATGCACATAAGTAGATACCTATAGCTAAGGGTACACTTTACTTAACTTAGCTCGAATTATGATTGCCCAAATATGAGTTAGGCTAAGTCAGCATTCCCACGCTGACCACTTCCGCCATACATAAGACTTTTTCTCTCTATATACTAGTAATATATTAGGTTGTCAAAAAAGTCTTGCGGTATTTTCGCTAGTTGGCGCTGAAAGCGCGTAGTTCTTGTTTTATTCGTCGCATCAGGTCATACTATACCTTTTTGGGAAGCTCATTTCACGCGCTAACACGTGTTTGATTGATTGTCTTTTTTTTTAAGTCGTTCGTTAGTTATAGCGTCATCATGGAGCAAAATAAAGAGAAAATACGGCATACTTTACAGTACTACTACGATAAAGGCAAAAATGCATCTCAAGCCGCCAATAAAATTTGTGCAGTTTATGGACTCGATACAGTTTCCATTTCCACCGCACAACGATGGTTTCAACGTTTTCGTTCTGGTGTAGAGGTGGTCGAAGATGTGCCACGCTCCGGAAAGCCTGTCGTTGAAAGTTGCGATAAAATCGCTGAATTGGTCGAAAGAGACCGACATAGTAGCAGCCGTAGCATCGGTCAAGAGCTGGGCATGAGTCATCAAAACGTTATTAACCATTTGAAGAAGCTTGGAGTCACTAAGAAGCTCGATGTATGGGTGCCACACGAATTGACGCGAATAAACATCTTTGACCGTATCGACGCATGCGAATCGCTTCTAAATCGCATCAAAATCGACCCGTTTTTGAAGAGTATGATGAAAAGTGGGTCACTTATGATAACGTAAGGCGCAAACGGTCGTGGTCGAAAAGCGGTGAAGCGGCCCAGACGGTGGCCAAGCCTGGATTGACGGCCAGGAAGGTTCTTCTGTGTGTTTGGTGGGATTGGCAGGGAATTATCTATGAGCTGCTCTCCTATGGCCAAACGCTCAATTCGGACCTGCACTGCTAACAACTGGACCGCTTGAAGACAGCACTCATGCAGAAGAGGCCATCTTTGATCAATAGAGGCCGAATTGTCTTCCACCAGGACAACGCCAGGCCACACACATCTTTAGTGACGCGCCAGAAGCTCCGGGAGCTCGGATGGGAGGTTCTTTTGCATCCACCGTATAGTCCGTATCTTGCACCAAGTGATTACCACCTGTTTCTGTACATGGCGAACGCGCTTGGTAGTCTGAAGTTGGCCACAAGAGAGTACTGTGAAAATTGGCTCTCCGAGTTTTTTGCCAATAGGGAAGCGAGCTTCTATGAGAGGGGCATTATGAAGTTGGCATCTCGTTGGGAACGCGTCATCGAACAAAACGGCGAATATTTGACTTGAATCGCATTATTGTAACCAATTTTATGAACAATTGAAAATTCAATAAATATACCGCAAGACTTTTTTGACAACGATATATAGATATTAGCAGCCGCTTCGCTGTTCTCGTTACCGGCAGCGCAGCTATCCGACTTCAGACATAAGAATATATGTAGCCTGCACTCAAAAATATGGATGAAAAAAATAATTGACAAAACTATACTTAAACAGCACTGACGTACACTGTGTCTTACTTTCAAAGAAATTACCTCTAACTTTACAGCTAGATCTGGAACGGCATTTTCTAATACAAATTTTTTGTTAGCCATGGTGAAAGAGATGCTCCCAGTTTGTGACGGTGCTGCTAACGACAAAGTAGCAATTTATACATGTAGGAATCAGGAATAAACCAGAAGAGCAAGTGGGGAGAGACACGGAGCAGTTGTCGGTTTTAATAAAGTATACCCAGAACGCGAGAGAATCAATAGAGAACAATCAAGAAGAGTAAGTCGGTGCCAAGATCTCAAGCGTCACGCATGCACTGAAGTTTAAGTTTGTTTGTTAACTCATTAAAGTTAAAACAACAATAATTTGTTAATCGGATACCAAATAATAATAATCAATATAATACATATCATAATACATTACTTCGTCGTCTCAAGAGATGTTTGCATTACTGCGGATTTCCAGTGGCCACAATTTTGGGGGCTCAATCGGAGATATTTGGATCGATTACAAACTACAGTCATTAAACTGAGTAATGTGTTTAAAAACTTACTTAACTTTTTGCAATCCGGTGGTAGAACCAGTTTTTTAAAAAAAATTTGGAGCGAAGTAGAAATTTAAAGAAATTACAAAGAAAAGGTACAATTGCAGAAATAAAACAGTTGTGAAATTCAATTTTGTGTGACGCAATAGAATTTGCAGATAAGCCGATCCAGTGGAGCAGTTACGGTAGCAGGCAGAAGGATCGCAGAAGTTGTTCGTCAGGAGAGACGAGATTTTGTCTAGCAAGGATTAAGCCGAAATGGAAGGAAACTCGAATTGCAAAATAGACTGCTTGCTCACTATGGTAAATGTGGAAGGAATTAAAGCGGATGAGGCCCATGAAAATGGTGGATCTAATAGGAATTTAATTTTAGGTGGGCAAAACCGTCAAGGCGAAAGTTCTAATTCGGGTAGTTTACTTTGAAGTATGTGGAAGGAAGTGTGTCACAGTTTTTGGGAAATATTTCACTAGACCTTAAGCAGTGGATTGAGGAACTTAAAGAATATGAACTAAGTATGGAATGGAGTCAGCTGATGGTATTTATTTATGCTAAACAACTACTCAGCGAAGCGGCGAAGCTTTTTATTCGTAATTAGCGAGATGTTCACGATTGGAGATTTTAAAAGAATTTTGTGCGAGGGTGTCATCAGCAGAGGTACATCGTGGACTTGGCAAAAGGCAGCAGAGGAAGACCGAATCGTTGCACGAGTACCTGTATTGTAGTGTTCACAGGTAGTATTAATTTAAACATTTTTGAGATGTATAGTTTTCAGCTGTCTTTATTCAATTGATTTGGCTTATATCTAACAATGTACTTTAAAACTAAAGCCGCGCAACTGCGCTGCCGAGAATGCCGGCAGCGGAGCGTCCGCATTTATGTACTTCTTATATATAAATATGCTGCTCACTGCTGACAGCGGCTAGCTCGAGAGAGGTAGTGTGTACTGGTACTATATGTGCAGTCAAGGCATGGGAATCTGCTCACTTATGCATTTATGGTCTTCGATCAGAGCTTGGCTGATCGTGTTATGGTCAACTCGAACCAAGCCTTGTGTTTATGTAAACACATGCAACAAAGTGTTACAGTGCGTATCCCTTAAGAACTCTTGGAACAGTTGGTATTGGTTATATGTGTACATACTACATCTCCCTCCTTTTAAAAAATAACGAAAAAAAAATTAAATTTTAAAAATGTTTTAATTGTTTTTTTTTTTGGGTTCTTATATATTATATGTGTATGATATAAGTTATGACCGGTCATGGTCAGAGGGAGATAATTCCCCTTATATTACCTGTTTACGCCGCTCTCCCCTCGTTTAAACTGCCCGCGCTTCCCTCCTAGCGAATGCCCACTCGCCCGCACTGGATGCTCGCGACTCCAGGCTCTCCCGCTCTCCCGCACTGGACGCTTGCGATTCCAGGCTCTCCCGCCTTCCCGCTCCCGGAATCTCTCCACTGCGCTTTGAAACGCAGCGCTCAATTAGGTTTAAGTTAGTCTTTCTATGTCACACTGATGAAATACATCGCCCGGCCGGTCCGCGCTATTACCGAAAACCACCACGAGTTTTTTTCCTTCCTTTGCGTACCGCGATCGTCGAGTGTTTTTTTCACCCTCTCTTCCAGCTTGCTGCCCGGCTACGTGCAACAGCCGCAACGTCCGACGAAGCTGCCCCCAAACGACGATCATCCCCGACGCCCCAACTCTTCATTTTTTGGTCCATTCGAGCCAGATAAGTGCCAATTAATTAATTTGTGTATTAACTGCCGATCGACAGTCAGCCAATCGAAGAACATAATTCGTTTGACTTTCTGTACGATTTGTCTAAAATCCAAGTCCGATTTAATCCGACGACGGCAGTTAGTAAATTACAATTCCAATTCCGTCTTTTATTTCTTCGTTCTCTTTTAACGTGCGGCCATATTGCCTATTTTCTAATTCCTTTTCGTGTGCATATTGATGTACAAGTTTCATATTCGCATTTGGCCGTACATCCACTAAATATACATCCAACATCAAATCGAAGAAAAATCAAAAGTAGAAATCCAAATTAAAGTGTGCAAATAAAAAGTCAAGCGTACAGTGAAAAAAAATTAATTTAAAAAAATAAATCAATTTAAAAATTGAGTTCAAATTAATTTTCCACAAAAAAGTGAAACAAAAAAATTAAGTGTTCCGCCTATTTCGGCCCACAAATAATTTTTGATATTAATTTTTTATTGTACATCCGCTGTGACAATATTTGCTTACATTATTACAAATCCAAATACAGTCCACAATAATTCGAAAATTTACAACACATACCCGCCGGCCAAATTTACAATAAAATTTTCCGCCATATTGATTACATATATTACATCCATATTACATATATTACATCCATATTACATATATTACATCCATATTACATATATTACATATTCCATATATATATACATACATTTATACATATTTTTCTACACAACTACACCCCAATTCCGAAAGCTCAAGTATTTCCGTCGGCCATCCAATAAATATATTAAATAAATTCCTAAAGCCGACGTGAAATAACTTTTGTGTCTCAGTGTGTTTTACTTGTTTACATATTTTGGGCACTATCCATCCATACATCTACACATACACGCGAATTGCAGTACCGCAAAAAGCTCGATAATCCCGCGCATTCCAGCGTCACCAATACACAGCCCGCAAAAGTTCGGGCAGTTGTTTTTCAATCATCCAATTAATAAATTAATTAATAAATTCCAACAAAATTAATAAACACCAAGTTCAACTCCAATAAAATTAAACAAACACTGAGAATTACTGCCAGTTCCAAAAAAAGAAACCAAAAAAAGGGGAGAAATATAAAATACTGTCGCCATCGCGGAACTAGTGGAATCAATTTATTAATTTATTGATTTATTAATTTGGTTCTTCGGTTCCACATTTTTTCCAAAAAAAAAAAAAACGCCCATTCCAGTATTTTTTTTTCTTATTTATTGAGCTTGGTAAATCTACATATATATCGAGACTCAATTTTTTTTCTTTTGGGAATAAAAAAAAAAAAAAGGAAAAAAATTGGGAAAAATACCACCCGCATTCCACTGCAAGGTATTTTTTGTCTACGAATATTTTTTTTAAATAAAGAAGATCAAAACCAATAAACTCCAAACACTGCCGGGGACATCCAATCCCATCCTAATTCGGCCAACCACCCACTATAAAATACTAAACGACAAATACCTCATCCAATCCAGTATTTTTCAGTATTTTTATTTTGTGGTATTTTTTTGGTATTTTTTTCCATTCTTGCTCCATCGTTCCACCAAAAGCCTGGCGAATATTTTTACAATAATTCAGCCACGCATATCGACTATTTTTTGAGCTAGTCGATATCCTATTTCCACCGGTCCATAATTGGGTCCGTAATTGTTTCTCTGATTTTTTGTCCGAAATATCAGCGCGCACATTCCACATTCTAACAGCATCCTAGTGTGGTATGTCCAGGGAAAGTTCCAACAAACTATCCCCTGTTCCATCACCGCAAATACCAAAAATCACGGTAAGGACGCCCACACCTAAAAAGGTCAAGACGCCACCTCCCAAAAAGGCTCCTTCTTCCAGCGAAAGAACCACGCGAGCCAGCACAAAAATGGTTGCAACGGTGGCCGACCTCGCTATGAGCCAGTTTATTGAAGTCTCTGATCGACTGGCCGAATTGGAATCGCGGATAAATATTCCCTCGGCGGTCCCTCCTTCGTTATCCGTCCTCAATATTCGCCGAGACGAAATCCGAGAGGTATGGATCCGCATCAAAAAAGAATACGATGCCTGTACCGCATGCCTTGTAGCAGCCGGAGAAGGTGCAGCTGACAGCTTGCCAGTCCTCAAGGCTAAGTACGGGTATTGCTACAGCGCGTACGAAAGGTGCGGTGCCCAGATAGCAGACATGATAGCGCAAACTCCGCAACTTCCGCAACCTTCCCCAACGCCAGCTGATCCTTCTCAGACATATATTCCGTCAGGCTGCCGGCTTCCGCCGTGCGATACCGAGGTTTTTACCGGCGACTATCTTCGTTGGCCAACCTTTAGGGATCTATTCACGGCAATTTATATCAACAATCCCAGACTCACTCCTGTCGAAAAATTATTTCACCTTAATGCTAAAACGAGTGGCGACGCTCACAATATAGTTTCAAATTCACCCCTTACTAATGATGGCTTTCGATCAGCGTGGGATAACCTCACTGAGCGTTTCGAAAACAAGCGATTGTTAGTAAACAGTCAATTAAAGATACTTTTCAATGTACCGTCCGTCACATAGGAGTCTGGGTCAGCTTTGAAAGAACTTCAAAGTACCATCCAGGGTTGCCTTACTGCACTAGAAATGTCCGGTATTCAGGTCGAAACTTGGGATTGCCTCTTGGTATATATGTGCTCGTCCAAACTCCCAAAGCTTACGCTTTCCCTATGGGAGCAGTCCCTCCATAACAAAGCCGAGATCCCTACGTGGCACGAGCTGAACGTTTTCCTAACGGAGCGTCACAGGACACTAGAAGCCATCGATGATGTTCGACCATCAGGTTCTAGTCAGACTCAGCCCAGGGCATCCATTTCCAACTCGGCGTCTCGAAGAATAAATTCATACGAGACAAGGGTAGCACCTAGGCAACTTAGAGGGTGCGATCTCTGTAATAGAGAGAACCATCCTGTACGCACATGCGCCAAATTTCTCCAGATGACGGTCGACCAACGCATCGCATATATAAAAAGAAAACAGCTGTGTTTAAACTGCTTTGCGCGGACACATCAGTTGCGCGACTGCGAAAGCGCACATAACTGCTTCACGTGCCGCGGCCGCCATCACACGCTCCTACACCGAGGCAGCCCATCCCCAGCGCGCGCAAATCCAACGCCAACGCCCAGATCCAGACCAAATACTCTCAGTCCCTCGGCTGCCAGTGGCACGCAGTCAACGCTTCAGAATTATTTTGCGGCAGGCACTAGGTCAGTCCTCCTAGGCACCGCTATAATTAATATATGCCATCGAGGTTCCAATTTCCAAGCGCGAGCCTTAATAGACTCCGGATCTGAGGCGACCTTCATCACTGAGCGCTTTTTCAACCTGATCAAACTGCCGTTCCAGGTTATCCGAGCACAGGTCTCAGGACTTAATCAAACGGTCTCCGCTGAGACCAAAAAGATCTGTCAATTCACGATCCGTTCTCCAACCCGGCCTAGCTTGCAGCTAAACACCACTGCCTACGTGCTTCCACAAATAGCCGGAAATCTTCCTTCATGTCCGCTTCCGCAACATTTCCTGCGAGACCTTCCCGAACTTCCGCTAGCGGATCCAAAGTTTTATGAGAGCGCACAAATAGATATTCTAATCGGGGCCGATATACTTCCATCCATTCTACTAAGCGGTACCCGAGCGAACATCTGTGGCTCGCTTCTCGGTCAAGAGACTATTTTCGGCTGGATTCTAACAGGACCAGTACCAGCTCCGAGGCATGATCAAATATCATCCTTTTCCACGCAAGTTGCACACACTTATGAAGCGTCTCTCGATAAACTCCTCACCAAATTCTGGGAGGTGGAGGATCTGCCAGTAAAAGTGGCAAAAGAATCCGACGTGTTTTGTGAGGACAATTTTCTTCGGACCACCACAAAAGACGAAACCGGCAGGTATGTCGTGAGTCTCCCTTTTCGAGATCCTGAGAACATTAATTGCTCCCTGGGACATTCCAGATCCCAGGCGCTGGCTCAATTCTTAAGAAACGAGCAGCGGCTAAAAAGGGACAGTACGTTAAAATCCAAGTACGACTCAGTTATTCAAGAATATCTCGACCACAATCCGCGCCATCTAAGCATCTCAAATCATCTTCTTTTTATCCATTACTCCCTACCAGATCACATCATGGTTCCTCGTCCACGCAGCGCTCAGGCATTGGAAAGCAGACGCACTCGAGGTATACATTCCTACCGATGCCGAGTCTGCCGTGGAATCCATCCGCTTCGAAAGTGCCAGAGGTTCCTAAAGCTGAGCGCAGAGAAGCGGCTTCGAGCAGTGCTTATTAATAAGTACTGCTCAAATTGTCTCGCCCACGAGCACTCCGACGGGAGTTGTCGCAGTGGCGACAAATGCAAAACGTGCAACGGGAAGCACCACACGCTCCTCCATATGCACGAGCGTCCCCTGCCGTCGGCTAATCAACAGCGTTCGCGCCGGCAGAATCCGCCAACTCGCCAAGCGCTAGCCCCGGCAAGGCGCTCGGCATCCGCCGCCTCTCAGCAGCGCTCGCGCCGGCAAGATCCGCCAACTCGCAGAGCGCTTGCCTCTCCGCCGCGCTCAGTCTCCTCGGCGCCGGCTCCGTCACTGGCGTCCATCCTTCAACGGCACAGCGTCAATGTCCTGCCGACGGCCATGATCACGTTGGAAACCGGGCTGAAGACCTTCGACACGGCCGCCCTCATCGACCCGTGTACGCCGACGAGCTGCATCGACGCATCATTGGCGTCCGCGTTCCGCTTGCCGACTACGACCGTCGGCGACGAGAGCATCTGCACGGCGACAATTCGGTCGAAGTGCGACAACGGCTTCAAGTTAGAGGTCGTCTTGAAAGTGGAGCCGAACGTCCGCATCCGCACCCCCATCCGAGAGCTCTCGGACACCGTGGTCGGCAAATACGGGGACCTCCCGTTGGCCGACAAGCGCTTTTACTTGCCGGCAACCATATCAGTAGTCCTGGGTGCGGATGTCTACGCCAAGGTCATCCGACCGGGCTTCCATTTGGTCGACGAGGGACTCCCAGTGGCCCAGAAGACGGCATTCGGGTGGATCCTGTCCGGCGCCTGCAGTCAAGCCTAGACGACAGGAGTGGGCTTGTTTTCCTTTTTTTCTTTCGCAACGCTAGCGATTGCAAGGGGGGCGGAATGTTTACGCCGCTCTCCCCTCGTTTAAACTGCCCGCGCTTCCCTCCTAGCGAATGCCCACTCGCCCGCACTGGATGCTCGCGACTCCAGGCTCTCCCGCTCTCCCGCACTGGACGCTTGCGATTCCAGGCTCTCCCGCCTTCCCGCTCCCGGAATCTCTCCACTGCGCTTTGAAACGCAGCGCTCAATTAGGTTTAAGTTAGTCTTTCTATGTCACACTGATGAAATACATCGCCCGGCCGGTCCGCGCTATTACCGAAAACCACCACGAGTTTTTTTCCTTCCTTTGCGTACCGCGATCGTCGAGTGTTTTTTTCACCCTCTCTTCCAGCTTGCTGCCCGGCTACGTGCAACAGCCGCAACGTCCGACGAAGCTGCCCCCAAACGACGATCATCCCCGACGCCCCAACTCTTCATTACCTAAGTGATACGAATTTCATGATGATTCGTCCTGCTGTTCCTTCGTCCTTCTTCCTTTCGTCCTTCTTATTTATTTTTTTTAATATGATTTTACTTTAAAATAAAACTGTAATCGAATTGTTTTGTTCAAGCAGTTTTATTATTCAAATATAGTAGTGGTCAGATCGGGGGTACAAGCAGAATTAATTCTAACAATTTTATTTTGGTGACTTATTGGCAGCTTTATTGGGAAGCGTCGCGACGTCAGCGTACCGCTGGCAGAGCGGTTGCAGAAATATCCAAGGGGTAAAGGGAAGGGGGCAGTTGGCTGGTTTTAACTCCTCCCCACCACAAGATCTGTGTGCCACAGATCATTTAGGCCTTGATTGCAGGTTCCGGCATACTCCGCGCTTCCAGGTTCTCAGGCGGATCCCGCAGCTTAGGAATTCCTTTGGTCGATGTTACTTTTTTCCAAACGAGGTATACTGCTGTCATGATGGAGAGGGCTATGACTATTTCTAATGGGAAAGATATCAAAATCTCATTGGACATAACTGACAATCTTTTCAGGTTTTCCATGCTGAATTCGTGGACGTACTTCAACGAAAGCTCGTAACCCATGGTTTTTATTTGGGTTAGTACGGCTGGCATTGCCATCAGGTATGTTGACGAGTAGCTGCTGTAGTTTCGGTCACCAATCGTAATCGTTTCGTTGTCAAATTGTACGATGTACGAACCCTCCAAGTAGTGTTTCTTGATTGGAGTCGATACCGTTCCGGTGGAAGTTGTTAGAAAGATTGTCCCGTCGTCGATGAGTTCCACTGTTTCCTGGTTGGGCCTTTGATAATCACATTCGGCTTGGCCTCCTTTTAGCAATCTCGGTATACAACTATCCTCATCCAATTTGAATAGGTCTTTTTCTCGGCACACGGTTGTGTTACCGATCGATATGCAATTTCCGAGTTGCGCATATGTTTCAAGGCTGTCCATTGCCAGTGTGGTGTACTTTAGTACAACTTGTTTGCCATCCGATGTCGTTGGGTAAATCTTCATCAATCGATATTTCCTGTCCACCACTTTGGGCATTGCCAGGATATACAGGAGAGTAGTCGCATTTGTGAGGATTGTAGGTCGGGAAAACTCAACTGCTTCCACGACGTTTTGATAAGGGAGGCTGTCCACCTCTGCCAGGATCGTGTCGGCTTCCTCGTGGTCCAAGAGGTTTGTGTTGACCACTCCAGTCTTTCCTAGTTGGCAGGCTCCCAGTATCTCGTTGACTTGGTCCGCTATTATGATTGCCTTGTAGAGAATGGCAGTCGTCACGTGGAAATCCACTTCTATTGCGTTGACTTTCCCTATCACGTCATTCAGCTTCTGGATTGATTCTTGTGCTGAGTTAAACAGCTTATTGTTGATCCGGATTTGTTGGTTGTTGTTCCTTGCCAGGCTGTCTTCCTCTTTCAAAATGGCATTCCAATCTGATTTGTCCGGTGATCCCGCGACCCATTTCCAAGCTGATCCTAGAAAGTCGATCGAGCGTTGCCTCCGTGACGGTGCGCTATTCATGCGCGAGATCCCTTCTGAAGCTTGCTGCAGGTAATGGTCAACCAAAGCGCCGATCCGTTGTTCCGTGATTAACTTCGCTTCGTCTGCTATCTGGTCGATAATGCGCCCTAAACTTATGATGTGAGCCAGTTTGAAGACGCCATTGGTTCTCCAGACGGTGCCTTGTTGTAAGGGGACGACCGGTGAATCATATTTAAAAATATGAAGGGTTCCCGCCACATAGATTGCGGACGCGCTTATAGTGTCAGCAAAAGGTTATATGAAAATGTAGATTCTTATAATTAGGTCGTTATTCTTTCTTAGTCTAGGTGTCTGTATTCGTGTTTTCTTGTGTTTTATTCATTACCCTTTATCCTTTAGTATAGTTTTTCATCTTAATCTAGGATTTGGTTAACTATTTTTTATATTTCTTAAGTACTAAAAAAATTTTTAATTTATTTAATTAGTATTTGGAGGAAGTTATGAGTTAGTGAAACATTTAATACACATTTCCCTTTATGCTTTTATTGTGAAACATCTGTAAAAAGTTAAAACGAGAACTGATACAAGGGTTTATCCCGGATGACTTCATAATCGTTAATAATCGATTGGGCCCTATTAATCCAAGAAACATACTTCTCGGAATCCCCCTCGATGGTTAGAAGTTCCTTTACACAACTACAAGCAGGCAACGGCAGTATCACTATAGCCGCTGTCTATTGCCCACCGCGTTTTACAATATCTGAAGAGCAATTCTTGGACTTCTACAATTCACTCGGAGATCGCTTTATAGCAGGAGGAGACTACAACGCCAAGCACACGCACTGGGGATCAAGACTCGTGACGCCCAAAAGAAGACAACTGTATAAAGCAATCATAAATTTGAGCAACAAACTCGACTATGTCTCCCCTGGCAGCCCCACATATTGGCCAGCTGACCCCAGAAAACTCCCGCACTTAATTGACTTCGCTGTGACCAAGAACATCCCAAGAAATTTAGTGAGCGCCAAATCGCTATCGGACTTATCATCGGACCACTCGCCTGTTCTAATGACTCTCCATCAAAGCCCGAAAGTAATCGAGCACCCCTTCAGGCTGACCTCGACTAGAACTAACTGGCTAAAGTACAAAAAGTACGTAAGTTCCCACATTGAACTAACACCACAGAACGACATCGACTTCTGTGCTGATGCCCTGGAGTCAGTACTCGTGGCAGCAGCCAAAATCTCAACACCAGAAGAGACAATCGTGCGTAGCAACCAATAAAAAACTAATCTGCAAATCGAACAACTGGTTCGGGAAAAACGACGTCTGCGACGCGCTTGGCAATGCTGCAGATCGCCCCATTCGAAGCAACTCTATAATGATGCCACCCGCAGACTCACCAAAAACCCCAAGCAAGAAGAGGAGCTTGCGCAGCGCCGGTACATCGAGAAACTGTCGCCGACCAGTACAAAGCATTCTTTGTGGAGAGCTCACCCAAATTTAAGCTCTCCGATAGAATCAGTAACTCCGATTAGAAACTCCTCGGGTACTTGGGCCCGCAGCGACGAAGACAGAGCTGAAATATTTGCTTTACACCTACAAAATGTATTTCAGCCGAACGCCGCCACAAACTCTCTTCAACTACCGCCGCTTAGCTCTGAAATTGCAATAAACCCGATTTTGTTTCAAGCACCTGAAATTGCTAAAGTCATTAGGATGCAAATAAAACCGAACAAGAGAGAACGCTATAGTCGAGTGCCTTGACTATTAGATACCCGTTACTCAGCTGCACAACTTAATATAAATATGCCTTCTTGTATGTTTTTCGCCGCTCGAATTAGCTCCCGATTTTTATGTTAAAATCGGTACCCAGGGAACACCTCCAATTTGGCTAACTTGATTTGATTTGCATAGTTTTTGGGATATAGTTCGGTATTGACAAATGAAAGCCATCGCATTTTCCTTTAATAGAAATCCTTATCGAGAATTAACGTTGACTCTGTTGAGCACCTTGGCCCGCTGTTCCAAAGTCATCCGTTAGATGGCGCTATTGTGCCATGAAAGGCGGAAATGTAGGCGCTAGCCAGGCTTAAGCGTTTAATGGGTTTTTGGGCGTTAGAGTGGGCGTGGCAAACTTTTATTTGGCCAATCGATAGGTATTGACGAAACAAATACATATCAAAAAAAAATTTCATAATAGCATCAAAACTGTGGCCACAGCTTGTGACTTGTGGGCGTCAGAGGGGGCGTGGCACCATTTTGAAACAAACTTGCGCTGCGTAGGAACTCCTAAAATCTACATGCAAAATGCCAATCTTCTAGCTTTTATAGTTTCCGAGATCTCAGCGTTCATACGGACAGACAGACAGACAGACGGACAGACAGACGGACAGACGGACAGACGGACATGGCTAGATCGACTCGGCTGGTGATCCTGAACAAGAATATATATACTTTATAGGGTCGGAAACGCTTCCTTCTACCTGTTACATACTTTTGCACGAATACAATATACCCTTTTACTCTACGAGTAACGGGTATAAAAAGGCTCCAGGGGGCGCCCTAATAACCCCAAAAATGATAATTGAACTTCCAAACTGAGCAGTGGATGTTGTATGCAAGCTATTTAACGGGATCACAAAACTTGGCTACTACCCCAAAAAATGGAAAAAGTCCGTGGTTATAATGATACCGAAACCTGGGAAAGACCACACAATTCCCTCATCGTATAGGCCAATAAGCTTACTATCGTACCTGTCCAAATTACTGGAAAAATGCCTGCTCACGGGCATTACATCATATTTAAGAGAACAAAACTTAATCCCGGCACATCAATTTGGGTTTCGTGAAAGCCACGGAACCATCGTGCAAATCAACCGGATAACTTCAGAAATTCATACAGCATTCGAACATCGGGAATATTGTAGCGCGATATTCCTCAACGTCTCTCAGGAATTCCACCGAGAGTGGCTTGAAGGCCTTATGCATAAAATCATAACATTACTGCCAGAAAACACTTAGATGCAATACAACGACATCCAACGAGTATAACATTGAAGCCGGAGTCCCACAAGGTAGCGCCCTGGGCCCTACCCTGTTTGTCCTATACACAGCAGACATCCCTACGAACGAGAGGCTGACTACGTCCACATTTGCTGGCGACACCGCAATCCTGAGCCGCTCGAGATGCCCAACTAGAGCAACAGCTCAACTGGCTGTTGGTGAGGTGGTAGTTGAGAAGTGGCTATCAGACTGGCGAATCAAAATTAATGAACAAAAGTGTAAACATATAACGTTTACCCCTAACAGACAATCGTGCCCCCGCTAACCTTGAATAGTACACAGATTCCCCAAGCCAGCGATGTAACATATCTCGGCGTCCACCTCGACAGACGCCTAACCTGGCGGAGGCACATTGAATGCAAGAAAGTACATTTTAGACTTAAAGCTAGCAGCCTACACTGGATTATAAATTCTCGTTCACCCCTTTGTCTGCACTTTAAAGTTCTTCTCTACAACTCCACCCTTAAGCCCATTTGGACCTACGGCTCCCAGCTCTGGGGGAACGCGAGCAACAGCAACGTTGACATCATACAGCGCTCACAATCAAAAATCCTGCGAACAATCTGGGGCACCATGGTATGTTCGGAATGAAAACATCCACAGGGATCTGGGCATTCCACCGGTCAAAGATGAAATAGCAAGGCAGAAAGCGGCCTACCATAAAAAGCTTACACTGCACCCAAATAATCTCGCAAGGAACCTAAGACGGGTTTCGAACAGAACTCGTCTGCATCGAAACGATCTACCAGCCCAGCAATAAATATTAGGGCCCGTTAGTCTAAATTCAGTCTACATGACTGTAAGTTAAGTTATATTCTTAAGATTTGATATACTTATTGTTAGTCTCATATAGAGAAGATTCAATAAATAAAGCATATATTAAAAAAAAAAAGTACACTTGGGTTTCATAAATACATTGATGTAGTGATGCGTACGTACATACGGGCACAAAATTATATAAAATAAAACTGCAAATTTATCCTTATTCACATTTTCATTCGAGTGCCTCGACTATTAGATACCCGTTACTCAGTTCAAATTATCAATTTGAATTCGGCGATCTCTTAGAGCTGGCAGCTTTACAGCACGAGCATCAGCACCAGCGCTGTTTTAGCGCAGGCAGCTTTTGTCCTGCACCAACAGCTGTATTTATGTTTATGTTTTTGAGTACAATGCTTACATGCATACACACATACGCCATTGTTTGACTCAGACCTCCAATTTGGCTAACTTGATTTGATTTGCATAGTTCTTGGGATATAGTTCGGTATTGACAAATGAAAACCATCGCAATTTCCTTTAATAGAAACCCTTATCGAGAATTAACGTTGACTGTGTTGAGCACCTTGACCAGCTGTTCCAAAGTCATCCGTTAGATGGCGCTATTGTGCCATGAAAGGCGGATATGTAGGCGTTAGCCAGGCTTAAGCGTATAATGGGTTTTTGGGCGTTAGAGTGGGCGTGGCAAACTTTTATTAGGCCAATCGATAGGTATTGACGAACACATATCAATTAAAATACAATGACAAATACATATCAATTAAAATTTTCATAATAGCATCAAAACTGTGGCCACAGCTTGTGGCTTGTGGGCGTCAGAGGGGGCGTGGCACCATTTTGAAACAAACTTGCGCTGCGTAGGAACTCCTTAAATTTACATGCAAAATGCCAATCTTCTAGCTTTTATAGTTTCCGAGATCTCAGCGTTCATACGGACAGACAGACAGACGGACAGACGGACATGGCTAGATCGACTCGGCTAGTGATCCTGAACAAGAATATATATACTTTATAGGGTCGGAAACGCTTCCTTCTACCTGATACATACTTTTGCACGAATACAATATACCCTTTTACTCTACGAGTAACGGGTATAAAAATGTACATCAAAAAAATGTACATAAAGAATGTATACATATGTACATATCTTACACATAAAAAAACGCATAGGCTGACCTTGAGGTGTTTGTGCAGATTTCCTGTCGATTTATCATCGAATTTTATTGTTTTATTAACACACAACACGCACTTGCCATCCGGGTTAAAAAATTTTTCATTTCATATTAGTGGCAACACTTTCTCATTTGTATTTTATTTTTCGGCCATGTCTGTCGCGCAGAGTCAAATTGTTTTGTGCATATGTGAAAATTGTAATGCAAAGGTTACTTCAAAAAACAAACATGAGAATGGCTAAGTTCCCCTTACTTTTAATACTGCGTTTCGACTATTACAAATTCGAAACGAAATTGACGTGTAGATAGGGTGGATTTTGCTTATTTCAATGTCGCAACGAGATTTGGCTATTTTAAAGAGCCGTGCTTAATATCTATGCAAGTACCTTATTAATTCCGAAGGTATCTAAAAATCTGTAGCTAGGTAAGGTAAAAGGTACCCAATTATTTGTATACCTAGGTAAGGTAAAATGTACCATTAAATTGTACCTAGATACGTACCTAGGTAAAAGTATCTAGGTATGTCCCTACACTGGTCGTAGGTCACCTGTTTTCTTTTTTACTAACACTATTGTAGATGCATACTCCGATTGACTTGGTCTTATAAATCCCTAATTTAAGTATTCATCTAATATAAATTGTAATTCCCTCTCTTTCTGTATAAGATAAACGTCTAGGCGAACAACTGAAGGGTTTAGAATCCTCTAATCTTAATTTTATTTCACATCTAACTTCTGGTTCTTTTGGCCTTTCCTTATTTACATAACAACTTTCTACCATTCTAACAAACTGACACCTAACATTATAATTCACTTGATTGCAATTTTATAATCTGAACTTTCATCTGTTATATTAATACTAAACAATTCCTTTTCAACTAAATCTATTTAATTTGTATTCATACTTTTTTCTTCATCTGTAATTTTACTAAAAATTTCTTTAATCATCTGCCCATTGTCACTAATTTCATTGCTAACTATCTGGTTTTTATTTGCCACAATAACTAAATGAAAATGTATTTTATTTAAATTCTTTTTAACATAACATAATATTGTTCCATCCGTTTCTAGGAAACTTTTATTTAATCCATGAGATAAACTTAAAACTGGTAATTTGCAAACATTTTCTGGTACTTTGGATATTTTAATAAATGGGCTTTCTGTATCTATGAGACATTCTGCAATTAACTTGGTATTAGAATCGTTCATAAAATTAATTTCAAAGTATCTTACATAATTATTCTTGCCACCCGACTTATTTTTGTTCTTCACGCACGTAGCCACAAAATGACCCATCTCGCCGCACGCATAGCACGACCCTTTCTCCCGTTTCGCCTTCCTGCATTCGGATGCCCAGTGCCCTTTGGCATTGGAATTATAGCAGCGCGTCTCTTTGTTGTTCTTGAAAATTTTCTGCTGTCTTCGTCCTTCCAACACTAAGTGATTTGGGCAAGCTAACATCCGCAAAAGCTCGCTTTATGTGCCCAATGTGTCATCAGCCTTTATCTTGCTAACCATCAACATTTTGATGTAGTGTCCGGTTATACCAGAGATGCTTGCGATGTTGTACATCTGAGTGATCCATTTGCGGGCTATCGTTTCACCAGCAAATTCACTCAATACTTGCAATGCCATTCCCAACGAAATATCAACACTCGGATTAAAAGTGCTCTCCATCTTTTCTTTCGCGCCGTTGACCTTTTTCACCGCACCCACGCTGCTTATTGCGTCGATGAATCTCTCTCCAGCTTGGTTTTGCATGTTGCCTTCTGTATACTTTTGATTTCTGCTTCCGCCTTCCTTCTGTTCGCCGCCTTTTTCGTTCTCATCAGCAACTTCGCCAATGCTGCCCATAGCTTCTTCGTTCTCTTCAGCAATTTCGCCTTCGTTTTCTCCATCTTCGCCGTTACTTTCATCGCCTTCTTCTCGTAATCCTCGATGCCGCAGTCTTTGTCGTTACCTTTGTCGAT
This sequence comes from Drosophila fuyamai, assembly GCA_018153365.1. NCBI lineage: Eukaryota > Metazoa > Arthropoda > Insecta > Diptera > Drosophilidae > Drosophila > Drosophila fuyamai. The sequence continues at coordinate 125,035 of JAECXW010000407.1, read as the reverse complement.
CTTCTTCTTGGAAATTTTCGATGCCGCCGTCTTCTTGGAAATTTTCGATGTCGCAGCCTTCTTGGAAATTTCCGATGCCGCCGTCTTCTCCGTTACTTTTGTTGTTCTCTTTTTGTATAACCATTTCGTCAATTTTTTTGCGTATTTCGGTTTAAACGTAAAATTATTTCTCGTCTTGTACCAGTCGTTGATAACTTTAATACCGTCAACCACTTTTTTAATTGTTCTATCGATGCTTCGTTTAAATCCATTTTGGTTTGTTGGGTTTTAATTTTCTAAGCTTCTTTTCATTTATTTGGCTTGTGATCGGTCCACTTCTGATTTTGTAGGGGTATGATATGATGTCCCCCAAAGATATAATTTAACACCGTAGAATATATGATTTTATAGTTAATAGATTTTATTTAAATTTAAGTCCTGCTCACTATCACTGCTGGCTATCAATTTATCTCGATCTCCGCTCAGAACTCGCACAAACCCCCAACTCTCTGATAGAGTTTAGATGAGAGCACAAGAGAGAGAGAGAGAGTCCAGCGAGAGCAAGCTTTACAACAACAACAACTAAGAAATACAGTAGTTTATACATATTGATAGGTAGCAATCCTGCTACAAACCCATCGTGCTCGAGTGAGCTGCCAGACGAGTTAACCCGGGGCACCTCACTTGGGAGTACGTCTCCCCGGTATGCGTCCCCATGCTACGCGTCTCCCCAGTATGCGTCACCCAGTTATGCGTCCTCGGATTCTCCGACATCCTGGTACCAGTCGAACCCACGCTTCGCAACGGAAGAATCTCCTCGCTCGACGTATAGGGGTTACCAACCTTTTTCTCGTGGGCGGTGTCACTCCCCTCACCCAGCATCCTTTTCCAACCTGGGGGGGGGGGCATATGTATGAACCCCAACACGCCGACTACTCACCCACCAGAGGTCGCTCACGTGACCCCAAACGAGGACAAGGCGTATACCAACGGACAAAAGAGACCACGGTGGACCGGTACCAGGGGTCACAAGAGTCCGAAGAAGAGGAGGAGGAAGACAGCGAGTGGACTGCCAGCTTCGTTAGGGAACGAGAGGATTACCACTGAGTGACAATCACTGGGGGATATCGGGTCACACAAGTCCGGCAGGTGACGATGGACAATTCCAAGACTAGGACAAGGTCCCGAACTCGTGCACCTCCCCTAGCCAAACGAGCAGCATGGAGATAAGGATGCTCCAACGAGAATACTCAGGTGGCCCGGGAACCCACGCCCCCACCACAGGAGGTAGGCGACAATACCAGGCAGAGTCGCGAGGACAGTCGAAGCGCAGGACAAATGACGAACAAGATGCCACTGAGGGAACCGGAGGTTCGGAAGTATTGTACCTGGGACTCCAACCCGTCCGAGAAAGATCAGCAAGAGGATGACCAACCGCTCCTACGGCGTAGATACCCTGCTTCGCGAAGATACCAGCTTCCCGACTCTAAGTCTCCTATTTTTGTTATCCCTTTTGATTTTTATTAGCTTTAAGAGAAAAAAATGTATTAAATAACAAGTGAGAACGCTATAGTCGAGTGCCTCGACTATTAGATACCCGTTACTCAGTTCAAATTATCAATTTGAATTCGGCGATCTCTTAGAGCTGGCAGCTTTACAGCACGAGCATCAGCACCAGCGCTTCTTTAGCGCAGGCAGCTTTTGTCCTGCACCAACAGCTGTGTTTATGTTTATGTTTTTGAGTGCAATGCTTACATACATACACAAATACATTGTTTGACTCAGACCTCCAATTTGGCTAACTTGATTTGATTTGCATAGTTCTTGGGATATAGTTCGGTATTGACAAATGAAAACCATCGCAATTTCCTTTAATAGAAATCCTTATTGAGAATTAACGTTGACTCTGTTAAGCACCTTGGCCAGCTGTTCCAAAGTCATCCGTTAGATGGCGCTATTGTTCCATGAAAGGCGGAAATGTAGGCGCTAGCCAGGCTTGAGCGTTTAACGGGTTTTTGTGCGTTAGAGTGGGCGTGGCAAACTTTTATTAGGCCAATCGATAGGTATTGACGAAACAAATACATATCAATACAAATTTTCATAATAGCATCAAAACTGAGAACACAGCTTGTGGCTTGTGGGCGTCAGAGTAACCAGTTTTTGGTACGATTTCCTCTCCTAAATATATTGGCAACGCCTCAAAACTCACTCGATTAACCCACATCGTCCACTGTAAATTTATAAATATTTTTGTGGAGGCCCTAGCCAACCCCTGAGCATATCCTGGCTGGGAAAACATCCTTACAAAATATGTAAAATAACTTCACTTAGTTACGTTATTTTTCAAAAGAAGGCAGATGTAATATGAACATAAGTACATACCTATAGCTAAGGATACACTGTACTTAACTTAGCTCGAATTATGATTGCCCAAATATGAGTTAGGCTAAGTCAGCATTGCCACGCTGACCACTTCCGCCATACATATATACTAGTAATATATATAGATATGAACAGCCGCTTCGCTGTTCTCGTTACCGGCAGCGCAGCTATGCGGCTTCAGACATAAGAATATATGTAAACAGGCTAAGCACCCAAAAATATAAATGTAAAAAATCATTGACAAAACTATACTCAAACAGCACAGACGTACACTGTATCTTACTTTCAAAGAAATTACTTCTTACTTTACTGCATTTTCTAATAAAAATTTTTTGTTAGCCATGGTGAAAGAGATACTCCCAGTTTGTGACGGTGCTGCTAACGACAAAGTAGCAATTTATGCATGTAGGAATCAGGAATAAACCAGAAGAGCAAGTGGGGAGAGACAGGGAGCGGTTGTCGGTTCTAATAAATTATACCGAGAACGAGAGAGAATCGATAGAGTAGAATCAAGAAGAGCCCGTCGGTGCCAAGATCTCAAGCGTCACGCATGCACAGAAGTTTTTAAGTTTGTTAACTCATTAAAGTTAAAACCACAATAATTTGTTAATCGGATACCAAATAATAATAATCAATAAACATTTTCATAATACATTACTTCTTAGTCTCAAGAGATGTTTGTGGAATTCCAGTGGCCACAATTTTGGGGGCTCAATCGGAGATATTTGGATCGATTACAAACTACAGTCATTAAACTGAGTAATGTGTTTTAAAACTTACTTAACTTTTGGCAATGCGGTGGTAGTACCAGTTTTTTAAAAAAAATTTGGAACGTAGTAGAAATTCAAAGAAATTACAAAGAAAAGGTACAATTGCAGAAATAAAACAGTTGTGAAATTCAATTTTGTGTGACGCAAAAGAATTTGCAGATAAACCGACCCAAAGACCACTGACGTGGGTAACGTCGTTAGGCTTGGTTGTGCAAGTCAACAAGCAAGAGGCAGGATTGTTGGCAGTGGTCATCTGGACAAGAGGCAAGGCGTGGAGCAGTTACGGTAGCAGGCAGAAGGATCGCAGAAGTTGTGCGTCAGGAGAGACGAGATTTTGTGAAAAATGTTAAGCCTATCCTTATGAACAACTTGTTTTTTATTTTTATCGCTCATTACTACTATGTTTTCATTTTATTTTATTTCTACCACTTTGTAAGGGCCTAAATATTTGTTATCTAATTTATGACCGGTTTCATTTCTCAATAAAACCTGGTCTCCTATCTCTAACTTAAAATCAATAGTGTTTTTGTCGTAATTAGATTTTTATCTTTTGTTTTTTTTTATCTAGCATAATTCTTGCTCTTTTGTTAGCATTTTCTAGTCTTAATTTTGCTTCCTTAGTATAGTCATCTATGTTATATAAAGGTTCTATTCTATCTGTTGAATTAAAAGATGTACTTAAATTTGGATGTTTGCTAAAAACTAATTCATAGGGGCAATAGTTGTGTGTCATAGAAGGTGTTGTATTGAAACAATAGACGAAGTATAGTAGCCATATGTTCCAATTTGTTTTATCAACGGATATATAGGATCGAATGTATTCGTTAAGTGTTCGGTGACTACGTTCTATTGTTCCTAATGTCTGGAGGTGGTGCGCTGTAGATGTTATGTTTTTTATACCATGGTATTTACATAAATCTTTAATAATTGAATTTTTATATTCAGTTCGAATGTCCGATATGAACGTCTTCATTGGACCGTAATTTAGAATACAATTTTCAAAAATAGCTTTAGCTACTGATTTTGCGCTTTTGTTTGGTATTGGTATGGCAATTAAATATTTCGTTAAGTCGCATATCAAAGTTACCGCGTATTCATTGCCCTGATCCGATTTTGGTAATTGATCTATCGTATCAACAATTACTCTGTCAAATGCCATAGTTGGAGTCTCTGTTAAAGTTAAGGGAGTTTTTTTGTGTTTAGTTATTTTGGATTTTTGGCATTTTGGACATGTCTTTACGTAGTTTGTTTGTCCCTAGACATGTTTTTTCAATAGAAATGTTGTCTTATTTTTGACAAGGTTTTGGCTATTCCGGTATGGCCGCCTTGTAGGGGATCCTCATGGTTTTCAGACAGTATAGCTCCTTTTTCTTTCTTATCTTTTACAAAGTATATGGTCACTGGTTTGAGTAGCGCTACTCTTAATTTTTTAAATATTTTATTGCCCATTTTTTTAAACGAATCAACTGAAATATTTTCAAAGATTTTTTCACACAGTGCCATTTTAAGTTGGCTGATTTTGTATATACCGGCTTCTTTTTCAAGCCTTTGGAAAAATTGACCTAAATCAAATGTACCGTTGGTATATAGATCGCTAACATTTATTCTTGCAATAATTTTTTTACCATGCTTAAAATATCATTTGAAATCATTTAAGGTCACTACTCTCTTTACTTCGTCGTTGTTAAGGACGTCGTATATTTTGGGCATAGAAGCTTTTTCAACACATTGCCTAGGCAGCTGTGCTTGATTTTTCCCTACGCAGGGTTTATTCTGTCTGTACTGATTTCTTGTAGTACCTTGTAAAATTTGCTTTTGTATGTTTTTTAGTTCTTTGATGGTTATTATAGATAACGCATCAGCAACGTAATTGTCCTTTCCCTTAAGATACTCAACTGTAAATTCGTATTCTTCCAAATCTAGTCTTATTCTTGTTAATTTAGAGTTTGGATTAACCATAGAAAAGAGAAATGTTAATGGTCTATGGCCTGTTTTAACTAGGAAATGTCGCCCATAAACGTAAGGTCTGAAATGGTTAATTGCCCAATGTATTGCTAGTCGTTCTTGTTCCGTTGTGCTTTTATTTGATTCTCCTTTAGTAAATGATCTCAATGCATCAGATACAGGAAGCTGTATGCCATTATGTTCTTGTGTAAGGACTGCTTCGCAAGCTTGCTTACTTGCGTCCGTGATTATGCAAAATTCTTTAGAAAAATCGGGGTATTGAAGTAGTGTTGGACTCATTAATTTTGTCTTTAAGTAATCAAAAGCACTTTGGCACTCTGGTGTCCATTCGAAATTAACACCTTTTTTGCATAATTTAGTTATGTGACGGGAATAATCTGCAAAGTTTTTAATGAATCGACGATAATAATTGCAAAATGCAATAAATCTGCGGGCGCTATCAGCGTCCGTGGGGACTGAGTATTTTTCAATGACTTCATTTTTTTTGTCATCTGGCATTATGCCTTGATCTGTACATTTGTGACCAAAAAAGGTCACTTCATGAAAAATGAGCATTTCTCTGGATGTAGTTTAGGATTATTTTTTCTGCAAAGATCAAAGACTTTTGTTAAGTTTTTCAACATATGATTTTCTGAACATCCTACAACTATTAGGTCGTCCATGTAGAGGAATGCCTGGGATGGCTCCAAACCGGAAAATGCAATTGTCATCATACGCTGAAAAAAGAATTTGGGGCTTTTTTAAACCATAAGGTAATCGAGTAAAACGATAAGAGCCATAGCTCGTTGAAAATGAAGTTATATTTCTGAACGATTCCCCTAATTCAATTTGGTGGAATCCGGACATAACATCTAAACAAGAGAAATACTTTGTTCGGCCCAATTGATCAAGTATGTCATCGATTCTAGGTAGTGGAAATTTGTCTGCTAAAAGTTTTTTATTAATTTGACGATAATCAATTACTAAACGCCATCTTTTCTCCTATTAGCCAGGTAATGATTTTTTTGGAACAAGTAACAGAGGGCTATTATATTCTGATACTGAGGGCTCTACTATTTTCTTTTTTATAAGTTTGTCCTTTTCCTTAGTTTTTTTCTCCTTGTGACATTGTGGACTTCTATAGTTTTTTATACATACGGGTTCATCATCTTTTACTCTTAATTTTTGCTTGTAGAAATTATTAGTAGATATCGATTCGGTTTCAAGACCGAATATGTCACTATATTTTGAACAAAGATTTGTTAAGACATTTTCAAATTGAGTCGGAAAATTTTGTTTTAGTTTATTGATGACTTTTTCGTTTCTATTTGTGTCATTTAAATGGACAATATTATAGTTGTCGATAGATTCGTGTTTAATGTTCTTAAGGTTTACTATTTTGTTCTCATTTGTAGTGTTTAAAATTCGGACGAATGTGGTTTGGAGATCTGAAATTGTATTTCCTATGAATATACCATCTTCAATTTCTTGATTTGGTATTAGGAGGGTTTTATTACTTTCGGTTAAATTTATTTTTCTTATTAGCGGAGCGGGCTGGTATAATTATTTCGTTAGTTTCTATATTATGAATTATTGGTATTTTTATCGGAAATTTTAAATTATAAGGTCTTAAAATGAAAAGGTCATTATATTGATTGAAGCCCAATATACAATTAAATTTCTTTATGGAGTCTATTCCAATTATTCCGTCTACCGGTATTGAAAAGTTATGGGGAACTATATGAAAGTTATGTGGTATTATATAATATAATTGCTTGTTCTTAATTCAATAAATGGTACTCCTATTGTGGTTATTGAGCCTTTGCCTATTCCGATATTTGTATAATATTTTGAAGTCCGTATCAATGAAGTTGTCGGAATTTTCTTTAATGAGAGAAATATCCGCTCCAGTGTCTATCAAAAAGGTGAGTGATTTTGTGTAAGTTCAAGTTTTACTTTTACGAATATATTTAAATTAAGAGTAATAGAGTGAACCTTGTTGTTTTTTATTGTTGACTTCTTAACGGAGCTTCCTCGTTTACCTAGTTAGTTTGAGCCATTCTTACAGTGTTATTTCTGCCATTTTGATTGGTGTAGTTTGTGTTGTTGCCTCCATTACCGCGATTTTGACCCCGATAGTTTCCTCGGCCTCGGATATTGTAACTATTGTCAAAATGATTATAGTTATTATAATTATTTTGGTAATATCCTCGGCCATAGCCTCTTCCTCTATAGTTTCCTCTATAGTTATTACCACGGAAGTAATTATTTTTATTTATATAAAATATGTTGTTTGAATTTCCTGACATTTCCGTGCTGCAACGAATATATTTTGTAACAGCTTCATTCATTGTTTTGAGTGTGCCAGCTTTCAGAATGGTTTTTAATTTTACATTTTCACAATTTTTTATCATTGTAGAAATGGCTTCTTTTGTGCTAAACGTGTCTGCATGTTCGGCACTTAATCCTTCGTCAATGTAAGAAGCTTCCAATAGTTTCCGTAGATTGTCTAATTCAGTTGTAAATTGCGTAGCTGTTTTTCCCTTTTGGTGTATGTTTAATAATTTTGCTTTTACAACGTCAGAAGAATCGCCCACTATAGTGGCCTGGAGTTTACTGATTATGTTATTAATAGTTGTTTCATTTTGCACTTTGTACAATGTTGAGCCAACTATTTTGGATTTGATTACCTCAACAGCTATGTTTTCGAATGGTCCCTTGGTAAGATTGACCAATTTCAATGCTGTTAAGAATCTTTGCAAGTGGATTTTTTTTCCATCGAACTCTGGAATTGCCGAGCTTATTTCCTTCATGTATGCTCTATTGGCAATCGAGTCGTCCGTCATATGGATTATATTATTTCCCAAATTTTCGTATGATATATTTTCTTCGGAGTCCGAATTTTCCTGATTTGACAGTTCGGTCAGCGTTAATACCGCTGGAATAGTCAGGTTGTGTATGTCCTCGGTTTTTGGGAATTCGGTTTATTTGTTTGTTTCGACTAAATCTTCCGTATCGGAATCTTTATCTTCTATTTCTTCTGATTTCAATTCCTCCTCAAATGTCAATGTTGTATTAAGGATAGATGGAATTAAAATGTCTAACTTATATTTTTGTTTTATATTTTTAAGATTGTTTTTAAATTTAGATAATAATTTTGAGATATCTGTCCAGTGTTTGCTGGATAATATATCTCTGTGTTCGTAGATTATAAGAGGTGCTTTATTAAAGCTGTATACTAGAACTTTAGCGTGTTTTTGTATGGTTGTTCCCTTAACATTTCGGTTTTGCGAAAGACATTTATATGACTTGTCGAAATTTGTTCTTATTTTAATTTATCAGAAATAGTTTTCCAATCCATTAGGATTTATTTCATAATAATTTTAAAGATTATTATATTGCCAAGCAATGCATTTTTGTTAGTGACGGAAAAACCTTACAGTTTTCTATTGATGATAATACTATAGCTTTTTGCGTATTATTACAATGTATTAATGGGGAATTACTTAGATTGAATTTGTCATATATTCAATTTCTAGTTAATACACTGGGATGGGGTTCCGGAGTGTTTCGACGATAGATCTTACTCTATAATCGAGCATGGGTTCCCTTTCCCGTGTTTTTTCTATGCATCTGTTTGTATCCCTAATAAAGAACAGATTTTTAAATTAAAAAAAAAATGTTTGCTTTTATTTTATTTTTTTTTTACTAGTCTTTTTGGAGCTTTGTGTGTTTGCACAGTATGGTGAGAATAAAGGGCCTAGGCAGTCTGCCGGGCATTCGTGTTTAAGTACTGGCAAAAAATGATCTTTCGGAGGAGATTTTTTGTCAACAGTTTCCCCGATGATTTCAATATTTTCGTAACATTGTTCGGGTTCTTGAGTTTTCTGTATCTTAGTGCTTACAAATTTTTTAGGGAGTCTAGCTCTGCGTGAAGTTCACATGCTTGTTCCCATGATGGATTATCACTGGCTGCTAATTCATTTCGAATGGCGGCTATTCTTTTAAATCCTTTTTTCTTAATCCTCCTTTCCTTTTATTATTTTTAGTTTTTCGGTCCATCCTTGTTAGGTAGGCAATATATTTAAATGTAGGTCTTTTATAGAAAGATGCAAAAAGAAATGGGTGTTTACCCAATTGGAGACAAAAAAAAAAAGATAAGTGATTTTAAACCTTTTCCAAGTCGTTAGCTCTGCTTATATAACGTTTTTTAATTATTTTATTATGTTTAACGTATAATGTGAGCACGAATTGAGCAACGCTGCTAATTGTCAGGATCAAAAATAGTATCCACATTGACTTAATAGCATCCGTATGATCAACTATTTGAACATTATTATCAACATTAGCTTTATTTCCCGTAGACTGGGTGTCGTCTGAACCTAACCAACCCATTATAATTTTTTAATTTTGCATGGGGTGGGAAAAGTATAATAGGAGACAATATTAAATTTGTAATTAATTAAAAAAAATTATGTTAATGAGTATAGTTTTTTTTAATTCTTATATTCTGGTTACTTATTTTACATTTTTTTTTTATATATGTTGGTTTTGTATCGACCTGTTAAACAATAATTGTAGTGTTATTGAATTACTCGAGGTCATACGTTGGTTATATTTTAATTTCTTTTATAACACAACGTTTTTATTCCACTTAACTTTCATCACACTTACACTCCCTGGGGAGTGAACCCGACTATGATAGGACTAGCTAGTTTCGTCTGCACGTCACCTCAGACTCATCAGCTATCTACGGGGATGGAAGCAGAGCGTCAGAAACTCCCCAATGTTACGATCAGAGAAGCTTTTGGCAATTGTTAGTTGCTAAAGTTCATTGGTTTTAACATAGGTGGAGTTCTGTCGTTAAAGCTTCTATCAGTGTGTGAAGGTTTTCAGTGTTTTGTCTGTTGAAAAACGTTCGGTTTTTTCGATATGCAGACTGGTAAATACAACAAATAGTTGAATTTGTTTTTAATTGCTGAATTTTTGGGCGAGTGGATCCCTTTTGTTTATGTTGGTTTTGTATCGACCTGTTAAACAATAATTGTAGTGTTATTGAATTACTCGAGGTCATACGTTGGTTATATTTTAATTTCTTTTATAACACAACGTTTTTATTCCACTTAACTTTCATCACACTTACACTCCCTGGGGAGTGAACCCGACTATGATAGGACTAGCTAGTTTCGTCTGCACGTCACCTCAGACTCATCAGCTATCTACGGGGATGGAAGCAGAGCGTCAGAAACTCCCCAATGTTACGATCAGAGAAGCTTTCGGCAATTGTTAGTTGCCAAAGTTCATTGGTTTTAACATAGGTGGAGTTCTGTCGTTAAAGCTTCTATCAGTTTGTGAAGGTTTTCAGTGTTTTGTCTGTTGAAAAACCTTCGGTTTTTTCGATATGCAGACTGGTAAATACAACAAATAGTTGAAGATTGTTTTTAATTGCTGAATTTTTGGGCGAGTGGATCCCTTTTGTTTATGTTGGTTTTGTATCGACCTGTTAAACAATAATTGTAGTGTTATTGAATTACTCGAGGTCATACGTTGGTTATATTTTAATTTCTTTTATAACACAACGTTTTTATTCCACTTAACTTTCATCACACTTACACTCCCTGGGGAGTGAACCCGACTATGATAGGACTAGCTAGTTTCATCTGCACGTCACCTCAGACTCATCAGCTATCTACGGGGATGGAAGCAGAGCGTCAGAAACTCCCCAATGTTACGATCAGAGAAGCTTTTGGCAATTGTTAGTTGCCAAAGTTCATTGGTTTTAACATAGGTGGAGTTCTGTCGTTAAAGCTTCTATCAGTGTGTGAAGGTTTTCAGTGTTTTGTCTGTTGAAAAACCTTCGGTTTTTCGATATGCAGACTGGTAAATACAACAAATAGTTGAAGATTGTTTTTAATTGCTGAATTTTTGGGCGAGTGGATCCCTTTTTGTTTATGTTGGTTTTGTATCGACCTGTTAAACAATAATTGTAGTGTTATCGAATTACTCGAGGTCATACGTTGGTTATATTTTAATTTCTTTTATAACACAACGTTTTTATTCCACTTAACTTTCATCACACTCTGCTTCCATCCCCGTAGATAGCTGATGAGTCTGAGGTGACGTGCAGACGAAACTAGCTAGTCCTATCATAGTCGGGTTCACTCCCCAGGGAGTGTAAGTGTGATGAAAGTTAAGTGGAATAAAAACGTTGTGTTATAAAAGAAATTAAAATATAACCAACGTATGACCTCGAGTAATTCAATAACACTACAATTATTGTTTAACAGGTCGATACAAAACCAACATAAACAAAAGGGATCCTCTCGCTCAAAAATTCAGCAATTAAAAACAATCTTCAACTATTTGTTGTATTTACCAGTCTGCATATAAACAAAAGGGATCCTCTCGCTCAAAAATTCAGCAATTAAAAACAATCTTCAACTATTTGTTGTATTTACCAGTCTGCATATCGAAAAAACCGAAGGTTTTTCAACAGACAAAACACTGAAAACCTTCACACACTGATAGAAGCTTTAACGACAGAACTCCACCTATGTTAAAACCAATGAACTTTTGCAACTAACAATTGCCAAAAGCTTCTCTGATCGTAACACTGGGGAGTTTCTGACGCTCTGCTTCCATCCCCGTAGATAGCTGATGAGTCTGAGGTGACGTGCAGACGAAACTAGCTAGTCCTATCATAGTCGGGTTCACTCCCCAGGGAGTGTAAGTGTGATGAAAGTTAAGTGGAATAAAAACGTTGTGTTATAAAAGAAATTAAAATATAACCAACGTATGACCTCGAGTAATTCAATAACACTACAATTATTGTTTAACAGGTCGATACAAAACCAACATAAACAAAAGGGATCCACTCGCTCAAAAATTCAGCAATTAAAAACAATCTTCAACTATTTGTTGTATTTACCAGTCTGCATATCGAAAAAACCGAAGGTTTTTCAACAGACAAAACACTGAAAACCTTCACACACTGATAGAAGCTTTAACGACAGAACTCCACCTATGGTAAAACCAATGAACTTTGGCAACTAACAATTGCCAAAAGCTTCTCTGATCGTAACATTGGGGAGTTTCTGACGCTCTGCTTCCATCCCCGTAGATAGCTGATGAGTCTGAGGTGACGTGCAGACGAAACTAGCTAGTCCTATCATAGTCGGGTTCACTCCCCAGGGAGTGTAAGTGTGATGAAAGTTAAGTGGAATAAATCGTTGTGTTATAGAAGAAATTAAAATATAACCAACGTATGACCTCGAGTAATTCAATAACACTACAATTTTTGTTTAACAGGTCGATACAAAACCAACATAAACAAAAGGGATCCTCTCGCTCAAAAATTCAGCAATTAAAAACAATCTTCAACTATTTGTTGTATTTACCAGTCTGCATATAAACAAAAGGGATCCTCTCGCTCAAAAATTCAGCAATTAAAAACAATCTTCAACTATTTGTTGTATTTACCAGTCTGCATATCGAAAAAACCGAGGGTTTTTCAACAGACAAAACACTGAAAACTTTCACACACTGATAGAAGCTTTAACGACAGAACTCCACCTATGTTAAAACCAATGAACTTTTGCAACTAACAATTGCCAAAAGCTTCTCTGATCGTAACACTGGGGAGTTTCTGACGCTCTGCTTCCATCCCCGTAGATAGCTGATGAGTCTGAGGTGACGTGCAGACGAAACTAGCTAGTCCTATCATAGTCGGGTTCACTCCCCAGGGAGTGTAAGTGTGATGAAAGTTAAGTGGAATAAAAACGTTGTGTTATAAAAGAAATTAAAATATAACCAACGTATGACCTCGAGTAATTCAATAACACTACAATTATTGTTTAACAGGTCGATACAAAACCAACATAAACAAAAGGGATCCACTCGCCCAAAAATTCAGCAATTAAAAACAATCTTCAACTATTTGTTGTATTTACCAGTCTGCATATCGAAAAAACCGAAGGTTTTTCAACAGACAAAACACTGAAAACCTTCACACACTGATAGAAGCTTTAACGACAGAACTCCACCTATGGTAAAACCAATGAACTTTGGCAACTAACAATTGCCAAAAGCTTCTCTGATCGTAACATTGGGGAGTTTCTGACGCTCTGCTTCCATCCCCGTAGATAGCTGATGAGTCTGAGGTGACGTGCAGACGAAACTAGCTAGTCCTATCATAGTCGGGTTCACTCCCCAGGGAGTGTAAGTGTGATGAAAGTTAAGTGGAATAAAAACGTTGTGTTATAAAAGAAATTAAAATATAACCAACGTATGACCTCGAGTAATTCAATAACACTACAATTATTGTTTAACAGGTCGATACAAAACCAACATAAACAAAAGGGATCCACTCGCCCAAAAATTCAGCAATTAAAAACAATCTTCAACTATTTGTTGTATTTACCAGTCTGCATATCGAAAAAACCGAAGGTTTTTCAACAGACAAAACACTGAAAACCTTCACACACTGATAGAAGCTTTAACGACAGAACTCCACCTATGTTAAAACCAATGAACTTTGGCAACTAACAATTGCCAAAAGCTTCTCTGATCGTAACATTGGGGAGTTTCTGACGCTCTGCTTCCATCCCCGTAGATAGCTGATGAGTCTGAGGTGACGTGCAGACGAAACTAGCTAGTCCTATCATAGTCGGGTTCACTCCCAGGGAGTGTAAGTGTGATGAAAGTTAAGTGGAATAAAAACGTTGTGTTATAAAAGAAATTAAAATATAACCAACGTATGACCTCGAGTAATTCAATAACACTACAATTATTGTTTAACAGGTCGATACAAAACCAACATAAACAAAAGGGATCCACTCGCCCAAAAATTCAGCAATTAAAAACAATCTTCAACTATTTGTTGTATTTACCAGTCTGCATATCGAAAAAACCGAAGGTTTTTCAACAGACAAAACACTGAAAACCTTCACACACTGATAGAAGCTTTAACGACAGAACTCCACCTATGTTAAAACCAATGAACTTTGGCAACTAACAATTGCCAAAAGCTTCTCTGATCGTAACATTGGGGAGTTTCTGACGCTCTGCTTCCATCCCCGTAGATAGCTGATGAGTCTGAGGTGACGTGCAGACGAAACTAGCTAGTCCTATCATAGTCGGGTTCACTCCCCAGGGAGTGTAAGTGTGATGAAAGTTAAGTGGAATAAAAACGTTGTGTTGTAAAAGAAATTAAAATATAACCAACGTATGACCTCGAGTAATTCAATAACACTACAATTATTGTTTAACAGGTCGATACAAAACCAACATAAACAAAAGGGATCCACTCGCCCAAAAATTCAGCAATTAAAAACAATCTTCAACTATTTGTTGTATTTACCAGTCTGCATATCGAAAAAACCGAATGTTTTTCAACAGACAAAACACTGAAAACCTTCACACACTGATAGAAGCTTTAACGACAGAACTCCACCTATGTTAAAACCAATGAACTTTGGCAACTAACAATTGCCAAAAGCTTCTCTGATCGTAACATTGGGGAGTTTCTGACGCTCTGCTTCCATCCCCGTAGATAGCTGATGAGTCTGAGGTGACGTGCAGACGAAACTAGCTAGTCCTATCATAGTCGGGTTCACTCCCCAGGGAGTGTAAGTGTGATGAAAGTTAAGTGGAATAAAAACGTTGTGTTATAAAAGAAATTAAAATATAACCAACGTATGACCTCGAGTAATTCAATAACACTACAATTTTTTTTTTATATTAAAAATTTTTTTTTTTTTTAATATTAATTTTTAAATATATATTCGCATTTAATATTTAATATATTTACTACTTTTTTTACAAAATTCCCTGCCTATTAATTATCTTTTTGGGCCATCTTCTTTTAAAGCTCAAAATAACACAAATATTTTAAAAATAAAATTGGTTGTACGTTATTATATTATTTTCCATTTTTTTATTATTGTTTTAAATTATTTTTCCTGCCTCTCAAAAAATGTTCTAATTTGGGCCCTTTTCTTGTACAGCTTAAACGTACAATTTTATAATATATTTATATATACTAAAAAAAATTGTTCTTCTGCATCCTTGTCCTTCGTATCTTCTCGTCTTCAAGGTCCTGGGACTTTTTGACTCGGGCGGTACCGGTGCTGGTAATCGCACAGGCTATTTCTTTTTTTTTGATGTTCCGGGCCCTTTGGACTCGGGCGGTACCGATGCTGGTCCTCGCACAGGCTATTTATTTTTGTTTTTGATGATTTGAATTATTATTTTTTTTTTTGATATTCCTGGCCCTTTGGACTCAAGCTATTTTATTTGATGTGTCGCAGGATAAACCCTTCTTTTTAGGCCGTTTTCCTTTAATCAGGGTGTTTTGTTTTCTCAACTTTATAGTTTTTCGAGATATCTTATCATAATCGTTTCAACATAGTTTTTATAACTTTTTGTGTACCATATATATTATTCCGTTTCATAATCTTGACATACATAACCATTTTTTTCAATTTTTGTTGATGATTTTTTTTCTTTTTTTTTAGTAATAGTGTTTTTATTTGTAATAATAATTTTTTGGTTGTTTATTTTTCATCACTTTTTAACAGTGTTTTTTTTTTGTTTAATATAAATCCATGTCACGGTCGACATGTTAAGAGGAGGATTTATGGTTCACAGTTTTTAGTCATAATGAAAAACGCACTGGTTTGATTTAAAACAAGAGAGATTAGATACCCGTTACTCAGCTAAACAACTTAATATAAATATTGTATGTTTTTCGCCGCTCGAATTAGCTCCCGATTTTTATGTTAAAATCGGTACCCAGGGAACACCTCCAATTTGGCTAACTTGATTTGATTTGCATAGTTCTTGGGATATAGTTCGGTATTGACAAATGAAAGCCATCGCAATTTCCTTTAATATAAATCCTTATCGAGAATTAACGTTGACTCTGTTGAGCACCTTGGCCAGCTGTTCCAAAGTCATCCGTTAGATGGCGCTATTGTATACGCCATATAAGGCGGAAATGTAGGCGCTAGCCAGGCTTAAGCGTTTAATGGGTTTTTGGGCGTTAGAGTGGGCGTGGCAAACTTTTATTTGGCGAATCGATAGGTATTGACGAAACAAATACATATCAAAAAAAATTTTCATAATAGCATCAAAACTGTGGCCACAGCTTTTTGCTTGTGGGCGTCAGAGGGGGCGTGGCACCATTTTGAAACAAACTTGCGCTGCGTAGGAACTCCTAAAATCTACATGCAAAATGCCAATCTTCTAGCTTTTATAGTTTCCGAGATCTCAGCGTTCATACGGACAAACAGACGGACAGACGGACAGACAGACAGACGGACATGGCTAGATCGACTCGGCTAGTGATCCTGAACAAGAATGTATATACTTTTTAGGGTCGGAAACGCTTCCTTCTACCTGTTACATACTTTTGCACGAATACAATATACCCTTTTACTCTACGAGTAACGGGTATAAATATTAATATGTTTATTCTGTACTCTTTTGGTTTGCCGTCGTCTGTAGACTGCCGGCCAATATTTTTTTCTTCGCTTAGCTCTATGTTGCGCAGTCGGCGCTGTCGGTCAAGCCGGCAGCGACGCAACCGCCTTCCATATTAACTTATGTTTATCTCTGAGAGCGGTGCCCAGAGAAAGGGAATGGAATGTTATGTGCATACATGGGTATATTTGTTGCAGTCGCCAAGCTGTGGGAATAAGCTAGCGCGACTTATCACTCGCTGATGGCGTGTGTGGTCAAATTACGTTTGCACTTGAAGAGTGCTGATCCTGCAGAATTGGATAACATTGTTGCCGATGGTACAGTGTGTACTCTGTATGTATGCACACTACAGTACGTACTACATCTGCCTCTTTTTAAAAAATAACTTAATAAAATAAAGTTTTAAAAATGTTTTAATTATTTTTTTTTTTTTGGGTTCTTATATATTATATGTGTATGATATATATATGTAGGAGGTATTGGGTCAGGTTTCTCGGCCATTATAAATTAGGATTTATTTCAGTACACAGCGCAGCGAGTCGCAATGATTTTTTAACACTCAATAGTTTTTCGTCTGTTCTCTCGGAGGGGTTAACTGAAACTGCACCGCTCTCCTTTGCTCATCTTCCTCTTCATCATTGCGCCACGCTCAGCAGGGATTCCCCACCACGCTCTCACACTAAATCTCCCTCTTTCTGCAATCTTATTTGAACTGCATTTATTCTGCATAATTTATACACTGAGAAACTTACAAATGATAATTAAATCTAATATTTCAATATAATCTCCCACACGCCTTCCTGACTATAACACGACCTTGTATTGGTTAATACAATGTATGGCATTCATTGCTCAAAATCTTTCAGTTAAAATTTGCTAACATTTCTATAATTCTCAGATAGTTAGTATGACGGGATAATTAAATTACATTCTTTGTTTATTAGAGTATAAGCTCTCTTCCGTACAAGCACATCAATTAATTTCATCAGACATTAACTTGGCAGGATAATCCTTTAACATATCATTATGGAGTACAAGCTCTCTTCCGCCCAAGCTCAATCGTCTGGATATCAATTCACTGATCATCAAAGGTTAGGTTAGCAGGCTAATCACATACAAATTAGAATACAACGCTCTCTTCTGCATAAACTCAACCATTTGGATACCACTTCGCTTATACCACAGTATCGGACTCTTGCCGCACATTCGCGACGCTACGCACCACTGTGCCACTTGACACGATTACAATGCGTACGCCTTTTTCGACGTCGCCAAGCTCTTCCATCAACTTCCATCAACAAGTCTCTCGCTCATCAGGTAGGCTATCATGTGGATACTTATGCATTCGCAAGTTAATGACTTTAACATATAACGATCACCATCAAGCATTTGAACTATAACAAATGATCCTTTCAATTTAGGGTCTAATTTCGTTTGGTGTCGTTCTTCGCTCTTGAATTACACATGATCGCCTATCTTATATTTAACGACTTTGGCATGCTTTTTATCAACGCATGCCTTATCATACTTCGCATTCTTATCAATATTCTCTTTAGCCTTTTCTCTATCGCTCTCCAGATCTTCTCGCATCTCTTCATTGATGGTCAACATTCCCATGGGTCTTGTCTCTTTCCCTATCAACAATTCTAGCGGACTATGCTGAGTCACCCGATTAGTAGTGCAGTTTATCCTGCCACGAACGTTCGCTAGTCTCCACCGCCGTTAACATCCCCTTAAGTACACTCAGGACACGCTCTACTTGTCCTACTCTACTCTGCTAGCACCTTTTGCTATCACATGTTAGTTAATACTTTTCGTGGAGCAAAACTTGCGAAATTCACTACTCGTAAAGCATTTTCCCTGATCCGCTATAGTTCTGCTAGGGACGCCAAATATCGATATGGTGGACTTCACTGACTGTATGCAATTTACAGAGTCTAAATTCCAAGTATGGTACAGATAGACGAATTTTGTAAATGCGTCAATTTGTACTATAATGTACTCCTTTTCATCCTTCTTTTATCGATGTGTATAGTATGCCATTGTATCTCTACTTTGGGTGTGGGGTGTAACCCTTCTTGTTTTTTGCCTGACGCTGATTTCGACAATTTACATGTCACACAATTTTCTACAAACTTCCTGACATATTTCGTCATGCCCTCAAGCCAATACTGCTCGAATACCTTATCTAATGTCTTTTGCCAACCTAAGTGCATTATGGTCTCGTGAGTATGGTTGATAACAGACCATCTAAATGCCCACGGAATAATAGGCAAACATCGTGTCTTGCCATTCCTTTGAACGATACGATGCAACAAACTCTTTCTAACCTCATAAGTGTTCGCCAGCTCTTTTCGCATTTCGTCACTATTTAGATCGGTTATGATTTTCGATATATTTTCATCGCGCTGCTGTTCGGATACTGACCAGTTGGGAGTTATAGTTGTCAGTTATATAGTCAACTCGTACTTCCACAACTTTGCTTGTATTTGTCTGCGCTACTACAGTTGCAGGATTTCACCATCGATGCACTCGCGGGGTCAATATCGCTTTATTTCGACTCGCCTTGATGGAATTACAATCAACAGTACAGTAAACTTTCTACCACCAAATAATGGCGAAAGTGTTTGATAGCATTAAACATAGCCAATGTTTCGAGTTCATATGAGTAGTAATTTTAATCGAATTGTTTCGTTACAATTTTATTTTGGTGGCTTGTTGGCTTGTTGGCTTGGGCACCGTCGCGACGTCAGCGTACCGCTGGCAGAGCGGTTGCAGAAATATCCAAGCCGACACCAACGGTTTTGGATGTCTGACCTAATGTGTTTCTACACTCCAGATGCTAGCACTGCACTTATGCCTGGGCTCGGCGAAGGGTAGGGGTAGCGGCGGCTATAGCTGAGGCAGCTAGTCGACGCTCGGTGTTCTTCCGTTATTGCGCTGTTGCCGATGTAATTCGATCGCTGACGTTCCGTCGCTGTCGCTGTCGTTCTGACTTTGTTGACATTCGGTCGCCGGATCGCTGTGGCTGCATCGCTGTCGTCGTTGGCGTTTGCTCGCTGGGTTGCTGTTGCTGGTCTCATAACTCAGCGGCGTTATTGCAGCCACTTGGAATTTTAGCCACTTGAATATTGTTGCCGTTAACGACTGAGTGGGGTGAAGGGAATGGGTTCCAGTTTGTGGGTGGCCGAGAGGGGTGAATAGAATGGTGCGGTGTTCGGTGTCGTAGGGCTCGAGAAGGGTAAGGAGAAGAGTCAGTTGGCTGGTGTTAACTTATATATATGTAGGAGGTATTGGGTCAGGTTTCTCGGCCATTATAAATTGGGATTTATTTCAGTACACAGCACAGCGAGTCGCAATGATTTTTTAACACTCAATAGTTTTTCGTCTGTTCTCTCGGAAGGGTTAACTCAAACTGCCCCGCTCTCCTTTGCTCATCTTCCTCTTCATCATTGCGCCACGCTCAGCAGGGATTCCCCACCACGCTCTCACACTAAATCTCTCTCTTTCTGCAATCTTATTTGAACTGCATTTATTCTGCATAATTTATACACTGAGAAACTTACAAATGATAATTAAAACAAATATTTCAATATAATCTCCCACACGGCCTTCCTGACTATAACGCGACCTTGTATTCTCAGATAGTTAGTATGACGGGATAATTCATTTACATTCTTTGTTTACTAGAGTATAAGGTCTCTTCCGCACAAACACATCAATTAATTTCATCAGACATTAACTTGGCAGGATAATCCTTTAACATATCATTATGGAGTACAAGCTCTCTTCCGCCCAAGCTCAATCGTCTGGATATCAATTCACTGATCATCAAAGGTTAGGTTAGCAGGCTAATCACATACAAATTAGAATACAACGCTCTCTTCTGCATAAACTCAACCATTTGGATACCACTTCGCTTATACCACAGTATCGGACTCTTGCCGCACATTCGCGACGCTACGCACCACTGTGCCACTTGACACGATTACAATGCGTACGCCTTTTTCGACGTCGCCAAGCTCTTCCATCAACTTCTATCAACAAGTCTCTCGCTCATCAGGTAGGCTATCATGTGGATACTTATGCATTCGCAAGTTAATGACTTTAACATATAACGATCACCATCAAGCATTTGAACTATAACAAATGATCCTTTAAATTTAGGGTCTAATTTCGTTTGGTGTCGTTCTTCGCTCTTGAATTACACATGATCGCCTATCTTATATTTAACGATTTTGGCATGCTTTTTATCAACGCATGCCTTATCATACTTCGCATTCTTATCAATATTCTCTTTGGCCTTTTCTCTAGCGCTCTCCAGATCTACTCGCACCTCTTCATTGATGGTCAACATTCTCATGGGTCTTGTCTCGTTCCCTATCAACAATTCTAGCGGACTATGTTGAGTCACCCGATTAGTAGTGCAGTTTATGGCCAATTGAATTTCGTCCAATACCTCCTGCCACGAACGTTCGCTAGTCTCCACCGCCGTTAACATCCCCTTAAGCTCACTCATGACACGCTCTACTTGTCCTACTCTACTCTTCTAGCACCTGTTGCTATCACATGTTAGTTATTACTATTCGTGGAGCAAAACTTGCGAAATTCACTACTCGTAAAGCATTTTCCCTGATCCGCTATAATTCTGCTAGGGACGTCAAATATCTATATGGCGGACTTCACTGACAGTATGCAATTTACAGAGTCTAAATTCCAAGTATGGTACAGATAGACGAATTTTGTGAATGCGTCAATTTGTACTATAATGTACTCCTTTTCATCCTTCTTACAAGTCAATTTCCCACTTTTATCGATGTGTATAGTATGCCATTGTATCTCAACTTTGGGTGTGGGGTGTAACCCTTCTTGTTTTTTGCATGACGCTGATTTCGACAATTTACATGTCACACAATTTTCGACAAATTTCTTGACATATTTTCGCCCTCAAGCCAATACTGCTCGAATACCTTATCTAATGTCTTTTGCCAACCTAAGTGCATTATGGTCTCGTGAGTATGGTTGATAACAGACCATCTAAATGCCCACGGAATAATAGGCAAACATCGTGTCTTGCCATTCCTTTGAACGATACGATGCAACAAACTTTTTCTAACCTCATACGTGTTCTCTTTTTGCATTTCATCACTATTTAAATCGGTTATGATTTTCGATATATTTTCATCGCGCTGCTGTTCGGATACTGACCAGTTGGGAGTTATAGTTGCCAAGTCAACTCGTACTTCCACAACTTTGCTTGTATGTGTCTGCGGTACTACAGTGGCAGGATTTCACCATCGATGCACTCGCGGGGTCAATACCGCTTTATTTCGACTCGCCTTGATGGAATTACAATCTAAGGTACAGTAAACTTTCTACCACCAAATAATGGCGAAAGTGTTTGATAGCATTAAACACAGCCAATGCTTCGAGTTCATATGAGTAGTATTTGGATTCCGCTAACGTAGTGCATTTACTGTAATATTTAACTACCCTACGTTTGCCTTCTACCTTATGTATCAACATAGCGCCATACCAGTTACAATTAAAAGTGCTACAACAATAGCAAAAGCAATATTTGAATCTTTTATTCTCAAGTACGGTCCAATAAAAACGATCATTTCCGACATGGGAACGGAATATAGGAATTTAATTATAAATGATTTATGCAAATATTTAAAAATATAAAATATAACATCAACTGCACATCATCACCAGACAGTCGTAGAAGATAATGTTTTGTTATATCCAAATTTATCAACCTGAGGACAGGTTGGGGGAGTGACAAATCCATAGCACCACACAACTTTAAGATACCTTCAGAGAAATCGAAACCTAATTGTCAACAAGCCCATGGAAAATGTCCATGTTATTAAAAACTTCAGAATATAGACTAAACAATTAGAATGAGTCGCTGTTCTGACTATCGGTCCATTCCCACGATTCAGGATACTCAGATTTCGGGACCGAAATCATAAAAAAGATGAAAACAAAGAAGCTCCAAAGTTACGAAAGTCACTCAAAAACACTAAAGCTACTCATTAAAAAGCTCCAAAGCTCAGAATCGAAAATTGATCGTAATTAAAGTAGGCGTTGAGGACAGAGTTTAGTTTGAGACTTGTAACTATCAGGTCGGTGTTCTTCCAAATATAAAATGAAATTGAAATTGAAATTAATCAAACCGAATTAAACTAAAATAAAGTTTTTTTAAGCAAACTTACGGTACGAATATTTAATTATATATAAAAAACAAAAATTTGCAATATAACTTTAAAATTAAAATAAGCTACATTTTATTAAAACCAATAAAAAAATAATAATATACATACAATATTCCAATTTTTTCATTTTGACCATAATTAGATATAAAATATATGAAATAACTTCACTTAGTTACGTTATTTTCAAAAGAAGGGAGATGTAATATGCACATAAGTAGATACATATAGCTAAGGGTACACTGTACTTAAGTTAGCGTGAATTATGATTGCACAAATATGAGTTAGGCTAAGTCAGCATTCCCACGCATTCATACTTCGCATTCTTATCAATATTCTCTTTTGCCTTTTCTCTAGCGCTCTCCAGATCTACTCGCACCTCTTCATTGATGGTCAACATTCCCATGGGTCTTGTCTCGTTGCCTATCAACAATTCTAGCGGACTATGTTGAGTCACCCGATTAGTAGTGCAGTTTATGGCCAATTGAATTTCGTCCAATACCTCCTGCCACGAACGTTCGCTAGTCTCCACCGCCGTTAACATCCCCTTAAGCTCACTCATGACACGCTCTACTTGTCCTACTCTACTCTTCTAGCACCTGTTGCTATCACATGTTAGTTATTACTATTCGTGGAGCAAAACTTGCGAAATTCACTACTCGTAAAGCATTTTCCCTGATCCGCTATAATTCTGCTAGGGACGTCAAATATCTATATGGCGGACTTCACTGACAGTATGCAATTTACAGAGTCTAAATTCCAAGTATGGTACAGATAGACGAATTTTGTGAATGCGTCAATTTGTACTATAATGTACTCCTTTTCATCCTTCTTACAAGTCAATTTCCCACTTTTATCGATGTGTATAGTATGCCATTGTATCTCAACTTTGGGTGTGGGGTGTAACCCTTCTTGTTTTTTGCATGACGCTGATTTCGACAATTTACATGTCACACAATTTTCGACAAATTTCTTGACATATTTTCTCCCTCAAGCCAATACTGCTCGAATACCTTATCTAATGTCTTTTGCCAACCTAAGTGCATTATGGTCTCGTGAGTATGGTTGATAACAGACCATCTAAATGCCCACGGAATAATAGGCAAACATCGTGTCTTGCCATTCCTTTGAACGATACGATGCAACAAACTTTTTCTAACCTCATACGTGTTCTCTTTTTGCATTTCATCACTATTTAAATCGGTTATGATTTTCGATATATTTTCAACGCGCTGCTGTTCGGATACTGACCAGTTGGGAGTTATAGTTGCCAAGTCAACTCGTACTTCCACAACTTTGCTTGTATGTGTCTGCGCTACTACAGTGGCAGGATTTCACCATCGATGCACTCGCGGGGTCAATACCGCTTTATTTCGACTCGCCTTGATGGAATTACAATCTAAGGTACAGTAAACTTTTTACCACCAAATAATGGCGAAAGTGTTTGATAGCATTAAACACAGCCAATGCTTCGAGTTCATATGAGTAGTATTTGGATTCCGCTAACGTAGTGCATTTACTGTAATATTTAACTACCCTACGTTTGCCTTCTACCTTATGTATCAACATAGCGCCATACCAGTTACAATTAAAAGTGCTACAACAATAGCAAAAGCAATATTTGAATCTTTTATTCTCAAGTACGGTCCAATAAAAACGATCATTTCCGACATGGGAACGGAATATAGGAATTTAATTATAAATGATTTATGCAAATATTTAAAAATATAAAATATAACATCAACTGCACATCATCACCAGACAGTCGTAGAAGATAATGTTTTGTTATATCCAAATTTATCAACCTGAGGACAGGTTGGGGGAGTGACAAATCCATAGCACCACACAACTTTAAGATACCTTCAGAGAAATCGAAACCTAATTGTCAACAAGCCCATGGAAAATGTCCATGTTATTAAAAACTTCAGAATATAGACTAAACAATTAGAATGAGTCGCTGTTCTGACTATCGGTCCATTCCCACGATTCAGGATACTCAGATTTCGGGACCGAAATCATAAAAAAGATGAAAACAAAGAAGCTCCAAAGTTACGAAAGTCACTCAAAAACACTAAAGCCACTCATTAAAAAGCTCCAAAGCTCAGAATCGAAAATTGATCGTAATTAAAGTAGGCGTTGAGGACAGAGTTTAGTTTGAGACTTGTAACTATCAGGTCGGTGTTCTTCCAAATATAAAATGAAATTGAAATTGAAATTAATCAAACCGAATTAAACTAAAATAAAGTTTTTTTAAGCAAACTTACGGTACGAATATTTAATTATATATATAAAAACAAAAATTTGCAATATAACTTTAAAATTAAAATAAGCTACATTTTATTAAAACCAATAAAAAAAATAATAATATACATACAATATTCCAATTTTTTCATTTTGACCATAATTAGATATAAAATATATGAAATAACTTCACTTAGTTACGTTTTTTCAAAAGAAGGGAGATGTAATATGCACATAAGTAGATACATATAGCTAAGGGTACACTGTACTTAACTTAGCGTGAATTATGATTGCACAAATATGAGTTAGGCTAAGTCAGCATTCCCACGCTGACCACTTCCGCCATACATATATACATAAGTACATAAGACTTTTTCTCTCTATATACTAGGGATATATATAAATATGAGCAGCCACTTCGCTGTTCTTGTTACGGGCAGCGCAGCTATGCGGCTTCAGACATCAGAATATATGTAAACAGGCTAAGCACTCAAAAATATGGATGTAAAAAATAATTGACAAAACTATACTTAAACAGCACAGACGTATACTTTCAAAGAAATTACTTCTAACCTTACAGCCAGATCTGGAACTGCATTTTCTAATAAAAATATTATGTTAGCCATGGTGAAAGAGATGCTCCCAGTTTGTGACGGTGCTGCTAACGACAAAGTAGCAATTTATGCATGTAGAAATCAGGAATAAACCAGAAGAGCAAGTGGGGAGAGACACGGAGCGGTTGTCGGTTTTAAGAAAGTATACCCAGAACGCGAGAGAATCGATAGAGTAGAATCAAGAAGAGTCAGTCGGTGCCAAGATCTCAAGCATCACGCATGCACAGAAGTTTAAGTTTGTTTGTTAACTCATTAAAGTTAAACCACAATAATTTGTTAATCGGGTACCAAATAATAATAATCAATAAACATTTTCATAATACATTACTTCGCAGTCTCAAGAGATGTTTGCATTACTGCGGAATTCCAGTGGCCACAATTTTGGGGGCTCAATCGGAGATATTTGGATCGATTACAAACTACAGTCATTGAACTGAGTAATGTGTTTAAAAACTTACTTAACTTTTGTCAATGCGGTGGTAGTACCAGTTTTTTAAAAAAAATTTGGAGCGTAGTAGAAATTCAAAGAAATTACAAAGAAAAGGTACAATTGCAGAAATAAAAAAGTTGTGAAATTCAATTTTGTGTGACGCAGATGAATTTGCAGATAAGCCGACCCAAAGAGCACTGACGTGGGCATGTCGTTAGGCTTTGTGGTGCACGTCATCAAGCAAGAGCCAGGATTGTTGGCAGTGGTCATCTAGACAAGAGGCAGTGGAGCAGTTACGGTAGCAGACAGAAGGATCGCAAAAGTTGTGCGTCAGGACAACGCACTTTCACAGGCCCATGAAAATGGTGGATCTAATAGGAATTTAATTTTAGGTGGGCAAAACCGTCAAGGCGAAAGTTCTAACTCGGGTCGTTTACTTTGAAGGATGTGGAAGGAAGTGTGTTACAGTTTTGGGAAATAATTCACTAGACATTTAGCAGTGGATTGAGGAACTTAAAGAATAGAAGAAGAATCATCATCGTCTCTGACTTTCAAAGTGAACGGTCGTGTTTTTTTTCTGCGCTTCGAATTTTGTATTTTGTTTTCGTTTATTCCCATCGGTGGGTGTTATCAAAACAATTTTAATTTTCTTCCGCGTTATTTAAACATATGTAAATTTAAACTCCGTTCGCTTCGCGAGTGCACTTTGTATTTAATACTAATTAATTGTTTTATTTTCGTAATTCTTATCTGTGTTTTCTTTTCTTTTATCCACACCGTTTTCTCTTTTGTGCATGCACTTTAACTTAGTTACGCTCCCGCTCTCCCGCTCTCTTGCTCTCTTTGCTTTGAAAGTTCTAAGCGTGCAGTTTCTGCGCTCTTGCGGTACTTATAACTGCTCGCTTATAAATTTCAATTCGCTTTCTTGGTACAGTGGTCCCAATAAATACAATGAATAATAAAAATTTAGTCTGCTTCTGCAAGAAATGCAGCCTCGTAATCAGGGCTGACCAGTCGAATATGACTTGCTGGCTGTGTGAAAATATGGTGCACACCAAGTGCGCCGGTTTTACTGGCCGGACAAGTGATGACCTATCGAAGGGGCCCAATTTGCAGTTTTGCTGTGATGCTTGTGTCGAGGTTGCGAACGAGATGAAATCGTTCATGCGCCAAACTAAAGGCGGCCAGATGGGGCTGATTAGCTGTTTCGGTGTTGCTAGAGATAGTTTTCGCCGAGCTGATGATCTCCTCTCTGCGCTGGACTCGCAGTTTAATAGTCGTAAGCTATTAGAAGAGTCCCCTAAGCGCAAAAAGGCCGCTGGTGGTAAGGAGCAAAAGGGGAACACCCCGCAACCGAAATCAAAAGAACAACAGAGCATTACGGCGGATCAGCCGGATCAGCAACCCTCAAATGTTGCTAAGATCGGCAGCTAAAAAAGATTCGGTATCCGAACAATCCGTTTCAGAATGCATGCAACCAGGGACTTCTAAGAATTCCGATTTGTCCGTAGTGGTTTCACAATTAGTGGATCCACCTATCTCTCAGAATATAGCATCTCCTCCACAAGGGACTACTGAGTCCGGACAACCGGCTCAAGTTGGTTTGGCAGAAGCAATGTCTGCTCCACCAAAATCCCTTTCAGTGGTTCCACTCAAGAAACAAATTTTCGTTTCTCGGCTTTCCCCTGATCAAACATCTTCTGATGTATTGTCTTATATACAAGACAAAACTAAAGCCGATTGTAATAGTGTAAAGGTGGAAAAGTTTAAGTTTTCTTATGCTAGAGACATTTCATCTTTCAAGATAACTGTCCCTAACGAGCTTTTTGAAGCCATATGCTCGGGCGACTTTTGGCCGGATAATATGGTTGTAAAAGAGTTCGAGGCTAAGATAAAGAAGAAGTGTCCCGTGGGAGTAAAACTTCCTAGTCGAGGCCAAACCAGTGTACCAATTTCAAAAAACTAACTTCTAACCTCCTACTTTCCTATCAGAATGCAAGAGGTTTGCGCAGCAAACTTACTAAATTGTATTCCGATAGCCTTTCCTTTGCATCTCATATTATTGTGTTCACAGAAACCTGGTTAAAGCCGGAGATCTTTAGCTCCGAAGTTTTTCCAGGTAAGTACACAATATATAGGTATGACCGTCCCTCTAGACGGAGAGGTGGAGTCTTAATTGGAGTTGATTCAAAGCTCCCGTCTGAGGAGTTATTTTTTGATGAATTCAATACCATTGAATTTATTTGTCTAAAGTTATCGCTTCATGGTAACTTTATATACATAACTTGCTCATATATTCCGCCGTTGTCTGAACTTCCTGATTATTTAAATCACCTATCTGTCATTAAGTCCGTTGCAAACAAGCTTTCCGATAGGGATCAGTTGATAGTTCTAGGTGATTTTAATATACCTGGAGTTACTTGGTCCACTGAGGATGGATCGAATGTCTTACTACCTATAGCACAGCATGATTTTATTGATGGCCTGCTTGACATATCTCTATCTCAAGTAAACCATGTTCGAAATTCATTAGGTCGCCTACTTGATTTGTGTTTTGTATCAAATCCTGAAGGTGTGTTTCTGTCCAGAGTAGCACCACTCACGCAACCTGAAGATCCATATCACCCAACATTCGAACTTTCATTTGATACGGGTAGAGTTATAGAAGAAAAATCAGAAAAATCTAAACGAATACATTGTTTTCGCAAGGCAGACTTTCTGAGGCTAAATAATTTTATTTCTGGCTTTAATTGGTCTGATCTTTACCTATGCATTAATATGTCCGATGCAGTTAATGTTTTTTACACTGCAATAAACTCATTTTTTAATTCCTGTGTTCCGTGGTACTATCCGTCAACTTCCAATAAATCACCATAAGAAATGTAAAGTCCAGACTTTTTAGGAAATATAAAAATACCGGTTCTCAATCTGTTTTTACTAGATATTTAAGTGCTCGGTCAAGATTTACCGTGCTTAATGCTCAGTGTTATAACAGTTACTTAAACCGTTGTAAGGTCCAGTTCTCTCAGGACCCGAAACAGTTTTATAATTTTGTTAACACCAAGCGTAAATCTAATTCCGTTCCTTCCTCGCTATCGTTCGAAAACATGACGGCAACCACAGATCAGGCAATAGCCGATTTATTTGCCCAATTTTTTCAAACGACTTACTCTACTTTAGATTATTCATCACAGCCTTATTCTTACAACATATCCAAGTCAAACCTCATATTCTGTCCCACTTTAACAGAAAGCTCTCTTCTTTTGGATCTTCTTCGTATTAAACCTGTTTATTCGCCAGGGCCCGATGGTATTCCTGGGTGCGTGCTTAGGTATTGCGCTAAGGCCCTGTGCAAACCTCTTCACAAGTTGTTTACCTTATCTATAGAAACCTCCCAATTCCCAAATATTTGGAAGGAATCATTTGTTATTCCTCTTTTCAAAAAAGGTAACAAGTTAGAAGCCAGTAACTACAGAGGTATTTCTAAGTTGTCAGCTATTCCTAAGCTTTTTGAAAAAATTATTACTCCTCATTTGCAGCACCTTTGCAGATCAATCATTTCTCCGTGTCAACACGGATTTATTAAACGTAGATCCACAATCACAAACCTTCTAGAGCTCACTTCATTAGTGATAAATGGCTTCAATAGTAGTTTTCAAACAGACGTCATTTACACTGACTTTAGTAAAGCATTTGACTCTGTAAATCACTTACTTCTCATTCAAAAACTTGACCTTTTAGGTTTTCCAGTTGATCTGCTTAAATGGATTTCAAGTTATCTGAATGGCAGGTGACATATCTCTATCTCAAGTAAACCATGTTCGAAATTCATTAGGTCGCCTACTTGATTTGTGTTTTGTATCAAATCCTGAAGGTGTGTTTCTGTCCAGAGTAGCACCACTCACGCAACCTGAAGATCCATATCACCCAACATTCGAACTTTCATTTGATACGGGTAGAGTTATAGAAGAAAAATCAGAAAAATCCAAACGAATACATTGTTTTCGCAAGGCAGACTTTCTGAGGCTAAATAATTTTATTTCTGGCTTTAATTGGTCTGATCTTTACCTATGCATTAATATGTCCGATGCAGTTAATGTTTTTTACACTGCAATAAACTCATTTTTTAATTCCTGTGTTCCGTGGTACTATCCGTCAACTTCCAATAAATCACCATAAGAAATGTAAAGTCCAGACTTTTTAGGAAATATAAAAATACCGGTTCTCAATCTGTTTTTACTAGATATTTAAGTGCTCGGTCAAGATTTACCGTGCTTAATGCTCAGTGTTATAACAGTTACTTAAACCGTTGTAAGGTCCAGTTCTCTCAGGACCCGAAACAGTTTTATAATTTTGTTAACACCAAGCGTAAATCTAATTCCGTTCCTTCCTCGCTATCGTTCGAAAACATGACGGCAACCACAGATCAGGCAATAGCCGATTTATTTGCCCAATTTTTTCAAACGACTTACTCTACTTTAGATTATTCATCACAGCCTTATTCTTACAACATATCCAAGTCAAACCTCATATTCTGTCCCACTTTAACAGAAAGCTCTCTTCTTTTGGATCTTCTTCGTATTAAACCTGTTTATTCGCCAGGGCCCGATGGTATTCCTGGGTGCGTGCTTAGGTATTGCGCTAAGGCCCTGTGCAAACCTCTTCACAAGTTGTTTACCTTATCTATAGAAACCTCCCAATTCCCAAATATTTGGAAGGAATCATTTGTTATTCCTCTTTTCAAAAAGGTAACAAGTTAGAAGCCAGTAACTACAGAGGTATTTCTAAGTTGTCAGCTATTCCTAAGCTTTTTGAAAAAATTATTACTCCTCATTTGCAGCACCTTTGCAGATCAATCATTTCTCCGTGTCAACACGGATTTATTAAACGTAGATCCACAATCACAAACCTTCTAGAGCTCACTTCATTAGTGATAAATGGCTTCAATAGTAGTTTTCAAACAGACGTCATTTACACTGACTTTAGTAAAGCATTTGACTCTGTAAATCACTTACTTCTCATTCAAAAACTTGACCTTTTAGGTTTTCCAGTTGATCTGCTTAAATGGATTTCAAGTTATCTGAATGGCAGGTCACAAAGGGTCCTTTTTAAAAATTCAATTTCTGAAATTCTCCGTGTTACCTCCGGTGTCCCACAAGGGAGCCATCTGGGTCCGTTACTTTTTACATTATTTATTAATGATCTTCCCTCAATTATAAGTCATTCTCGCGTACTTATGTACGCATATGATGTTAAGTTGTGCCTGCAGTATGAGGACATTTCCTGCCATTTAGACTTGCAATCCGATCTAGATAATTTTCAAAACTGGTGCCGAGATAATTTACTAAATTTAAACGGTTCCAAGTGCAAGCTGATGACTTTTTATCGGGCCAATCCGATATACGCGACCTACACGTTAAGTGGCAGCTCTTTGGATAGAATAACTCTTGTAAACGATCTTGGCGTTCTCTTGGACCCCAAACTAAAATTTTCTAATCACATTTCGTCCATGGTTAATAAAGCCAGAGAAGTGCTTGGATTTATTAAAAGGTGGTCAAAAGAATTCGATGATCCTTATTTGACTAAAACGTTATATATTTCGCTAGTCCGTCCGATTCTGGAGTATGGGTCTCCCGTCTGGAGTCCACAATACGGAATACATATTGGTCGTATTGAATCTGTACAAAAAAACTTCCTTCTTTTTGCTTTACGGCGCCTAAACTGGGATGCAAATCTTATCTTACCTTCTTATTCTAGTAGACTTCTTTTGATTAATTTACCATCCCTAGCCAACCGTAGAACGATTCTTGGTACTATCTTTATTTATAACCTTATACATGGTGATATTGACTGCCCCGACTTGTTAAGTCGGCTAAACTTTTCTGTGCCAAGTAGATTAACCAGAAATTATATTCCCCTAACTTTAAATCATTGTAGATCTAACTATGCCTTGCATGAGCCTTTCAGAGTGTTATGTTCTGACTATAATAGACTTTTTCCTGTAATATCAAATCTTGACTCTCTGCCGCTCCTAAAACGATTAATACTTGCTTCATTGGCACAAGATTGATCTAACTATTACTTTTTTTCCCCGGACCTTTACCTTTATTTTCCTATCTCGCGTCTATCTTATCGCGAATCGTGCCGTACGATACACGGCTGCGCCCTTCGGTCGGTTGGGCGGGTAAGTGGGCCGTGGGACTCCGCGCGAATATGCACTTAGTATGGAATGGAGTCAGCTGATGGTATTAATGCAGTGTCCTCTTTTCAATAAAGTTGTAACACTGGCTTTAAATTATTTATATTGTTTATTCCATTCAACTTGTAACTTAAATTTAACAAAACTTCTGTATTATGCAAAGCGTCCGATCGAGTCGAGATTCTGGCGGCGATTGATTTAGCGAGGAGTTGCCAGACATTATTTTCTACAGTTGATTACTTCCCTTTCAGTATATTTCAAAAGAAGGGAGACAATGACTAGTAGGTGAGACCGCTCCTGGTAACTCTGGTCTCATCACCAACACTACCGGATCCCACATTCGGCCTTCCTGACGCTTGATTCGACCCGAATGGTTTCATAAATTCTGCAACTGTCTTAGTCCTATATGGCCCTTCTTCTTGTCCTACTCTTTGAACTTCATAACGCCCATGATTATTGATCTTGACTACTTTATAAGGCCCTAAGTACTTTCCTTTCAACTTCAAGCCTGTTCCGTATTGGGTACGTTTAATAGCTACTAAATCGTCAACCTTAAACTTATTTTCTACCTTTCTTTTAGAGTCAAATGCCTTTTTATTTTCTGTTTTAATATCTTGAATATTCTTCCTGCTTTCCCTCGCAACTTTTCTCTTTCCTCGTCTAGCTCGGAAATCAAACACTCTTCAATCAATTCTTTTAACTCTGCATTGCTCGAAACACGCATATCAAGTCCTGTTAGCAACTGGAACGGAGAAACCTTTGTACTCCTTGGCTCAGTGTTATTAATCGTCTGTTGTACCCTGCCAACTTGCTTATACCAGCACCCTGGATTCTCCTGGTTCAGTTTTGATAACATTGGGACCACTATCTTGTGCATTCGTTCTACCTGTCCGTTACCCCTGGGAACTCCTGTCGCAATTAGCAAATGCTGTATATTTCCGCAATACTCTTTAAACAAGTGTGACGTAAAAGTGGCTCCTCGATCCGATACGATTCTGTATGGGTTACCGAAAAGAACTGATTGACGCTCCAAGCAACTCAGTACTTCTTCAACTCCTGTGCTTCGTGTAGGATACAACCATACGTACTTAGAAAAAGCATCAACTATAACGAGAATGTGATTATAGCGTTATTTGGTTTACTCTATCGGGCCAACATGGTCTATATGGTATGTCACCAAAGGTCTGTCACCTTTGTCAATCGGTTTCAGAAACCCTTCCTGCTTCCCAGCTTTCGCATTCAGCAATATACACTCTACACAGCTCTCAACAATCCTCGCTATCTTTTCCTTCACTTTGGGGATGTAATATGACTTTTCGATCAATTCTTGAGTCTTTTTGGATGAAAAATGACCTTGATTGTGTGAATTTCGAATTATCTCATCTTCCATCAGCGATGGAACTACAAGCAACTCCTTATTTTGGTCCTTAAATAAAATTCCATTCGATATGTAGAAATCGTCATACTCTTTGGTTTCAACAACACTCTTCACTGCCTTCGTCCAATCATCTGTTTGCTGTGCCTCTCGCAAGCGATGTATTAAGCTATCTGTCACAACAAAACAGTATACCCTGCTCAGCGCGTCTACATGTCTCATCTTGTTACCTGACCTATGTTCGATTTCATAATCAAAGTCTTGCAAGTACATTGCCCAACGTGAAACTCTAAGCGGAATCTCTTTCTTCTTCATAGTCATGGCAAATGCATTGCAGTCTGCGACTATTTTAAATCTTTTCCCAAGAACGTAAACTCGCCACTTTACCAAAGCTCCAATAACTGCTAGCACTTCCAGTTCATAAGAATGGTACTTCTCCTCGCATGGTTTGGTCTTCCGACTCATATAGAAAATTGGGTGCCACAAACCATCCTCCCTGTCTCGCTGAAGCAACACGGCTCCGAATCCGAATTTCGAGGCGTCGGTATGAATTTCTGTTTCAAGGGAATGGTCATAAAGCTTTAGAACGGGCCCACTGATTAGCGCTGCTTTTAATTGATCAAACGCTTCTACCTGCTTTTCTTTGAACTCAAACTTCGATTCCTTGCGTAACAAATCAGACAACGGCTTAGCAATCAATGCGTAATTTTCTACGAATCTTCGGAAATACGACGTCAAACCTTAAATCCTTTGAATACCCTTTTTATCCCGAGGAATCGGAAAATCAGCCACCGGTCTTGTTTTCTCCTCACCTGGTTTGATTGTGCCCTTTTCTATGATATACCCAAGGAATTCAACTCTCTTCTTGAGAATCTGACATTTGCTCCAATTTATACGCAATCCGCTTTCTTCTGACACCTTCAAAACTCACTTTAATTTCTGCACGCCCTGTTCTACACTCCTGCTAGCAATGATCACATCATCCATATACACTACTGCATCATCCTCTTTTATCACCTCTCGCAGGACTGCCATTATAAACCTGGTAAACACCGCTGGGGAGTTCGTGATGCCGAAAGGTACAAACATAAACTCGTACTGCCCACTCATGGTTACAAACGATGTGTCTTTTGAGATTCTGGTGACACAGGAACGTGAAAGAATCCATTTGTCAGGTCGAGAGTTGTAAATATCTCCACCTTGAAGCTTTTCAATAACACAGTCCATGTGTGCTGTTGGGAAATTATCTCTGGTTATCTTTTCATTCAGTTTGCGGTAATCGCAGCACAAACGCTTCTTCCCATTCTTCTTATCTACCAAAACAACTGGCGAAGCAAACTCGGACGTACTTGGCTTGATTATTTTATCCCTAAGCCATTCTTGCACCTGGTCATCGACTATCTTTTGGTCACAATAGGCCAAACGCCTTGGATGTTGAAATACCGGCAAATCGTCTGTCAACAAAATCTTCATCTCCACTGGCGAACTGAGATTTCTTATCGGCCTATAATTCTCCACCAAGAATTCTACTTCTTCAGCGACACCCTTACTTAAATGATCTAGTTCTAAGCCTGGCTTACTGTCTTCGGTGCTTAGCATACAAAGGCTATCCAATTCTTGCATTAGTTGCACACAGGAACTTTCTGTAATCTGTTCCTCCTGTAGCTGCGTACACTGAACCCTTTTAGAAAACACGGTTCCTCTCTTCGTAACCCTCATGTCGACGTTTTCTAAAATAGTTGTTCCTACGATTGCATCAAACTTCATGTCCTCGTCTGGAATCACGTGGAACTCGATACACATTTCTATTCCATCGATATTCACTGGCGCTTTGAAGATGCCGAAAGTTAGCACCTGACTTTCTCCAATTCCTGTCAAAACTCTTTGACTGCTCATCAAACTGCCAACGCCTACGCCTAGTTTTAAAAATACACGCCTACGCATTAGGCATAGTTCTGCTCCTGTATCTACAAGGCCTTTGAATTCAACATTCGAACAGAAAACGGATTTTACCTCCAAACCATAAGCAACTGGTGCATGAGATTGTTTTGGGATTACTTTTTCTGCCTGGACTACATGGTTCTTTCTTCTGTTTTGACTTGAACCTCCGCCTTACACTGCGCTGCTCGGTGTCCTGGACGATTACATTTAAAACATTTTTCTTGCACTGGACAATCTCTCTTCATATGAGATGGATCTCCACATCTGAAACACTTTCTAACCGACTCTGCTGTGTTTTCCTTGGCTGACTCATTGGCTACCTTACTGCCCTGAAAAGTATGCTTACTTTCTGGCTTTCTGCCTCGATCTGCCACTTCAAGTCTTTCAGATTTCTAGCTTGATACAGCATGGATTTATTCGATCTTGAGTCTGGGATACCTTCTACGAAGTACTCAATTAGACTTTCATCCTCCAAACGTATCGGCTTAGCTATCTCCATTAATGCATATAAAAACTCCTGCAATGATTCACCCCTACTTTGACGACGCTTTCCCAACCTGCGATGAATCTCGGCTGTAGAAACCTGCACTCCGAACTCCAATGACAACTTTCCCAGTCCTTAATGTCTCTCTGGCTACGCACAAACATTTTAGCTGCTCCACTAAGTAATTGTTTTGCATAAACAAACTGCTGCAGCGGGCTCCACTCCACAGTAGCCGCACAGTCCTCTAACTCCTCAATCCACAGATCTATATTTGGGACTCCTGAACCTGAAAACTGAGAAACACTTCCTTCGACGTCTTTCAATGTAAACCACGATCTAGACTGTCCCTGCGCTACTTAGCCATGTTGTCTTTCTTCTCTCCTATGGGGAACTGCCGGTGTGGACGATGTAGACCTAAAATCTGCGGGCTCATCCTCAGTCTCTGACTCACCCTCATCCATCAACCCAAAATGGTTTAGCAAACGTTGTTGTAATTGAGACTTTAGTCCGGTTGTACTCATCTGCAGTTCTGACAACTACCGTCGCAACTCTTCCACTAGCAATGCCAATATCTCGCCTCTCTCCATTTTACAAAAGTAACCTGCTAAAAATTACAGTTAATATGATGACAAAATTGTGTTTTAACTCTAATTCCTTTTGATACAATTGTAATCAAACTGACAAGTCTTCAAACCAAATAAACGCGGCGACGACCCTGTTTCGTCTCTTGCTGTCTCCCTGCTTTCCGCGTTCACTGCTTTCTGTAGCGTCCTTCCTCTTTTCTCTCTTCTTCGCACGCACCGATACTGTTTTGCCTCCAATTGGAATCAGCTTTGCCACGTGCCTCAGCTCTAGCCAACAAGGTTTTGTTCACACGCACCGACGATACTCTGCTGCTTCCGCTCTCGCTCCTCTCGTCTGTTTCTCTGCTTTTCTGCCTTTTGACTTCTCCCCCACGGATTCAAGTCTTTGCTTCTTGCTTCTTAACTTCCCAGCCTTCTTCGCTGCTGTTTTACAACTGTACCGCTGCCTCTACGAGTCTGAACTCAATTGGAATCCGCCTGGCCGTCTACGTCTGCCTCCAATTTCGTGTTCCAATCCTGGCCAACACGTTCTTGCCCGCACGCTCCTTTAACGCCACCAGCTCCAATGTCTTGCCTGTCCTCGTCTATCTCCAGCCTGCTCCGCTGCTGTCTAATCCTTGCTTTTTCCCAGCCTCATCACTTCCACGTCTACTTCTTGAGTCACCGCCACTCGATCTCGTCGTTTTTACTCGCTGCTTCCGTCGCTTCTCACGAAATTCGTTTCGCCTTCTGATGAAATTCTTTTTCGCTTCTGACGAAATTCTTTTCGGCTTCTATCGCTGTCTCTGTCACTTTTGCTTATTTGCCTTTTCTTTTTTAAAAAACTCTTAACCAGTTTTAAATTGTTCTTATTTCATCTTTCTCCGCACTGCACAATACTTTGTTTGTTATATTTCTCGTGTGTGAAATATGCAATTTAAGGTCCAAGCTGTCGAATGGTGGGCAATATCCCGGTTGAGCCCCCAAAAATGCAGTGTCCTCTTTTCAATAAAGTTGTAACACTGGCTTTAAATTATTGATATTGTTTATTCCATTCAACTTGTAACTTAAATTAAACAAAACTTCTGTATTATGCAAAGCGTCCGATCGAGTCGAGATTCTGGCGGCGATTGATTTAGCGAGGAGTTGCCAGACATTATTTTCTGCAGTTGATAACTTCCCTTTCAGTATATTTCAAAAGAAGGGAGACAATGACTAGTAGGTGAGACCGCTCCTGGTAACTCTGGTCTCATCACCAACACTACCGGATCCCACATTCGGCCTTCCTGACGCTTGATTCGACCCGAATGGTTTCATAAATTCTGCAACTGTCTTAGTCCTATATGGCCCTTCTCCTTGTCCTACTCTTTGAACTTCATAACTTCTTGACTACTTTATAAGGCCCTAAGTACTTTCCTTTCAACTTCAAGCCTGTTCCGTATTGAGTACGTTTAAT
Source organism: Drosophila fuyamai (assembly GCA_018153365.1). Taxonomy (NCBI): domain Eukaryota; kingdom Metazoa; phylum Arthropoda; class Insecta; order Diptera; family Drosophilidae; genus Drosophila; species Drosophila fuyamai. The sequence continues at coordinate 86,958 of JAECXW010000407.1, read as the reverse complement.
AGCTACTAAATCGTCAACCTTAAACTTATTTTCTTTTAGAGTCAAATGCCTTTTAATTTTCTGTTTGAATATCCTGAATATTCTGCCTTGCTTTCCCTCGCAACTTTTCTCTTTCCTCGTCTAGCTCGGAAATCAAACACTCTTCAATCAATTCTTTTAACTCTGCATTGCTCGAAACACGCATATCAAGTCCTGTTAGCAACTTGAACGGAGAAACCTTTGTACTCCTTGGCTCAGTGTTATTAATCGTCTGTTGTACCCTGCCAACTTGCTTATACCAGCACCCTGGATTCTCCTGGCTCAGTTTTGATAACATTGGGACCACTATCTTGTGCATTCGTTCTACCTGTCCGTTAGCCCTGGGAACTCCTGTCGCAATTAGCAAATGCTGTATATTTCCGCAATACTCTTTAAACAAGTGTGACGTAAAAGCGGCTCCTCGATCCGATACGATTCTGTATGGGTTACCGAAAAGAACTGATTGACGCTCCAAGCAACTCAGTACTTCTTCAACTCCTGTGCTTCGTGTAGGATACAACCATACGTACTTAGAAAAAGCATCAACTATAACGAGAATGTGATTATATCGTTTTTTGGTTTACTCTATCGGGCCAACATGGTCTATATGGTATGTCACCAAAGGTCTGTCACCTTTGTCAATCGGTTTCAGAAACCCTTCCTGCTTCCCAGCTTTCGCATTCAGCAATATACACTCTACACAGCTCTCAACAATCCTCGCTATCTTTTCCTTCACTTTGGGGATGTAATATGACTTTTCGATCAATTCTTGAGTCTTTTTGGATGAAAAATGACCTTGCTTGTGTGAATTTCGAATTATCTCATCTTCCATCAGCGATGGAACTACAAGCAACTCCTTATTTTGGTCCTTAAATAAACTTCCATTCGATAAATAGAAATCGTCATACTCTTTGGTTTCAACAACACTCTTCACTGCCTTCGTCAAATCATCATTTGCTGTGCCTCTCGCAAGCGATGTATTAAGCTATCTGTCACAACAAAACAGTATACCCTGCTCAGCGCGTCTACATGTCTCATCTTGTTACCTGACCTATGTTCGATTTCATAATCAAAGTCTTGCAAGTATATTGCCCAATGTGAAACTCTAAGCGGAATCTCCTTCTTCTTCATAGTCATGGCAAATGCATTGCAGTCTGTGACTATTTTAAATCTTTTCCCAAGAACGTAAACTCGCCACTTTACCAAAGCTCCAATAACTGCTAGCACTTCCAGTTCATAAGAATGGTACTTCTCCTCGCATGGTTTGGTCTTCCGACTCATATAGAAAATTGGGTGCCACAAACCATCCTCCCTATCTCGCTGAAGCAACACGGCTCCGAATCCGAATTTCGAGGCGTCGGTATGAATTTCTGTTTCAAGGGAATGGTCATAAAGCTTTAAAACGGGCCCACTGATTAGCGTTGCTTTTAATTGATCAAACGCTTCTACCTGCTTTTCTTTGAACTCAAACTTCGATTCCTTGCGTAACAAATCAGACAACGGCTTAGCAATCAATGCGTAATTTTCTACGAATCTTCGGAAATACGACGTCAAACCTAAAAACCTTTGGATACCCTTTTTATCCCGAGGGATCGGAAAATCAGCCACCGGTCTTGTTTTCTCCTCACCTGGTTTGATTGTGCCCTTTTCTATGATATACCCAAGGAATTCAACTCTCTTCTTGAGAATCTGACACTTGCTCCAATTTATACGCAATCCGCTTTCTTCTGGCACCTTCAAAACTCACTTTAATTTCTGCACGCCCTGTTCTACACTCCTGCAAGCAATGATCACATCATCCATATACACTACTGCATCATCATCTTTTATCACCTCTCGTAGGACTGCCATTATAAACCTGGTAAACACCGCTGGGGAGTTCGTGATGCCGAAAAACACTTTTGAGATTCTGGTGACACAGGAACGTGAAAGAATCCATTTGTCAAGTCTAGAGTTGTAAATATCTCCACCTTGAAGCTTTTCAATAACACAGTCCATGTGTGCGGTTGGGAAATTATCTCTGGTTATCTTTTCATTCAGCTTGCGGTAATCGCAGCACAAACGCTTCTTCCCATTCTTCTTATCTACCAAAACAACTGGCGAAGCAAACTCGGACGTACTTGGCTTGATTATTTTATCCCTAAGCCATTCTTGCACCTGGTCATCGACTATCTTTTGGTCACAATAGGCCAAACGCCTTGGATGTTGAAATACCGGCAAATCGTCTGTCAACAAAATCTTCATCTCCACTGGCGAACTGAGATTTCTTATCGGCCTATAATTCTCCACCAAGAATTCTACTTCTTCAGCGACACCCTTACTTAAATGATCTAGTTCTAAGCCTGGCTTACTGTCTTCGGTGCTTAGCATACAAAGGCTATCAAATTCTTGCATTAGTTGCACACAGGAACTTTCTGTAATCTGTTCCTCCTGTAGCTGCGTACACTGAACCCTTTTAGAAAACACGGTTCCTCTCTTCGTAACCCTCATGCCGACGTTTTCTAAAATAGTTGTTCCTACGATTGCATCAAACTTCATGTCCTCGTCTGGAATCACGTGGAACTCGATACACATTTATATTCCATCGATATTCACTGGGGCTTTGAAGATGCCGAAAGTTAGCACCTGACTTTCTCCAATTCCTGTCAAAACTCTTTGCCTGCCCATCAAACTGCCAACGCCTACGCCTAGTTTTAAAAATACACGCCTACGCATAAGGCATAGTTCTGCTCCTGTATCTACAAGGCCTTTGAATTCAACATTCGAACAGAAAACGGATTTTACCTCCAAACCATAAGCAACTGGTGCATGAGATTGTTTTGGGATTACTTTTTCTGCCTGGACTACATGGTTCTTTCTTCTGTTTTGACTTGAACCTCCGCCTTACACTGCGCTGCTCGGTGTCCTGGACGATTACATTTAAAACATTTTTCTTGCACTGGACAATCTCTCTTCATATGAGATGGATCTCCACATCTGAAACACTTTCTAACCGACTCTGTTGTGTTTTCCTTGGCTGACACATTGGCTACCTTACTGCCCTGAAAAGTATGCTTGCTTTCTGGCTTATATGTGCTTCTTGCCTTTTGGTATGCCTCAATCTGCCATTTCAAGTCTTTCAGATTTCTAGCTTAATACAGCATGGATTTATTCGATCTTGAGTCTGGGATACCTTCTACGAAGTACTCAATTAGACTTTCATCCTCCAAACGTATCGGCTTAGCTATCTCCATTAATGCATATAAAAACTCCTGCAATGATTCACCCTTACTTTGACGACGCTTTCCCACCCTGCGATGAATCTCGGCTGTAGAAACCTGCACTCCGAACTCCAATGACAACTTTCCCAGTCCTTAATGTCTCTCTGGCTACGCACAAACATTTTAGCTGCTCCACTAAGTAATTGTTTTGCATAAACAAACTGCTGCAGCGGGCTCCACTCCACAGTAGCCGCACAGTCCTCTAACTCCTCAATCCACAGATCTATATTTGGGACTCCTGAACCTGAAAACTGAGAAACACTTCCTTCAACGTCTTTCAATGTAAACCACGATCTAGACTGTCCCTGCGCTACTTGGCCATGTTGTCTTTCTTCTCTCCTATGGGGAACTGCCGGAGTGGACGATGTAGACCTAAAATCTGCGGGCTCATCCTCAGTCTCTGACTCACCCTCATCCATCAACCCAAAATGGTTTAGCAAACGTTGTTGTAATTGAGACTTTAGTCCGGTTGTACTCATCTGCAGTTCTTACAACTACCGTCGCAACTCTTCCACTCGCAATGCCAATATCTCGCCTCTCTCCATTTTACAAAAGTAACCTGCTAAAAATTACAGTTAATATGATGACAAAATTGTGTTTTAACTCTAATTCCTTTTGATAGAATTATAATCAAACTGACAAGTCTTCAAACCAAATAAACCCGGCGACGACCCTGTTTCGTCTCTTGCTGTCTCCCTGCTTTCCGCGTTCACTGCTTTCTGTAGCGTCCTTCCTCTTTTCTCTCTTCTTCGCACGCACCGATACTGTTTTGCCTCCAATTGGAATCAGCTTTGCCACGTGCCTCAGCTCTAGCCAACAAGGTTTTGTTCACACGCACCGACGATACTCTGCTGCTTCCGCTCTCGCTCCTCTCGTCTGCTTCTCTGCTTTTCTGCCTTTTGACTTCTCCCCCACGGATTCAAGTCTTTGCTTTTTGCTTCTTAACTTCCCAGCCTTCTTCGCTGCTGTTTTGCAACTGTACCGCTGCCTCTACGAGTCTGAACTCAATTGGAATCCGCCTGGCCGTCTACGTCTGCCTCCAATTTCGTATTCCAATCCTGGCCAACACGTTCTTGCCCGCACGCTCCATTAACGCCACCAGCTCCAATGTCTTGCCTGTCCTCGTCTATCTCCAGCCTGCTCCGCTGCTGTCTAATCCTTGCTTTTTACCAGCCTCATCACTTCCACGTCTACTTCTTGAGTCACCGCCACTCGATCTCGTCGTTTTTACTCGCTGCTTCCGTCGCTTCTCACGAAATTCGTTTCGCTTTTTGATGAAATTCTTTTTCGCTTCTGACGAAATTCTTTTCGGCTTCTATCGCTGTCTCTGTCACTTTTGCTTAGTTGCCTTTTCTTTTTTAAAAAACTCTTAACCAGTTTTAAATTGTTCTTATTTCATCTTTCTCCGCACTGCACAATACTTTGTTTGTTATATTTCTCGTGTGTGAAATATTCAATTTAAGGTCCAAGCTGTCGAATGGTGGGCAATATCCCGGTTGAGCCCCCAAAAATGCAGTGTCCTCTTTTCAATAAAGTTGTAACACTGGCTTTAAATTATTTATATTGTTTATTCCATTCAACTTGGAACTTAAATTTAACAAAACTTCTGTATTATGCAAAGGGTCCGATCGAGTCGAGATTCTGGCGGCGATTGATTTAGCGAGGAGTTGCCAGATATTATTTTCTGAAGTTGATTACTTCCCCTTTAGTATATTTCAAAAGAAGGGAAACAATGACTAGTAGGTGAGACCGCTCCTGGTAACTCTGGTCTCATCACCAACACTACCGGATCCCACATTCGGCCTTCCTGACGCTTGATTCGACCCGAATGGTTTCATAAATTCTGCAACTGTCTTAGTCCTATATGGCCCTTCTCCTTGTCCTACTCTTTGAACTTCATAACGCCCATGATTATTGATCTTGACTACTTTATAAGGCCCTAAGTACTTTCCTTTCAACTTCAAGCCTGTTCCGTATTGGGTACGTTTAATAGCTACTAAATCGTCAACCTTAAACTTATTTTCTTTTAGAGTCAAATGCCTTTTTATTTTCTGTTTGAATATCCTGAATATTCTGCCTTGCTTTCCCTCGCAACTTTTCTCTTTCCTCGTCTAGCTCGGAAATCAAACACTCTTCAATCAATTCTTTTAACTCTGCATTGCTCGAAACACGCATATCAAGTCCTGTTAGCAACTTGAACGGAGAAACCTTTGTACTCCTTGGCTCAGTGTTATTAATCGTCTGTTGTACCCTGCCAACTTGCTTATACCAGCACCCTGGATTCTCCTGGCTCAGTTTTGATAACATTGGGACCACTATCTTGTGCATTCGTTCTACCTGTCCGTTAGCCCTGGGAACTCCTGTCGCAATTAGCAAATGCTGTATATTTCCGCAATACTCTTTAAACAAGTGTGACGTAAAAGCGGCTCCTCGATCCGATACGATTCTGTATGGGTTACCGAAAAGAACTGATTGACGCTCCAAGCAACTCAGTACTTCTTCAACTCCTGTGCTTCGTGTAGGATACAACCATACGTACTTAGAAAAAGCATCAACTATAACGAGAATGTGATTATATCGTTTTTTGGTTTACTCTATCGGGCCAACATGGTCTATATGGTATGTCACCAAAGGTCTGTCACCTTTGTCAATCGGTTTCAGAAACCCTTCCTGCTTCCCAGCTTTCGCATTCAGCAATATACACTCTACACAGCTCTCAACAATCCTCGCTATCTTTTCCTTCACTTTGGGGATGTAATATGACTTATCGATCAATTCTTGAGTCTTTTTGGATGAAAAATGACCTTGATTGTGTGAATTTCGAATTATCTCATCTTCCATCAGCGATGGAACTACAAGCAACTCCTTATTCTGGTCCTTAAATAAAATTCCATTCGATATGTAGAAATCGTCATACTCTTTGGTTTCAACAACACTCTTCACTGCCTTCGTCCAATCATCTGTTTGCTGTGCCTCTCGCAAGCGATGTATTAAGCTATCTGTCACAACAAAACAGTATACCCTGCTCAGCGCGTCTACATGTCTCATCTTGTTACCTGACCTATGTTCGATTTCATAATCAAAGTCTTGCAAGTACATTGCCCAACGTGAAACTCTAAGCGGAATCTCTTTCTTCTTCATAGTCATGGCAAATGCATTGCAGTCTGTGACTATTTTAAATCTTTTCCCAAGAACGTAAACTCGCCACTTTACCAAAGCTCCAATAACTGCTAGCACTTCCAGTTCATAAGAATGGTACTTCTCCTCGCATGGTTTGGTCTATCGACTCATATAGAAAATTGGGTGCCACAAACCATCCTCCCTATCTCGCTGAAGCAACACGGCTCCGAATCCGAATTTCGAGGCGTCGGTATGAATTTCTGTTTCAAGGGAATGGTCATAAAGCTTTAGAACGGGCCCACTGATTAGCGCTGCTTTTAATTGATCAAACGCTTCTACCTGCTTTTCTTTGAACTCAAACTTCGATTCCTTGCGTAACAAATCAGACAACGGCTTAGCAATCAATGCGTAATTTTCTACGAATCTTCGGAAATACGACGTCAAACCTAAAAACCTTTTTATCCCGAGGAATCGGAAAATCAGCCACCGGTCTTGTTTTCTCCTCACCTGGTTTGATTGTGCCCTTTTCTATGATATACCCAAAGAATTCAACTCTCTTCTTGAGAATCTGACACTTGCTCCAATTTATACGCAATCCGCTTTCTTCTGGCACCTTCAAAACTCACTTTAATTTCTGCACGCCCTGTTCTACACTCCTGCAAGCAATGATCACATCATCCATATACACTACTGCATCATCATCTTTTATCACCTCTCGTAGGACTGCCATTATAAACCTGGTAAACACCGCTGGGGAGTTCGTGATGCCGAAAGGCACTTTTGAGATTCTGGTGACACAGGAACGTGAAAGAATCCATTTGTCAAGTCTAGAGTTGTAAATATCTCCACCTTGAAGCTTTTCAATAACACAGTCCATGTGTGCTGTTGGGAAATTATCTCTGGTTATCTTTTCATTCAGCTTGCGGTAATCGCAGCACAAACGCTTCTTCCCATTCTTCTTATCTACCAAAACAACTGGCGAAGCAAACTCGGACGTACTTGGCTTGATTATTTTATCCCTAAGCCATTCTTGCACCTGGTCATCGACTATCTTTTGGTCACAATAGGCCAAACGCCTTGGATGTTGAAATACCGGCAAATCGTCTGTCAACAAAATCTTCATCTCCACTGGCGAACTGAGATTTCTTATCGGCCTATTATTCTCCACCAAGAATTCTACTTCTTCAGCGACACCCTTACTTAAATGATCTAGTTCTAAGCCTGGCTTACTGTCTTCGGTGCTTAGCATACAAAGGCTATCAAATTCTTGCATTAGTTGCACACAGGAACTTTCTGTAATCTGTTCCTCCTGTAGCTGCGTACACTGAACCCTTTTAGAAAACACGGTTCCTCTCTTCGTAACCCTCATGTCGACGTTTTCTAAAATAGTTGTTCCTACGATTGCATCAAACTTCATGTCCTCGTCTGGAATCACGTGGAACTCGATACACATTTCTATTCCATCGATATTCACTGGCGTTTTGAAGATGCCGAAAATTAGCACCTGACTTTCTCCAATTCCTGTCAAAACTCTTTGCTTGCTCATCAAACTGCCAACGCCTACGCCGAGTTGCTCCTTTATCTACAAGGCCTTTGAATTCAACATTCGAACAGAAAACGGATTTTACCTCCAAACCATAAGCAACTGGTGCATGAGATTGTTTTGGGATTACTTTTTCTGCCTGGACTACATGGTTCTTTCTTCTGTTTTGACTTGAACCTCCGCCTTACACTGCGCTGCTCGGTGTCCTGGACGATTACATTTAAAACATTTTTCTTGCACTGGACAATCTCTCTTCATATGAGATGGATCTCCACATCTGAAACACTTTCTAACCGACTCTGTTGTGTTTTCCTTGGCTGACTCATTGTCTACCTTACTGCCCTGAAAAGTATGCTTGCTTTCTGGCTTATATGTGCTTCTTGCCTTTTGGTATGCCTCGATCTGCCATTTCAAGTCTTTCAGATTTCTAGCTTGATACAGCATAGATTTATTCGATCTTGAGTCTGGGATACCTTCTACGAAGTACTCAATTAGACTTTCATCCTCCAAACGTATCGGCTTAGCTATCTCCATTAATGCATATAAAAACTCCTGCAATGATTCACCCTTACTTTGACGACGCTTTCCCAACCTGCGATGAATCTCGGCTGTAGAAACCTGCACTCCGAACTCCAATGACAACTTTCCCAGTCCTTAATGTCTCTCTGGCTACGCACAAACATTTTAGCTGCTCCACTAAGTAATTGTTTTGCATAAACAAACTGCTGCAGCGGGCTCCACTCCACAGTAGCCGCACAGTCCTCTAACTCCTCAATCAACTCCTGAACCTGAAAACTGAGAAACACTTCCTTCAACGTCTTTCAATGTAAACCACGATCTAGACTGTCCCTGCGCTACTTGGCCATGTTGTCTTTCTTCTCTCCTATGGGGAACTGCCGGAGTGGACGATGTAGACCTAAAATCTGCTGGCTCATCCTCAGTCTCTGACTCACCCTCATCTATCAACCCAAAATGGTTTAGCAAACGTTGTTGTAATTGAGATTTTAGTCCGGTTGTACTCATCTGCAGTTCTGACAACTACCGTCGCAACTCTTCCACTCGCAATGCCAATATCTCGCCTCTCTCCATTTTACAAAAGTAACCTGCTAAAAATTACAGTTAATATGATGACAAAATTGTGTTTTAACTCTAATTCCTTTTGATAGAATTATAATCAAACTGACAAGTCTTCAAACCAAATAAACCCGGCGACGACCCTGTTTCGTCTCTTGCTGTCTCCCTGCTTTCCGCGTTCACTGCTTTCTGTAGCGTCCTTCCTCTTTTCTCTCTTCTTCGCACGCACCGATACTGTTTTGCCTCCGATTGGAATCAGCTTTGTCACGTGCCTCAGCTCTAGCCAACAAGGTTTTGTTCACACGCACCGACGATACTCTGCTGCTTCCGCTCTCGCTCCTCTCGTCTGCTTCTCTGCTTTTCTGCCTTTTGACTTCTCCCCCACGGATTCAAGTCTTTGCTTCTTGCTTCTTAACTTCCCAGCCTTCTTCGCTGCTGTTTTGCAACTGTACCGCTGCCTCTACGAGTCTGAACTCAATTGGAATCCGCCTGGCCGTCTACGTCTGCCTCCAATTTCGTGTTCCAATCCTGGCCAACACGTTCTTGCCCGCACGCTCCTTTAACGCCACCAGCTCCAATGTCTTACCTGTCCTCGTCTATCTCCAGCCTGCTCCGCTGCTGTCTAATCCTTGCTTTTTACCAGCCTCATCACTTCCACGTCTACTTCTTGAGTCACCGCCACTCGATCTCGTCGTTTTTACTCGCTGCTTCCGTCGCTTCTCACGAAATTCGTTTCGCCTTCTGATGAAATTCTTTTTCGCTTCTGACGAAATTCTTTTCGGCTTCTATCGCTGTCTCTGTGTCTGTCACTTTTGCTTATTTGCCTTTTCTTTTTTAAAAAACTCTTAACCAGTTTTAAATTGTTCTTATTTCATCTTTCTCCGCACTGCACAATACTTTGTTTGTTATATTTCTCGTGTGTGAAATATTCAATTTAAGGTCCAAGCTGTCGAATGGTGGGCAATATCCCGGTTGAGCCCCCAAAAATGCAGTGTCCTCTTTTCGATAAAGTTGTAACACTGGCTTTAAATTATTTATATTGTTTATTCCATTCAACTTGTAACTTAAATTTAACAAAACTTCTGTATTATGCAAAGGGTCCGATCGAGTCGAGATTCTGGCGGCGATTGATTTAGCGAGGAGTTGCCAGACATTATTTTCTGAAGTTGATTACTTCCCCTTTAGTATATTTCAAAAGAAGGGAAACAATGACTAGTAGGTGAGACCGCTCCTGGTAACTCTGGTCTCATCACCAACACTACCGGATCCCACATTCGGCCTTCCTGACGCTTGATTCGACCCGAATGGTTTCATAAATTCTGCAACTGTCTTAGTCCTATATGGCCCTTCTCCTTGTCCTACTCTTTGAACTTCATAACGCCCATGATTATTGATCTTGACTACTTTATAAGGCCCTAAGTACTTTCCTTTCAACTTCAAGCCTGTTCCGTATTGGGTACGTTTAATAGCTACTAAATCGTCAACCTTAAACTTATTTTCTTTTAGAGTCAAATGCCTTTTTATTTTCTGTTTGAATATCCTGAATATTCTGCCTTGCTTTCCCTCGCAACTTTTCTCTTTCCTCGTCTAGCTCGGAAATCAAACACTCTTCAATCAATTCTTTTAACTCTGCATTGCTCGAAACACGCATATCAAGTCCTGTTAGCAACTTGAACGGAGAAACCTTTGTACTCCTTGGCTCAGTGTTATTAATCGTCTGTTGTACCCTGCCAACTTGCTTATACCAGCACCCTGGATTCTCCTGGCTCAGTTTTGATAACATTGGGACCACTATCTTGTGCATTCGTTCTACCTGTCCGTTAGCCCTGGGAACTCCTGTCGCAATTAGCAAATGCTGTATATTTCCGCAATACTCTTTAAACAAGTGTGACGTAAAAAGCGGCTCCTCGATCCGATACGATTCTGTATGGGTTACCGAAAAGAACTGATTGACGCTCCAAGCAACTCAGTACTTCTTCAACTCCTGTGCTTCGTGTAGGATACAACCATACGTACTTAGAAAAAGCATCAACTATAACGAGAATGTGATTATATCGTTTTTTGGTTTACTCTATCGGGCCAACATGGTCTATATGGTATGTCACCAAAGGTCTGTCACCTTTGTCAATCGGTTTCAGAAACCCTTCCTGCTTCCCAGCTTTCGCATTCAGCAATATACACTCTACACAGCTCTCAACAATCCTCGCTATCTTTTCCTTCACTTTGGGGATGTAATATGACTTTTCGATCAATTCTTGAGTCTTTTTGGATGAAAAATGACCTTGCTTGTGTGAATTTCGAATTATCTCATCTTCCATCAGCGATGGAACTACAAGCAACTCCTTATTTTGGTCCTTAAATAAAATTCCATTCGATATGTAGAAATCGTCATACTCTTTGGTTTCAACAACACTCTTCACTGCCTTCGTCCAATTATCTGTTTGCTGTGCCTCTCGCAAGCGATGTATTAAGCTATCTGTCACAACAAAACAGTATACCCTGCTCAGCGCGTCTACATGTCTCATCTTGTTACCTGACCTATGTTCGATTTCATAATCAAAGTCTTGCAAGTACATTGCCCAACGTGAAACTCTAAGCGGAATCTCTTTCTTCTTCATAGTCATGGCAAATGCATTGCAGTCTGCGACTATTTTAAATCTTTTCCCAAGAACGTAAACTCGCCACTTTACCAAAGCTCCAATAACTGCTAGCACTTCCAGTTCATAAGAATGGTACTTCTCCTCGCATGGTTTGGTCTTCCGACTCATATAGAAAATTGGGTGCCACAAACCATCCTCCCTGTCTCGCTGAAGCAACACGGCTCCGAATCCGAATTTCGAGGCGTCGGTATGAATTTCTGTTTCAAGGGAATGGTCATAAAGCTTTAGAACGGGCCCACTGATTAGCGCTGCTTTTAATTGATCAAACGCTTCTACCTGCTTTTCTTTGAACTCAAACTTCGATTCCTTGCGTAACAAATCAGACAACGGCTTAGCAATCAATGCGTAATTTTCTACGAATCTTCGGAAATACGACGTCAAACCTTAAATCCTTTGAATACCCTTTTTATCCCGAGGAATCGGAAAATCAGCCACCGGTCTTGTTTTCTCCTCACCTGGTTTGATTGTGCCCTTTTCTATGATATACCCAAGGAATTCAACTCTCTTCTTGAGAATCTGACATTTGCTCCAATTTATACGCAATCCGCTTTCTTCTGACACCTTCAAAACTCACTTTAATTTCTGCACGCCCTGTTCTACACTCCTGCTAGCAATGATCACATCATCCATATACACTACTGCATCATCATCTTTTATCACCTCTCGTAGGACTGCCATTATAAACCTGGTAAACACCGCTGGGGAGTTCGTGATGCCGAAAGGTACAAACATAAACTCGTACTGCCCACTCATGGTTACAAACGATGTGTCTTTTGAGATTCTGGTGACACAGGAACGTGAAAGAATCCATTTGTCAAGTCTCTCCACCTTGAAGCTTTTCAATAACACAGTCCATGTGTGCTGTTGGGAAATTATCTCTGACTATCTTTTCATTCAGCTTGCGGTAATCGCAGCACAAACGCTTCTTCCCATTCTTCTTATCTACCAAAACAACTGGCGAAGCAAACTCGGACGTACTTGGCTTGATTATTTTATCCCTAAGCCATTCTTGCACCTGGTCATCGACTATCTTTTGGTCACAATAGGCCAAACGCCTTGGATGTTGAAATACCGGCAAATCGTCTGTCAACAAAATCTTCATCTCCACTGGCGAACTGAGATTTCTTATCGGCCTATAATTCTCCACCAAGAATTCTACTTCTTCAGCGACACCCTTACTTAAATGATCTAGTTCTAAGCCTGGCTTACATACAAAGGCTATCAAATTCTTGCATTAGTTGCACACAGGAACTTTCTGTAATCTGTTCCTCCTGTAGCTGCGTACACTGAACCCTTTTAGAAAACACGGTTCCTAAGATTGCATCAAACTTCATGTCCTCGTCGGGAATCACGTGGAACTCGATACACATTTCTATTCCATCGATATTCACTGGCGTTTTGAAGATGCCGAAAATTAGCACCTGACTTTCTCCAATTCCTGTGAAAACTCTTTGCCTGCCCATCAAACTGCCAACGCCTACGCCTAGTTTTAAAAATACACGCCTACGCATTAGGCATAGTTCTGCCTCTGTATCTACAAGGCCTTTGAATTCAACATTCGAAGAGAAAACGGATTTTACCTCCAAACCATAAGCAACTGGTGCATGAGATTGTTTTGGGATTACTTTTTCTGCCTGGACTGCATGGTTCTTTCTTCTGTTTTGACTTGAACCTCCGCCTTACACTGCGCTGCTCGGTGTCCTGGCCGATTACATTTAAAACATTTTTCTTGCACTGGACAATCTCTCTTCATATGAGATGGATCTCCACATCTGAAACACTTTCTAACCGACTCTGTTGTCTTTTCCTTGGCTGACTCATTGGCTACCTTACTGCCCTGAAAAGTATGCTTGCTTTCTGGCTTATATGTGCTTCTCGCCTTTTGGTATGCCTCGATCTGCCATTTCAAGTCTTTCAGATTTCTAGCTTGATACAGCATGGATTTATTCGATCTTGAGTCTGGGATACCTTCTACGAAGTACTCAATTAGACTTTCATCCTCCAAACGTATCTGCTTAGCTATCTCCATTAATGCATATAAAAACTCCTGCAATGATTCACCCTTACTTTGACGACGCTTTCCCAACCTGCGATGAATCTCGGCTGTAGAAACCTGCACTCCGAACTCCAATGAAAACTTTCCCAGTCCTTAATGTCTCTCTGGCTACGCACAAACATTTTAGCTGCTCCACTAAGTAATTGTTTTGCATAAACAAACTGCTGCAGCGGGCTCCACTCCACAGTAGCCGCACAGTCCTCTAACTCCTCAATCCACAGATCTATATTTGGGACTCCTGAACCTGAAAACTGAGAAACACTTCCTTCGACGTCTTTCAATGTAAACCACGATCTAGACTGTCCCTGCGCTACTTGGCCATGTTGTCTTTCTTCTCTCCTATGGGGAACTGCCGGTGTGGACGATGTAGACCTAAAATCTGCGGGCTCACCCTCAGTCTCTGACTCACCCTCATCCATCAACCCAAAATGGTTTAGCAAACGTTGTTGTAATTGAGACTTTAGTCCGGTTGTACTCATCTGCAGTTCTGACAACTACCGTCGCAACTCTTCCACTCGCAATGCCAATATCTCGCCTCTCTCCATTTTACAAAAGTGACCTGCTAAAAATTACAGTTAATATGATGACAAAATTGTGTTTTTACTCTAATTCCTTTTGATACAATTGTAATCAAACTGACAAGTCTTCAAACCAAATAAACCCGGCGACGACCCTGTTTCGTCTCTTGCTGTCTCCCTGCTTTCCGCGTTCACTGCTTTCTGTAGCGTCCTTCCTCTTTTCTCTCTTCTTCGCACGCACCGATACTGTTTTGCCTCCAATTGGAATCAGCTTTGCCACGTGCCTCAGCTCTAGCCAACAAGGTTTTGTTCACACGCACCGACGATACTCTGCTGCTTCCGCTCTCGCTCCTCTCGTCTGCTTCTCTGCTTTTCTGCCTTTTGACTTCTCCCCCACGGATTCAAGTCTTTGCTTCTTGCTTCTTAACTTCCCAGCCTTCTTCGCTGCTGTTTTGCAACTGTACCGCTGCCTCTACGAGTCTGAACTCAATTGGAATCCGCCTGGCCGTCTACGTCTGCCTCCAATTTCGTGTTCCAATCCTGGCCAACACGTTCTTGCCCGCACGCTCCTTTAACGCCACCAGCTCCAATGTCTTGGCTGTCCTCGTCTATCTCCAGCCTGCTCCGCTGCTGTCTAATCCTTGCTTTTTACCAGCCTCATCACTTCCACGTCTACTTCTTGAGTCACCGCCACTCGATCTCGTCGTTTTTACTCTTCCGTCTCACTCGTATTTTGGCCTTCTGATGAAATTCTTTTTCGCTTCTCACGAAATTCGTTTCGCCTTCTGATGAAATTCTTTTTCGCTTCTGACGAAATTCTTTTCGGCTTCTATAGCTGTCTCTGTCACTTTTGCTTATTTGCCTTTTCTTTTTTAAAAAACCCTTAACCAGTTTTAAATTGTTCTTATTTCATCTTTCTCCGCACTGCACAATACTTTGTTTGTTATATTTCTCGTGTGTGAAATATTCAATTTAAGGTCCAAGCTGTCGAATGGTGGGCAATATCCCGGTTGAGCCCCCAAAAATGCAGTGTCCTCTTTTCAATAAAGTTGTAACACTGGCTTTAAATTATTGATATTGTTTATTCCATTCAACTTGTAACTTAAATTTAACAAAACTTCTGTATTATGCAAAGCGTCCGATCGAGTCGAGATTCTGGCGGTGATTGATTTAGCGAGGAGTTGCCAGACATTATTTTCTGCAGTTGATTACTTCCCTTTCAGTATATTTCAAAAGAAGGGAGACAATGACTAGTAGGTGAGACCGCTCCTGGTAACTCTGGTCTCATCACCAACACTACCGGATACCACATTTATTTATGCTAAACAACTACTCAGCGGAGCGGCTAAGCTTTTTATTCGTAGTCAGCGGAATGTTCGCGATTGGAGATTTTAAAAGAATTTGGTGCGAGGGTGTCATCAGCAGAGGTACATCGTGGACTTGGCAAAAGGCAGCAGAGGAAGACCGAATCGTTGCACGAGTACCTGTATTGTAGTGCTCACAGGTAGTATTAATTAAAACATTTTTGAGATGTATAGTTTTTAGCTGTCTTTATTCAATTGATTTGGCTTATATCTAACAATGTACTTTAAAGCTAAAGCCGCGCAACTGCGCTGCCGAGAATGCCGGCAGCGGAGCGTCCGCATTTATGTACTTCTTATATATAAATTTGCGCTCGTTGCTGACAGCGGCTAGCTCGTCAGTCGTGCAGTCAAGTCATGGGAATCTGCTCACTTATGCACTTATGGTCTTCGGGGCAGAGCTTGGCTGATCGTGTTATGGTCATCTCGAACCATGCCTTGTGTTTATGTAAACACATGCAACAAAGTGTTACAGTGCGTATCCCTTAAGAACTCTTGGAACAGTGGGTATTTGTTATATGTGTACGTACTACATCTCCCTCCTTTTAAAAAATAACGAAATAAAATAAAGTTTTAAAAATGTTTTAATTATTTATTGTTTTTTTGGGTTCGTATATATAATATGTTTATGATATATATATGTAGGAGGTATTGGGTCAGGTTTCTCGGCCATTGTAAATTAGGATTTATTTCAGTACACAGCGCAGCGAGTCGCAATGATTTTTTAACACTCAATAGTTTTTCGTCTGTTCTCTCGGAAGGGTTAACTCAAACTGCCCCGCTCTCCTTTGCTCCTCTTCCTCTTCATCATTGCGCCACGCTCAGCACGAATTCCCCACCACGCTCTCACACTAAATCTCTCTCTTTCTGCAGTCTTATTTGAACTTCATTTATTCTGCATAATTTATACACTGAGAAACTTACAAATGATAATTAAATCTAATATTTCAATATAATCTCCCACACGGCCTTCCTGACTATAACACTACCTTGTATTGGTTAATACAATGTATGGCATTCATTGCTCAATATCTTTCAGTTAAAATTTGCTAACATTTCTATAATTCTCAGATAGTTAGTATGACGCGATAATTCATTTACATTCTTTGTTTACTAGAGTATGAGGTCTCTTCCGCACAAACACATCAATTAATTTCATCAGACATTAACTTGGCAGGATAATCCTTCAACATAACATTATAGAATACAAGCTCTCTTCCGCCCAAGCTCAATCGTCTGGATATCAATTCACTGATCATCAAAGGTTAGGTTAGCAGGCTAATCACATACAAATTAGAATACAACGCTCTCTTCTGCATAAACTCAACCATTTGGATACCACTTCGCTTATAACACAGTATCGGACTCTTGCCGCACATTTGCGACGCTACGCAATACTGTGCCACTTGACACGATTTCAATGCGTACGCCTTTTTCGACGTCGCCAAGCTTTTCCATCAACTTCCATCAACAAGTCTCTCGCTCATCAGGTAGACTATCATGTGGATACTTATACATTCGCTAGTTAATGACTTTAAAATATAACGATCACCATCAAGCATTTTAACTATAACAAATGATCGTTCTTCGCTGTTCAATAACACATGATCGCCTATCTTATATTTAACGACTTTGGCATGCTTTTTATCAACTTATCAATATTCTCTTTAGCCTTTTCTCTAGCGCTCTCCAGATCTTCTCGCATCTCTTCATTGATGGTCAACATTCCCTTGGGTCTTGTCTTTTTCCCTATCAACAATTCTAGCGGACTATGTTGAGTCACCCGATTAGGAGTGCAGTTTATGGCCAATTGAATTTCGCCCAATGCCTCCTGCCACGAACGTTCGCTAGTCTCCACCGCCGTTAACATCCGCTTAAGCACACTCATGACATGCTCTACTTGTTCTACTCTACTCTGCTAGCACCTGTTGCTATCGCATCTTAGTTAATACTATTCGTGGAGCAAAACTTGCGAAATTCACTACTCGTAAAGCATTTTCCCTGATCCGCTATAATCCCGCTAGGGACGCCAAATATCGATATGGCGGACTTCACTGACTTTATGCAATTTACAGAGTCTAAATAATGTACTCCTTTTCATCCTTCTTACCAGTCAATTTCCCACTTTTATCGATGTGTATAGTATGCCATTGTATCTCAACTTTGGGTATGGGGTGTAACCCTTCTTGTTTTTTGACTGAAGCTGATTTCGACAATTTACATGTCACACAATTTTCGACAAACTTCCTGACATATTTCGTCATGCCCCCAAGCCAATACTGCTCGTATACCTTATCTAATGTCTTTTGCCAGCCTAAGTGCATTATGGTCTCGTGAGTATGGTTGATAACAGACCATCTAAATGCCAGGTCGTTGTTCTTCTAAATATAATATGATAAATTGTATCCGTTTGATTAAAATAAAATAAAGTTTTTTTAAGCAAACTTACGCTACGAATATTTAATTATATAATTAATAATTATATTAATTATAATTAATTATCGGTGCCCGCTCGGCGGATGTTGCTGTGCTGAGTTGTCACGGGGTGCGGGGGGAGCGGTGTGTCGGTGCCTGGACGGCGTATGTCGCAATGCTGAGGTGGCACTGGGGTGCGGGGGGCGGTAGAGTCGGGCGGTTAGCCCTATACTGTTAACTCTTCCCCCTTCGAAAATCTGAGTCCCGCAGATCAGCAACTCTTCGCGGGGGCCGCACTGATGGTGTGCGCTTCCAGTTCGACTATGCTTCGATGCGTTGGGATGCCTTTGGTGGAGGTTATTTTTTTCCATACGACGTGTAGCAGCAAGGCCACAATGAGGATCACCACTGCTTCTGTTAGGATTGAGAATAGAAAATTGTTAGATATTGTTGACAGCTTCCTTAAGTTCTGCAGGCTAAAATCATGAACATATTTTAGCGAAAGCTGGTATCCAGTGGCGGTTACTTTGCTTAGTACGCCCGGCATGGCCATCACATGCGTTGTCGAGTAGCTGCTGTAAGACATGTTCCCGATGTGGACGGTCTCGTTATCGTACTGGACTATAAACGATCCCAGCAGATGGCGTTTCCCTGAGTTCGTTACGACCGTTCCGTTGAAGTTGGTCAGGAACAAGGTACCGTCGTCGAGCAACTCTACAATCTCCTGATCCCTTCTCAGGTGATCGCAGAGAGCGTGTCCTCCTTTTAGGAGCCTGGGAATACAGCTGGCCTCGTCCAGTTTCCTTAAGTTTTTTTCCTGGCACACAGTCGTATTTCTGATAGAGAGACAATTGCCCAATACTGCGTAGGTTTCCTGGGGGTCCATCGCCAGCTTGTTGTATTCCAGCGCCACTTGTTTGCCCTCCGTAATCGTGGGGTAAAGAAGCATCAGCTTGTATTTTGTGTCCACGACTTTGGGTAGTGCCAGCACGTATAATAGGCAGGTTCCGTTAGTTAGGATAGATGGTTCCGCGAATTCCACGGCCTCCACCACATTTTGGTATGGTAGGCTGCTAGTTTCTGCCAGAAGGGTTTCCACTTCTTTGTGATCCAAAAGATTTCATCGACCTGCTTCAGCAGTATCATTGCCTTCTGCATTAAAATTGTGGCCGAATGGACCTCTCCGTCAATGGAGTTCACTCTTGCCATCATAATGTCAAGCTTCTGCAGTGATTCGTGCGTGGAGTCAAACAACCTCGTATTTATTTGTATCTGCTGGTTACTATTTTGCATTACATTGTCCTGAGACTGGAGGATAGTATTCCAATCCGATGCGTCGGGTGATCCGGCAACCCATTTCCAGGCTGACCCCAGCCAGTCTATGGACCGAGGCGCGCGGTGTGCCGACGTCATTCTTGTAATGCCAACGGTAGCAGTTTCCAGGTAGTGGCATATCAGCGCTGCAACTCTGGTGTCGGTGACCACTGATGTTTCTTCGGTGGTCTTGTCAATTGTATTTTGTATCCGTTTTAGGTCAATAATGTGGGTGAGTTTGAATACTCCATTAACGCGCCATACCACACCCTGCTGAAGCGGGACTACCGGCGTATCATATTTGAAGATGTGAAGAGCAGTTGCGACTTGGATGATCGCCATACTTGGGAGAGAGACGTTACCCAATTTTTTAGTTAATATTTAATCTTAGTGTAGAGTTTCGTGTTTCTGTTAATTGTTGTTAATTAATTATATTACTATAATATTTTTTTTTTTACTTTCTTTATACTCTTTGTATGTAGTCGAATCTTTTTAAAAATTTTTTGTTTTTATATTTTCTTATAGGAAAAATAGTTGTTTTTTTTGTTTTGTTAATAATTTTTACTTATTGTTTTTCTTATTTAATACCCTTGTTTGTTATTTTAAAGAGTTCGTGAAAAGTTTTCAGCGTAAATCTTAAACTTTTTATGTGAGACTTATGGAAGATTTTTCCCGATCTAGTTTTGACCGTGACTCTACCATTATCTTCGATCTCCTCTGGTTTGAACCGATGTTTGTCTTTGCTCTTGATTTGTTTGTTAGAAACATAGACAGTATCTCCCTGATTATATTTTAACGGCTTTATTCTGTTTCTATTAAGCCTATCAGTTGACATTTTCTGCAGGAGTTACCCTCTTATGTCTTCCTGCATCTGATCTTTGAAATTTGTTAGACCCTGATAATTTATTCTAGAAGCTCTGTTGAGAAAGATGTCGACTGGTTTACGGTTCGTCACCGAATGGACAGAGTAGTTATATCTGTCTACGGCAATGAGAACCAACTCGGCTACTTTCAGGTTACGGTTGTCGTTTTTCAGACACCGATATATTTCAAGGAAGGTTGAGTGGAATCTTTCAACCTGGCCGTTTACTTCACTCTTTTGAGAGGGAGTTTAATAAATGGCTATTCCGAGAGATTGCAAATAGTTAAGCACTGTGGGGCAGAGTAGACCCCTCTCATTATCTGAGACTATTGTTTCTGGTGCTGTGAAATAATGCAGAACTTCGGTCAGCCTCTCGCGGAGATGGACTGCCGATTTTGATTCTATCGGGAAAAGTTTAACAAATTTGGTGTTTGGTGTTTCGCAAGAATATTCCAGCCTGTCTTGCTCGAACACAAGTTGATTCCTAAATACGTTAATAGGGGCTTCCACGTGAGGAATTAAACCCGATTCGTCTTGAAGCGCACTGTGAACGGTAGCAACGGAATCCGTTGTTGAAGTTGAGGATGTGTCGGCATTGAGGTAGTTTACATTCGAAACGATGCGAGAAAGAGCATCAGCAACCACATTTAATTTGCCCGGCTTGTAAATAAGCTTTCCAGCGTTTCAACTTAGCATTGTAGTTCCGATTGCCTAACGAAAAGGTTAGGGGCTGGTGATCGGTATAAACTTTAATTGACGTGGCGCCATAAAGGTAGGATACTATACTATCGCTAGCATTTCTTTCTCGTTCACTGCGTAGTTTTCCTCCGTTTTATTCAGAGACCGTGAAATATAGGCGATTGAGCGGTCTTTCCCGTCGTCGCTTTGAGAAATAACGGCTCCTATTGCATAATTGGAGGCATCAGTAGTTAAATGGAAAGGTTTATTAAAGTCTGGGAATGCCGAAACTTCTGAAGAGGCACGGATGGTTTTCAAGTCGTCGAAGGCTTTCTCGCCTTCTTCGTCAAGCGAAATTGAGATATTCCTGGATTTAGATGCCTTGACCTGAGCATGCTCCCCCTCGTGAGGTTCGTCAGAGGTGTAGCGATTTTAGCGTAATCGCAGATAAATTTCCTATAATAAGAGGTCATTCCTAGGAATCTTTTAAGTTCATTCAAATTCGTGGGTGGAGGCATTTCTTTTATGGCTTTTACCTTCTTTTCATCTGCTCGGATCCCATCCGCCGTTACCACATAACCCAGGAATTCGGCCTGGGTGCGCAGAAACTGTGTCTTTTCCAAATTCACTTGCAACTTGGCATGTCTCAATTTTGTAAATACGGCGCAATGGTTACGCTAGTGAGACTCGTAGTCTTTACTAAAGACGATAATATCGTCGATGTATACGTAGCAAATTTTACCAATGATCGACGACGTATTACGAGAGCACCGTAATACGTCGTCGATCATTCTTTGGAAAACAGCCGGGGCATTCTTCAACCCGAATGGTAAGCGCATAAACTCGTATTTCCCTTTCAGGGTAGAGAATGCAGTTTTAGGTATGTCGGATTCCTTCATATGAATTTTGTGGAACCCGGATGTTAAGTCAAGAGTAGTAAATAGCTTGGCCTTCCCCAGACTGGACAATGTGGATGTTATATCAGGGATTGGGTTGGAGATGGTAACTGCGTTGAGACGCTTGAAATCTATTATCATTCGGTATTGTTTTTCCCCATTGGGCTTGGGCTTCTTTGAGACTACCCATATCGGGGAATTGTAGGGGCTCTTGGAGGGCCTGATTATTCCCTCGCGCAGGAGCTCTTCGACCTGATTTTCTACCTCGCCTCTCATGTTCGCGGGGTAAGGGTAGCTTTTTGAATATATGGGTTCCTGAGTACTTGTTCGGATCTCATCTCGAACACTTGTATCCACTGCTTCGCCTGGCGAGAGTGGCTCAAAAATAGTGGTGAATTCAGAAATTAGGGATCCGAGGCATTCCCTTGCTTCCACTGGGTGTTCGCTGTCGATTAGCGAATGGACATTCAAGGAAGGCATGGCAAGTAGCGGAATTTTTATCCCTGGTGCTATTGTTAAAGAATCGTTTTTTCTATCAATAATTGCTTTAAGGGATTTCAGAGTATCGTCCCCAATAATGCCATGGAAGCCAGTTAAACCGGGAAGAACGAAGAAGGTAACCGGAGAATCATTGCCTATGGGACTGAAGAATGGTCCAGTTAGTTGATGTGTTATTTTTATCTCCCCTCCAGCGGATTGAACCGGAAAGGGTTTCGACAAGGGCGAGCATCCTTTGACTATCTGGGGGCTAATGAAGTTCTTATTCGCGCCAGTGTCTATTAGAAACTGTAGCTTAGCCCCATCTTTCACGCTATATGTATGGAACGCTAGAGAGGCATCGGCCATAAAATTTACTGCGCCAGTACTATCAGCCTCCATGTGAGGTTGGCGGCCAGACTGATTGTCTGGTAAAGCTTCATCATAATAAGCCTCACTGACGGATTTTTCCTCATGCTGGTTTGAAGCGGCCTCACCCGGGGATGGGACAGCAGTTAATTGCTATAGTCTTTGCGATTTCCGAAAAGGGTTAAGATTGGAAGAGGTACTGGGGCTGCGTTTAACGCTTAAATTATTATTTCCCTGTTTTGAACGATAGGAGTGGCCAGACTGGTGGGGCTTCATTTTTATCGCTCGCGGATTTGAATATCTTGGCGGGGGCTGAGAATTCCTGCCTGCGTCTTGATATTGGTATTGGTTATTATAAGAAGAATGGTTGGATTGGGGCCAAGAGTACTTCTGGCGGTAAGGCTGAAGGGATGAAAACTTACTAGAATAGGTGACATGATTCATTGAGGTAAGATTCTGCAACTCTAAACAGATTGCATAGGCCTCTGGCAAGTTTTTTGGGCCGCGAATTACCAATAATTTAGAGAGGTCACCACTCAGGCCTCTGATGAAGACATCCAAGGCTCTGTCCCTATAAGTTTCGACCAGCGCACTAAGAATTCCAGGGCTTTGGTTACCGTTTTTAAGGCAACGTTTTATCAGGGCAAAATGAGCATTTATTCCCGTATAAAACATTTCCACGCTCTTCGCCCCCTGAATCATTTAGTCTTGCTCACTATAGTGTGCGCAGGTCTTGCTTATCGGCATAGTGGAGCATTAGGACGCGTTTAATTTCAGGCCAATCGTCTTCTGCCACGTTGTATGACAGAAGGGTTGTCTCCGCGTTACCCCTAATCTTCTGCCTAAGGCTAACGACTATGGAGCGATAGAGAGGTATTTCCTTGATTATCTCATAGTCTTTTAGAATGGTTTCGGCTCTACCCATCCAAGAGTCGTAGCCACCAGCTTCGCCCTCAAAGACCTGCAGCTCCTTCACACAATCTGGCAGCGTAGCAATTTCTTTAGTTCATACTCCGTACGGGCGGGAGTCAAAGGCTTCGTTTGGGGAACAACCTCGTTAACCTTTTCCTGAGCCTCCTCTAGGCTCACTGCCTTATCGCTAACTTTCTTTACATCGTTTTTAACGTCAGATTTAGTCAAAGCTGCCTTCATTTCCTCCATACTAACAAATCGATTCAAACAAATGGGAGTCTTTTCAAATAGTTTAAAATAATTATGAGTAGAGTGACGGTTAAGTTTTTTTTTTTTTTAATTTTGTATTATTAAATTCTTCGCTAAGAACGCTTCACTTACCCGTGTTTCGTATTTATTCTTTATTCGTTATCTTCGTGTGTTCAGGACATGAGTAAGGGTAAAAAGAATGACTTTAGTGTGATTCAGATATTTTTATTTTTGGGGACAGGCGGGAATTCAATTCTTTCGTGTGTGTGTGTGTTTTTTATTTCTTGTTTCGTGAGATTTTTCCTCCTTAGTTTCTTCAATTTTATCATCATATTTTTTCTTTTCAAATTTTTTCCTCGGTGAATACTTCTATATTTTTTTGTAAATAAAAATTGTCGATTCCTTTTTTTTTATCCGGCGCTAGGCGCGGTGGGCCGTATTATTCCGTTTTGGTTTATCACCTACTAAGGTACGGTTGCCACACAATCCACTAGGCGGCCCTTTCTGTGCTGGTAACACTGAGCGTATCTAGTGAATTACCCACACCACTTTCCACGTTGTATTATTTTTTATTATAAATCGGGGCCGCTATTCATTAGAATAAGGTTCCTTAATTGTCAGTCCCTTCCAAGTAATAAGATGCCTGGCCGGCGTATGTCGCAATGCTCAGGTGGCACGGGGTGCGGGGGCGTTAACTTATATATAGATATGAGCAGCCGCTTCGCTGTTCTCGTTAACGGCAGCGCAGCTATGAGGCTTCAGACAAAAGAATATATGTAAACAGGCTAAGCGCTCAAAAATATGGATGTAAAAAATCATTGACATAACTATACTTAAACAGCACAGACGTACACTGTGTCTTACTTTCAAAGAAATTACTTCTAACTTTACAGCCAGATCTGGAACTGCATTTTCTAATACAAATTTTTTGTTAGCCATGGTGAAAGATATGCTCCCAGTTTGTGACGGTGCTGCTAACGACAAAGTAGCAATTTATGCATGTAGGAATCAGGAATAAACCAGAAGAGCAAGTGGGGAGAGACACGGAGCGGTTGTCGGTTTTAAGAAAGTATACACAGCACGCGAGAGAATCAATAGAGAAGAATCAAGAAGAGTCAGTCGGTGCCAAGATCTCAAGCATCACGCATGCACAGAAGTTTAAGTTTGTTTGTTAACTCATTAAAGTTAAAACCACAATAATTTGTTAATCGGATAGCAAATAACAATAATCAATAAACATTTTCATAATACATTACTTCGTAGTCTCAAGAGATATTTGCATTACTGCGGAATTCCAGTGGCCACAATTTTGGGGGCTCAATCGGAGATATTTGGATCGATTACAAACTACAGTCATTAAACTGAGTAATGTGTTTAAAAACTTACTTAACTTTTTGCAATGCGGTTGTAGTACCAGTTTTGAAAAAAAAATTTGGAGCATGGTAGAAATTCAAAGAAATTACAAAGAAAAGGTACAATTGCAGAAATACAACAGTTGTGAAATTCAATTATGTGTGACGCAAAAGAATTTGCAGATAAGCTGACCCAAAGAGCACTGACGTGGGCAACGTCGTTAGGCTTTGTGGTGCACGTCAACAAGCAAGAGGCAGGATTGTTGGCAGTGGTCATCTAGACAAGAGGCAAGGCGTAGAGCAGTTACGGTAGCAGGCAGAAGGATCGCAGAAGTTGTGCGTCACGAGAGACCAGATTTTGTCCAGCAAGGATTAAGCCGAAATGGAAGGAAACTCGAATTGCAAAATAGACTGCTTGCTCACTATGGTAAATGTAGAAGGAATTAAAGTGGATGAGGATGTCGGCGGATCTTTTATTTCCGCACCTGCAGAGGCCCATGAAAATGGTGGATCTAATAGGTATGTAATTTTAGGTGGGCAAAACCGTCAAGGCGAAAGTTCTAATTCGGGTAGTTTACTTTGAAGGATGTGGAAGAAAGTGTGTCACAGTTTTTGGAAAATATTTCACTAGACATTAAGCAGTGGATTTAGGAACTTAAAGAATATGCACTAAGTGTGGAATGGAATCAGCTGATGGGATTTATTTATGCTAAACAACTACTCAGCGTAACGGCTAAGCTTTTTATTCGTAGTCAGCGAGATGTTCGCGATTGGAGATTTTAAAAGAATTTGGTGCCAGGGTGTCATCAGCAGAGGTACATCGTGGACTTGGCAAAAGGCAGCAGAGGAAGACCGAATCGTTGCACGAGTACCTGTATTGTAGTGTTCACAGGTAGTATAAATTAAAACATTTTTGAGATGTATAGTTTTTAGCTGTCTTTATTCAATTGATTTGGCTTATATCTAACAATGTACTTTAAAGCTAAAGCCGCGCAACTGCGCTGCCGAGAATTCCGGCAGCGGAGCGTCCGCATTTATGTACTTCTTATATATAAATTTGCGCTCGTTGCTGACAGCGGCTAGCTCGTCAGTCGTGCAGTCAAGTCATGGGAATCTGCTCACTTATGCACTTATGGTCTTCGGGGCAGAGCTTGGCTGATCGTGTTATGGTCAACTCGAACCATGCCTTGTGTTTATGTAAACACATGCAACAAAGTGTTACAGTGCGTATCCCTTAAGAACTCTTGGAACAGTGGGTATTGGTTATATGTGTACATACTACATCTCCCTCCTTTTAAAAAATAACGAAATAAAATAAAGTTTTAAAAATGTTTTAATAATTTTTTTTTGTTTTTGGGTTCTTATATATTATATGTGTATGATATATATATGTAGGAGGTATTGGGTCAGGTTTCTCGGCCATTATAAATTAGGATTTATTTCAGTACACAGCGCAGCGAGTCGCAATGATTTTTTAACACTCAATAGTTTTTCGTCAGTTCTCCCGGAAGGGTTAACTCAAACTGCCCCGCTCTCCTTTGCTCCTCTTCCTCTTCTCCATTGCGCCACGCTCAGCAGGGATTTCGCCCTCCTTCCCCACCACGCTCTCACACTAGATCTCTATCTTTCTGCAATCTTATTTGAACTTCATTTATTCTGCATAATTTAAACACTGAGAAACTTACAAGTGATAATTAAATCTAATATTTCAATATAATCTCCCACACGGCCTTCCTGACTATAACACGACCTTGTATTGATCAATACAATGTATGGCATTTATTTCTTCAAATCTTTTTCTCAGATAGGTAGTTTGACGGGATAATTCATTTACATTTTTTGTTTACTAGAGTATAAGCTCTCTTCCGCACAAACACATCAATTAATTTCATCAGACATTAACTTGGCAGGATAATCCTTTAACATAACATTATAGAGTACAAGCTCTCTTCCGCCCAAGCTCAATCGTCTGGATATCAATTCACTGATCATCAAAGGTTAGGTTAGCAGGCTAATCACATACAAATTAGAGTACAACGCTCTCTTCTGCATAAACTCAACCATTTGGATACTACTTCTCTTATACCACAGTATCGGACTCTTGCCGCACATTTGCGACGCTACGCACCACTGTGCCACTTGACACGATTACAATGCGTACGCCTTTTTCGACGCCAAGCTCTTCCATCAACTTCCATCAACAAGCCTCTCTCATCAGGTAGACTATCATGTGGATACTTATGTATTCGCTAGTTAATGAAGCATTTGAACTATAACAAATGATCCTTTCAATTTAGGGTCTAATTTCGTTTGGTGTCGTTCTTCGCTCTTCAATAACATATGATAGCCTATCTTATATTTAACGACTTTGGCATGCTTTTTATCAACGCATGCCTTATCATACTTCTCTTATCAATATTCTCTTTAGCCTTTTCTCTAGCGCTCTCCAGATCTACTCGCACCTCTTCATTGATGGTCAACATTCCCATGGGTCTTGTCTCTTTCCCTATCAACAATTTTAGCGGACTATGTTGAGTCACCCGATTAGTATTGCAGTTTATCCTGCCACGAACGTTCGCTAGTCTCCACCGCCGTTAACATCCCCTTAAGCACACTCATGACACGCTCTACTTGTCCTATTCTACTCTGCTAGCACCTGTTGCTATCACATGTTAGTTAATACTATTCGTGGAGCAAAACTTGCGAAATTCACTACTCGTAAATCATTTTCCCTGATCCGCTATAATTCTGCTAGGGACGCCAAATATCGATATAGCAGACTTCACTGACTGTATGCAATTTTCAGAGTTTAAATTCCAAGTATGGTGCAGATAGACGAATTTTGTGAATGCGTCAATTTTTACTATAATGTACTCCTTTTCATCCTTCTTACCAGTCAATTTCCCACTTTTATAGATGTGTATAGTATGCCATTATATCTCAACTTTGGGTGTGGGGTGTAACCCTTCTTGTTTTTTGCCTGACGCTGATTTCGACAATTTACATGTCACACAATTTTCGACAAACTTCCTGACATATTTCGTCATGCCCTCAAGCCAATACTGCTCGTATACCTTATCTAATGTCTTTTGCCAACCTAAGTGCATTATGGCCTCGTGAGTATGGTTGATAACAGACCATCTAAATGCCCACGGAATAATAGGCAAACATCGTGTCTTGCCATTCCTTTGAACGATACGATGCAACAAACTCTTTCTAACCTCATAAATGTTCGCCAGCTTTTTTTGCATTTCGTCACTATTTAAATCGGTTATGATATTCGATATATTTTCAACGCGCTGCTGTTCGGATACTGACCAGTTGGGAGTTATAGTTGCCAAGTCAACTCGTACTTCCACAACTTTGCTTGTATGTGTCTGCGCTACTACAGTGGCAGGATTTCACCATCGATGCACTCGCGGGGTCAATACCCTTTTATTTCGACTCGCCTTGATGGAATTACAATCTACGGTACAGTAAACTTTCTACCACTCAAATAATGGCGAAAGTGTTTGATAGCATTAAACGCAGCCAATGTTTCGAGTTCATATGAGTGGTATTTGGATTCCGCTAACGTAGTGCATTTACTGTAATATTTAACTACCTTACGTTTGCATTCTACCTGGTGTATCAACATAGCACCATACCAGTTACAAACAAAAGTGCTACAACAATAGCAAAAGCAATATTTTAATCTTTTATTCTCAAGTACGGTCCAATAAAAACGATCATTTCCGACATTGGAACGGAATATAGGAATTTAATTATAAATGATTTATGCAAATATTTAAAACTATAAAATATAACATCAACTGCACATCATTACCAGACAGTCGTAGAAGATATTATTTTGTTATATCCAAATTTATCGACCTGAGGACAGGTTGGGGGAGTGACATATCCATAGCACCACAAACCTCTATGTACATGTCTACGCACCCACACATACATACACACATACACATAACTTTAAGATACCCTCAGAGAAATCGAAACCTAATTGTCAACAAGCCCATGCAAATTGTCCATGTTATTAAAAACATCAGAATATAGACTAAACAATTAGAATGAGTCGCTGTTCTGACTATAGCTCCATTCCCACGATTCAGGATACTCAGATTTCGGGACCGAAATCATAAACAAGATGAGAACAAAGAAGGTCCAAAGAACAGCTACGAAAGTCACTCATAAACACTAAAGCCACTCATTAAAAAGCTCCAAAGCTCAGAGTCGAAAATTGATCGTAAATGAAGTAGGAGTTGGGGAGAGAGTTTAGTTTGAGATTTGTAACTATCAGGTCGGTTTTCTTACAAATATAAAATGAAGTTGTATCGGTTTGATTAAACTAAAATAAAATTTTTTTAAGCAAACTTACGGTACGAATATTTAATTATACATATAAAAAACAAAAATTTGCAAAATAACTTTAAAATTAAACAAAGCTAAATTTATTATTTTTATTACATACAATATTCCAATTTTTTTATTTTGACCATAATTAAATATAAAATATATAAAATAACTTCACTTAGTTACGTTATTTTTCAAAAGAAGGGAGATAATATGCACATATGCACATGGTGAGAGAGATGCTCCCAGTTTGTGACGGTGCTGCTAACGACAAAGTAGCAATTTATGCATGTAGGAATTAGGAATAAACCAGAAGAGCAAGTGGGGAGAGACACGGAGCGGTTGTCGGTTCTAATAAATTATACCGAGAACGCGAGAGAATCGATAGAGTAGAATCAAGAAGAGTCAGTCGGTGCCAAGATCTCAAGCACCACGCATGCACATTAAAGTTAAAACCACAATAATTTGTTAATCGGATACTAAATAATAATAATCAATAAACATTTTCATAATACATTACTTCGTAGTCTCAAGAGATGTTTGCATTACTGCGGAATTCCAGTGGCCACAATTTTGGGGGCTCAATCGGAGATATTTGGATCGATTACAAACTACGGTCATTAAACTGAATAATGTGTTTAAAAACTTACTTAACTTTTTGCAATGAGGTGGTATTCATAGTTTTTTAAAAAAATTTGGAGCGTAGTAGAAATTCAAAGAAATTACAAAGAAAATGTACAATTGCAAAAATAAAACAGTTGTGAAATTCAATTTTGTGTGACGCAAAAGAATTTGCAGATAAGTCGACCCAAAGACCACTGACGTGGGCAACGTCGTTAGGCTTTGTGGTGCACGTCAACAAGCAAGAGGCAGGATTGTTGGCAGTGGTCATCTGGACAAGAGACAAGGCGTGGAGCAGTTACGGTAGCAGGCAGAAGGATCGCAGAAGTTGTGCGTCAGGAGAGACGAGATTTTGTCCAGCAAGGATTAAGCCGAAATGGAAGGAAACTCGAATTGCAAAATAGACTGCTTTCTCACTATGGTATATGTGGAAGGAATTAAAGTGGATGAGGATGGGGGCGGATCTTTTATTTCCGCACTTTCACAGGCCCATGAAAATGGTGGATCTAATAGAAATTTAATTTTAGGTGGGCAAAACCGTCAAGGCGAAAGTTCTAATTCGGGTAGTTTACTTTGAAGGATTTGGAAGGAAGTGTGTCACAGTTTTTGGGAAATAATTCACTAGACATTAAGCAATGGATTGAGGAACTTAAAGAATATGTACTAAGTGTGGAATGGAGTCAGCTGATGGTATTTATTTATGCTAAACAACTACTCAGCGGAGCGGCTAAGCTTTTTATTCGTAGTCAGCGAGATGTTCGCGATTGGAGATTTTAAAAGGATTTGGTGCGAGGGTGTCATCATTTCAACTGTCTTTATTCAATTGATTTGGCTTATATCTAACAATGTACTTTTAAGCTAAAGCCGCGCAACTGCGCTGCCGAGAATGCCAGCAGCGGAGCGTCCGCATTTATGTACTTCTTTTATATAAATATGCTGCTCGCTGCTGACAGCGGCTAGCTCGAGAGAGGTTGTGTGTGCACTACTGAGTAGTGCAGTCAAGGCATGGGAATCTGCTCACTTATGGTCTTCGATCAGAGCTTGTCTGATAGTGTTATGGTCAACTCGAACCATGCCTTGTGTTTATGTAAACACATGCAACAAAGTGTTACAGTGCGTATCCCTTAAGAACACTTGGAACAGTGGGTATTGGTTATATGTGTACATACTACATCTCCCTCCTTTTAAAAAATATGGAAATAAAATAAAGTTTTAAAAATGTTTTAATTATTTTTTTTGTTTTTGGGTTCTTATATATTATATGTGTATGATATATACATATATGTCTGAGGTATTGGGTCAGGTTTCTCGGCCATTATAAATTAGGATTTTTTTCAGTACACAGCGCAGCGAGTGGCAATGATTTTTTAACACTCAATTGTTTTTCGTCTGTTCTCTCAGAAGGGTTAGCACAAACTGCCCCGCTCTTCTTTGCTCATCTTCCTCTTCACCATTGCGCCACGCTCAGCAGGGATTTCGTACTCTTTCCCCACCACGCTCTCACACTAAATCTCTCTCTTTCTGCAATCTTCTTTGAACTTCATTTATTCTGCATAATTTATACACTGAGAACTTACAAATGATAACTAAATCTAATATTTCAATATAATCTCCCACACGGCCTTCCTGACTATAACACGACCTTGTATTGGTTAATACAATGTATGGCATTCGTTGCTCAAAATCTTTCTGTTCAAATTTGCTAACATTTTTATAATTCTCATATAGTTAGTATGACTTGATAATTCATTTACATTCTTTGTTACGCTGCGCGCACAAAAACAAAGTATAAATAAAAAAGACTAAAAAAGTTAAACGAAAGGAGCGTTTAAATTCAAACTAAGAACGCGCGCGCGCCAACGATCGCACGCTTAGGGGCACACTAGACCGAGAGAGATGGTCACACTTGAACCGGCAAATCTCACACAGGCGGCGGGCACACTTGATCTCGCCGAGCCCTACATAAGACGGACCACGGGCCATAGAAAGGCACTTAGCTGCCAACCGTCTAAGGGTACAGAGGCAACTCCCCAGTGGTGGTAAGCAGCAAAGTCATCTTTTGGTGGACTAGATCAATCGATCCAAGTCCGCTTATACATTGTAGTTAGTTCCCGTAGTACTTTCTCCTCCCCTTAAGCTTCTCGGCTTGCCGGTCCGAAGGTATCCCGAGGAGACGTCTGATTTAAGGATCACACCTCTTTACGGCACGGTTCACCGGCCGAATTCTTTCTCTCTTGTGGCTGACTTCAGGGTCCCCAAGCAACTCTCTCTCTCTCTCTCTTGTGGCTGACCTCAGGGTCCCCAAGCAACAAATTCTCTCTCTTGTGGCTGACTTCAGGGTCCCCAAGCAACAAATTGACTTTCTCTTGTGGCTGACTTCAGGGTCCCCAAGCAACAAAACTTTCTCTTGCTTATGGATGACTTCAGGGTTCTTAAGCACCCCATTCGCATTTCAGGCTCACTACGTGGTAACCCACCCCGGGGACTATTCTCCCACCGCCGAGATCCCGTGTTGTTCCTCTCGAGCAGCTGGACGGCTCCCGGTACCAGGTACTCGAAGTTCACGAAGGAAGCGAAGGCCGCAAGTTCGGCGCCCCACCAATCCGGAGAACTCGTTAGCTATTAATCAAATGTCAAAATTCTTACTGAAATAAAACCTAGTTATAATCAATTACTAAGTAATTCTCCACGACTTCTACTCTGGGCTGGGTCGAAACTCTCTTCCAGCAACCACGCCTGACACAAACAAATTCTTGTGACGAACCCTGGCCATCCCTGAGCCACCCGACAAGGACAAACCGTCACAGAGTATAAGCTCTCTTCCGCACAAACACATCAATTAATTTCATCAGACATTAACTTGGCAGGATAATCTTTTAACATAACATTATAGAGTACAAGCTCTCTTCCGCCCAAGCTCAATCGTCTGGATATCAATTCACTGATCATCAAAGGTAAGGTTAGCAGGCTAATCACATACAAATTAGTGTACAACGCTCTCTTCTGCATAAACTCAACCATTTGGATACTACTTCTCTTATACCACAGTATCGGACTCTTGCCGCACATTTGCGACGCTACGCACCACTGTGCCACTTGACACGATTACAATGCGTACGCCTTTTTCGACGTCGCCAAGCTCTTCCATCAACTTCCATCAACAAGTCTCTCTCATCAGGTAGACTATCATGTGGATACTTATGCATTCGCTAGTTAATGACTTTAACATATAACGATCACCATCACGCATTTGAACTATAACAAATGATCCTTTCAATTTAGGGTCTAATTTCGTTTGGTGTCGTTCTTCGCTCATGAATTACACATGATTTGGCCTTTTCTCTAGCGTTCTCCAGATCTACTCGCACCTCTTCATTGATGGTCAACATTCCCATGGGTCTTGTCTCTTTCCCTATCAACAATTCTAGCGGACTATGTTGAGTCACCCGATTAGTAGTGCAGTTTATCCTGCCACGAACGTTCGCTAGTCTCCACCGCCGTTAACATCCCCTTAAGCACACTCATGACACGCTCTACTTGTCCTATTCTACTCTGCTAGCACCTGTTGCTATCACATGTTAGTTAATACTATTCGTGGAGCAAAACTTGCGAAATTCACTACTCGTAAATCATTTTCCCTGATCCGCTATAATTCTGCTAGGGACGCCAAATATCTATATGGCGGACTTCACTGACTGTATGCAATTTACAGAGTCTAAATTCCAAGTATGGTACAGATAGACGAATTTTGTGAATGCGTCAATTTGTACTATAATGTACTCCTTTTCATCCTTCTTACAAGTCAATTTCCCACTTTTATCGATGTGTATAGTATGCCATTGTATCTCAACTTTGGGTGTGGGGTGTAACCCTTCTTGTTTTTTGCCTGACGCTGATTTCGACAATTTACATGTCACACAATTTTCTACAAACTTCCTGACATATTTCGTCATGCCCTCAAGCCAATACTGCTCGAGTACCTTATCTAATGTCTTTTGCCAACCTAAGTGCATTATGGTCTCGTGAGTATGGTTGATAACAGACCATCTAAATGCCCACGGAATAATAGGCAAACATCGTGTCTTGCCATTCCTTTGAACGATACGATGCAACAAACTCTTTCTAACCTCATACGTGTTCGCCAGCTCTTTCTGCATTTCGTCACTATTTAAATCGGTTATGATTTTCGATATATTTTCAACGCGCTGCTGTTCGGATACTGACCAGTTGGGAGTTATAGTTGCCAAGTCAACTCGTACTTCCACAACTTTGCTTGTATGTGTCTGCGCTACTACAGTGGCAGGATTTCACAATCGATGCACTCGCGCGGTCAATACCCTTTTATTTCGACTCGCCTTGATGGAATTACAATCTACGGTACAGTAAACTTTCTACCACTCAAATAATGGCGAAAGTGTTTGATAGCATTAAACGCAGCCAATGTTTCGAGTTCATATGAGTGGTATTTGGATTCCGCTAACGTAGTGCATTTACTGTAATATTTAACTACCTTACGTTTGCATTCTACCTGGTGTATCAACATAGCACCATACCAGTTACAGACAAAAGTGCTACAACAATAGCAAAAGCAATATTTTAATCTTTTATTCTCAAGTACGGTCCAATAAAAACGATCATTTCCGACATGGGAACGGAATATAGGAATTTAATTATTAATGATTTATGCAAATATTTAAAACTATAAAATATAACATCAACTGCACATCATCACCAGACAGTCGTAGAGGATAATATTTTGTTATATCCAAATTTATCGACCTGAGGACAGGTTGGGGGAGTGACATATCCATAGCTCCACAAACCTCTATGTATATGTCTTCGCATGTACGCATTAAAAAGCTCCAAAGCACAGAATCGAAAATTGATCGTAATTAAAGTAGGAGTTGGGGAGAGAGTTTAGTTTGAGACTTGTAACTATCAGGTCGGTGTTCTTCCAAATATAAAATGAAATTGTATCGGATTGATTAAAATAAAATAAAGTTTTTTTTAAGCAAACTTACGGTACGAATATTTAATTATATATATAAAAAACAAAAATTTGCAAAATAACTTTAAAATTAAAATAAGCTAAATTTTATTAAAAGCAATAAAAAAATACTAATATACATACAATATTGCAATTTTTTCATTTTGACCATAATTAAATATAAAATATATAAAATAACTTCACTTAGTTACGTTATTTTTCAAAAGAAGGGAGATGTAATATGCACAAAAGTAGATACCTATTGCTAAGGGTACACTGCACTTAACATAGCGTGAATTATGATTGCCCAATTATGAGTAAGGCTAAGTCGGCATTCCCACGCTGAGCACTTCCGCCATACATATATACAAAAGTGCATAAGACTTTTTCTCTCTATATACTAGTAATATATATAGATATGAGCAGCCGCTTCGCTGTTCTCGTTACGGGCAGCGCAGCTATGCGGCTTCAGACATAAGAATATATGTAAACAGGCTAAGCACTCAAAAATATGGATGTAAAAAATCATTGACAAAACTATACTTAAACAGCACAGACGTACTCTGTAACTTACTTTTAAAGAACTTTTTTCTAACTTTACAGCCAGATCTGGAACTGCATTTTCTAATACAAATTTTTTGTTAGCCATGGTGAAAGAGATGCTCCCAGTTTATGACGGTGCTGCTAACGACAAAGTAGCAATTTATGCATGTAGGAATCAGGAATAAACCAGAAGAGCAAGTGGGGAGAGACACGGAGCGGTTGTCGGTTTTAAGAAAGTATACCCAGAACGCGAGAGAATCGATAGAGTAGAATCAAGAAGAGTCAGTCGGTGCCAAGATCTCAAGCATCACGCATGCACAGAAGTTTAAGATTGTTTGTTAACTCATTAAAGTTAAAACCACAATAATTTGTTAATCGGGTACCAAATAATAATAATCAATAAACATTTTCATAATACATTACTTCGTAGTCTCAAGAGATGTTTGCATTACTGCGGAATTCCAGTGGCCACAATTTTGGGGGCTCAATCGGAGATATTTGGATCGATTACAAACTACAGTCATTAAACTGAGTAATGTGTTTAAAAACTTACTTAACTTTTTGCAATGCGGTGGTAGTACCAGTTTTTTAAAAAAAATTTGGAGCGTAGTAGAATTTCAAAGAAATTACAAAGAAAAGGTACAATTGCAGAAATAAAAAGTTGTGAAATTCAATATTGTGTGACGCAGAAGAATTTGCAGATAAGCCGACCCAAAGAGCACTGACGTGGGCAACGTCGTTAGGCTTTGTGGTGTACGTCAACAAGCAAGAGCCAGGATTGTTGGCAGTGGTCATCTAGACAAGAGGCAAGGCGTGGAGCAGTTACGGTAGCAGACAGAAGGATCGCAGAAGTTGTGCGTCAGGACAACGCACTTTCACAGGCCCATGAAAATGGTGGATCTAATAGGAATTTAATTTTAGGTGGGCAAAACCGTCAAGGCGAAAGTTCTAACTCGGGTCGTTTACTTTGAAGGATGTGGAAGGAAGTGTGTCACAGTTTTGGGAAATAATTCACTAGACATTAAGCAGAGGATTGAGGAACTTAAAGACTATGCACTAAGTGTGGAATGAGTCAGCTGATGGTATTTATGCAGTGTCCTCTTTTCAATAAAGTTGTAACACTGGCTTTAAATTATTGATATTGTTTATTCCATTCAACTTGTAACTTAAATTTAACAAATTCTGGCGGCAATTGATTTAGCGAGGAGTTGCCAGACATTATTTTCTGCAGTTGATTACTTCCCTTTCAGTATATTTCAAAAGAAGGGAGACAATGACTAGTAGGTGAGACCGCTCCTGGTAACTCTGGTCTCATCACCAACACTACCGAATCCCACATTCGGCCTTCCTGAGGCTTGATTCGACCCGAATGGTTTCATAAATTCTGCAACTGTCTTAGTCCTATATGGCCCTTCTCCTTGTCCTACTCTTTGAACTTCATAACGCCCATGATTATTGATCTTGACTACTTTATAAGGCCCTAAGTACTTTCCTTTCAACTTCAAGCCTGTTCCGTATTGGGTACGTTTAATAGCTACTAAATCGTCAACCTTAAACTTATTTTCTACCTTTCTTTTAGAGTCAAATGCCTTTTTATTTTCTGTTTGAATATCCTGAATATTCTGCCTTGCTTTCCCTCGCAACTTTTCTCTTTCCTCGTCTAGCTCGGAAATCAAACACTCTTCAATCAATTCTTTTAACTCTGCATTGCTCGAAACACGCATATCAAGCCCTGTTAGCAACTTGAACGGAGAAACCTTTGTACTCCTTGGCTCAGTGTTATTAATCGTCTGTTGTACCCTGCCAACTTGCTTATACCAGCACCCTGGATTCGTTCTACCTGTCCGTTACCCCTGGGAAATCCTGTCGCAATTAGCAAATGCTGTATATTTCCGCAATACTCTTTAAACAAGTGTGATGTAAAAGTGGCTCCTCGATCCGGTAGGATTCTGTATGGGTTACCGAAAAGAACTGATTGACGCTCCAAGCAACTCAGTACTTCTTCAACTCCTGTGCTTCGTGTAGGATACAACCATACGTACTTAGAAAAAGCATCAACTATAACGAGAATGTGATTATATCGTTTTTTGGTTTACTCTATCGGGCCAAGATGGTCTATATGGTATGTCACCAAATGTCTGTCACCTTTGTCAATCGGTTTCAGAAACCCTTCCTGCTTCCCAGCTTTCGCATTCAGCAATATACACTCTACACAGCTCTCAACAATCCTCGCTATCTTTTCCTTCACTTTGGGGATGTAATATGACTTTTCGATCAATTCTTGAGTCTTTTTGGATGAAAAATGACCTTACTTGTGTGAATTTCGAATTATCTCATCTTCCATCAGCGATGGAACTACAAGCAACTCCTTATTTTCGTCCTTAAATAAAATTCCATTCGATATGTAGAAATCGTCATACTCTTTGTGCCTCTCGCAAGCGATGTATTAAGCTATTTGTCACAACAAAACAGTATACCCTGCTCAGCGCGTCTACATGTCTCATCTTGTTACCTGACCTATGTTCGATTTCATAATCAAAGTCTTGCAAGTTCATTGCCCAACGTGAAACTCTAAGCTGAAACTCCTTCTTCTTCATAGTCATGGCAAATGCATTGCAGTCTGTGACTATTTTAAATCTTTTCCCAAGAACGTAAGCTCGCCACTTTACCAAAGCTCCAATAACTGCTAGCACTTCCAGTTCATAAGAATGGTACTTCTCCTCGCATGGTCTTCCCACTCATATAGAAAATTGGGTGCCACAAACCATCCTCCCTGTCTCGCTGAAGCAACACGGCTCCGAATCCGAATTTCGAGGCGTCGGTATGAATTTCTGTTTCAAGGGAATGGTCATAAAGCTTTAGAACGGGCCCACTGATTAGCGCTGATTTTAATTGATCAAACGCTTCTACCTGCTTTTCTTTGAACTCAAACTTCGATTCCTTGCGTAACAAATCAGACAACGGCTTAGAAATCAATGCGTAATTTTCTACGAATCTTCGGAAATACGACGTCAAACCTAAAAACCTTTGGATACCCTTTTTATCCCGAGGAATCGGAAAATCAGCCACCGGTCTTGTTTTCTCCTCACCTGGTTTGATTGTGCCCTTTTCTATGATATACCCAAGGAATTCAACTCTCTTCTTGAGAATCTGACACTTGCTCCAATTTATACGCAATCCGCTTTCTTCTGGCACCTTCAAGACTCGCTTTAATTTCTGCACGCCCTGTTCTACACTCCTGCTAGCAATGATCACATCATCCATATACACTACTGCATCATCATCTTTTATCACCTCTCGTAGGACTGCCATTATAAACCTGGTAAACACCGCTGGGGAGTTCGTGATGCCGAAAGGTACAAACATAAACTCGTACTGCCCACTCATGGTTACAAACGATGTTTACTTTTGAGATTCTGGTGACACAGGAACGTGAAAGAATCCATTTGTCAAGTCTAGAGTTGTAAATATCTCCACCTTGAAGCTTTTCAATAACACAGTCCATGTGTGCTGTTGGGAAATTATCTCTGACTATCTTTTCATTCAGCTTGCAGTAATCGCAGCACAAACGCTTCTTCCCATTCTTCTTATCTACCAAAACAACTGGCGAAGCAAACTCGGACGTACTTGGCTTGATTATTTTATCCCTAAGCCATTCTTGCACCTGGTCATCGACTATCTGTTGGTCACAATAGGCCAAACGCCTTGGATGTTGAAATACCGGCAAATCGTCTGTCAACAAAATCTTCATCTCCACTGGCGAACTGAGATTTCTTATCGGCCTATAATTCTCCACCAAGAATTCTACTTCTTCAGCGACACCCTTACTTAAATGATCTAGTTCTAAGCCTGGCTTACTGTCTTCGGTGCTTAGCATACAAAGGCTATCAAATTCTTGCATTAGTTGCACACAGGAACTTTCTGTAATCTGTTCCTCCTGTAGCTGCGTACACTGAACCCTTTTAGAAAACACGGTTCCTCTCTTCGTAACCCTCATGTCGACGTTTTCTAAAATAGTTGTTCCTACGATTGCATTAAACTTCATGTCCTCGTCTGGAATCACGTGGAACTCGATACACAT
Organism: Drosophila fuyamai; assembly: GCA_018153365.1. Lineage (NCBI taxonomy): Eukaryota > Metazoa > Arthropoda > Insecta > Diptera > Drosophilidae > Drosophila > Drosophila fuyamai. Next base: position 47,242 of record JAECXW010000407.1, on the reverse strand, counting down.
TTCTATTCCATCGATATTCACCGGCGCTTTGAAGATGCCGAAAGTTAGCACCTGACTCTCCAATTCCTGTCAAAACTCTTTGCCTGCTCATCAAACTGCCAACGCCTACGCCTAGTTTTAAAAATACACGCCTACGCATTAGGCATAGTTCTGCTCCTGTATCTACAAGGCCTTTGAATTCAATATTCGAACAGAAAACGGATTTTACCTCCAAACCATAAGCAACTGGTGCATGAGATTGTTATGGGATTATTTTTTCTGCCTGGACTACATGGTTCTTTCTTCTGTTTTGACTTGAAACTCCGCCTTACACTGCGCTGCTCGGTGTCCTGGACGATTACATTTAAAACATTTTTCTTGCACTGGACAATCTCTCTTCATATGAGATGGATCTCCACATCTGAAACACTTTCTAACCGACTCTGTTGTCTTTTCCTTGGCTGACTCATTGGCTACCTTACTGCCCTGAAAAGTATGCTTGCTTTCTGGCTTATATGTGCTTCTTGCCTTTTGGTATGCCTCGATCTGCCACTTCAAGTCTTTCAGATTTCTAGCTTGATACAGCATGGATTTATTCGATCTTGAGTCTGGGATACCTTCTACGAAGTACTCAATTAGACTTTCATCCTCCAAACGTATCGGCTTAACTATCTCCATTAATGCATATAAAAACTCCTGCAATGATTCACCCTTACTTTGACGACGCTTTCCCAAGCTGCGATGAATCTCGGCTGTAGAAACCTGCACTCCGAACTCCAATGACAACTTTTCCAGTCCTTAATGTCTCTCTGGCTACGCACAAACATTTTAGCTGCTCCACTAAGTAATTGTTTTGCATAAACAAACTGCTGCAGCGGGCTCCACTCCACAGTAGCCGCACAGTCCTCTAACTCCTCAATCCACAGATCTATATTTGGGACTCCTGAACCTGAAAACTGAGAAACACTTCCTTCGACGTCTTTCAATGTAAACCACGATCTAGACTGTCCCTGCGCTACTTGGCCATGTTGTCTTTCTTCTCTCCTATGGGGAACTGCCGGTGTGGACGATGTAGACCTAAAATCTCTTCAATCAATTCTTTTAACTCTGCATTGCTCGAAACACGCATATCAAGCCCTGTTAGCAACTTGAACGGAGAAACCTTTGTACTCCTTGGCTCAGTGTTATTAATCGTCTGTTGTACCCTGCCAACTTGCTTATACCAGCACCCTGTATTCTCCTGGCTCAGTTTTGATAACATTGGGACCACTATCTTGTGCATTCGTTCTACCTGTCCGTTACCCCTGGGAACTCCTGTCGCAATTAGCAAATGCTGTATATTTCCGCAATACTCTTTAAACAAGTGTGATGTAAAAGTGGCTCCTCGATCCGGTAGGATTCTGTATGGGTTACCGAAAAGAACTGATTGACGCTCCAAGCAACTCAGTACTTCTTCAACTCCTGTGCTTCGTGTAGGATACAACCATACGTACTTAGAAAAAGCATCAACTATAACGAGAATGTGATTATATCGTTTTTTGGTTTACTCTATCGGGCCAACATGGTCTATATGGTATGTCACCAAAGGTCTGTCACCTTTGTGAATCGGTTTCAGAAACCCTTCCTGCTTCCCAGCTTTCGCATTTAGCAATATACACTCTACACAGCTCTCAACAATCCTCGCTATCTTTTCCTTCACTTTGGGGATGTAATATGACATTTCGATCAATTCTTGAGTCTTTTTGGATGAAAAATGGCCTTGCTTGTGTGAATTTCGAATTATCTCATCTTCCATCAGCGATGGAACTACAAGCAACTCCTTATTTTGGTCCTTAAATAAAATTCCATTTGATATGTAGAAATCGTCATACTCTTTGGTTTCAACAACACTCTTCACTGCCTTCGTCCAATCATCTGTTTGCTGTGCCTCTCGCAAGCGATGTATTAAGCTATCTGTCACAACAAAACAGTATACCCTGCTCAGCGCGTCTACATGTCTCATCTTGTTACCTGACCTATGTTCGATTTCATAATCAAAGTCTTGCAAGTACATTGCCCAACGTGAAACTCTAAGCGGAATCTCCTTCTTCTTCATAGTCATGGCAATGAATTGCAGTCTGCGACTATTTTAAATCTTTTCCCAAGAACGTAAACTCGCCACTTTACCAAAGCTCCAATAACTGCTAGCACTTCCAGTTCATAAGAATGGTACTTCTCCTCGCATGGTTTGGTCTTCCGACTCATATAGAAAATTGGGTGCCACAAACCATCCTCCCTGTCTCGCTGAAGCAACACGGCTCCGAATCCGAATTTCGAGGCGTCGGTATGAATTTCTGTTTCAAGGGAATGGTCATAAAGCTTTAGAACGGGCCCACTGATTAGCGCTGATTTTAATTGATCAAACGCTTCTACCTGCTTTTCTTTGAACTCAAACTTCGATTCCTTGCGTAACAAATCAGACAACGGCTTAGCAATCAATGCGTAATTTTCTACGAATCTTCGGAAATACGACGTCAAACCTAAAAACCTTTGGATTCCCTTTTTATCCCGAGGAATCGGAAAATCAGCCACCGGTCTTGTTTTCTCCTCACCTGGTTTGATTGTGCCCTTTTCTATGATATACCCAAGGAATGCAACTCTCTTCTTGAGAATCTGACAATTGCTCCAATTTATACGCAATCCGCTTTCTTCTGGCACCTTCAAGACTCGCTTTAATTTCTGCACGCCCTGTTCTACACTCCTGCTAGCAATGATCACATCATCCATATACACTACTGCATCATCATCTTTTATCACCTCTCGTAGGACTGCCATTATAAACCTGGTAAACACCGCTGGGGAGTTCGTGATGCCGAAAGGCACTTTTGAGATTCTGGTGACACAGGAACGAAAGAATCCATGTGTCAAGTCTAGAGTTGTAAATATCTCCACCTTGAAGCTTTTCAATAACACAGTCCATGTGTGCTGTTGGGAAATTATCTCTGACTATCTTTTCATTCAGCTTGCGGTAATCGCAGCACAAACGCTTCTTCCCATTCTTCTTATCTACCAAAACAACTGGCGAAGCAAACTCGGACGTACTTGGCTTGATTATTTTATCCCTAAGCCATTCTTGCACCTGGTCATCGACTATCTTTTGGTCACAATAGGCCAAACGCCTTGTGTAATAACTCACAAAATGGATATCTCTTAGCAATAAAAACACGTTTATATTCCAAACTGAATTCACTCTTTTTATTCCGAGACCACACACTGTTGGTTTGCTAGCGGTATATATTAGACTGCCCGCATTCCTCATGCCACGTTGTCAGGGTTCCCACCTTCGGATCCGCTGCTGTAGGGTTCGATATTTGCAGCGGGTTGCCACATCCCTCCTTTTTTTTCCAGTCCCAGTTTCAATCCTTGGTCCGGGCTCGGTTCTTTCATATTGGATGCCTGCGGTGGTTGAAGTTCAGACTGCTGTGCATGCTGGAAATCTTCTGGGGAAATCAGCTGTGCTTCGGGTAAGAGACCAGGTTTGGATGTATCGTTCGGTGACCTCTCACTGGGTACCTTTTTAAGGTGACTAATGTTCCGCGTTAAAACGCGACCATCTCCTGACACTGTTACGATGTTCCCCTTCCTCTCAATTACAGCATATGTAGTGGGGTCGAAACTAGGTGTTAGTTTGTGCGGGAATTCTTGATTAGTACCTTGTCTCCTACTTCGATGTCGATATCCCTCGCCCCTCTCTTTCTGTCAGCTAAATCTTTTCCCTCGCTCAGCCGAATCTAACATTTCGCCTCCTAAGTCTTGAATTCCTGGCATCTTATCTCGATTCAATCTGTTGAACATTAACATCGTGGGTGCAGTGCCTGTACTGCCATGTGGAGTTACGTTATACATATGAACAAACTTTTGGATTTCTTCTTTATAGTTAGCCTTGTTTTGATGAGCTATCTTTAATCTCTTCCCTAGTGACTTGTTCATATTTTCTACCTCGCCGTTTGCCTGGGGCCAGTAGGGCGGAGTTCTAATCTGTTCGATTCCAGAGATCTTACAATATTCTTTAAATTCGTTGCTGATGTACTGTCGTCCATTGTCTGTCTTTAAGTATTTTGGAAACCCAAGTCGGCAGAAAATTTCTTTCATAGTGTTAATTATGCTTGTGGAAGTTATAGTACGAAGGAACTTAAATTCCATGTAACGTGAAAAATAGTCGATGAATACGAGCAAGAACTCGCCGTTTGGCAATGGACCCAGTAAATCGGACGCCACGTAAATCCACGGACCCGTTGGAAACGTCGTTCTGTTCATCGGTGCTGGATTGCTAGCTTGGGAGAATAAAAGGCAATCTTTACAAGACTTTACGAATTTTTCAGCCTCCCGGTCAATCCCAGGCCACCACACCTTGGAACGCAATCGGCGCTTCATTGCGGATTCGCCCGGGTGACCCTCATGGGCTAACTCCAGTGTCTTCTGCCGAAGAGAAGTTGGGATTATTATTCGGTCTCCTCTCAATAAGATTGAACCAACTGTCGATAACTCATGCCTGAATGGGTAGAGCCTTTTTGATATCGCCGATGTCCAAGAATCGTCATTCAGGCAAGTCATAGCATCGACTATTTCTTCGTCCCGTATGCTCTTCTCTGCTACTTCGGATATACTCATTGATGCCGGGATTGAGCTCTGTAGTATGTGCAGAATGCTATATTCTGCTCGTGGCTCCAAATCCTTTGTTGATGTTATGCAGCATAGTCGAGACAAAGACTCTGATATATTTTCTTTTCCGGCTTTAAAGATAACCTTAAATTTGAAAGCCTGTAAGCGAAGAAGCCATCTTTCAATGCGAGCTGGTGGTTTTGATGACGGTTTAAATATAGTCTCGAGTGGCTTGTGGTCGGTAACTAATTCAAAGTCCAATCCTGCTAAGTAGTAATAGAACTTTTCCACCGCCCATACTAATGCCAAGCTTTCCTTTTCCGTTTGCGAGTACCGCTTCTCCACATCAGACAAACTCCTGCTTGCAAAGGAAATTATTAATGGTTCATTGTTATCTGTGAACTGGAGCAGAACCGCGCCTAGTGCCACAGGGCTGGCATCGGCAATCGGTGGTTTATGTTGAAATACGAGAGTCTGGGTATTTCGGCCAATCTAATTTTTAAATCATCGAACGCTGCTTTCTCTTTAGGGCCCCAAACAAATTTAATTTCTTTCCTTAACAACTGTCGTAGTGGTTAAGTGCCAAGTCGGCCAAGTCCGGGATAAACTTTCCGACATATGTGACGAGACCAAGGAAGCTTCGGGTCTCCTCCTTAATTTTCGGATTTCGAAAAGACGTGATGGTCGTCACTTTCTCCGGATCAACATTAATTCCCTTGTCAGATAAAATGTGGCCTAAAAATTTCAAACGATTCGTTTTCCAAACACATTTTGAATCGTTTAGCAAGACATTATTTTCCTTAAATATTGATCGGACTTCCGTGATGGTTTTGTCGTGTTCTTCTTCTGTTCCGAAAATAATGATATCGTCTATATAGTTTAGGACCTTGGAACAAGGCGCTAACAGTTCTTCGAGCCGCCGTTGGAATATCTCAGGAGCTGAATTTATTCCGAACATAAAACGCTCATCCAGTTCTAATTGGTGGTATGCATCCTTTAAATCAATTCGCGAAAAATATTTTGCTCCTTCCAACCTAGTCATGAATGACTCAAAAGTTGGCAGTGGGTAGTGTTCCCTTTTTACTGCTTTATTCGCCATCCGCATGTCCAGGCACATACGTATATCGCCATTTTCTTTAAAAACTACCACGATTGGTGAGATCCAAGGACTATGGCCGTGCACTGGCTCTATAATGTCGTTGTTTAATGCTTCTTCCAATTTAGCCAAAACCTTATTCTCGACCGCAACTGGGATGCGTCTCATAGGCTGTTGTACGGGTCTCACTTTCGGGTCAATTAAAAGCTTGACCGTCACTCCTTTCCACTTGGGAAACGGGGTAATGCATTCCATTCGATTTACTTGCAATCCCAATGCGAGGACCTTCAATTGTATGGCGGTATCTCGGCCTAATAGTGATTGTGTCCCATTTTCAATTACATAAAATGATGCGACTACCTCTGTGTTTAAGCCGACTGATATGGGAGCCTCGAAAACACAAATTACGCTGAGCAATTTGTTTGAGGCGTAGCCACGAAACTGTCTCTCGGAATTTGATCTGATGTTGAAGACTACTGCTTTGTTTTGTTCCATTGACAACCAATCCAATTGACTGATTAAATTAAAACGGGATCCTGAGTCAATTATTAGTGAAACAAGTTGGCCACCGATGTAGCAATCAATGAATTCATCGTCTTCACCATCACTATAGATACGGAAACAATTATCTTTCGTTGCCTTTACTTCAGAATAGGTATCTGCATCTTGAACCCATCGTACGTGTGACCGTACTCGCTTGGCGCCATTATTATTTGGCTGTGTGTACTGGCGTTTGAAACTTGTTCTGCATTTCCGGGCGAAATGTCCGATGCGAGTGCACTTGTTGCACTTAACCTGCCGTGCAGGGCATGTGGCGTTATCATGCGCGTGCCCGATGCGACCACATCTGCCACATTCGGTTTCCTTTTCAGAGTTTCGGTTGAATATCTTATTTATTGTCTCTTCCGATTTGGCTAGCATCGAATTGCTTACTAATTTCCTCGTCTACTCGACAAGCTTCAATGATTTCAGCCAACGTGTGTTATTTTTCCAATAGTTTTTTCTTTAATTGAAAGGAAGTCCAGGAATCCATAATTTTATCTTTTAAACAAATTCCGAAACAGCATTTCTGCATTTGCTGACGCAAACGGACAATAAATTTCGCAAAACTCTCGCCCTCCAAAGGAGAAAGGCTTCTAAACAGATGCCGTTCGAAGGTTGAGTTTTGCTTTGGCGAAAAATAATCATTTAGTTTATTCACCAACACCAAAAATACATCAGTCTGTTTATCCTCGTCTGGATCGATCAAAGCATCGGGTAACGAATAAGCGACCGTTTGTAACTCAACGCCTCCCAAGTGAAGTAAATTGCTCCGTCTCTTACTGGGTGTTTCAATGTCCTCTGCGTCGATATATATTTTGAATGCCCGAAACCATTTTTCCAACTCGCTCCGCAATAAAGACCTTTCTATTGTTTCACAAAGAAATGGTTTAATAATATTTTCGCACATCTTGTTATTTATTATCTGAAAGTAAAAGAAGAAAAAAAAAATTTTTTTTTTAACTTTTATTAGGGCTAACTGCCTCTGACCGTGTCATGTGTTTTCGGCTAACTGCCTCTGACCATGTCAGCTTATGATTTGGCAAACTGCCTCTGACTATGTCAGCTTATGATTTGGCAAACTGCCTCTGACTATGTCAGCTTATGATTTGGCTTACGGTTTCAACCGTAACCAATAATTCGATTCAAAATTATTTTCATTTGTTTTAACTTGAAACTAACTGTTCCTCAGTTAATTATTTCGCATTTCTGTTTTGCGTTTTCCTCTGCTCTTTTACAATAATTCTCATGACTTGCAACTTAGTGTCATTCAGTCCCTCTCTTAAGTGGAGCTATGTATTCGTTTTTGCCTTTGACTCAAAATTCTCTTTTTGACTCAATTGACTTTGTTTCTCGAATTCACGAATTCCTCTGTCATTCCCACCATTCGGCAACGAATGACCGAAAGGAAGAAACAGAAGGACTGTTCTTGCAAGTCACACATACATGCGCACTAAAATACTGCAATGCCAATAAAACTATTTTCATTTGCAGCCATTCCTCTTAAATGTATGTTTAGAATTCACCAATTATAGGTCTCTGTTTTACCTCGTCGCCAATGTAATAACTCACAAAATGGATATCTCTTAGCAATAAAAACACGTTTATATTCCAAACTGAATTCACTCTTTTTATTCCGAGACCACACACTGTTGGTTTGCCAGCGGTATATATTAGACTGCCCGCATTCCTCATGCCACGTTGTCAGGGTTCCCACCTTCGGATTCGCTGCTGTAGGGTTCGATATTTGCAGCGGGTTGCCACACCTTGGATGTTGAAATACCGGCAAATCGTCTGTCAACAAAATCTTCATCTCCACTGGCGAACTGAGATTTCTTATCGGCCTATAATTCTCCACCAAGAATTCTGCTTCTTTAGCGACACCCTTACTTAAATGATCTAGTTCTAAGCCTGGCTTACTGTCTTCGGTGCTTAGCATACAAAGGCTATCAAATTCTTGCATTAGTTGCACACAGGAACTTTCTGTAATCTGTTCCTCCTGTAGCTGCGTACACTGAACCCTTTTAGAAAACACGGTTCCTCTCTTCGTAACCCTCATGCCGACGTTTTCTAAAATAGTTGTTCCTACGATTGCATCAAACTTCATGTCCTCGTCTGGAATCACGTGGAACTCGATACACATTTATATTCCATCGATATTCACTGGGGCTTTGAAGATGCCGAAAGTTAGCACCTGACTTTCTCCAATTCCTGTCAAAACTCTTTGCCTGCCCATCAAACTGCCAACGCCTACGCCTAGTTTTAAAAATACACGCCTACGCATTAGGCATAGTTCTGCCTCTGTATCTACAAGGCCTTTGAATTCAACATTCGAACAGAAAACGGATTTTATCCAAAACAATCTCATGCACCAGTTGCTTATGGTTTGGAGCCATAAGCAACTGGTGCATGAGATTGTTTTGGGATTACTTGTTCTGCCTGGACTACATGGTTCTTTCTTCTGTTTTGACTTGAACCTCCGCCTTACACTGCGCTGCTCGGTGTCCTGGCCGATTACATTTAAAACATTTTTCTTGCACTGGACAATCTCTCATCATATGAGATGGATCTCCACATCTGAAACACTTTCTAACCGACTCTGTTGTCTTTTCCTTGGCTGACTCATTGGCTACCTTACTGCCCTGAAAAGTATGCTTGCTTTCTGGCTTATATGTGCTTCTTGCCTTTTGGTATGCCTCGATCTGCCACTTCAAGTCTTTCAGATTTCTAGCTTGATACAGCATGGATTTATTCGATCTTGAGTCTGGGATACCTTCTACGAAGTACTCAATTAGACTTTCATCCTCCAAACGTATCGGCTTAGCTATCTCCATTAATGCATATAAAAACTCCTGCAATGATTCACCCTTACTTTGACGACGCTTTCCCAACCTGCGATGAATCTCGGCTGTAGAAACCTGCACTCCGCACTCCAATGACAACTTTCCCAGTCCTTAATGTCTCTCTGGCTACGCACAAACATTTTAGCTGCTCCACTAAGTAATTGTTTTGCATAAACAAACTGCTGCAGCGGGCTCCACTCCACAGTAGCCGCACAGTCCTCTAACTCCTCAATCCACAGATCTATATTTGGGACTCCTGAACCTGAAAACTGAGAAACACTTCCTTCGACGTCTTTCAATGTAAACCACGATCTAGACTGTCCCTGCGCTACTTGGCCATGTTGTCTTTCTTCTCTCCTATGGGGAACTGCCGGTGGGGGCAATGTAGACCTAACATCTGCGGGCTCACCCTCAGTCTCTGACTCACCCTCATCCACCAACCCAAAATGGTTTAGCAAACGTTGTTGTAATTGAGACTTTAGTCCGGTTGTACTCATCTGCAGTTCTGACAACTACCGTCGCAACTCTTCCACTCGCAATGCCAATATCTCGCCTCTCTCCATTTTACAAAAGTAACCTGCTAAAAATTACAGTTAATATGATGACAAAATTGTGTTTTAACTCTAATTCCTTTTGATACAATTGTAATCAAACTGACAAGTCTTCAAACCAAATAAACCCGGCGACGACCCTGTTTCCTCTCTTGCTGTCTCCCTGCTTTCCGCGTTCACTGCTTTCTGTAGCGTCCTTCCTCTTTTCTCTCTTCTTCGCACGCACCGATACTGTTTTGCCGCCAATTGGAATCAGCTTTGCCACGTGCCTCAGCTCTAGCCAACAAGGTTTTGTTCACACGCACCGACGATACTCTGCTGCTTCCGCTCTCGCTCCTCTCGTCTGCTTCTCTGCTTTTCTGCCTTTTGACTTCTCCCCCACGGATTCAAGTCTTTGCTTCTTGCTTCTTAACTTCCCAGCCTTCTTCGCTGCTGTTTTGCAACTGTACCGCTGCCTCTACGAGTCTGAACTCAATTGGAATCCGCCTGGCCGTCTACGTCTGCCTCCAATTTCGTGTTCCAATCCTGGCCAACACGTTCTTGCCCGCACGCTCCTTTAACGCCACCAGCTCCAATGTCTTGCCTGTCCTCGTCTATCTCCAGCCTGCTCCGCTGCTCTCTAATCCTTGCTTTTTACCAGCCTCATCACTTTCACGTCTACTTCTTGAGCCACTCGATCTCGTCGTTTTTACTCGCTGCTTCCGTCTCACTCGTATTTTGGCCTTCTGATGAAATTCTTTTTCGCTTCTCACGAAATTCGTTTCGCCTTCTGATGAAATTCTTTTTCGCTTCTGACGAAATTCTTTTCGGCTTCTATCGCTGTCTCTGTCACTTTTGCTTATTTGCCTTTTCATTTTTAAAAAACTCTTAACCAGTTTTAAATTGTTCTTATTTCATCTTTCTCCGCACTGCACAATACTTTGTTTGTTATATTTCTCGTGTGTGAAATATTCAATTTAAGGTCCAAGCTGTCGAATGGTGGGCAATATCCCGGTTGAGCCCCCAAAAATGCAGTGTCCTCTTTTCAAAAATGTTGTAACACTGGCTTTAAATTATTGATATTGTTTATTCCATTCAACTTGTAACTTAAATTTAACAAAACTTCTGTATTATGCAAAGCGTCCGATCGAGTCGAGATTCTGGCGGCGATTGATTTAGCAAGGAGTTGCCAGACATTATTTTCTGCAGTTGATTACTTCCCTTTCAGTATATTTCAAAAGAAGGGAGACAATGACTAGTAGGTGAGACCGCTCCTGGAAACTCTGGTCTCATCACCAACACTACCGGATCCCACATTCGGCCTTCCTGAGGCTTGATTCGACCCGAATGGTTTCATAAATTCTGCAACTGTCTTAGTCCTATATGGCCCTTCCTTGTCCTACTCTTTGAACTTCATAACGCCCATGATTATTGATCTTGACTACTTTATAAGGCCCTAAGTACTTTCCTTTCAACTTCAAGCCTGTTCCGTATTGGGTACGTTTAATAGCTACTAAATCGTCAACCTTAAACTTATTTTCTACCTTTCTTTTAGAGTCAAATGCCTTTTTATTTTCTGTTTGAATATCCTGAATATTCTGCCTTGCTTTCCCTCGCAACTTTTCTCTTTCCTCGTCTAGCTCGGAAATCAAACACTCTTCAATCAATTCTTTTAACTCTGCATTGCTCGAAACACGCATATCAAGCCCTGTTAGCAACTTGAACGGAGAAACCTTTGTACTCCTTGGCTCAGTGTTATTAATCGTCTGTTGTACCCTGCCAACTTGCTTATACCAGCACCCTGGATTCTCCTGGCTCAGTTTTGATAACATTGGGACCACTATCTTGTGCATTCGTTCTACCTGTCCGTTACCCTTGGGAACTCCTGTCGCAATTAGCAAATGCTGTATATTTCCGCAATACTCTTTAAACAAGTGTGACGTAAAAGTGGCTCCTCGATCCGATACGATTCTGTATGGGTTACCGAAAAGAACTGATTGACGCTCCAAGCAACTCAGTACTTCTTCAACTCCTGTGCTTCGTGTAGGATACAACCATACGTACTTAGAAAAAGCATCAACTATAACGAGAATGTGATTATATCGTTTTTTGGTTTACTCTATCGGGCCAACATGGTCTATATGGTATGTCTCCAAAGGTCTGTCACCTTTGTCAATCGGTTTCAGAAACCCTTCCTGCTTCCCAGCTTTCGCATTCAGCAATATACACTCTACACAGCTCTCAACAATCCTCGCTATCTTTTCCTTCACTTTGGGGATGTAATATGACATTTCGATCAATTCTTGAGTCTTTTTGGATGAAAAATGACCTTGCTTGTGTGAATTTCGAATTATCTCATCTCTCCATCAGCGATGGAACTACAAGCAACTCCTTATTTTGGTCCTTAAATAAAATTCCATTCGATATGTAGAAATCGTCATACTCTTTGGTTTCAACAACACTCTTCACTGCCTTCGTCCAATCATCTGTTTGCTGTGCCTCTCGCAAGCGATGTATTAAGCTATCTGTCACAACAAAACAGTATACCCTGCTCAGCGCGTCTACATGTCTCATCTTGTTACCTGACCTATGATCGACTTCATAATCAAAGTCTTGCAAGTACATTGCCCAACGTGAAACTCTAAGCGGAATCTCCTTCTTCTTCATAGTCATGGCAAATGCATTGCAGTCTGTGACTATTTTAAATCTTTTCCCAAGAACGTAAACTCGCCACTTTACCAAAGCTCCAATAACTGCTAGCACTTCCAGTTCATAAGAATGGTACTTCTCCTCGCATGGTTTGGTCTTCCGAATCATGTAGAAAATTGGGTGCCACAAACCATCCTCCCTGTCTCGCTAAGCAACACGGCTCCGAATCCGAATTTCGAGGCGACGGTATGAATTTCTGTTTCAAGGGAATGGTCATAAAGCTTTAGAACAAGCCCACTGATTAGCGCTGCTTTTAATTGATCAAACGCTTCTACCTGCTTTTCTTTGAACTCAAACTTCGATTCCTTGCGTAACAAATTAGACAACGGCTTAGCAATCAATGCGTAATTTTCTACGAATCTTCGGAAATACGACGTCAAACCTAAAAACCTTTGGATACCCTTTTTATCCCGAGGAATCGGAAAATCAGCCACCGGTCTTGTTTTCTCCTCACCTGGTTTGATTGTGCCCTTTTCTATGATATACCCAAGGAATTCAACTCTCTTCTTGAGAATCTGACACTTGCTCCAATTTATACGCAATCCGCTTTCTTCTGGCACCTTCAAGACTCGCTTTAATTTCTGCACGCCCTGTTCTACACTCCTGCTAGCAATGATCACATCATCCATATACACTACTGCATCATCATCTTTTATCACCTCTCGTAGGACTGCCATTATAAACCTGGTAAACACCGCTGGGGAGTTCGTGATGCCGAAAGGTACAAACATAAATTCGTACTGCCCACTCATGGTTACAAACGATGTGTACTTTTGAGATTCTGGTGACACAGGAACGTGAAAGAATCCATTTGTCAAGTCTAGAGTTGTAAAAATCTCTTCACCTTGAAGCTTTTCAATAAGTCCATGTGTGCTGTTGGGAAATTATCTCTGACTATCTTTTCATTCAGCTTGCGATAATCGCAGCACAAACGCTTCTTCCCATTCTTCTTATCTACCAAAACAACTGGCGAAGCAAACTCGGACGTACTTGGCTTGATTATTTTATCCCTAAGCCATTCTTGCACCTGGTCATCGACTATCTTTTGGTCACAATAGGCCAAACGCCTTGGATGTTGAAATACCGGCAAATCGTCTGTCAAAAAAATCTTCATCTCCACTGGCGAACTGAGATTTCTTATCGGCCTATAATTCTCCACCAAGAATTCTACTTCTTCAGCGACACCCTTACTTAAATGATCAAGTTCTAATCCTGGCTTACTGTCTTCGGTGCTTAGCATACAAAGGCTATCAAATTCTTGCATTAGTTGCACACAGGAACTTTCTGTAATCTGTTCCTCCTGTAGCTGCGTACACTGAACCCTTTTAGAAAACACGGTTCCTCTCTTCGTAACCCTCATGTCGACGTTTTCTAAAATAGTTGTTCCTACGATTGCATCAAACTTTATGTCCTCGTCTGGAATCACGTGGAACTCGATACACATTTCTATTCCATCGATAGTCACTGGCGCTTTGAAGATGCCGAAAGTTAGCACCTGACTTTCTCCAATTTCTGTCAATACTCTTTGCCTGCCCATCAAACTGCCAACGCCTACGCCTAGTTTTAAAAATACACGCCTACGCATTAGGAATAGTTCTGCCTCTGTATCTACAAGGCCTTTGAATTCAACATTCGAACAGAAAACGGATTTTACCTCCAAACCATAAGCAACTGGTGCATGAGATTGTTTTGGGATTACTTGTTCTGCCTGGACTACATGGTTCTTTCTTCTGTTTTGACTTGAACCTCCGCCTTACACTGCGCTGCTCGGTGTCCTGGCCGATTACATTTAAAACATTTTTCTTGCACTGGACAATCTCTCTTCATATGAGATGGATCTCCACATCTGAAACACTTTCTAACCGACTCTGTTGTCTTTTCCTTGGCTGACTCATTGGCTACCTTACTGCCCTGAAAAGTATGCTTGCTTTCTGGCTTATATGTGCTTCTTGCCTTTTGGTATGCCTCGATCTGCCACTTCAAGTCTTTCAGATTTCTAGCTTGATACAGCATGGATTTATTCGATCTTGAGTCTGGGATACCTTCTACGAAGTACTCAATTAGACTTTCATCCTCCAAACGTATCGGCTTAGCTATCTCCATTAATGCATATAACAACTCCTGCAATGATTCACCCTTACTTTGACGACGCTTTCCCAACCTGCGATGAATCTCGGCTGGCTACGCACAAACATTTTAGCTGCTCCACTAAGTAATTGTTTTGCATAAACAAACTGCTGCAGCGGGCTCCACTCCACAGTAGCCGCACAGTCCTCTAACTCCTCAATCCACAGATCTATATTTGGGACTCCTGAACCTGAAAACTGAGAAACACTTCCTTCGACGTCTTTCAATGTAAACCACGATCTAGACTGCCCCTGCGCTACTTGGCCATGTTGTCTTTCTTCTCTCCTATGGGGAACTGCCGGTGTGAACGATGTAGACCTAAAATCTGCGGGCTCACCCTCAGTCTCTGACTCACCCTCATCCATCAACCCAAAATGGTTTAGCAAACGTTGTTGTAATTGAGACTTTAGTCCGGTTGTACTCATCTACAGTTCTGACAACTTCCGTCGCAACTCTTCCACTCGCAATGCCAATATCTCGCCTCTCTCCATTTTACAAAAGTAACCTGCTAAAAATTACAGTTAATATGATGACAAAATTGTGTTTTAACTCTAATTCCTTTTGATACAATTGTAATCAAACTGACAAGTCTTCAAACCAAATAAACCCGGCGACGACCCTGTTTCGTCTCTTGCTGTCTCCCTGCTTTCCGCGTTCACTGCTTTCTGTAGCGTCCTTCCTCTTTTCTCTCTTCTTCGCACGCACCGATACTGTTTTGCCTCCAATTGGAATCAGCTTTGCCACGTGCCTCAGCTCTAGCCAACAAGGTTTTGTTCACACGCACCGACGATACTCTGCTGCTTCCGCTCTTGCTCCTCTCGTCTGCTTCTCTTCTTTTCTGCCTTTTGACTTCTCCCCCACGGATTCAAGTCTTTGCTTCTTGCTTCTTAACTTCCCAGCCTTCTTCGCTGCTGTTTTGCAACTGTACCGCTGCCTCTACGAGTCTGAACTCAATTGGAATCCGCCTGGCCGTCTACGTCTGCCTCCAATTTCGTGTTCCAATCCTGGCCAACACGTTCTTGCCCGCACGCTCCTTTAACGCCACCAGCTCCAATGTCTTGCCTGTCCTCGTCTATCTCCACCCTGCTCCGCTGCTGTCTAATCCTTGCTTTTTACCAGCCTCATCACTTTCACGTCTACTTCTTGAGTCACCGCCACTCGATCTCGTCGTTTTTACTCGCTGCTTCCGTCTCACTCGTATTTTGGCCTTCTGATGAAATTCTTTTTCGCTTCTCACGAAATTCGTATCGCCTTCTGATGAAATTCTTTTTCGCTTCTGACGAAATTCTTTTCGGCTTCTATCGCTGTCTCTGTCACTTTTGCTTATTTGCCTTTTCATTTTTAAAAAACTCTTAACCAGTTTTAAATTGTTCTTATTTCATCTTTCTCCGCACTGCACAATACTTTGTTTGTTATATTTCTCGTGTGTGAAATATTCAATTTAAGGTCCAAGCTGTCGAATGGTGGGCAATATCCCGGTTAACCCCCCAAAAATGCAGTGTCCTCTTTTCAATAAAGTTTTAACACTGGCTTTAAATTATTGATATTGTTTATTCCATTCAACTTGTAACTTAAATTTAACAAAACTTCTGTATTATGCAAAGCGTCCGATCGAGTCGAGATTCTGGCGGCGATTGATTTAGCGAGGAGTTGCCAGACATTATTTTCTGCAGTTGATTACTTCCCTTTCAGTATATTTCAAAAGAAGGGAGACAATGACTAGTAGGTGAGACCGCTCCTGGTAACTCTGGTCTCATCACCAACACTACCGGATCCTCCGCTCTCCTTTGCTCCTCTTCCTCTTCATCATTGCGCCACGCTCAGCACGAATTCCCCACCACGCTCTCACACTAAATCTCTCTCTTTCTGCAGTCTTATTTTAACTTCATTTATTCTGCATAATTTATACACTGAGAAACTTACAAATGATAATTAAATCTAATATTTCAATATAATCTCCCACACGGCCTTCCTGACTATAACACGACCTTGTATTGGTTAATACAATGTATGGCATTCATTGCTCAATATCTTTCAGTTCAAATTTGCTAACATTTCTATAATTCTCAGATAGTTGGTATGAAGGGATAATTCATTTACATTATTTGTTTACTAGAGTATAAGGTCTCTTCCGCACAAACACATCAATTAATTTCATCAGACATTAACTTGGCAGGATAATCCTTTAACATAACATTATAGACTACAATCTCTCTTCCGCTCAAGCTCAATCGTCTGGATATCAATTCACTGATCATCAAAGGTTAGGTTAGCAGGCTAATCACATACAAATTAGAGTACAACGCTCTCTTCTGCATAAACTCAACCATTTGGATACCACTTCGCTTATAACACAGTATCGGACTCTTGCCGCACATTTGCGACGCTACGCACCACTGTGCCACTTGACACGATTTCAATGCGTACGCCTTTTTCGACGTCGCCAAGCTCTTCCATCAACTTCCATCAACAAGTCTCTCGCTCATCAGGTAGACTATCATGTGGATACTTATACATTCGCTAGTTAATGACTTTAAAATATAACGATCACCATCAAGCATTTTAACTATAACAAATGATCCTTTCAATCGTTTGGTGTCGTTCTTCGCTCTTCAATAACACATGATCGCCTATCTTATATTTAACGATTTTGGCATGCTTTTTATCAACTTATCAATATTCTCTTTAGCGCTCTCCAGATCTTCTCGCATCTCTTCATTGATGGTCAACATTCCCTTGGGTCTTGTCTCTTTCCCTATCAACAATTCTAGCGGACTATGTTGAGTCACCCGATTAGTAGTGCAGTTTATGGCCAATTGAATTTCGCCCAATGCCTCCTGCCACGAACGTTCGCTAGTCTCCACCGCCGTTAACATCCGCTTAAGCACACTCATGACATGCTCTACTTGTTCTACTCTACTCTGCTAGCACCTGTTGCTATCGCATCTTAGTTAATACTATTCGTGGAGCAAAACTTGCGAAATTCACTACTCGTAAAGCATTTTCCCTGATCCGCTATAATCCCGCTAGGGACGCCAAATATCGATATGGCGGACTTCACTGACTTTATGCAATTTACAGAGTCTAAATAATGTACTCCTTTTCATCCTTCTTACCAGTCAATTTCCCACTTTTATCGATGTGTATAGTATGCCATTGTATCTCAACTTTGGGTATGGGGTGTAACCCTTCTTGTTTTTTGACTGACGCTGATTTCGACAATTTACATGTCACACAATTTTCGACAAACTTCCTGACATATTTCGTCATGCCCCCAAGCCAATACTGCTCGTATACCTTATCTAATGACTTTTGCCAGCCTAAGTGCATTATGGTCTCGTGAGTATGGTTGATAACAGACCATCTAAATGCCAGGTCGTTGTTCTTCTAAATATAATATGATAAATTGTATCCGTTTGATTAAAATAAAATAAAGTTTTTTTAAGCAAACTTACGGTACGAATATTTAATTATATAATTAATAATTATAATAATTATAATTAATTATCGGTGCCCGCTCGGCGGATGTTGCTGTGCTGGAGTTGGCACGGGGTGCGGGGGAGCGGTGTGTCGGTGCCTGGCCGGCGTATGTCGCAATGCTGAGGTGGCACGGGGTGCGGGGGCGGTAGAGTCGGGCGGTTAGCCCTATACTGTTAACTCTTCCCCCTTCGAAAATCTGAGTCCCGCAGATCAGCAACTCTTCGCGGGGGCCGCACTGATGGTGTGCGCCTCCAGTTCGACTATGCTTCGATGCGTTGGGATGCCTTTGATGGAGGTTATTTTTTTCCATACGACGTATAGCAGCAAGGCCACAATGAGGATTGAGAAATAGAAAGTTGTTAGATATTGTTGACAGCTTCCTTAAGTTCTGCATGCTAAAATCATGAACATATTTTAGCGAAAGCTGGTATCCAGTGGCGGTTACTTTGCTTAGTACGGCCGGCATGGCCATCACATGCGTTGTCGAGTAGCTGCTGTAAGACATGTTCCCGATGTGGACGGTCTCGTTATCGTACTGGACTATAAACGATCCCAGCAGATGGCGTTTCCCTGAGTTCGTTACGACCGTTCCGTTGAAGTTGGTCAGGAACAACGTACCGTCGTCGAACAACTCTACAATCTCCTGATCGCTTCTCAGGTGATCGCAGAGAGCGTGTCCTCCTTTTAGGAGCCTGGGAATACAGCTGGCCTCGTCCAGTTTCTTTAAGTTTTTTTCCTGGCACACAGTCGTATTTCCGATGGAGAGACAATTGCCCAATACTGCGTAGGTTTCCTGGGGGTCCATCGCCAGCTTGTTGTATTCCAGCGCCACTTGTTTGCCCTCCGTAATCGTGGGGTAAAGAAGCATCAGCTTGTATTTAGTGTCCACGACTTTGCGTAGTGCCAGCACGTATAATAGGCAGGTTCCGTTAGTTAGGATAGATGGTTCCGCGAATTCCACGGCCTCCACCACATTTTGGTATGGTAGGCTGCTAGTTTCTGCCAGAAGGGTTTCCACTTCTTTGTGATCCAAAAGATTTGAGTTTACTACCGATGCCTTCGCTAGCTGACAGGCTCGAGTGATTTCATCGACCTGCTTCAGCAGTATCATTGCCTTCTGCATTAAAATTGTGGCCGAATGGACCTCTCCGTCAATGGAGTTCACTCTTGCCATCATAATGTCAAGCTTCTGCAGTGATTCGTGCGTGGAGTCAAACAACCTCGTATTTATTTGTATCTGCTGGTTACTGTTTTGCATTACATTGTCTTGAGACTGGAGGATGGTATTCCAATCCGATGCGTCGGGTGATCCGGCAACCCATTTCCAGGCTGACCCCAGCCAGTCTATGGACCGAGGCGCGCGGTGTGCCGACGTCATTCTTGTAATGCCAACGGTAGCAGTTTCCAGGTAGTGGCATATCAGCGCTGCAACTCTGGTGTCGGTGACCACTGATGTTTCTTCGGTGGTCTTGTCAATTGTATTTTGAATCCGTTTTAGGTCAATAATGTGGGTGAGTTTGAATACTCCATTAACGCGCCATACCACACCCTGCTGAAGCGGGACTACCGGCGTATCATATTTGAAGATGTGAAGAGCAGTTGCGACTTGGATGATCGCCATACTTGGGAGAGAGACGTTACCCAATTTTTTAGTTAATATTTAATCTTAGTGTAGAGTTTCGTGTTTCTGTTAAATGTTGTTAATTAATTATATTACTATAATATTTTTTTTTTTTTTACTTTCCTTATACTCTTTGTATGTAGTCGAATCTTTTAAAAAAATTTTTGTTTTTATATTTTCTTATAGGAAAAATAGTTGTTTTTTTTTGTTTTGTTAATAATTTTTACATATTGTTTTTCTTATTTAATACCCTTGTTTGTTATTTTAAAGAGTTTGTGAAAAGTTTTCAGCGTAAGTCTTCAACTTTTTATGTGAGACTTATGGAAGATTTTTCCCGATCTAGTTTTGACCGTGACTCTACCATTATCTTCGATCTCCTCTGGTTTGAACCGATGTTTGTCTTTGCTCTTGATTTGTTTGTTAGAAACATAGACAGTATCTCCCTGATTATATTTTAACGGCTTTATTCTGTTTCTATTTATTTATTTATTGTACACTGGTGTAAATACCGACGAGTAATTTGGTAGAATGGCTTTTTTAATAACTTCCTCTTCTGAAGTAACTGCAAGGCCAATAATTTCTTGGCTCTTGGATCCATCAGTATATAGGAAGCTAAAATTCTTTTTAGTCAGGTTATTCTTGATTTCTAGGAATTTTTTTGTGTAAGTTTCCTTATTTGTGGACGATTTTTTGACACTGCTTAATTGGATGTCTATTAAGCTTGTGTCCAGCCAGGGAGGTTTGGATGGTTTGAGCTTGAGAGGCGATGATATAGGGATATCTAAATGCTGACAGCTATTTATGCATTGGTTGATTGTTGATTTTGTGTATTTATACCCGTTACTCGTAGAGTAAAAGGGTATATTGTATTCGTGCAAAAGTATGTAACAGGTAGAAGGAAGCGTTTCCGACCCTATAAAGTATATATATTCTTGTTCAGGATCACTAGTCGAGTCGATATAGCAATGTCCGTCTGTCCGTCTGTCCGTCTGTCCGTCTGTCCGTCTGTCCTGTCTGTCCGTCTGTCCGTCTGTCTGTCCGTCTGTCTGTCCGTCTGTCTGTCTGTCTGTCCGTATGAACGCTGAGATCTCGGAAACTATAAAAGCTAGAAGATTGGCATTTTGCATGTAGATTTTAGGAGTTCCTACGCAGCGCAAGTTTGTTTCAAAATGTTGCCACGCCCCCTCTGACGCCCACAAGCCACAAGCTGTGGCCCCAGTTTTGATGCTATTATGAAAATTTTTTTTGATATGTATTTGTTTCGTCAATACCTTTCGATTGGCCAAATAAAAGTTTGCCACGCCCACTCTAACGCCCAAAAACCCATTAAACGCTTAAGCCTGGCTAGCGCCTACATTTCCGCCTTTCATGGCCCGTGGTACCAATAGCGCCATCTAACGGATGACTTTGGAACAGATGGCCAAGGCGCTCAACATAGTCAACGTTAATTCTCGATAAGGATTTTTATTAAAGGAAATTGCGATGGCTTTCATTTGTCAATACCGAACTATATCCCAAGAACTATGCAAATTAAATCAAGTTAGCCAAATTGGAGGTGTTCCCTGGGTACCGATTTTAACATAAAAATCGGGAACTAATTCGAGCGGCGAAAAACATACAAGAAGGCATATTTATATAAAGTTGTTTAGCTAAGTAACGGGTATCTAATAGTCGAGGCACTCGACTATAGCGTTCTCTCTTGTTTTTATTTTTCTTCTTGGATATCCGTTGTATGATTTGATTCAGAGGGGTGTCTTTGGCCTGTAAAATGGTGTGAATGGATTTTGTTTTTAAGTACTCGGTTCTGTTTTCTATTGTTTGGATGTTTGCTTCAAGGTAGAGGTTGTATGTAGGCGTAGAGCAAAAGGCTCCTAGTGCTGTTCGTAGGGCTGAGTTGAGTAGAGTTTTAACCGGTTTTATTGTGGCTTTGGTTGAGGACCCGTATATGGGCAGAGCGTAGTCTATTTTGGAAATGCATAGGCTTTTGCCGATCTCAATTAAAGTATGGGGGTGGCTATTGTATTTTCTGCTCGATAGGCATTTTATTATGTTTAGTGATTTGTCTATTGATTTTTGTAATTTCTTAACGTGGGGCTTGAATTTGTATCTGGAGTCGAATTTTAAGCCTAATAGAGTCAGTTCATTTACATTTTTGATGGTAGTACCTTGTGTTGAAACCTGGCATGAGCAAAGTCTCTTTTTGCATATGTGGATGTGTTTACATTTTGAAATAGAGAGCATAGCCCCTGATTTCTGACACCATTCGTTAATCTCGTTAAAAAGAGTATCAAGATTTATAGAGACATTTTTGTGTTTTTTTAGATTAATGAAGATGTTGAAGTCATCTGCATACGCTGTGTGGTTCAGTTCTTTATGTTTGTCTACAATCTCTGAGAGGCTGTTAAACGCAATAAGGAATAGAATAACCGAGAGTGGAGATCCTTGCGGAATGCCATTGTGTAGTGGTTGTATCTTCGACGTGCTTTCATTGGCTCTTACTCGAATTTTTCTGTTAGACATAAAGTTTGCGATGTAGTTGGTTATAATAGGGCCACATCCCCATTCCGAGAGTTGGTTAATTATTGTATGGAGACCTATTTTTCAAAAGCTTTGGCGAAGTCGAGGGATATGATGGATAAGTGTCTCTTTTCCGTTAGGGCTCTGTTGATGAGCGCGTCTGCGTAAAGCAGACAGTCCATGACAGATTTCCCTTTTTTGAATCCAAGTTGACGACTATTTAGTAGCTTGTTAGATGTAGCAAACCACCATAGCCGTTTTGAAATGATTTTGTCTAAGGTTTTTGATAGGCAGGGATTGAGGGAGATTGGCCTGTAAGATTCAATTATGGTTTTGTCATTACCTGGTTTGTGTATTGGAATTATGGTGCTTGTTTTGTAAGTTTGTGGAATGTGAGATCTTAGGATATTGTTAAAGAAGTTAATAATTCTAGTTTTGACTGCTTTTGAGACGTGTTGAATCATTGGATAATTTATTTTATCCTGTCCTGGCGTATATCCTTTTTAGACTGTTTAAGGCTGATGAGAATTCTAAAAAGTTTATATCCCGTTCCATAAAGGCTGCTGTTCTGCTTGTGGGGTTAACGTGGTTGGATGAGATGAGTTTTTTTTTTTCTTCAATGAAGCTCGTGGAGAATTGTGTGTCTTCTGAGCGAAGCGACCAGAATGTTGCGAAAGCGTCTGCAATTTCGTCCGGGGAGGTAAGAAGGTTGTTACTATTATTGTCTTTAATTGCATGGATTTTTGTGGCTTTGTGGAGGCCGCAGAGTTTTCTTATTTTGCTCCAAATTGCTTCTGGCTTGGATTGAGGTGTGATTGTAGAGGTGAGTTCAAAAAGGCTGTCTGCTTTGCTTATTTTTAATTCTCTTCTGTATTGGGCGTTTAGTTTTTTGAAATTAATTAGGTTATTCATCGACATATCTCTGTTAAACGTCCTCCAGGCCTTCATTTTTCCTTTTTTAAACCTTCTAGTTTTTTATTCCACCAGGGAACATTGTGGTGAGATTTTGGAGGTTTGGTATGTGGAATACTGTTGTACGCACTTTGGAGAATGATTTTGTTGATATTGCTGGCTTCCTTGTTGATATTCGAAGACGTTGGAATGGAATTGCTGAGGTTGCTTGTGAGTTTTTCAAACTTGTCCCAATCCGCTTTATTCGTCACAAAACGTTGGGTAAAGTTGTCTTTTTTGTTTCTGTTGTTTGGGAACATTTTGATGGTAATTGGGAAGTGGTCACTCCCTTGAAGGGAATCACTGATGTTAAAGTCGCAATAGATTCCAAGGTTGGGTGAACAAAAAGCTAAGTCGACGTGCGTGAGTGATCTATGGGTTGAGAAGTGAGTTGGTTGACCGTTGTTAAGAATAATGAGGCCGTTGTCCAGGATGAATTTTCCAAGGATTCTTCCTCTTTGATTGATTGTGGGGGACCCCCAGTAGCTGTTCCAGCTATTGAAGTCTCCTGTAAACAATGTTGGAGAGTTTCCTATAGGTATTATTGAATCGAGGTCTGTGCGTGTAAACTTTCTGTTCGGAGGGATGTATGTTGAAACAATATTTAATTTTTGAACAGATTTAATTTCAAGTGCTACGGTGTCGACTGTGTTTTGAAGCGGGATTATTGAATGTTCTATTGATTTGTGTATTAGAATTGCTGCACCGCCATCCGGGCTGCGAGAGGATGTGTAGTGAAATTCGAAGTTTATTGGGATTGGTAATTTTTGGTAAAAAGTGATGTGGGTCTCCTGGAGGGAAACGATTTTCGGATTGAAACGCTTAATTAGAACTAAAAGTTCATTGTAGTTGTTGAGATAGCCATTAATATTCCATTGAAGAATTTTGAGGGTCATTTTAGTTTTGGTTTTGTGTTGGATTGGAGGAGGAAAGGGCTTTAAGTTTTGATCTAGTCAATACAGAGTTTTGATCATTTTTTAAAAGTCTTTTGGTTCTATTTGAGGTGTTTAGTGGTAGGATTTTGGTTTTTCTCTTTGTTGTATGGTCCTGGTTGAGGTCTTGTATTTCCGAGCCGGATGACATGTGTTCATCTGGTACGAAGTTAGAGGCATTCGGAAGGGCAAACTCATCTGATTCGTAGCTTATGGTTCTCCGTTGGGTAGGTGCTGCTGTATTTTTGGGTGGTTGGATATGACTTGGGTGAGAAGATTGGGAGGAAGATTTGGCTGCAGAGGAGTATAGTGAGCCATCGTGGTGACGACTTTTGTAGATGGACCAGGCTGTCCTGTTGTCCACTTTATTTAAGGTCTTAATTGCTTGAACTTCCTTGTGTGATAAGAAGACTGGGCAGTTTCTGTCGCGAACGTGATGATCTGTGTTAGATAGTTTTTTCTCGGTGCAGTTGATACAGTTTGTTTTGTTTAAGCATATTTGTCCTTCCTCTGTGTGAGCTGCAAGGCCGCAGTTTGAACAGTTTAATTTGTCTTTGCAAAAGCTTGCGAGGTGTCCAAGTCTAGAGCATGTTTTGCAGCGCATTGGAGGTGGAATATGGGGACGAACCTGAACTCTTTCGTATCCAATGTATATATGTTCTGGGAGAGTGGTTAATTTAAATGTTAGTTTAATAAGACCTGTTTCGTTGCTTGCCGTTTTTTGTGTGATTTGACCAGGGGTATATCTGTAAATTTTTTCAAGTTGTTCCACCTTTTGAGATCTAAGATTTTCTAAAATAACTTCTTCATCGATTCCACGTAGATCGTTTGAGTAAATAATTCCTTTTGTGCAGTTGAGACTTCGGTGCTCTGTGATTTTTATTGGGATATTGATATAGGGGGTGTTTGAGGGTATGTTATAAAGTTTCATTAATTTTTCAGCTTGTAATAAGTTTTTGGTTTGGATTATAAGTTTTCCATCTCTGGACTTTTTGCAGCTTAAGACTTCTCCTTGAATTGTGTTGTCTATTGTTTTTTTAATTATGAATGGTGAGAGTTGAGCAAGAGGCTTTGGATCGTCATCTGTCGTAGTCGCTACTAGGAATAATCCGTCTGGCGGATGCTTCCTCCAGATGTCTGGAGGGTCAGGCATGATGGGGTCAGCGAACTTTAAGGCTTCTTAAAAGCTGCCAAAATTGTTTGTCGCACTGTCCGAAAATAGATAAGGGATCACTATCGTTGCGTTTGTTTTGATTGTTTGTTGGTTTGTTGCGGTACTTTTACGTTTCGCGGAAGAACACGTCTGATGGCTTAGGCTGTCGAGTGTGAACTGATTCTGTTTCTATTAAGCCTATCAGTTGACATTTTCTGCTTATGCTGGAGTAACCCTCTTATGTCTTCCTGCATCTGTTCTTTGAAATTTGTTAGACCCTGATAATTTATTCTAGAAGCTCTGTTGAGAAAGATGTCGACTGGTTTACGGTTCGTCACCGAATGGACAGAGTAGTTATATCTGTCTACGGCAATGAGAACCAACTCGGCTACTTTCAGGTTACGGTTGTCGTTTTTCAGACACCGATATATTTCAAGGAAGGTTGAGTGGAATCTTTCAACCTGGCCGTTTACTTTACTCTTTTGAGAGGGAGTGTAATAAATGGCTATTCCGAGAGATTGCAAATAGTTAAGCACTGTGGGGCAGAGTAGACCCCTCTCATTATCTGAGACTATTGTTTCTGGTGCTGTGAAATAATGCAGAACTTCGGTCAGCCTCTCGCGGAGATGGACTGCCGATTTTGATTCTATCGGGAAAAGTTTAACAAATTTTGAGAATTTATCGATGCAGCTCAGGAATTTAAGCTTCTCGATCTTAAAAAGGTCAATGTGCAGGATTTCGCATGGGTAGTTAGGAATGACTTAATGACTTAATGCGGCTTGCCATTCTGGGGAAATAAAATTTTTCCAAGATCTGTAACTTCATCTCTTTTGGATTTCTGTGGGCCCTAGAATGCTCTGTATTTATTATTCCACTCGACTCTACTTCGTCCGCTATATCAGTTACCAACCTCTGCGTAATGCGAAGTTTGAACCCTGGGAAGTTCTCTTGACAGCACTCTTGCAGAGACTGTAAGTGGCTGTCAGGAATTTTTATCCCATTAATTATTAATGGCTTCAAGTATTTCATCAAACAGGGTACCAAATTTATTGTGGAGTCAATGGGAATGGACTATAAACGATCCCAGCAGATGGCGTTTCCCTGAGTTCGTTACGACCGTTCCGTTGAAGTTGGTCAGGAACAACGTACCGTCGTCGAACAACTCTACAATCTCCTGATCGCTTCTCAGGTGATCGCAGAGAGCGTGTCCTCCTTTTAGGAGCCTGGGAATACAGGTGGCCTCGTCCAGTTTCCTTAAGTTTTTTTCCTGGCACACAGTCGTATTTCCGATGGAGAGACAATTACCCAATACTGCGTAGGTTTCCTGGGGGTCCATCGCCAGCTTGTTGTATTCCAGCGCCACTTGTTTGCCCTCCGTAATCGTGGGGTAAAGAAGCATCAGCGTGTATTTAGTGTCCACGACTTTGGGTAGTGCCAGCACGTATAATAGGCAGGTTCCGTTAGTTAGGATAGATGGTTCCGCGAATTCCACGGCCTCCACCACATTTTGGTATGGTAGGCTGCTAGTTTCTGCCAGAAGGGTTTCCACTTCTTTGTGATCCAAAAGATTTGAGTTTACTACCGATGCCTTCGCTAGCTGACAGGCTCGAGTGATTTCATCGACCTGCTTCAGCAGTATCATTGCCTTCTGCATTAAAATTGTGGCCGAATGGACCTCTCCGTCAATGGAGTTCACTCTTGCCATCATAATGTCAAGCTTCTGCAGTGATTCGTGCGTGGAGTCAAACAACCTCGTATTTATTTGTATCTGCTGGTTACTGTTTTGCATTACATTGTCCTGAGACTGGAGGATGGTATTCCAATCCGATGCGTCGGGTGATCCGGCAACCCATTTCCAGGCTGACCCCAGCCAGTCTATGGACCGAGGCGCGCGGTGTGCCGACGTCATTCTTGTAATGCCAACGGTAGCAGTTTCCAGGTAGTGGCATATCAGCGCTGCAACTCTGGTGTCGGTGACCACTGATGTTTCTTCGGTGGTCTTGTCAATTGTATTTTGAATCCGTTTTAGGTCAATAATGTGGGTGAGTTTGAATACTCCATTAACGCGCCATACCACACCCTGCTGAAGAGGGACTACCGGCGT
This sequence comes from Drosophila fuyamai, assembly GCA_018153365.1. NCBI lineage: Eukaryota > Metazoa > Arthropoda > Insecta > Diptera > Drosophilidae > Drosophila > Drosophila fuyamai. The sequence continues at coordinate 20,019 of JAECXW010000407.1, read as the reverse complement.
ATCATATTTGAAGATGTGAAGAGCAGTTGCGACTTGGATGATCGCCATACTTGGGAGAGAGACGTTACCCAATTTTTTAGTTAATATTTAATCTTAGTGTAGAGTTTCGTGTTTCTGTTAAATGTTGTTAATTAATTATATTACTATAATATTTTTTTTTTTTTACTTTCCTTATACTCTTTGTATGTAGTCGAATCTTTTAAAAAATTTTTTGTTTTTATATTTTCTTATAGGAAAAATAGTTGTTTTTTTTTGTTTTGTTAATAATTTTTACATATTGTTTTTCTTATTTATTACCCTTGTTTGTTATTTTAAAGAGTTTGTGAAAAGTTTTCAGCGTAAGTCTTCAACTTTTTATGTGAGACTTATGGAAGATTTTTCCCGATCTAGTTTTGACCGTGACTCTACCATTATCTTCGATCTCCTCTGGTTTGAACCGATGTTTGTCTTTGCTCTTGATTTGTTTGTTAGAAACATAGACAGTATCTCCCTGATTATATTTTAACGGCTTTATTCTGTTTCTATTAAGCCTATCAGTTGACATTTTCTGCTTATGCTGGAGTAACCCTCTTATGTCTTCCTGCATCTGTTCTTTGAAATTTGTTAGACCCTGATAATTTATTCTAGAAGCTCTGTTGAGAAAGATGTCGACTGGTTTACGGTTCGTCACCGAATGGACAGAGTAGTTATATCTGTCTACGGCAATGAGAACCAACTCGGCTACTTTCAGTTTACGGTTGTCGTTTTTCAGACACCGATATATTTCAAGGAAGGTTGAGTGGAATCTTTCAACCTGGCCGTTTACTTTACTCTTTTGAGAGGGAGTGTAATAAATGGCTATTCCGAGAGATTGCAAATAGTTAAGCACTGTGGGGCAGAGTAGACCCCTCTCATTATCTGAGACTATTGTTTCTGGTGCTGTGAAATAATGCAGAACTTCGGTCAGCCTCTCGCGGAGATGGACTGCCGATTTTGATTCTATCGGGAAAAGTTTAACAAATTTTGAGAATTTATCGATGCAGCTCAGGAATTTAAGCTTCTCGATCTTAAAAAGGTCAATGTGCAGGATTTCGCATGGGTAGTTAGGAATGACTTAATGACTTAATGCGGCTTGCCATTCTGGGGAAATAAAATTTTTCCAAGATCTGTAACTTCATCTCTTTTGGATTTCTGTGGGCCCTAGAATGCTCTGTATTTATTATTCCACTCGACTCTACTTCGTCCGCTATATCAGTTACCAACCTCTGCGTAATGCGAAGTTTGAACCCTGGGAAGTTCTCTTGACAGCACTCTTGCAGAGACTGTAAGTGGCTGTCAGGAATTTTTATCCCATTAATTATTAATGGCTTCAAGTATTTCATCAAACAGGGTACCAAATTTATTGTGGAGTCAATGGGAATTAGGTGCCGTACGTAGCCCGTGTGTGGTGTTTCGCAAGAGTATTCCAGCCTGTCTTGCTCGAACACAAGTTGATTCCTAAATACGTTAATAGGGGCTTCCACGTGAGGAATTAAACCCGATGCGTCTTGAAGCGCACTGTGAACGGTAGCAACGGAATCCGTTGTTGAAGTTGAGGATGTGTCGGCATTGAGGTAGTTTACATTCGAAACGATGCGAGAAAGAGCATCAGCAACCACATTGGATTTGCCGGGCTTGTAAATAAGCACGCAGTTGTACTCTTCTATGCGCGCTTTCCAGCGTTTCAACTTAGCATTGTAGTTCCGATTGCCTAACGAAAAGGTTAGGGGCTGGTGATCGGTATAAACTTTAATTGACGCGGCGCCATAGAGGTAGGATCGTAAGTTATTGAGGGCCCATACTATCGCTAGCATTTCTTTCTCGTTCACTGCGTAGTTTTCCTCCGTTTTATTCAGAGACCGTGAAATATAGGCGATTGAGCGGTCTTTCCCGTCGTCGCTTTGAGAAAGAACGGCTCCTATTGCATAATTGGAAGCATCAGTAGTTAAATGGAAAGGTTTATTAAAGTCTGGGAATGCCAAAACTTCTGAAGAGGCCAGGATGGTTTTCAAGTCGTCGAAGGCTTTCTCGCCATCTTCGTCAAGCGAAATTGAGATATTCCTGGATTTAGATGCCTTGACCTGAGCATGCTCCCCCCTCGTGAGGTTCGTCAGAGGTGTAGCGATTTTAGCGTAATCGCAGATAAATTTCCTATAATAAGAGGTCATTCCTAGGAAAGTTCTTTAAGTTCTTCCAAATTCGTGGGTGGAGGCATTTCTTTTATGGCTTTTACCTTCTTTTCATCTGCTCGGATCCCATCCGCTGTTACCACATAACCCAGGAATTCGACCTGGGTGCGCAGAAACTGTGTCTTTTCCAAATTCACTTGCAACTTGGCATGTCTCAATTTTGTAAATACGGCGCAAAGGTTACGCCAGTGAGACTAAAGCCGATAATATCGTCGATATATACGTAGCAAATTTTACCAATGTGCTCTCGTAATACGTCGTCGATCATTCTTTGGAAAACGGCCGGGGCATTCTTCAACCCGAATGGTAAGCGCATAAACTCGTATTTCCCTTTCACGGTAGAGAATGCAGTTTTAGGTATGTCGGATTCCTTCATATGAATTTTGTGGAACCCGGATGTTAAGTCAAGAGTGGTAAATAGCTTGGCCTTCCCCAGACTGGATAATGTGGATGTTATATCAGGGATTGGGTCGGAGATGGTAACTGCGTTGAGACACTTAAAATCTATTACCATTCGGTATTGTTTTTCCCCATTGAGCTTGGGCTTCTTTGAGACTACCCATATCGGGGAATTGTAGGGGCTCTTGGAGGGCCTGATTATTCCCTCGCGCAGGAGCTCGTCGACCTGATTTTCTATCTCGCCTCTCATGTTCGCGGGGTAAGGGTAGCTTTTTGAATATATGGGTTCCTGAGTACTTGTTCGGATCTCAGCTCGAACACTTGTATCCACTGCTTCGCCTGGCGAGAGTGGCTCAAAAATAGTGGTGAATTCGGAAATTAGGGATCCGAGGCATTCCCTTGCTTCCACTGGGTGTTCGCTGTCGATTAGCGAATAGACATTCAAGGAAGGCATGGCAAGTAGCGGAATTTTTATCCCTGGTGCTATTGTTAAAGAATCGTTTTTTCTATCAATAATTGCTTTAAGGGATTTCAGAGTATCGTCCCCAATAATGCCATGGAAGCCAGTTAAACCGGGAAGAACGAAGAAGGTAACCGGAGAATCATTGCCTATGGGACTGAAGAATGGTCCAGTTAGTTGATGTGTTATTTTTATCTCCCCTCCAGCGGATTGAACCGGAAAGGGTTTCGACAAGGGCGAGCATCCCTTGGCTATCTGGGGGCTAATGAAGTTCTTATTCGTGCCAGTGTCTATTAGAAACTGTAGCTTAGCCCCATCTTTCACGCTATACTCTATGTATGGAAAACAGCCGGGGCATTCTTCAACCCGAATGGTAAGCGCATAAACTCGTATTTCCCTTTCAGGGTAGAGAATGCAGTTTTAGGTATGTCGGATTCCTTCATATGAATTTTGTGGAACCCGGATGTTAAGTCAAGAGTGGTAAATAGCTTGGCCTTCCCCAGACTGGACAATGTGGATGTTATATCAGGGATTGGGTTGGAGATGGTAACTGCGTTGAGACGCTTGAAATCTATTATCATTCGGTATTGTTTTTCCCCATTGGGCTTGGGCTTCTTTGAGACTACCCATATCGGGGAATTGTAGGGGCTCTTGGAGGGCCTGATTATTCCCTCGCGCAGGAGCTCGTCGACCTGATTTTCTACCTCGCCTCTCATGTTCGCGGGGTAAGGGTAGCTTTTTGAATATATGGGTTCCTGAGTACTTGTTCGGATCTCAGCTCGAACACTTGTATCCACTGCTTCGCCTGGCGAGAGTGGCTCAAAAATAGTGGTGAATTCAGAAATTAGGGATCCGAGGCATTCCCTTGCTTCCACTGGGTGTTCGCTGTCGATTAGCGAATGGACATTCAAGGAAGGCATGGCAAGTAGCGGAATTTTTATCCCTGGTGCTATTGTTAAAGAATCGTTTTTTCTATCGTCCCCAATAATGCCATGGAAGCCAGTTAAACCGGGAAGAACGAAGAAGGTAACCGGAGAATCATTGCCTATGGGACTGAAGAATGGTCCAGTTAGTTGATGTGTTATTTTTATCTCCCCTCCAGCGGATTGAACCGGAAAGGGTTTCGACAAGGGCGAGCATCCTTTGACTATCTGGGGGCTAATGAAGTTCTTATTCGCGCCAGTGTCTATTAGAAACTGTAGCTTAGCCCCATCTTTCACGCTATACTCTATGTATGGAACGCTAGAGAGGCATCGGCCATAAAATTTACTGCGCCAGTACTACCGGCCTCCATGTCAGGTTGGCGGCCAGACTGGTTGTCTGGTAAAGCTTCATCATAATAAGCCTCACTGACGGATTTTTCCTCATGCTGGTTTAAAGCGGCCTCACCCGGGGATGGGACAGCAGTTAATTGGTATAGTCTTTGCGATTTCCGAAAAGGGTTAAGATTGGAAGAGGTACTGGGGCTGCGTTTAACGCTTAAATTATTATTTCCCTGTTTTGAACGAGAGGAGTGGCCAGACTGGTGGGGCTCCATTTTGATCGCTCGCGGATTTGAATATCTTGGCGGGGGCTGAGAATTCCTGCCTGCGTCTTGATATTGGTATTGGTTATTATAAGAAGAATGGTTGGATTGGGGCCAAGAGTACTTTTGGCGGTAAGGCTGGGGGGATGAAAACTTACTAGAATAGGTGACATGATTCATTGAGGTAAGATTCTGCAACTCTAAACAGATTGCATAGGCCTCTGGCAAGTTTTTTGGGCCGCGAATTACCAATAATTTAGAGAGGTCACCACTCAGGCCTCTGATGAAGACATCCAAGGCTCTGTCCCTATAAGTTTCGACCAGCGCACTAAGAATTCCAGGGCTTTGGTTACCGTTTTTAAGGCAACGTATTAACAGGGCAAAATGAGAATTTATTCCCGAGTAAAACATTTCCACGCTCTTCGCCCCCTGAGTCATTTTGTCTTGCTCACTCTAGTGTGCGCAGGTCTTGCTTATCGGCATAGTGGAGCATTAGGACGCGTTTAATTTCAGGCCAATCGTCTTCTGCCACGTCGCATCTTCTGCCTAAGGCTAACGACTATGGAGCGATAGAGAGGTATTTCCTTGATTATCTCATAGTCTTTTAGAATGGTTTCGGCTCTACCCATCCAAGAGTCGTAGCCACCAGCTTCGCCCTCAAAGACCTGCAGCTCCTTCACACAATCTGGCAGCCTAGCAATTTCATTAGTTCATACTCCGTACGGGCGGGAGTCAAAGGCTTCGTTTGGGGAACAAACTCGTTAACCTTTTCCTGAGCCTCCTCTAGGCTCACTACCTTATCGCTAACTTTCTTTACATCGTTTTTAACGTCAGCCATCTGGCCAAGCAACACGGCCAGAGTGGCCTCAAATTTAGTCAAAGCTGCCTTCATTTCCTCCATACTAACAAATCGATTCAAACAAATGGGAGTCTTTTCAAATAGTTTAAAATAATTATGAGTAGAGTGACGGTTAAGTTTTTTTTTTTTTTTAATTTTTTATTATTAAATTCTTCGCTAAGAACGATTCACTTACCCGTGTTTCGTATTTATTCTTTATTCGTTATCTTCGTGTGTTCAGGACATGAGTAAGGGTAAAAAGAATGACTTTAGTGTGATTCAGATATTTTGAGTTTTGGGGACCGGAATTCAATTTTTTCGTGTGTGTGTGTGTTTTTTATTTCTTGTTTCGTGAGATTTTTCCTCCTTATTTTTTTAAATTTTATCATAATATTTTTTCTTTTCAAATTCTTTCCTCGGTGAATACTTCTATATTTTTTTGTAAATAAAAATTGTCGATTCCTTTTTTTTTATCCGGCGCTAGGCGCGGTGGGCCGTATTATTCCGTTTTGGTTTATCACCTACTAAGGTACGGATGCCACACAATCCACTAGGCGGCCCTTTCTGTGCTGGTAACACTGAGCGTATCTAGTGAATTACCCACACCACTTTCCACGTTGTATTATTTTTTATTATAAATCGGGGCCGCTGGTAAACAAGTTACCGCAGCGGTTATCAAAATTTATATTTCCTTATGTTTGTAACACCTTATAACGCCCGTGAATTAAAACCACCGCGGCGGTTTGGTCACTTCTTTTATTTCACGATAACCTTTTGCGCTCGTGAATAAGCCGGTAGGTCAGATCACTGCAGCGGGTCGGTCATATTTTTATCATTTTTTTTGTTTATTTGGAATCAATTTTTATTATTCTCATTTTAACTTTTTTTTCATTCCACTTATTAGGAATTAAAATTTTTTGTTAATTTTTTTTATTTTTTTCCTTTTCACCTTTTTTATTTTATTTATTTGAAATTAATTTTTTTCCTTTTCACCTTTTTTATTTAATTTTCATTTTTTTTAGAAAAAAAATGTACTTCTCATGGAAGGTTACTCTCACTTTTCTCACACACGCAACACAATTCACTTCCCGCCTTACCTTGTCCTAGGGATCCTCGTCGACTCGTGTCCTTGTGAGGACTGACTTATACCTAGTCATTAGAATAAGGTTCATTAATTGTCAGTCCCTTCCAAGTAATAAGGTGCCTGGCCGGCGTGTGTCGCAATGCTGTGGTGGCACGGGGTGCGGGGGCGGTAGAGTCGGGCGGTTAGCCATATACTGTTAACTTTTATATAGATATGAGCAGCCGCTTCGCTGTTCTCGTTAACGGCAGCGCAGCTATGAGGCTTCAGACAAAAGAATATACATATGTAAACAGGCTAAGCACTCAAAAATATGGATGTAAAAAATAATTGACAAATCTATACTTAAACAGCACAGACGTACACTGTGTCTTACTTTCAAAGAAATTACTTCTAACTTTACAGCCAGATCTGGAACTGCATTTTCTAATACAAATTTTTTGTTAGCCATGGTAAAAGATATGCTCCCAGTTTGTGACGGTGCTGCTAAAGACAAAGTAGTAATTTATGCATGTAGGAATCAGGAATAAACCAGAAGAGCAATTGGGGAGAGACACGGAGCGGTTGTCGGTTCTAATAAATTATACCGAGAACGCGAGAGAATCGATTGAGTAGAATCAAGAAGAGTCAGTCGGTGCCAAGATCTCAAGCGTCACGCATGCACAGAAGTTTAAATTTGTTTGTTAACTCATTAAAGTTAAAACCACAATAATTTGTTAATCGGGTACCAAATAATAATAATCAATAAACATTTTCATAATACATTTCTTCGTAGTCTCAAGAGATGTTTGCATTACTGCGGAATTCCAGTGGCCACAATTTTGGGGGCTCAATCGGAGATATTTGGATCGATTACAAACTACAGTCATTAAACTGAGTAATGTGTTTAAAAACTTACTTAACTTTTTGCAATGCGGTTGTAGTACCCGTTTTGAAAAAAAAATTTGGTGCATGGTAGAAATTCAAAGAAATTACAAAGAAAAGGTACAATTGCAGAAATACAACAGTTGTGAAATTCAATTATGTGTGACGCAAAAGAATTTGCAGATAAGCCGACCCAAAGACCACTGACGTGGGCAACGTCGTTAGGCTTTGTGGTGCACGTCAACAAGCAAGAGGCAGGATTGTTGGCAGTGGTCATCTGGACAAGAGGCAAGGCGTGGAGCAGTTACGGTAGCAGGCAGAAGGATCGCAGAAGTTGTGCGTCAGGAGAGACCAGATTTTGTCCAGCAAGGATTAAGCCGAAATGGAAGGAAACTCGAATTGCAAAATAGACTGCTTGCTCACTATGGTAAATGTAGAAGGAATTAAAGTGGATGAGGATGTCGGCGGACCTTTTATTTCCGCACCTGCACAGGCCAATGAAAATGGTGGATCTAATAGGTATGTTATTTTAGGTGGGCAAAACCGTCAAGGCGAAAGTTCTAATTCGGGTCGTTTACTTTGAAGGATGTGGAAGGAAGTGTGTCACAGTTTTTGGAAAATAATTCACTAGACATTAAGCAGTGGATTGAGGAACTTAAAGAATATGCACTAAGTGTTGAATGGAGTCAGCTGATGGGATTTATTTATGCTAAACAACTACTCAGCGTAACGGCTAAGCTTTTTATTCGTAGTCAGCGAGATGTTCGCGATTGGAGATTTTAAAAGAATTTGGTGCCAGGGTGTCATCAGCAGAGGTACATCGTGGACTTGGCAAAAGGCAGCAGAAGAAGACCGAATCGTTGCACGAGTACCTGTATTGTTGTGTTCACAGGTAGTATTAATTTAAACATTTTTGAGATGTATAGTTTTCAGCTGTCTTTATTCAATTGATTTGGCTTATATATAACAATGTAACTGCGCTGCCGAGAATGCCGGCAGCGGAGCGTCCGCATTTATGTACTTCTTATATATAAATATGCGCTCGTTGCTGACAGCGGCTAGCTCGTCAGTCGTGCAGTCAAGTCATGGGAATCTGCTCACTTATGCACTTATGGTCTTCGGGGCAGAGCTTGGCTGATCGTGTTATGGTCAACTCGAACCATGCCTTGTGTTTATGTAAACACATGCAACAAAGTGTTACAGTGCGTATCCCTTAAGAACTCTTGGAACAGTGGGTATGGGTTATATGTGTACATACTACATCTCCCTCCTTTTAAAAAATAACGAAATAAAATAAAGTTTTAAAAATGTTTTAATAATTTTTTTTTGTTTTTGGGTTCTTATATATTATATGTGTATGATATATATATGTAGAAGGTATAGGGTCAGGTTTCTCGGCCATTATAAATTAGGATTTATTTCAGTACACAGCGGAGCGAGTCGCAATGATTATTTTACAACTCAATAGTTTTTCGTCTGTTCTCCCGGAAGGGTTAACTCAAACTGCTCCGCTCTCCTTTGCTCCTCTTCCTCTTCTCCATTGCGCCACGCTCAGCAGGGATTTCGCTCTCCTTCCCCACCACGCTCTCACACTAGATCTCTCTCTTTCTACAATCTTATTTGAACTTCATTTATTCGGCATAATTTATACACTGAGAAACTTACAAGTGATAATTAAATCTAATATTTCAATATAATCTCCCACACGGCCTTCCTGACTATAACACGACCTTGTATTGATCAATACAATGTATGGCATTTATTGCTTCAAATCTTTTTCTCAGATAGGTAGTTTGACGGGATAATTCATTTACATTTTTTGTTTACTAGAGTATAAGCTCTCTTCCGCACAAACACATCAATTAATTTCATCAGACATTAACTTGGCAGGAAAATCCTTTAACAATCGTCTGGATATCAATTCACTGATCATCAAAGGTTAGGTTAGCAGGCTAATCACATACAAATTAGGGTACAACGCTCTCTTCTGCATAAACTCAACCATTTGGATACTACTTCTCTTATACCACAGTATCGGACTCTTGCCGCACATTTGCGACGCTACGCACCACTGTGCCACTTGACACGATTACAATGCGTACGCCTTTTTCGACGTCGCCAAGCTCTTCCATCAACTTCCATCAACAAGTCTCTCTCATCAGGTAGACTATCATGTGGATACTTATGCATTCGCTAGTTAATGACTTTAACATATAACGATCACCATCAAGTATTTGAACTATAACAAATGATCCTTTCAATTTAGGGTCTAATTTCGTTTGGTGTCGTTCTTCGCTCTTCAATAACACATGATCGCCTATCTTATATTTAACGACTTTGGCATGCTTTTTATCAACGCATGCCTTATCATACTTCTCTTATCCATATTCTCTTTAGCCTTTTCTCTAGCGCTCTCCAGATCTACTCGCACCTCTTCATTGATTGTCAACATTCCCATGGGTCTTGTCTCTTTCCCCATCAACAATTCTAGCGGACTATGTTGAGTCACCCGATTAGTAGTGCAGTTTATGGCCAATTGAATTTCGTCCAATGCCTCCTGCCACGAACCGCCGTTAACATCACCTTAAGCACACTCATGACACGCTCTACTTGTCCATTCGCTCTGCTAGCACCTGTTGCTATCACATGTTAGTTAATACTATTCGTGGAGCAAAACTTGCGAAATTCACTACTCGTAAAGCATTTTCCCTGATCCGCTATAATCCTGCTAGGGACTCCAAATATCGATATGGCAGACTTCACTGACTGTATGCAATTTTCAGAGTTTAAATTCCAAGTATGGTGCAGATAGACGAATTTTGTGAATGCGTCAACTTTTACTATAATGTACTCCTTTTCATCCTTCTTACCAGTCAATTTCCCACTTTTATCGATGTGTATAGTATGCCATTGTATCTCAACTTTGGGTGTGGGGTGTAACCCTTCTTGTTTTTTGCCTGACGCTGATTTCGACAATTTACATGTCACACAATTTTCGACAAACTTCCTGACATATTTCGTCATGCCCTCAAGCCAATACTGCTTGTATACCTTATCTAATGTCTTTTGCCAACCTAAGTGCATTATGGTCTCGTGAGTATGGTTGATAACAGACCATCTAAATGCCCACGGAATAATAGGCAAACATCGTGTCTTGCCATTCCTTTGAACGATACGATGCAACAAACTCTTTCTAACCTCATACGTGTTCGCCAGCTCTTTCTGCATTTGGTCACTATTTAAATCGGTTATGATTTTCGATATATTTTCATCGCGCTGCTGTTCGGATACTGACCAGTTGGGAGTTATAGTTGCCAAGTCAACTCGTACTTCCACAACTTTGCTTGTATGTGTCTGCCCTACTACAGTGGCAGGATTTCACCATCGATGCACTCGCGGGGTCAATACCGCTTTATTTCGACTCTCCTTGATGGAATTACAATCTACGGTACAGTAAACTTTCTACCACTCAAATAATGGCGAAAGTGTTTGATAGCAATAAACACCGCCAATGTTTCGAGTTTATATGAGTGGTATTTGGAATCCGCTAACGTAGTGCATTTACTGTAATATTTAACTACCCTACATTTGCCTTCTACCTTATGTATCAACATAGCGCCATACCAGTTACAAACAAAAGCGCTACAACAATAGCAAAAGCAATATTTTAATCTTTTATTCTCAAGTACGGATCCGACATGGGAACTGAATATAGGAATTTAATTATAAATGATTTATGCAAATATTTAAAAATATAAAACATATAATATGAACTGCACATCATCACCAGACAGTCGTAGAAGATATTATTTTGTTATATCCAAATTTATCGACCTGAGGACAGGTTGGGGGAGTGACATATCCATAGCACCACAAACCGCTATGTACATGTCTACTCACCCACACATACATACACACATACACATAACTTTAAGATACCCTCAGAGAAATCGAAACCTAATTGTTAACAAGCCCATGGAAAATTTCCATGTTATTAAAAACATCAGAATATAGACTAAACAATTAGAATGAGTCGCTGTTCTGACTATAGCTCCATTCCCACGATTCAGGATACTCAGATTTCGGGACCGAAATCATAAACAAGATGAGAACAAAAAAGGTCAAAAGAAGAGCTACGAAAGTCACTCATAAACACTAAAGCCACTCATTAAAAAGCTCCAAAGCTCAGAATCGAAAATTGATCGTAAGTGAAGTAGGAGTTGGGGAGAGAGTTTAGTTTGAGACTTGTAACTATCAGGTCGGTGTTCTTCCAAATATAAAATAAAGTTGTATCGGTTTCAAAAAACTAAAATAAAATTTTTTTAAGCAAACTTACGGTACGAATATTTAATTATACATATAAAAAACAAAAATTTGCAAAAAACCTTTAAAATTAAACAAAGCTTAATTTATTATTTTTATTAAAACCAATAAAAAATAATAATATACATACAATATTCCAATTTTTTTATTTTGACCATAATTAAATATAAAAATATATAAAATAACTTCACTTAGTTACGTTATGTTTCAAAAGAAGGGAGATAATATGCACATATGCACATGGTGAGAGAGATGCTCCCAGTTTGTGCAATTTATGCATGTAGGAATCAGGAATAAACCAGAAGAGCAATTGCGGAATTCCAGTGGCCACAATTTTGGGGGCTCAATCGGAGATATTTGGATCGATTACAAACTACAGTCATTAAACTGAATAATGTGTTTAAAAACTTACTTAAATTTTTGCAATGCGGTGGTATTCATAGTTTTTTAAAAAAAAGCGTAGTAGAAATTCAAAGAAATTACAAAGAAAAGGTACAATTGCAAAAATAAAACAGTTGTGAAATTCAATTTTGTGTGACGCAAAAGAATTTGCAGATAAGCCGACCCAAAGACCACTGACGTGGGCAACGTCGTTAGGCTTTGTGGTGCACGTCAACAAGCAAGAGGCAGGATTGTTGGCAGTGGTCATCTGGACAAGAGACAAGGCGTGGAGCAGTTACGGTAGCAGGCAGAAGGATCGCAGAAGTTGTGCGTCAGGAGAGACCTAGATTTTGTCCAGCAAGGATTAAGCCGAAATGGAAGGAAACTCGAATTGCAAAATAGACTGCTTTCTCACTATGGTATATGTGGAAGGAATTAAAGTGGATGAGAATGGGGGCGGATTATTTATTTCCGCACTTTCACAGGCCCATGAAAATGGTGGATCTAATAGGAATTTAATTTTAGGTGGGCAAAACCGTCAAGGCGAATGTTCTAATTCGGGTAGTTTACTTTGAAGGATTTGGAAGGAAGTGTGTCACAGTTTTTGGGAAATAATTCACTAGACATTAAGCAGTGGATTGAGGAACTTAAAGAATATGTACTAAGTGTGGAATGGAGTCAGCTAAATCTCTCTCTTTCTGCAATCTTCTTTGAACTTCATTTATTCTGCATAATTTATACACTGAGAACTTACAAATGATAACTAAATCTAATATTTCAATATAATCTCCCACACGGCCTTCCTGACTATAACACGACCTTGTATTGGTTAATAGAATGTATGGCATTCATTGCTCAAAATCTCTCTGTTCAAATTTGCTAACATTTTTATAATTCTCATATAGTTAGTATGACTTGATAATTCATTTACATTCTTTGTTTACTAGAGTTGTTACGCTGCGCGCACAAAATATAAGACGGACCACGGGCCATAGAAAGGCACTTAGCTGCCAACCGTCTAAGGGTACAGAGGCAACTCCCCAGTGGTGGTAAGCAGCAAAGTCATCTTTTGGTGGACTAGATCATTTGATCCAAGTCCGCTTATACATTGTAGTCAGTTCCCGTAGTACTTTCTCCTCCCCTTAAGCTTCTCGGCTTGCCGGTCCGAAGGTATCCCGAGGAGACGTCTGATTTAAGGATCACACCTTATTACGGCACGGTTCACCGGCCGAATTCTTTCTCTCTTGTGGCTGAATTCAGGGTCCCCAAGCAACTCTCTCTCTCTCTCTTGTGGCTGACCTCAGGGTCCCCAAGCAACAAATTCTCTCTCTCTTGTGGCTGACTTCAGGGTCCCCAAGCAACAAATTTTCTTTCTCTTGTGGCTGACTTCAGGGTCAAGCAACAAATTCTCTCTCTCTTGTGTCTGACTTCAGGATGCCCAAGCAACTCTCTTTCTCTCTCTTGTGGCTGACCTGAGGGACCCCAAGAACCAAATTCTCTCTCTCTCTTGTGGCTGACTTCAGGGTCGTAAAGCAACAAATTCTCTCTCTCTTGTGGCTGACTTCAGGGTCCCCAAGCAACAAAACTCTCTCTTGCTTGTGGCTGACTTCAGGGTTCCCAAGCACCCCATTCTCATTTCAGGCTCACTACGTGGCAACCCACCCCGGGGACTATTTTCCCACCACCGAGATCCCGTGTTGTTCCTCTCGAGCAGCTGGACGGCTCCCCGTACCAGGTCCTCGAAGTACACGAAGGAAGCGAAGGCCGCAAGTTCGGCGCCCCACCAATCCGGAGAACTCGGAAGCTATTAATCAAATGTCAAGATTCTTACTGAAATAAAACCTAGTTATAATCAATTACTAAGTAATTCTCCACGACTTCTACTCTGGGCTGGGTCGAAGCTCTCTTTTAGCAACCACGCCTGACACAAACAAATTCTTGTGACGAACCCTAGCTATCCCTGAGCCACCCGACAACGACAAACCGTCACAGTGGCGCCCGAGCAGGTTGAAGTGGTTGCAAGAGAAACCGACTCCAGCGGAGTAATGTCGAGCTGGGTATATCTGGCACCAAAGAACTAACGAACTAACGAAATACACGGAAGAGTTCGGATTAGGAACAGCAGAAAGAAGTGAGGATTTAAGACGCGGAAAAATACAAGAGAGAAAAGCCCGGCGAAAGAAACAATTCCGGCGATCCTGGTAATCAGAGAAAAGGAGGGGATAATGGACATCAAAGGAGCAAGTCTAGGGGACGAAACGGAAGGAAAATTGGAAAGAAAAATGGAAACAGAAGTCATAGTCCGGGTACGCGAATGGGGCATCCGGTACCAAGGAACAACAAACCCACTGGAGTTCCTAAGCAAAATGGAACAGTGGGCAGGCGGATACGGAATACGGAAGGACCAGCTGATATAGACGATGCCATTCATCCTGGAGGGGATCGCGAGTGATTGGTGGAACACCACGCCAAGTAGGATCGTAACATGGACGCAGCTCAGAACAGAACTGCTGGAATAATTTTTTACCACCAAGGTATGAGGAACAGTTGGAGAATCAGATTGCACAGATGAAGCAGAGAGAAACGGAACCCGTAAGAGGATATGCAATGGGACTAAGAAAACTTATGCAATTCACAAAGCTCTCAGAAGAAGCAAAACTGGACCGAGTATACAAAAACAGCAGGAGCAAGATAAAGCTATACGCTAGGAGGGCAGGATTCAACTCGTTGACAGAATTCCTCAAACTAGCGGAGGATGTAGAAGAAATAGAGACAGAGGACGGGACACAGGCAAGCCAACCTGCACAGCAGCAACTAGGACCGGAGATATGCATGCGCTGCGGAGGAACCGGACATGCGGCAAGGACGTGCAGCAACCCGGACTGTGGAAGAAACGGGACGAGAACCAAGGAGTGCTGCAGGAGGACTGAGCAGCTCAAGCGGCAATAACAGAGCCAGTAGCAGGGGAACAGCTGTGTTTCGACGGGTTCCAAATAGTAGCCCGGATGAGGGTCGGTAACTAGACAGCGAAAGGAATCGTGGACTCAGGAGCATCAAGAAGCGTGATAAGCAGAAGCAGATATCAAGATCTGAAACAACAAGGCAAATGGTGTGGAACCCGAGCAGAAATAACAATGGCCTACGGAGCAACGCAGAAGGCGATAGGAGAATTCGCGGCAGAAGTCCAATATGGAGGACGAGCGTTCAATGTAACGTTCATGATACTAACAGAAGTGGCAGGAGGAATACTGTTAGGAATGGACTTTCTGGCAGGGGCACGTAGCACCCTGAGGTGTGAAGGCTTGGAGCTAATGATAAGAGCGGCCGGAGACGAAGAGGGCCAACCGGAGACAGAAACGAATGCCAGGGACTTAGGCGTAGTCCAGTATAGAAAGGGAAAATGGAATGCGGTAGCAGACGCTTTACCCAGAGCAGCGCAGACTAAGGCCAAGTTGGTGGAGCCGATACCAATGGCGGGAGCCGGGAGAAAGCGGACGGCACCGGCAAAGATGAAGGGCAGCATGTAGACCCAGGCACCGGCAAACAAGCAGGCCAGGCCAAACGCAACCAACGGCATCCAGTCCGGGCGGGGCGACGAAGGCACCAGCCAAGGCGCTGTAGCCAGGATCGTCTATGACAGCCGGTCAGCCGAGACACCGGACCGGGACATAGTCGAACTCCATGAGGAGGAGCTCGGCGACGAAGGATGGACAAAACCAGAAGGAGCGGTAGTCTCAAAGACGGCAAGAGCCAGAATAAGGAAGAAGCTGGCAGAATGTGACGCTGCGCGCACAAAAACAAGGTATAAATAAAAAAGACTAAAAAAGTTAAACGCAAGGAGCGCTCATATTCAAACTAAGAACGCGCGCGCGCCAACGATCGCGCGCGTAGGGGCACACTAGACCGAGAGAGATGGTCACACTTGAACCGGCACTCTCTCTTGCAGGCGGCAGGCACACTTGTTCTCGCCGAGCCCTATATAAGACGGACCACGGGCCATAGAAAGGCACTTAGCAGCCAACCGTCTAAGGGTACAGGGGCAGCTCCCCAGTGGTGGTAAGCAGCAAAGTCATATTTTGGTGGACTAGATCATTCGATCCAAGTCCGCTTATACATTGTAGTCAGTTCCCGTAGTACTTTCTCCTCCCCTTAACCTTCTCGGCTTGCCGGAGATATCCCGAGGAGACGTCTGATTTCAGGATCACACCTCCTTACGGCACGGTTCATCGGCCGAATTCTTTCTCTCTTGTGGCTGACTTCAGGGTCCCGAAGCAACTCTCTCTCTCTTGTGGCAGACCTCAGGGTCCCCATGCAACAAATTCTCTATCTCTTGTGGCTGACTTCAGGGTTTCCAAGCAACAAATTGTATTTCTCTTGTGGCTGACTTCAGGGTCCCCAAGCAACAAAACTCTCTCTTGCTTATGGATGACTTCAGGGTTCTTAAGCACCCCATTCTCATTTCAGGCTCACTACGTGATAACCCACCCCGGGGACTATTCTCCCAGCGCCGAGATCCCGTGTTGTTCCTCTCGAGCAGCTGGACGGCTCCCGATACCAGGTACTCGAAGTACACGAAGGAAGCGAAGGCCGCAAGGGCGGCGCCCCACCAATCCGGAGAACTCGTTAGCTATTGATCAAATGTCAAGATTCTTCCTGAAATAAAACCTAGTTATAATCAATTACTAAGTAATTCTCCACGACTTCTACTCTGGGCTGGGTCGGAACTCTCTTCCAGCAACCATGCCTGACATAAACAAATTCTTGTGACGAACCCTCGCCATCCCTGAGCCACCCGACAACGACAAACCGTCACAGAGTATAAGCTCTCATCCGCACAAAAACATCAATTAATTTCATCAGACATTAACTTGGCAGGATAATCTTTTAACATAACATTATAGAGTACAAGCTCTCTTCCGCCCAAGCTCAATCGTCTGGATATCAATTCACTGATTATCAAAGGTATGGTTAGCAGGCTAATCACATACAAATTAGAGTACAAAGCTTTCTTCTGCATAAACTCAACCATTTGGATACTACTTCTCTTATACCACAGTATCGGACACTTGCCGCACATTTGCGACGCTACGCACCACTGTGCCACTTGACACGATTACAATGCGTACGCCTTTTTCGACGTCGCCAAGCTCTTCCATCAACTTCCATCAACAAGTCTCTTTCATTAGGTAGACTATCATGTGGATACTTATGCATTCGCTAGTTAATGACTTTAACATATAACGATCACCATCAAGCATTTGAACTATAACAAATGATCCTTTCAATTTAGGGTCTAATTTCGTTTGGTGTCGTTCTTCGCTCTTGAATTACACATCATCGCCTATCTTATATATAACGATTTTGGCATGCTTTTTATCAACGCATGCCTTATCATACTTCGCATTCTTATCAATATTCTCTTTGGCCTTTTCTCTAGCGCTCTCCAGATCTACTCGCACCTCTTCATTGATGGTCAACATTCCCATGGGTCTTGTCTCTTTCCCTATCAACAATTCTAGCGGACTATGTTGAGTCACCCGATTAGAAGTGCAGTTTATGGCCACTTGAATTTCGTCCAATACCTCCTGCCACGAACGTTCGCTAGTCTCCACCGCCGTTAACATCCCCTTAAGCACACTCATGACACGCTCTACTTGTCCTATTCTACTCTGCTTGCACCTGTTGCTATCACATGTTAGTTAATACTATTCGTGGAGCAAAACTTGCGAAATTCACTACTCGTAAAGCATTTTCCCTGATCCGCTATAATTCTGCTAGGAACGCCAAATATCTATATGCGGACTTCACTGACTGTATGCAATTTACAGAGTCTAAATTCCAAGTATGGTACAGATAGACGAATTTTGTGAATGCGTCAATTTTTACTATAATGTACTCCTTTTCATCCTTCTTACCAGTCAATTTCCCACTTTTATCGATGTGTATAGTATGCCATTGTATCTCAACTTTGGGTGTGGGGTGTAACCCTTCTTGTTTTTTGCCTGACGCTGATTTCGACAATTTACATGTCACACAATTTTCGACAAACTTAATGACATATTTCGTCATGCCCTCAAGCCAATACTGCTCGTATACCTTATCTTATGTCTTTTGCCAACCTAAGTGAAATATGGTCTCGTGAGTATGGTTGATAACAGACCATCTAAATGCCCACGGAATAATAGGCAAACATCTTGCCATTCCTTTGAACGATACGATGCAACAAACTCTTTCTAACCTCATACGTGTTCGCCAGCTCTTTTTGCATTTCATCACTATTTAAATCGGTTATGATTTTTGATATATTTTCATCGCGCTGCTGTTCGGATACTGACCAGTTGGGAGTTATAGTTGCCAAGTCAACTCGTACTTCCACAACTTTGCTTGTATGTGTCTGCCCTACTACAGTGGCAGGATTTCACCATCGATACACTCGCGGGGTCAATACCGCTTTATTTCGACTCACCTTGATGGAATTACAATCTACAGTACAGTAAACTTTCTACCACTCAAATAATGGCGAAAGTGTTTGATAGCATTAAACACAGCCAATGTTTCGAGTTCATATGAGTGGTATTTGGATTCCGCTAACGTAGTGCATTTACTGTAAAATTTACCTACCCTACGTTTGCCTTCTACCTTATGTAACAACATAGCGCCATACCAGTCACAAACAAAGGTGCTACAACAATAGCAAAAGCAATATTTTAATCTTTTATTCTCAAGTACGGTCCAATAAAAACGATCATTTCCGACATGGGAACGGAATATAGGAATTTAATTATAAATGATTTATGCAAATATTTAAAAATATAAAATATAACATCAACTGCACATCATCACCAGACAGTCGTAGAAGATAATATTTTGTTATATCCAAATTTATCGACCTGAGGACAGGTTGGGGGAGTGACATATCACAAACCTCTATGTACATGTCTACGCACCCACACATACATACACACATACACATAACTTTAAGATACCCTCAGAGAAATCGAAACCTAATTGTCAACAAGCCCATGGAAAATGTCCATGTTATTAAAAACTTCAGAATATAGACTAAACAATTAGAATAAGTCGCTGTTCTGACTATCGGTCCATTCCCACGATTCAGGATACTCAGATTTCGGGACCGAAATCATAAACAAGATGAGAAGAAAAAAGGTCCAAAGTAGAGCTACAAAAGTCACTCATAAACAGTTAAAAAGCTCCAAAGCTCAGAATCGAAGTTTGATCGTAATTAAAGTAGGAGTTTGGGAGAGAGTTTAGTTTGAGACTTGTAACTATCAGGTCGGTGTTCTTCCAAATATAAAATGAAATTGTATCGGTTTGATTAAACTAAAATAAAGTTTTTGTAAGCAAACTTACGGTAAGAATATTTAATTATATATATAAAAAGCAAAAATTTGCAAAATAACTTTAAAATTAAAATAAGCTAAATTTTATTAAAACCAATAAAAAATAATAATATTCATACAATATTCCAATTTTTTTCTTTTGACCACAATTAAATATAAAATATATAAAATAACTTCACTTAGTTACGTTATTTTTCAAAAGAAGGGAGATGTAATATGCACATAAGTAGATACCTATTGCTAAGGGTACACTGCACTTAACATAGCGTGAATTATGATTGCCCAATTATGAGTAAGGCTAAGTCAGCATTCCCACGCTGAGCACTTCCGCCATACATATATACATAAGTGAATAAGACTTTTTCTCTCTATATACTAGTAATATATATAGATATGAGCAGCCGCTTCGCTGTTCTCGTTACGGGCAGCGCAGCTATGCGGCTTCAGACATAAGAATATATGTAAACAGGCTAAGCACTCAAAAATATGGATGTGAAAAATCATTGACAAAACTATACTTAAACAGCACAGACGTACTCTGTGTCTTACTTTTAAAGAACTTACTTCTAACTTTGAGTCA